>CM062059.1:20000000-21200000 GCA_030954485.1 Citrullus mucosospermus
GTCACATCTCTCCATACAATGCAAAAAGGTAAATTCCCAAGTCGTCTGGAGAAGAACCCCAAGGAGGAATGCAATGCCACAACCCTAAAGAGTGGCAAGGAGTTACACAAGCACATCATGATAGATGATGATGAGCCTCCACAAGAAGAGAATGAAGCCATCATAGAGGATGTTCCACTACAAAAAGAAAGTGCACCTAAGGAAAAGGAGAAATCTCATACCAATATAGGGAGTACTTCTAACTCTACTTCTTTTATCTAACACTTTACCTTTTCCTCAAAGATTTCAAAAGAAAAAGATTGATGCGCAGTTTTCTAAATTCTTAGACATATTCAAAAGTTGGAAATTAACCTTCCTTTTGTAGAGGCATTAGAACAAATGCCTAAGTATGCCAAGTTCATGAAGGAGGTGTTGTCTAAGAAGAAGAGGTATGGAGATAACGAAACAGTTGCACTAACTTAAGAATGTAGCGCGACACTACAAAAAAAATTGCCTCCAAAATTAAAAGATCCCGGGAGTTTCTCTATCCCTTGTCATTTAGGCAACAATTCGATTACCAAAGAGCTTTGTGACCTTGGAGCTTCTATTAACTTAATGTCTTTATCCATGTTTAGGAAGCTCAATGGTGGAGAGGTGCAACCAACTACCATATCTTTGCTTTTGGCCGATCGATCATTTGTTCGTCCCTACGACGTTGTAGAGGACGTATTGGTCAAGTTGGAAAAGTTTATCTTCCCGGCGGATTTTGTGATACTAGACATGGAGGAAGATGTCGAAGTCCCCATAGTTCTTGGGAAACCCTTCTTGGCCACTGGAAGGGCCCTCATTGATGTACAAGATGGGAAGCTCACATTCCGCCTTAACGATGAGGAGGTAACATTCGACATCTATAAAGCTCTTAAGCATCCGGATGTAAAAAGATATGAGCATCATGAGCCAAGCACAAAGGTAACGTTGCCCCCTCTTCTAGTAAGAGCTCTATGCATGATGATCATCCTTTGAGTGGTAAGACTAATGGCATGCTTTATGTTAAATTAGAAAATCCTATGAAGCATGTTTCTAGTTGTGCTAATGCTCCTAGTTCTTCTTGCATGCCTCCAAAACCTAAAATCAATTATAAACAAATCATGGAGAAGCATGTTAACAATGAAGTGGTGAGTCCAGTAAAATTTCATAATGATGACTCCTTAATGATACTTGACTACATTAGAAAAGATGATATTCAAATTGACAATGAATTGTTGACCAACCCACTAAATGTCAATGAATATGCTTGTGAGTGTCAATGTGGACGAAAACTAAAGTTCAAGGTGATCCAAAGCATGGGATGAAGAAATCACCTTGGGATCTGTCGTGACGTGTGGGCCCCCCCTCCCACGCCTAGCTAGAAGACGTTGAACCAAGCACTTGTTGGGAGGCAACCCAATTTTATTGCTTTCTTTATTTTTTTTTCTTTTTTTTATTTTCAATAATCATAGAGTCACTCATATGCTTTATTAATTCTCAGGATCTTGGTTCATCACAAAAAGTACTCCTTACACCAAACCTGTTTGGTCGCTTCCCGCTTGATCCTAGGCTTGTTCTTTGATTGAGCTTCTTATGTATTGGGGACAATGCATGATTCTAAGTTTGGGGTGGGAGGTGTCACTCGTACTTTTATGTGTTTTCTTATCCTGCTAAGCATGTTTATGAGGTTTTAATGATCATATGCATGTTAATGAAATTTAAAAAAAAATTTGAAAATTTTGGAGTTTTTAAAGATAAGGGGAATGTTTTTTTTTTATGGTTGTGTGCTTTGATGTTGATTGCCCATGATGAAATTTGAATTTGCATAATAAATGACTTATTGTGGAGATAGAATAACATTATCTTGAGTTAAAATCATTTAAGTCCCTCTTAAAATCTCTATATTCTTGAGCACGTAGCAACTTTAACTTTTAGAAACTTTAACTAAAAAAAAGACTAAGTTGGGTGTATTTGGTTGTCACTCCGAAAGGCCCCACCAGTTAGAGAGTAGAAATGCATGATAGTTTGTAATCTTAGACTAAGGAAAAAGAAAACAGTATACATGCCTTTGAGAAAAAAAGAAGTGCACACAAAAATATATGAGCTTTACGTGTCTATCCTTTTAAATGTTAAACTTGTAATGAGTATGCATGTATGGGGGTAAAAAGAGCTGCCTTTGCTGTGATCAATAAGGACGCCTGGGAATTGACTAGGTACGAGTCCCTACAGTGAATGTGTAAAAGCTAGTGCCCCTAGATAAATGAATGCAAGTTTAGGGCCGATGAAAAAAAAATATATGATTGAATGACACCTTAGTGGACATATTACTCACTTGAAATGTGTGGATGTTTGAAGATTGGTCCATGAGCTAGAGTAGGGGGAAAACTAAGGAAGCTCTCTCAAGTCCCAATTTGAGTTTTAGCATTTTAAATTGAATAAGGCTTGCACACACACAATTTGAGTTTTCCCAAGAGCAGCATTGGATTTCAGCGCAGAAGCTCCGACGCGGCGTTGCGAAACGACACCGAGGGTAGGATTTCATGACGCATAGCGCCGCGGCGTCATACTACAGCACGGTGGCGCCAACCTTTGATGACGGATAGCTCTGTGGCGCTATTGACCAGCGTCAGTTTTCCATATTTGAAGAATATGCATTTTTGGAAAGAATTTTAGGCGACCAACTCTATAAATTGGAAAGTTTTTAACAACCCTAGACATCAAGAAATCAGAGAAAAACACGCCAAAAGAGTCTCAAAGAGTGAGTTGGCTGCAAGGAAGAGAGAAGAGTTTGAGAGAGAGTTTGGTGCCGTTCGAGTTCTCGACGTGAAGACCGAAGGACATCTTGGCGGTTCCCCCTCAATCAAAGGCTTCTTCCTAGTAGAGTTTTTCTTTCTTTACACTATTTCTATGCTTAATTTTTTTATAACCATGTTGCTCAAAGCTATGAGTGGCTAAACTCTTTATTTTTAGGGTTTTGATGGATTGTTTATGAATTTATGATGATATTGTAGACTATTCATGGTTTTGTTGTAATGCTTTTCATTGTTAACGTGCTTAATTCTCGTGGATTTGCCATCTTCGAATGTTAGGTTAGATGTATGGTTGAGAGATTGTATGTCTAACTAGATCTATAACAACGAATTGTTGTTAATCTATCATGAAAGCTGTCGCAATGTCATCCCGACGTGGAGCGGCCGACGTCCTTCCCTATGGTTCTCTTTTGAGGTAAAAGGTTTGGAGTCGCCACCAATCATTGTGGGTGTGATTGGTCACCTATTTTAAAGAAAAAAATTAATTTTCTTTACCAAAGTTAGGCTCGGGGGTCATGGAGTGTAGGAAAGGTGTTAACACCCTACAACACCCGTTTTAGAACATTTTATTTTTGTTATCCAATTCATTTTATTAAAAGTAGTCTTTATTTGGAAGAAAAATAATGTTTGTTTTATTAAAAACTAAAATTAAATAAAATATGACTAATTAAACACTTCCCAGGTAGAGGTGTTTCCTTACGGTCAACTTAAGTACCCCAACCTAGACAGAATTATTGCTTATAGTCAATTTTATTTAAAATCCATTGACCAAATTTAGTCTATTTTAAAAAGTTAATTTAAAAGAGGAACATTTAATTAACAACTAAATGTCAAAAATAAGTTTAGACAATGTCTTACTAAATCACATTCTAATTTTAAGAATAAAGTAGAATAGCATTTTGTGAGTAGACAAACGTCCGTTAATTTATTATCATGTTGATATTTGAATTCTCAAATTAGAGAATGCATTTACCTTAAGAATTTGAGATATTTGATAATCTCAAATCCATCATAGGATGACATGACATTTAAAAAAAAATGTCATGTGGATCAAATCACATTTTAGAAGTAAAAGTATGACTTAATCCTTACGAGAAGTATAAGCCCATCAAAGGAAGATTTAAATTCAGTTTGTAAATCGAGGTGAAAACCCAAACTGAAATCTTATTTTGAAAATTCAAATTTAAATAAAATTGATATTCATTTGAAAGCTAAAGTAAAACCAAGTTCAAAATCATTTACGAAAATTTCAAATTAACGTTGAGATTGAAATGATTTTAGAAATTTCAAATTGCAAGATACTCAAAATTCATTTAAACCATATTGACGGGCTTGACAGCATATTAATATTGGAGTTCTGTTTTTATAACTCCACCAAATCGGAGATTAGAACAAAATGAAAATTTGAAGTCCTAGTAATGAAAAGAATCAAATTAAGGAGAAATCAAGTTTAAATTTAAAATAAAGTTAGAATTTACTTTTTTAAAAAATCAATGGAGTCTTTAAGAAGAAATTAATTGAACATATTTTGAAATTTTTCAAAATTTAAATCAATTCCAATAAATTATCAACAAATAAAGAGAGAAAAATGTAGGTGGAACTCATCACCTTTATGTTTGTTTTCTTATTTACTTTTCTTCTTTCTTGTCCATGTACTTCTGTTTCTTCTTTCACTTCTCCTCTCCTTTTATTTTCTTTTGGTGTAGGTAAGAAATAACCCCAAGTTGCAAGCATGTGAGATCTCCACCACTAAAACACTGATGCTATGAGGTTTGTTGTCGGAGTCGTCCGTTCGTGGGCTTCGTAAAAAATTTTTGTTTCTTGAAGATGTTGTCGGGCTACATTGTATTAGTGGGTTTTGTGTGGGTTTTGTTGGAATCGTGCACAATTCATCCAATGGAGATGAACTTTTGTCAGAATCATCTCTTTCTCAATTACTCATTCCTCTTTATTTCTCCACTCAATGTGTATAATAACTCTTCCACCTTTTGGTGTTTTCTCCCTCCGTTTTTCCATTGTGAATCACCATCAATTTTTAGGGGAGTGTGGAGGTTGAGAGTTGAGCTTTGTAAGGGATTTGAAATGGAAAAAGGAAGAAATAGAGAAAGTATGAAGAAGATGAGAGAATTAGGGAAGAAAATGAGAGAATTGGGGAAGAAAATGAAGAAAATGAGAGAAATGGGGAAAAGAGGAAGAATGGGAAAAAGGGAAGAAAATTTATCTTTTTCATTTTTAGTATATTCTTTTTTTTTTTTTTACATCTTTTTACAAGATTCAAAAACTTAAAGAAAAATCCTTTTTGTTTTTTAAACACATTTATTTTATATAAAAAAAAACTAAACTAAAATATATGTTATCCAATATAATAATAATAATAATAATAATAATAATAATAGGCCGAACTAAATACGGTGTCTATAATTTGCCCTCCTTTGTGCATCCTTGAAGGATTGAAAGGATAGACAAAGGAAAAGACAAAGTATCTGGAAGGCAAAAACTCAAAAAAGTAATGCAATTCCAGTGAAAGACCAACAAATGTTGTAGGGCTTGGTTTGAGCGACATAATACATGAACCTGACTCGACCAGGTTTCGACCTTAACTAAATAGCAAGTTGGTTCGATTTAATCAACATTAAATAAAATACACAAACGGACCTGACTCGACCAGGTTTCGACCTTAGCTAATTAGCAAGTTGGTTCGATTTAACCAACATTAAAGAAAATAGACAAACGAACCTGACTCGACCAGGCTTCGACCTCAGCTAATTAGCAAGCTAGTTCGATTTAACCAACATTAAAGAAAACAGAGAAACAGACCTGACTCGACCAGGCTTCGACCTCAGCTAATTAGCAAGCTAGTTCGATTTAACCAACATTAAAGAAAACAGAGAAACAGACCTGACTCGACCAGGCTTCGACCTCAGCTAATTACCAAGCTGGTTCGATTTAACCTAATATTAATGAAAATAGACATGACCTAACAAGACTTCAACCTCAACTAAATAGCAAGACAAATTGACAAATAGTGAAATAAACAGACCTGACTTGACTAGGTTTCAACCTCAGCTAATTAATAAGCCGATTCGATTTAACCAACATTAAAGAAAATAGACAAACGGACCTGACTCGACCAGGCTTCGACCTCAGCTGAATAGCAAGTTGGTTCGATTTAACCAACAGAAACCGCTTAAAAGGCTAAGTCCTTTGGATACACACTAGATCCACCTGTTTTTTTTTTTTTAAGTAAACTTTGAAAACTCTCGCTTAGATGATTGTCTATATGCATGGACTAAGAAAACTAAACTGCATCAAAAACAGTACTTAGGGTTGAGTAAAGGTGAGAGTTTTTAAGTTCAAACATTTTTTTGAGTGCAAACTATGCAAGGTCACTTAGGTAAATTACATAGGTGAGTTAGACGAATGCAATTACCCCAATGTTAAGGATGGAACATGATAGGCAAAGACTTCCTTATGTAAAAACATGCCTAATTAAGCCTAAGAATGAATTATGCACTTACCAACGTATGAGACACATGTACTTTATTCTTCTGGCTTGATCAACATTTGACATGTGATGCATTAATGTAGCTGTATAAGTCTCTTGAATGCAACGTAAGGAAACTTTGATATGCTCAAATGTCTTAAGAGATTGTGCACTAGCAATATGGAAACATGTGCTCTAATTCCTTTAATTCGACCAATGATTTTAGTCTTGAGATGCTATGCAATAATGCATATGCATGAATCCCGCTGGTACAATTAATATGCTCAACTGATTTTAAGAAATAGTTATGCGATTTGCAATGTTTGGAAAGATGTGCTTTAATTTCTTTGGCTTGACCAATGATTTCAACTCTTGAGGCGCGATGCAATAATGCATATGTACGAATATCATGGATGTAACAAGAATAAACATTCTTAAATAGCATGCTCAATTAAATTTAATGAATGAATATGCAATTAGTGATACATGGCAACATATGCTTTAATTCTCTTTGGTTTGACCAATGAAGTTAAACACACACCATGATGTGATGATGCATGCATGAATGTTAGGATGCAACAAGAATAAACATTTTTAACTAGCATCCTCAAATGAATTTAAGGAGTGACTATGCCATTAGAAATACATGATAACATATGCTCTAATTCTCTTTCGTTTCACCAATGAAGTTAAACACACGTCATGATGCTATGATGCATGCATGGATGTTAGGATGCAACATGCATGCATAATATGCAGCGCGACATTTGCACAAATTAACTACGTCATTAGAATTATTTTTTGGAAAAATGAACAACTTACTTGATTAAAACTACTTCGTACCATCAGCCTCGTAATGGATTAGAAGTTTGAGTAAGAATAAGAATTTAGCTGGGAGCCAAGTGTCAGATAAGCCAACAAAGGCATAACGAAAACTCTCTTTCCAAAGATGAAAAGGAAGATAGTCTTTAGAAAATCTCTTGAACACTAAGAGATCAAGAAGATATCAAAATATGGTCAAATAAATGAAGATGATCCCATTTCGTTGGATAACAATTATGAGAACTAAAAGTGGCTCCTCAAAAGTTCATCTTAGGCGTCTCATCCTTTCTTTGAGTCCATTCCAGGTCTTTGATGAAATAACCTTTTTCGAACTTGACCCTTTTTAGCACAATTCTGATCTTCATACCTTAGTTTAGCAATGAATGTCTTGTCCCATTTGGTGATGATGGCTTTACAAGTAAAACAATTATGGCTTTGCCCCAGTGTAGCGGTGAAGGCTTTACCCCAGTGTAGCGATGAGGGCTTTGCCCCAATTTGATGACGATGACTTTGCTAGTAAAAAATTTAAGGCTCTGCTCTAGTGTAGCAATGAACTGTTGGGTTGTATGTCCTAAAACTCGTAGTTTTTGTAAATAGGTGATTTTTAGTACATATGAAGTTATTCAAGTGAATTAATTATTTATCAACTCTAAATCCAATTAAACTACGAACCCTTGGCTACTATCATGAGTACTTGGACATTATGTGGAGACATAAACAGGATCAAGTTCGAGTAAGTAGCCTCAATAGTCTATAGTACATGGATCAAGTTGGGTACCTCTTCCTAGAGACACTATTGAATACGGCCCGCTTCATGATTGTTGCAAATGTTGTAAAGTGTCATAAATGAAGTGATTCTGATTTGCTCATGTAGAGACATGTGAGCGGGGGTATTCTACATAATGAGATTGTGTAAGACTGACCTTGAAATAATTACTGTTACGTATTAACACCGTTTACGATTAACACTGATTAATTTCACTTATCGATGACCTAGATAACTTGATCTGAATCTTGAGCTATCTATGAACTCCTGTTTATTCAGAATTATCCCTTGATCTACATAGGTAAGAGTAAGCTCAATAGCACTGCTCAACATTCCTCCCATTTGGGGGATAAGATCGGGTAGATAGTTGGGAACATAGAATTTGCAAGACGGAATTCACTCCTACCCAACTTAGGGATAGAAGAGAGGTTGTTCTCTTAAGTGTTGTTTTCAGGACTTGAACAAGGGGCCCCATCCTCTCCCTGGCCCGAGAGGGAATGGATTTAGTGATTAGATCCTAAATCAATTGTTCATTAGAGGGACAATGGTACTTAAGGAGAAAAGATGTAACTCAGAGGTAAATCGGTATTTGACCTAGCTGAAGTTATGAACAACCTGTGAAGGATTGACTTATCGATGACGGTTATATCAAATGGACACAAATATATCTACAGTGAGGAGAGTGCAGCTACGGGCTTTAGTGGAGTGTCCCGTTAGTTAACGAATGTTGGTTAACTAGGTTAAAGAGTTTGGCCGGTTAATCTCGGATCGTTGAAGCTCATGATCTGTAGGTCCATTAGGTCCCTCTACTAGCTCATAAATGGACTAAAATCTTAGATAATGTGGTGAATAAGTTTGAATCGTTCAAATCTTGGCTTAAGGAATGAAAGTCAGATATATACGATATATCGACATTTAATTACGAATTAAACGTACAAATAGAGTTAATTATAATATATAAATTGATAGTAGCCAAGGGTTCGTAGTTTAATTGGATTTATAGTTGATAAATAATTAATTCACTTGAATAACTTCATATGTACTAAAAATCACCTATTTACAAAAACTACGAGTTTTAGGACATACAACCCAACAAACTCCCACTTGGACTAAAACTCCGAGTGGGTTACAACAAAGTTGAGTACAGTAAGAGAAATCTAAATACAATAAATAGGGCATCCCATACCCACAATTTCTCCCACTTGCCCTATTTATTCTACTCGTAGTCCTAAACTCTTCAGGTGGCCCTCAAAAACAGTAGCCGGGAGGGCCTTTGTAAATGGATCAGAAATGTTGTGCTCAGATGCTATTTGTCTCACAATAACGTCTCCTCTCTGCACAATTTCTCTGATGAGATGGTATTTGCCCTCAATATGCTTTCCGTGCTTATGGCTTCTTGGTTCTTTGGAGTTCGCTACTACCCCACTATTATCACAATGTAAAGTGATTGTCTGGAACAATTTCCAGATCTTTGAGGAACTTCCTAAGCCATTCTGCTTCTTTGGCTGCCTCGCATGCAACAACAACATATTCCACTTCCATTGTGGAGTCGGCAATGCAACTCTGCTTAATACTTCACCACACTACTGCTCCTCCGTTAAGAGTGAATACCGATCCCGAAGTAGATCTCCTTGGGTCTATATCGGTTTGAAAATCGGAATCAGTGTATCCGGTAAGGATCAAACCCTTATTTCCATACACAAGCACGTAGTTCCTCGTTCTTCTTAGATACTTAAGGATATTCTTAACGGCAATTCAATGTGCAAACCCGGGATTGGACTGATACCTACTGACAATTCCTACTGCAAAAACATATGTCTGGTCGTGTACATAGCATTGCATACATCAGACTCCCGATAGCTGATGCGTAGGGAACTCATCTCATATCCTCAACCTCTTGAGGTGTTTTAGGACATTGTTCCTTTGATAAATGTATTCCATACCTGAAAGGTAGAAGACCTCTCTTGGAATCTTGCATCTTAAACCTAGACAACACTTTGTCTATATAAGATGCTTGAGACATAGCTAACGTTCTATTCTTACGGTTCCGAACTATTTGGATCCTGAGATCATACTGAGCTTCTCCCATATCTTTCATTTGAAATTGAGTTGCTAGCCAATTCTTAATGTGAGTAAGATATCCTACATTATTCCCAATAAGTAAGATATCATCTACATATAGAACAAGAAATGCTACAGTGGAATTGATGATCCTTTTATATACACAAGGTTCATCAACGTTTTGTTCAAAGCCATAAGATTTGACTGCAGTATCAAATCTCATATTCCAGGATCTGGATGCTTGTTTTAATCCATAAATGGATCTATTCAGCTTGCAAACTTTTTGCTCCTAACCTTGTTCTATGAACCCTTCTGGTTGGACCATGTAGATGTTCTCTTCAAGATTGCCATTTAGGAAGGCAGTCTTAACATCCATTTGCCAAATTTCATAATTATAAAAAGTGGCAATGGATAAGAGTATCCTTATTGATTTTATCATAGCAACAGGTGAAAAGGTTTCTTCATTATCTACCCCCTCTACCTGGGTATAACCCTTTGCTACTAACCGGGCTTTATAGGTCTGTACCTTCCCCATATGGTCTCATTTACGTTTGTAAATCCATTTACAACCGATAGGTCTTACCTAATCAGGTTGATTTATAAGTTCCCAGACTAAATTGAAGTACATAGACTCCATTTCAAGGTTCATGGCTTTGATCCACTGATCTCGATCAACATCATTCATTGCCTGTTTATAGGTCAATGGATCCTCTAAGCCATCATCAGGTATGGTGACTTTGGTTGCAGCTAAACCTAAATAGCGGTCAGGCTGTCTAACAACCCTCCCACTACGTCGAGGTTCTCTCAACTCTTGAGATGGACGTGACACACTAGATGTGCTTGGTCTATCAACAACTCTTGTTGATTGGCCAGTTCGATCAGCAATTTTTTTGTAATCTATCTGTAGCATCTTTTGAAATCTCTTCCAATACTAGTTTACTACGTGGTTTATGATCACGTATGTGGTCTTCCTCTAGGAATGTGGCATTTGTCGATACAATTACCTTTTCATCTTGAGGATCATAAAATAGACCATCTCTCGTTTCTTTAGGGTATCCTATAAATAGGAATAATTTTGAACGACGTTCCAATTTTTTAGGATTTTGCACCAACACATGTGCTGGGCAACCCCAGATCCGGAAGTGACGTAAACTAGCTTTATGCCCTGTCCATAACTCATAAGGTGTTTCTGAAACACTCTTAGAAGGAACATTATTCAAAATATAAACCGCGGTCTCCACTGCGAATCCCCAAAACGAGTTAGGCAACGATGCGTAACTCATCATCAAACGAACCATGTCCAACAAGGTTCTGTTTCTCCTTTCAGATACTTCGTTCTGCTGTGGCGTACTAGGTGCAGAGAGTTGAGACTTAATTCCATGTTCTATCATATAGTCCTGGAATTTTAAGTCATATATTTTCCACCTCGATCAGATCGAAGTGTTTTAATAGTTTTACCTAATTGGTTCTCAACCTCGGTCTTAAATTCCTTGAACTTTTCAAGGGTTTCAGATTTATGATGCATTAGGTAAATATAACCATACCTTGAACAATCATCAATAAAGTTGATGAAATATTCATACCCTCCTCGAGCCCTTACATTCATTGGTCCACAAAGGTCCGAATGCACGAGTTCTAAGGGTTCTTTAGCTCAAAGACCTTTTCCAGAAAAAGATCTCTTTGTCATTTTTCCCTCGAGATAAGACTCACATGGTGGTAGAGAGTTATCTTCTAACTTGTTTAGAAGTCCGCTCTTAACCAATCTCTCAATCCTATTGAGATTAATGTGGCCAAGTCTTAAGTGCCAAAGATAGGTACTTTGAGAAACACGTCGTCGTTTTGTTTGAGTTTCGACTGTTTTAAATATTTCAGTATTGTAAATAGCCTTAACTTTGGTTGGTTTTAACTTATATAAATTATTATTTAAGTTTGCAGAACAAATTTGTACACCTCTTTTAGTAATGAACGCTTCATTAATTTCAAAAGAAACTTTGTACATATGTTCAATCAAACAAGAAATAGATATTAAATTCCTCTTGCAAGAGGGTACATACAGAACACTTTCTAAGTATATATATCTATTTCCAAAAATAACTTTACATCTCCCACTGCCAAAGCTGAGATGAGCTCTCCTGATCCAACCCGGAGAGTTATCTCACCATATTCTAGTTGTTTCCAAGAACTAGTTTCTTGAAAAGAAGAACAAAAATGATTAGTGGCCCCTAAATCCAATATCCAAGTAGAATCATTATTCTCCACTATACATGTTTCTAGAACCATTAAATCGTATTTACCTTGATTTTCTTTTCCAGCCTTCTTATCGGCAAGGTACTTTGGGCAGTTCCTTTTCCAGTGCCCATCACCGCTGCAGTAGAAACATTTTCCTTTCTCTACAACGGGCTTTTTGCCTTTTGCAGTAGTAGTAGGAGGTGTTTTCCCTTTCCCTTTTCCTTTCTTCTTCTAAATACTTTTATTCTTTGGGACAGATTTATTTCCAGAGGTAGATCTCTTTTGGAATCTCCTTTTTAAGATAGTAGCAACATTTGCCTCTGCCTCAGAACCCTTATTTTTCAATAAGGACTGGTATGTAACTCATTGAGAAGGGTGGTAAGATTATAATCTATTTTGTTCATCATGGCGTTAGTTCTGAACTGGAAAAAACTCTTCGGAGGAGACTCCATGATGAATCCTACTTGGCTCTTCTCATTCATGACAACCCGTTTACTTCCGCGATGTTGAAGTGGACCATCATGTCCAGAACATGTTCACTAACATTCGTTCCTTCTTTCATCCGGCAATTGTAAACATTTTTGATAGCATCATGCATAGTTGAGGAGGACGGTTTTCCAAACAGAGCTTACAGTGAGTCCATGATCTCCTTAGCGGTGACCATTTTTTCATGCTTTTTGGATAGTATATTTGATATACTTGCCAAAATATAGACTTTGGTTTTTTCATTAGCTTTGGTCCATCTGTCATAAACGTCCCGAACAGTTCGATTTGCATTCTGAGCAGGGACTGGAGGACATTCCTTTGTTAAAAAAATGGCCTCAGATCGTCGATAACTAATATAAGATTTCCAAGTTCCATAGTTATCGTCGTTAAGTTTTTCCGAAGCTAATAGTTGAACTATAGATGTATTCATTGCTGGAAAAAAATGAACAAGTTTAATTAGTGAATGTACTCTAAATTTTAATCCAATTTATTTAGCAAGTAATAATGTACCCATATTTCATTATTTATTTTGCAACGATACTTCAGTGAGTCAGAATGGCCCCTACCGAAGGGTAGTCGACCACTCCTTCATTGAATCAAGATACTCTTGACTAAATACTAATACCAAAATAACTCTTATTCTTATAGTATTTAGTCACCGTTCTTTGGTCAAGAACTTTACTAACACTTAGTAAGTCTTGTAAGTGTATACCCTCCATTTTCGAATCATAAAGATCAGAATCAAACAAGCCCTTGAAGGAGAAACAATTGCTTGAAAACGAACCTATGTAACTTTATCCATTTCTGGAGTTCACGGAGTTCTGAATCCCATGTTACAAACCCTCCGAAGGGATATGCACCTATAAACGCAAAGCAGGTGCAACATAGGAATCTCACGGTGTGACCTAATGGAAGAGACCATAGGACATGTTGACACACACCCTTCATGAACGTGTTGTCCGAGTTGGATGATGATCACTTTGCTCCAATTTGATGACGATGACTTTGCTAGTAAAACAATGATGGCCTTGCCCCAATATAGTGATGAAGGCTTTACCCAAATTTGATGACGATGACTTGCTAGTTTGATGATTTACAAAGATGATTTAAAGGTGTAGCTTCTCACTCTGCATTGACGGTTCTAATCTTGTAATTTAAGATTTCATGGTCTTTTATGCTTTTGTTTTCTTTCTTTTCGTTTCTTTTTCTTTAGGCTTGCATAACTTGGCAAGATAACTCAAGTAGATATAGAAATCATCATTTGTGACTTTAGTCGCCAATTCATGTTGTTTCTTTTTTTATACTCCTGACATCTCTTGGTAACGTGCAGATGTTGTCCTTTAAAAGAAACTCATTGAGAGAATTGAGACTTTAAGACTCAATCTCAAGTCACTAACTTCTTAGTTCTCAAAATTATTACCTTCGATCTTGAAATCATTTTCTATTTGAGGAAAGAGAGAAAGACAAGAATATGATTTAAACGAAGTTGAAAATTACAAGTCTTAGTTATGAAACAGCACATTGTAAGAGTCCAATATTATTTCATTACCCCTAAAACCCCTCTTGGCTTGGGTGGATAGTTTAAAATTTTGACTCACATCCGTGACAGGCTAACAAAATGCTTTCGTTTAGACAAAAAGGAGATCACCGCACAATTACTTGTGTGGTGGGAGTTGTAGGTCTTATGGAGGATTGGTAAAATAATTGTTTACCATATATTCAAAATATGAGAGTAAGTTTTATAAAGTGAGAAATTTTTGGGTTCTCACCTTAAGAGGGGTGCTTGATCCAGTGCTATAACCTTGTTTTGTAGTTTGATAATAAAGCTTAACACATGAGAATTATGTAGGTCAAGGTAAAAAATGCCTTTAAACAAGATTTTATCTCGACAATGAAGTTCCACAAAATGGGATAAAATGATTGATATTTAATTGCTCTTCTATATACTCAATGAGTGTAGTAAAAACATTTTCTTTTCCTTTTTTTCTCTTCTTTTTTGACTTTTTTTTTTTTTTACACATTTCCTCCAAATGACGATAAATTCTGGTTGTTCAAGATAATCTTGTTAAGGTTTTAATTAACAAGAATGATTAGAGTGAACTTATAACAACTTCACTTTCAAAAACAAAAAAAAGATTGACATACGACAAAAGTATGTAATTTCCATTAAAGAATTTTTTTTTTTAAACGAATGTCATGATATGAATGATGCTTGAATGCACATGCATAATGAAACCTTGACCATTTTTCTTTTAGAAAAACATAATAGCTCAACTTTCACATATTTCTATTCTTTCAAGTATTTAGCTAAGTCATGGTTTGATATCACTCTATTGTTTGTTGGAAAGAAGTCAAAGAAATCAACTTTATTAACAACATAAGAGAATCAAAGCAGAACAAAAACTCTCAATTCTAATGATTGACACTTGAAAAATTTAGCCAACCTGCCTTTATCAAAGACTGCACTCTATGTTTAAGGCTAAAATAGTGTTATGTTGAGTGCCCTATAGCTCCTGCATGGTACTCACAATCGGTGGTTGGGTGATACCACATTGGATAGGGTGGTCGTAATGGCTTTACAAGCATTTGAGTTAAAAGGCGATTTTGAAACAAACGGGGTAAAAACTCAGTATAGATTATTGGGATTGGATTATAGCTTTTCTCTTTTTTCTGTCTCTTGGTTTCATGATTGTAAGGAGCAATTCGCCTTTTTGATTTTGTGTTATGTTTGACAACATGATACTTCATCTTAGGATTTGAAACTACTGCTTAGGTTATGTCTGTTTTCTTTGTTGAGTCCTCATTGTTTTTAGGGATTGATTGAATTGTGAGCTCCTTTAGAGGCGTTGGCATTTGCACAACTACATCGCTCCCTTCAAGTTTTCCTATGTTCTTCTCCATTTCACGAAGATTTAAGTTGTCTCGAGCTATATTTCTATTATGCCCACGTCCTTGGAAGCAAATTTCTTCATTATGTTCAAGCATTTCATTAGTTTTAACTTTTTCAGGGCACTCTTTTTCGTTCACTTTTGATAGCTCTTCCTTAGGCAATGAGTATTTACTCTCAAAAGTGAAGATTTTTGCTGCTTGACCTTGAACCTTGTCAATGTCTTGTCTCATTCTCATTATCTCTGAATTTCGGAACCTTAAGATTTGCTCTTGAGTTTGGTTTGACTTTCTAAGCTCCACATTTTGGGTCAATGTGATCTGCTCTTGAATCTGGTCAATGGCTCGTCTCATATTTTTTAATTCATCACTTTGTTCTTCCATGGCTTTGCTTTTTATCCTATAAGAATAGAATATGTGGTTGCTGAGCTATTTTTTTTTTAAATAGAAGAGACAAAGGCAATGTGCATGCTTCTTTTTTAAAAAAAACAAATGGAAACATGTTAACAATGTAATGACGAATGCAATAAATTTTGAATTATATTTGATTGCATGCATATATATCCATGATGGTATGATTCTTTTTAAATTTTTTTTGCAAAAAGAGATGATTATGCATATAAATAATGATAATGTCTTCTCAAATTTTGACTTCAAACAACAGCGGATTATGCATGTCGATGTAATGTTCGACTCTAAATGTAGCATGAGTGATACTCTTTTATACAATGGTTAGAATTCATTTATAACCATATATGAAATGAACCTAGATACAAATGCATGACTCTTTTATTCTAAAGGTATGAGTTTCATAAATTTCTCATAGTGGATGAATCAAGAGAGATCATGTGCCTACATGAGGATACTAAAGACAACATGTTATCCATAAATGTGAATAGTTGTGAAAAATATTATGAGTGATTTGGTGATTATTTTTATGAATGTCAAAAATGATATGACGATCCAGAAAGATTAATGATCTTACTTAGTTCAATGTTATAAAATAACTAATGAGCTAACTTAAATGAGGTTATCCCACATGTGCATGTGAAATTATGTCTCCTCAAAGGTCGACACGACAGTACCCTCAAAGATGTTATGTGTATTCTAATAAGTGAGAAACTCAATATTAAAAAGAGAAAGATGCAACCACAATGCGAAGCACAAAAAGATTTTCATAAAGAATATAAAAAATCCTTCTTTTTCTAAACTCTTTTTTTTATAAAAAAAAATAATAAAAAAAAAAAAATCAAATCAAAACCAAACCTTTTTCTGATTTAATTTTTTTTTATGTTTTTTTGTTTTAAATTACAAGACCTTTTTTGAAATTTTTTTTAACACCATAAAAATTCCTTTTTTCAAATACGCTCTTCTTGGGGTAAAAAAAGTCTAAATTCAAAATTCTTGTGAAAACTTTTCGGTTTTTGTAAGACTTTTTTCAAAAGAACTTTCTTTTTCTAGGGAAAAAAACTTTGTTTTCCTTTTTGTTTTCGTTCTTTTTATATTTTTTTAAAGACCAAGAAAATTCTTTTTCTAAAAGTCTCATCTTAGAAAAAAAAAAAACCAAATTCAAAATCTTTTATGAAATCTTTTTAAAACTTTTGTTGGCTTTTAAAAGGACTAATCTTTTGATTTAAACAAGACCTCATTTTAAAAATTTTTGTAAAAAAAGAACCATTAAAAGTCTCTCTTCTCAAAAAAAAAACAAAAAAAAACAAAAAAAAATTCAAATTGGAAAACCTTTTAAGAAGAATTTTTATTTTTTGTTTTTCTTTTTAAGACGGTTACAAGTCTTGCTTTTTCTAAAGACTCTTCTCGACAAGGATTCAAATTCACAATCTTTTTAGAAACTTGTTTTTTTTTTTAAATTTAACATTTTTTTACCTTTTTCTTTTTTAAAGCCATAGAATTTTTAAAAAAAAAAAAAGAAAGAAAAGAAAAATCCAAAAAATAATCTCTTTTTTTTTTTGCATTTTAAAACCTCATTTTTTAAAAAAAAAAAAATTGTTTTTTCTAAGTATTTTGAAAAAACCCAAATTCAAAATCCTTTATGATTTTTTAAAAAAAAAATATAATTTTTTTGACCTCTTAAAAAATCTTCTTTTTAAAAGAAAAGAAAATTCTTTTTTAAAAGAAAAGAAAAATCTTCTTCTTTTTGTTTCTTTTTGCTTGTTACTTTTCCTTTTAAAAAGTTCTTTTCTCTAGAGAAGATATTCATGAAAACAAACCATTTTATGACTCTATATGAAAACTTTTCAAATTTTTAGAACTTTGGTTTTTCCTACAAGATTTCTTTGTAAGACGAAAAAGAAAACTCTATGTTTTTATAATGAAAGTTATTTCTAAAGACCTTCCTTCTACCAAAAAAGGAAAAATCTAAGTCCAAAGCTTCAAATGAACTTTTTTTTAAGATTTTTTTTTTTTTTTATAAAAAACCTCCTTATATATATATATATATATATATATATATATATATATATAAACCTCTTTTTTTCCTAGACACTTGAAAATTCGTCCTTTTTCGTAATAAATCTAATTTTAGAACCATTTATGAAACTTTTTCACTTTTTAAACTTTCCAAAAGGTCTCGTTTTCTCCCCTTAAAAAACCCTTTTTAAAAATAAAAAAATAAAAAAATAAAAAAATAAAATCTTCTTTTTATTTTTGTTTTTATTTTACCATAGAAAATTTCTTTCCCTAGAGGCTCTCTTATTTTCTTGGAAAAGAAGAGAATAAAAAATTCAAATTCAAAACTAGAAATTTTCTAAATGTTTGCTTTGTTTTAAACATTCTTAAAAAAAATGTTGCTTTTCTAAAGGCTTTCTTATTGGGAAAAAAAAGTCTAATTATAAAACCTTCTAAGATCTACGTTTTAAAGAAACCTATATTTTCTAAAGTGCAAAGTTTAGAAAATCCCTGGTTGACTTTAAGATGCATGACGGTGTGAGTCAGGCACTAACATTTCTAGTGGAAAATGGTCCCCAAGCTTTACAATTGTTTACACAACATAGTTAACTTGAATGGAGATTTTCATATGCCTGCACGGGAACCAGGTTCCACGAAGGTCACACTACTTAGCCTCCGAATCTAATCCTATAAGGTATAGCCCGAGTAGTAGGCTCGTGAAAGTGTGTGAAATAAATGAGAATGCATAGAATAAAAACAATACATAAGTGTATTCACAAGAATGCTTTAATAAACAATATAAACAATTAAATAAATAAAAAAATAAAAAAAATGCATGGATAACAAAAATAGAATATAACGGCTTTGACACTCTAGAAATAATCCCTAGTGGAGTCACCAAGCTATCGCAACGTCATCGAGACGTGGAGCGGCCGACGTCCTTCCCCATGGGTCTCTTTCAAGGTAAAAGGTTTAGAATCATCACCAATCATTATGGGTGTGATTGGTCACCTATTTTGAAGAGAAAAATTAATCTGCTTTACCAAAGTTAAGCTTGGGGGTCGTCGAGTGTAGGGAAGGTGTTAACACTCTACAACACCCATTTTAAAACATTTTATTTTTGTTATCCAATTCATTTTATTAAAAATAGTCTTTATTTGGAAGAAAAATAATGTTTGTTTTATTAAAAACTAAAATTCAATAAAATATGACTAATTAAACCGTTCCCAAGTAGATGTGTTCCCTTACGGTCAACTTAAGTACCCCAACCTAAATAGAACTGTTTCTTATAGTCAATTTTATTTAAAATCCATTGACAAAATCTATTCTATTTTTAAAAGTCAATTTAAAAGAGGAACATTTTAATTAACAACTAAATGTCAAAAATAAGTTTAGACAATGTCTTACTAATTAAATTCTAACTTTAAGAATAAAGTAGAATAGCATTTTGTGAGTAAACAAACGTCCGTTAATTTATTATCATGTTGATATTTGAATTCTCAAATTAGAGAGTGCATTTACCTCAAGAATTTGAGATATTTGACAATCTCAACTCCGTCATAGGATGACATGACAGTTAAAAAAAATGTCTCATGTGGATCAAATCACATTTTAGAAGTAAAAATATGACTTAATCTTTATGAGAAGTGTAAGCCCTCAAAGGAAGATTGAAATTCAATTTGTAAATCGAGGTGAAAATCCAAACTGAAATCTTATTTTGAAAATTCAAATTTAAATAAAATTGATATTCATTTGAAAGCTAAAGTAAAACCAAGTTAAAAATCATTTATGAAAATTTCAAATTAACGTTGAGATTGAAATGATTTTAGAAATTTCAAATTGCAAGATACTCAAAATTCATTTAAACCAAATTGACGGGCTTAAAAGCATATTGATATTGGAGTTCCGTTTTTATAACTCCACCAGATCGGAGATTAGAACAAAATGAAATTTTGAAATCCTACTAATGAAAAGAATCAAATTAAGGAGAAATCAAGTTTAAATTGGAAATAAAGTTAGAATTTACTTTTTAAAAAAATCAATGGAGTCTTTAAGAAGAAATTAATTGAACATATTTTGAAATTTTTCAAAAGTTAAGTCAATTCCAATAAATTATCAACAAATAAAGAGAGAAAAATGTGGGTGGGACTCACTTTTATGTTTTTTTTCTTATTTACTTTTCTTCTTTCTTGTCTAAGTATTTCTGTTTCGTCCTTCACTTCTTTTCTTTTTTTCACTTCTCTTCTTCTTTTATTTTATTTTGTTGTAGGTAAGAAATCATTGCAAGCATGTGAAATCTCCACCACTAAAACACTGCTGCTATGATGAGGTTCATTGTCGGAGTCGTCTGTTCGTGGGCTTCGTAAAAAATTTCTGTTTGTTGAAGACGTTGTCGGGCTGCATTGTACTAGTGGGTTTTGTGTGGGTCTCGTTGGAATCGTGCACAATTCATCCAATGGAGATACTTTTGTTGGAATCATCTCTTTCTCAGAGATTCTTTCCTCTCTATTTCTCCACTCAATGTGTATAATAACTCTTCCACCTTTTGGTGTTTTCTCCCTCCGTTTTTCCATTGTGAATCACCATCAATTTATAAGGGAATGTGGAGGTTGAGAGTTGAGCTTTTTAAGGGATTTGAAATGGAAAATGGAGGAAATAGAGGAAGTACGAAGAAGAGGAGAGAGTTGGAGAGAAGAGGAAGAAAAGGAGAGAAATGGGGAAAAGAGGAAGAATGAGAAAAATGGAAGAAAATTTATCTTTTTCATTTTTAGTGTCACACCTTACTTTTTAAAGAAACGATGCGTTGAAGAATTTATGAAGAAAAGAGGTAAAATACCATGTTGGACGCATGGTCAGGGCTAGGTAACGCATGGTAAGGGTGGACGCATGGAAGTAAACCGAGAATGGAAAGAAGTGAAGCGGATAAGCAAGAAAAGAATAAAGTTAAGTTGTGAAGTGTTGAAGAAAGTTGTGAAGTAAACATAAAACTGGTGCATGTGGTGGACGCATGCTAATCTATCCTTAAGGGAAGTAGTTTAAGTGCAAGAAAAAGGTTAAAAGAATAATCTGGGGAGTAATCAAGGAATGTTCAAGGATAGGAAGTTGGTCATTGAACGCGGGATGAAGATAAACGCGATAGGACCAACGCGTAGAGAAGAGCTTGAGAAGGAGTTGTTATGAACATAAGGAAGAAGTTGGACGCATGGTATGATGCGATGAGATACAAACACAGTATTGGGCGTTTGTCATTAACGCCTAGTAGCATTGTGTAAGCACTGGTTTATTATAGTGCGGTTATGCGTTGAGGGTGATCACAAATGGTTGTGAACTGAAATAGTCGTTGCGTTGGCGGAGGAAGAAACGTACTTGGCCTACCATGCGTTGGTAAGGATGTCATGCGTTGAGATATCTATACGTTAAAGACAGAGTTACCTCTATGCGTCAAAGAGTAGTATAGTTGGCTGAGAGTTAGAAAATGAGTAGTGAAGCTCAAATTTTAAAGGAAACTTAATGAACGCATGAGGGCATTGTGCTGAATAAATGGTTATCTGTTGGAAATGTTGGACACATAAGATAAGTGTATAAGGCCAGGTGGCTATGTATAGATTTGACACCATATCAGTAGGAGGTGTTAAAGGCATGTTAAGTGTTTCATGCAAGGTGACACTTGGATTAATGCATGGTTAATTAAGCATGTAGCGAGACATGTGACAAACAAGTGGCAAAAGGCGAGGAAAAGTTGAATGGTAAGCTCCCTATAAATAGAACTTTGAAGAAAAAAGAGCTACTGATGACTCCCAAAGAAGAATTCTGGAGAGAAAAGAGAATAAGGGAACAAGGACGTCTGTAGGAGTATGCGGCCAAGAAAGAAGGTATTTGACAACTTTGTTATTGTATGTAAAGAAGTTGTCTGGTGTTAAAAGGGTCGGCTATGCGTTGAGGACAAACATAATGTCCAAGGTGAACGCGGCGTCCATATTTAGATGACGCGTTCATGATGGACCTTGCGTCCAAGAGAGGGCGACGCATCCGAAAGGGAAGTAAGAAGAGTCGGGATGCACTTGGTGGAAATAATCAGCCTTGCGTTACTAACCTTGCGTTGAAGGGCAGGGATGCATTCAACCGAGCTAACAGAGGAAAGTGGAGCCTTGCGTTCCAGAGTTAGAACGCTGTGTTCAGAAAGCTCGGGAAGAGGAAATAAAGCATAGGAAGAAAAAGGATTCTTTGGCTAAATACAGGTGAGTAACACCTACGTTTTACAAAATATAAATGAGTTCTTTATGAATATGATTATATGGTTTCTAATGAAATAAAGCATGCGTTTTCATATATATATATATATATATATATAAGCATATGAATATGTTGACTATAGAAATAAGAGCATGCGTTTTACTTGAAAACTTTGAGAGTGTTGGGTATTCACTATGAGATATAAAACGCATGGTGATTGGTTGATATATGTTTTTCATGAAATTACTGAAGAGCATGGTGTTATATGTTTTCATGGAAGATTTGGAAATACACTTGTACGACAAGCATGTTGTGTGAATATTAAAGTTTTGAATTGAGTATTAGAAATGGTTACTTATAGCATGGTATGGCTATTGAACATTTGTGTTATGATGGTGATTTTAAAGAATATGATATGTTTTACTTAAAGGTAACCCATGGCTGAGGGACTACGTGTGAAGGCCTATGGGAGATATGTTATATGATACTCAATGCTGAGGGATCACGAGAGAAAGCACTTGAGTAGTTGAATGAGACAGATTCTAGTGCTGAAGGACCACGAGTGAAGGCATATGAAAATCTAAAATATGATAGCCAAGTGCTGAGGGACCACGAGTGAAGGCACTTGAGCAGTGGTTGACAGTAAAACTCAGTGATGAGGGACTATATGTGAAGACACTTGAGAGATTGAAAATGCCGAGGGACGAAGTGTGAAGGCATTTGAATATGTGATTAAGGAAATTCGATGTTGAGAAGCGTAGAGCACTGCTCCGCCTCAACTAGGGAAAAAGATTATGAAATGAGTGAAGTTTTGGGTATTTACCCTAAAATAGATTGGCATATTTTATAAATGGCATTTGAACATTAACTAACATGAACTGAAGCGTTATATTTTATGCGAGTTTTACCAGTTTTACAGTTAAAATATATTGTCTTCTAATAACTGTTACTCACTGAGCCATTAGCTCATTCTTTTAAATGTTTTCCATTTTTAGGTAGCATAACAGTTCCCATTGCCGATCAAAATCGAGGTTTGTCAAGAGCATGTGGATTGGTGAGGTTGACAGTGGGTTACGTGACAAGGTAGTCGGTAACTGCTGTCTTCACATCTCTTTTCGAGTTATGGAGGATGATGCGCACTTTTAGTGTTAACCGCAAGTGTACGGGTCAAGTTATAATATAAAACGGTTAAGTCCGAATATCGTTCCACTGGAGATCCAATTGGGAAGGTTTAAGTTACTTAGCTATTCTAGAATTGAATCAATTTTATTTGAGGATTGAAATTAAATATTATGAGTTATGGAAAAATACAAATCAAATAAGGAAAATATCAAAGGGAGAAACACAAGAGTCAAAGAGAGTTCTAGGGTAATGAATCCTTGTTTATTTTATCATACAATATTATAGATTTCATGGATTTTATTGCAATTCATATGCCTAAGTCTAGAAACTTAATTCCAAGTTATTTTCTCTCAAAAACAACCCTTTCTCATGCAACTTGATTGATTATTAATCTCTTAAAACCAATACAAAATTAAATAGTCTTTAGCAACTTTTATTGTCAACCTAACTACTCTCGTGATAGATTAACAATAATTCATTGTTATAGATCAAGTTAAACATACAATCTCTCAATCATACATCTAACCTAACATTTGAAGATAGCCAATCCACAAGCATTAAACACAATAACAATGAAAAGCATAATCATTCCACCAAAACCATGAGTCTACAAAATTAACATGAATTCATAAACAATTCATCAAAACCCTAAAACTAAAGAGTTTAGCCACTCATAGCTTGAAGCAACATGTTTAAGAAAAATAAACAAAGAAAGAGTGTAAAGAAAGGGAAACTCTACTGAAAAGAGGCTTTTGATTGAAGTAGCACCGTCTCGATCTCCTTGGCTCTCACGTCGGACTTCGAAGGGCACCAAGACTATCTCGAACTCTTTTCCTCTTCCTTGCAACTAACTCACTCTTTGAACTCTCACTTAATTCTCTCCTTTTTGTATCTCTTTAGGTCTGCAACTTCCTTGCTTTGCCTTGAGTTTTCTGAATGAATTGGACTGCTGGAAACCCTCAAATTTATAGAGTTTGGCTGCCCAAAATTTTCCAAAAATACAGATTTTTCAATTAAGGAAAGCTGGTGCCGCAGCGCTGTCCCATAGTGCCGTGGCGCTAGGACTGCATCCGGAAGAAATTTGCTCTCAGGTTTTAGCGCTGTGGCAGCGCCGTCCAAGCGTCGCAGCGCTAAAATGCGTTTCAGAAATATCGCTCTCGAGTTTTAGCGTTGCGGCAGCGCCGTCAAAGCGTCGCAGCGCTACAATGCCTTTCAGCAAGGATGCGTCGGGGCAGCGCCATCTTGGCGCCACAATGCCACTCTACGTCCAGAACCATGCGTTGATGTTTCAGTGTCGCGGCGCTATCCCCAAAATTTGCCCTTTTTGGTTTTTCAACTCTTTTTCGCCATATTCTTGCTCGGTTTTGATCTTTTAATCGTTTCTTCTAATTTTCCTCATTTTCACCTGAAAATCACTAGCAAACAAGTGAAATCTAATATAAATTCCCTTAATTTGAGAGAATATAAAGCACTTTTCAAGTGCTTATCAGAGGATAATCCGGGAGGGGGTGTGACATTTAGTATATATATATATACACATCTTTTTACAAGTTTCAAAAACCTAAGGAAAAATCTCTTTTTCTTTTTTAAACCCATTTATTTTATATATAAAAAAAAAACTAAACTAAACTATACGTTATCCAAAATAATAATAATAATAATAATAATAATAGGCCAGACCAAATACGATGTCTACAAAAATAGTTAGGTTAACAATGAAAGTTACTAAAGACTATGCTTAATGCCATATAATTTGTATTGATTTCAAGAAATTAGTAATCAATTGAGTTGCATGAGTAAATGTTGTTTTTGAGAGAAAATAACTTGGATTTATGTTTCTAGACTTAAGCATATGAATTGCAATCAAATCCATGAAACCTAGAATATTGCATGATGAAATAAACAAGGATTCATTACCCTAGAACTCTTTTTTACTCTTGTGTTTCTTATTTACTTGCTTTTCTTTTTAGTTTTTTCAAAATTACAACTTAAGAACGAATCCTCAAATAAAATTGATTCAAATCTAGAATAGCTAAGTAATTTAAACCTTCACAATTGGATCCTCAGTGGAACAATATTCGGATTTTACTGTCTTATATTATAACTTGACCCGTACACTTGTGGTTAACACGAAAAGTGCGCATCAGTAAAGAGAAAGAAAAAAGTCTTAGTTTAATAGCATCGTTAGAAACACTATTCATATTTATCGTTTTGCATATCTCTAAGAAAGACCGTAAGTGCTTATGAGGATCTTCATTTGTTCTTCCTCTAAATGCTAGCTCTCTAGCCATTTGGATCAACCCCGATTTAAACTCAAAGTTGTTGACATTGATGGGCACATTCATTATGTCGAGTTGATTTGCCGGTAATGTAGGTTGGAAGTAGTCCCAAATTGCCTTTGCTATCTCCTTCATCATCTCCTCTGTATGATTGTGTTAAGCTCTTAGATTCCTTCTATAAGTTCTATCAATCTCGGGATCAAGAGAGAGGAAGTTAGTATCGTCACGAGGCATAAACCAACAAAATTATCAACCACAAGATTAAGATCTATCAATTCTAATGAATATTAAGCAATAAAAAACGTTCTTTGGATCCCTAGCAACGACGCCAAAAACTTAATGCCCACTTTCCGTGTTAACCGCAAGTGTGGGGGTCAAGTTATAATATAAGATGGTAAAGTCTGAATATTGTTCCATTGAGGATCCAATTGTGAAGGTTTAACTTACTTAACTATTCTATAATTGAATTAATTTTATTTGAGGATTCGATCTTGAATTATGATTTTAGAAAGACTAAAAAGGAAAACAAATAAATAAGAAACACAAGAGTCAAAGAGAGTTCTAGGGTAATGAATCCTTGTTTACTTCATTATGCAACATTCTAGGGTTCATGGATTTTATTGCAATTCATATGCTTAAGTCTAGAAACCTAAATCCAAGTTATTTTCTCTCAAAAACAACATTTTCTCATGCAACTCAATTGATTACTAATTTCTTGAAATCAATACAAATCACATGACATTAAGAGTAGTTTTTAACAACTTTCATAATCATTAGAACAAAACTATGAAGAGTCTACAATATCAATATAATTTCATAAACAATTCATAAAACCCAAAACTAAAGAGTTTAGCCACTCATAACTTTAAGCAACATGTTCACAAACAATATGAGCAAAGAAAGAGTGTAAAGAAAGGAAAACTTTACTTGAAAGAAGCCCTTGATTGAGGAGGAACCGCCAAGATGTCCTTCGGTCTTCACGTCGTGAACTCGAACGGCACCAAACTCTCTCTCGTACTCTTCTCTCTTCCTTGCAGCCACTCACTCTGTGAGACTTATTTTTGTGTGTTCCTTTATGATTAGGGCTGCTAGAAACCCTCCAATTTATCGAGTTGGCTGCCCAAAATTCTTTCCAAAAATATAAATTCTTCAAATTAGGAAAGATGGCGTCGCGACGCTGACCAACATTGAAAGGATGGTGTCGTCGCGCTGTTTGTCATGAAAGTCTACCTTCGGCGCCGTGCCGTAGCGCCGCGACGGTGGTGCTGTGTTGAAGGCAGAGGTTGCTCTCGGAAAAAAGTGCCATGACGTTGCCTTGTTTTTGGCAGTTTTGTACTTTTCTTCTCTTTTTCGCTGAATTTTGGCTCGGTTTTGATCTTTTGGCTTTCAATTCTAGTTTTCTTTATTTTGACTTGAAAACCATTGCTAACACATAAAATCTAATATAAACTCTCTTAATAAAAAGTACTTTTCAAGAGATTTTCATTACTCCACTTTTCAGACATTTGATTTGAAAGAATTGTAAGAAATGTCAGCAAATTCCCCAAATTGTGTATGTTAGTACAAAAGCATTAATTACAGATCAGGAGGAAAGTGGTGCGTGAAAGTCTATTTTGTATCGAGTTGGCTACTACTGAGTATCAAGTGTATCGTGGACTTTGTAATGTTCAATTTCAAACGTGGAACATGTAACATGTGTATCGAGTAATCGAGTATAACTAACGAGTTCCTGTCTATCGAGGAGCAAGTTAGCATATATCGAGTAATTGAGTCATCGAGCATTGAGCATCGAACATCGAGTAATCTGGACCCAAGCAGACGCGCAGATGATTCTTAGAGGCAAACTCGAACATTCACACATGGCAAACATAAGCAAAAGGTTGGGCCTCCTACACGAGGCCATCCATACAAAATTCCCAACGAATCCACTATGCCATCTCGCCGGCCCACTTGGAGCCCAAATAATTGGGCTTAGGTATGCCCACTTGCATGCCCAGCCCGCCGGCCAAATAATTTGAACATTAGAAAAAAAAAAAAAGAGAAGAAAACCTAACTTCAATTTTCAAATCACGACACTCGCAAGTCGCACTGCAAACCTCACTCCTATCGGCTATTGCAGACCTCGCGGCTCACCTCATCAACTCCTCTCACCTAATTTCTTCACAGACGAACGCCGGCGCCGGCCTCATCGCCATCCTCATCCCAGACTTCCCAGAACTCCACGTCGCCGGTCGTCTTTTAGTTGAGTCCACGCTGTCGGTTTAGATCTCCATGCCGTCGGTCGTTTTTCAGTCCAGTCCATGCCGCCACTGGTCTTTCAGTCCACGCCGCTGGTTCTCCTCCACTGCTCCACGACTCCAATCGGCAGTCGGCACTCACTCAGGTCAGTAGCCTAGCCACCCTCTTCTTAGTCATTTTCCTTTTGAAAATAAAGAATTCTTATTCAATTTTCTTTAAAAAAAAAAAAAGAAAAATACCTAATACATCTTCAATTTTGTGTATGCAGTGCATTGAATTTATGTGTTTGAGGGTGTGTCTGAAAATACAAGTCTGAGTAAAAATGTTCAGAGAAAGTCACCATCTAACTCACCATCCGAAACAAAATCGGTGAAGAAGAACAAGATAAGTACCTCAAAATTGAATAAGACCTCAAATGCATTGGAACATTTTACAAAAGTTGAAGGTTATTCTAATTTTCCTTGAGCAAAGTGTAGTTATTGTAATGTTACCTATGTATGTGATACTCAAAAGAACGGTACCACAAATATGTTAAAACATATCCGTGCTAAGTGTAAAAACTATCCAAGGAAAATAAATGAGGCTAAACAAAAACTATTATGTTTAAAAAAATAGAAAAGAAAGGAGAAGTAAGTTTCAAAATTTATTATTACTGAAGAGATGCCATTTAGAGTGGTTGAGTTGGAAGGATTTCACGAGTATTCTACTACTTTGCAACCTAAATTTGTTGTGCCATCACGATCGACGGCTACAAGATGGCTACAAGAGATTGTCTTCAACTTTATACGAATGAAAAAAAAAAAAAAAAAGAAAGGTTTGAAGGTTAGTTTGACTATGGACACGTGGACCTCAATTCAAAATGTTATTATATGGTTCTCACAGCACAGTTTATTGATGATAATTTGACTTTTCAAAAAAGAATTTTAAACTTTTGTTTGATTCCAAATCATAAAGGAGAAACCATTGGAAAAAAGATTGAGAAATGTTTGTTAGATTGGACAATAGATAATGTGCTAGCTTCAATGATGTGGGCATTAATTATTTGGGAAGAAAACTAAGAAATTGGAATGGGACCATTTTGGATGGTGAGTACATGTAAGATGTTGTGCTCATATTCTTAAAATCATTGTGAGGATGCTCTGAAATAACTCAATGATTCAATTGTTAAAATTCGACATGCAATTCAAAATGTAAGATCTTCACCATCTAAACTAGTTACTCTTCAAAATTGTGTGAGAAATGAGAAAATAGCTAGTAAGAATTCACTTTGTAGTACTAGATGAAATTCTACATATGTTATGTTAGAGGTTGTTGAAAAGTTTAATAAAACATTTGAAAGACTAGAAGTGGAGGATGAACAATATTCTTTGGAGTTTTTAGAAAACAACAAGAAGAAAGGTCCTCTTAGTGAGTGAAGATTTGGATAATGCACATATTTTAATCAAGTTCTTGAAATTATTTCATGATGTTACTATACGAATTTATGCTTCATTACTTGTTACATCAAACCTATATTTCCTTGAAATTTGTTTAATTCTACAACAAATTCAAGATTATGCATTGTGTGATAATCCTTTGTTGTCTGCGATAGCAAGAAAAATGGAAGCAAAATTTGACAAATATTGGACGGACAATGATAGGGTGAATCTTCTCTTGTATGTTACTGTGTTTTAGACCCTCGTTATAAGTTGGAATTTGTGATATTTATGCTTACGGATTTATAAGATGAAAAGATTGCAAATGAAATTGAGAAGAAACTTGAAGATTGGATTAGAAAAATGTATGAGTATAGGAATGATGAGGATAAAGCAACAAATAAAAGTCAGATAATGGAGGATTCGATGGAGAAGAACGATGATGGTGAATCTCAAGCTACTTGCAATTATTATAGATTTATTGAACACTTGAGTAAAAAAGATAGCCGATGGAGTAAATCTGAGTTCCACAAATATATCATTGAGTCATGTGAAAAATTCAAGTTTAAAAAAGTATCGATATATCCCAACATGGACAAAGATTTTGACATCTTAGCATGGTGGAATAGAAATTCTGGGACTTCCATGTTTCTATCAAAAATGGCTAAGGATATATTTTCTATTCCTATCTCAACAACAACTTCATTTTATAGTAGTTAACTTAGGTGATTGAGGAATGAAGTTGCCAAGTTGGAGGAACTTTGTGCTTGCTTTGTCTGTAATTTGATTTTGTGTTTGAATTTCAAACTTTGTAATTTGTGTACTTCAATTTTGTTTTATGTTGTGTTTAAACTAAGGATGGTTTGTATTTTATATTTAGATTTCTAATACTTAGAATCTGAAAGGATGAACTGTATTTTATGTTTGAACTTTCATTGAAACTTTGGAATTTGGATGAATTGCGTTGAATTTCAGTATGATTTCAAAGTTGGTTAAAAACTTTAGATGAATTATATTGAATTTTAGGTTCCTTTAGCATGATTAAGATTTTGGGTGCTTATTGATAGATTTTGTGAATAGAAAAAAAAAAATGTACGAATGAGAAAAAAAATTGAGTTGGGACAAGAAAAGGTAAGAATGAGTCAAAAAAAAAAAAAAAAAAGGTTTGGTTTGGTTCGTTCCAAAATTGAAACCGATCATTTCCGATTTTCACCAGTTACATTTTAGTGTAAATTGAGTGCTCGGTCCAGTATTTGATTTTTTTCAAAATCGGATCGAATCGAACCATGCACACCCCTAATGTTAAGGTCTTCAAAATGAAGTTGCATTTAATATACTTAAGTTTCATTTATGGAACTAGTATTTCAAGCTACATCAAACTACTTAATTTAGAGCATCAATTATTCTTAGATAGTTACAAACTCTTAATTAGTTGATTAAAAAGACCAAAATCTGAATTTATAGAGCTTTATTAGTTTATTTCAGGTTAAAGAAATTTTGTGTTTTTTTTTAGGTAACTTTTGTTAGTCGTCTTTTATACCATTAAAGTTTGGAAAGCTACAAACATTAACATGACTTAGTGAGTGGATTTAAGTTATGTTTTGAATGCTATATAAATCTATCCTTATTGTAACACAAACAAGATTTAGTTTTGAAGAATTTTTAATGAAATTGAAGTCTTTTGAGCCTATGGCCATGGTGAACTTACTTTGTATATCTTGTATATAAATTTGCATTCTAGATCATTCAACTAGTCTTGATCAAGGTATCTTATGGAATGATTTGAAACTTGTCTTCCTTACTCTTGATATTGATCATCAAGGTAAAATTCGTTCTATCTTATTGTAGTATTCGTAACGGTTTAAATTCTATGACGGGTTCTTATAATACATGTAATGGGGTTTCTTATCAAGTACGATACTTATCCTTATTTGTTTGATGCAAGCTTGCCTGAAACTTGCTGGCCACTTTAGCATTTTTTTGTTCTGTATTTCCATCAAGATCTCTACGAAGACCACCGTTGGTGTGCACTGCTTGAACTTACTGGGTGGTAATCTAAGCTCCATCATTGGCTATTAATGTAATCATACTTAAGACTTGAATCCTAAGTTAGTCATGAAATAGAAGACCAAAATATTATTCATTTATTTTTCTTTAACCATTGTGGGGTGGGGATCCAATCTCTAACTTAGAGTTATCTAACATACTTGAGCTATGCTCGTTTTGAATTATAAATCTAGAAATTATATATCAATGCAATTTAAAATTATATTTATGTGAATGTTGAATTACAATTTTGATTTTTAAAATTTCAAAATTGTAATGAATAAGTCTCTAAACTTGAAGTTTTGAGTATAATTTAAAAACACTTAACAAATCTATAACTTTCAATTTTGCATCTACTAGATTGCAAACATATTCAAGTTTTTAAAAACTTAATTGTTTTGATAGACATAAAGTTTAGTTTTATGTATAATTGAGTCTTAAATTTTTTTTATGAATTTATTTTTGAAACTTTTAGGAATTATTGATGAAACTTCGGAAATTGGGTAATTTTGAAACTAAGTACAAAGTTTTGGAGATTTTTCTTCTATAATTTAACTACATGTGTAAGTGGATCAGGTTGAGTTGGATTTCCTCCATAATAAACCCAACCTAACCCAATTTGATTTTGTATGAGCAAACTCCAACTTGACCAAACCCAGTTTGTTTCGAGTCTAATGTTGGTTGGGTTAGGTCAATCTCGATTTTACTTCAAATGTTGGATTTTGAGGCTTTGAGGTTTTTGTTAGAATGGGAAACAAAACCAGTTTTTCTTCCTTTTCTATGCCTTCTTCTTCTAAGTGAGTGAGCGATAGTGAGATAGAGAGAAATATGTTTGTGATGACAGACACAGTAAGTGACAACAAAGAAAAAAATGTGATGGAAGAAGCAAGAAACCCTAGCTAATTTTGAACTTAAGTGGTTTGGTTCGAGCACATCGGGAACTGAGTTCAATTAAATTAGGTTCAATTTTTTACACTCCTAAATTTAACCTTTTTGGAGTTCAACTATATACGGTAGTGAGAATTATGTTTAAATATCTAACATTTTGATCAAGAGTGTACATTTTTGTTAAAGGGAAAAAAAAAATACATTTTTTTCATAGGTTTTGGATCTAGTTTCCATTCGGTTCTTTAGTTTCAAAATTTTTGGCCTAATTCTTCTCCTGATGATCAATTCAACCTCTGATCAAAAAGATATACCTTGGTTATATTTCATCTCTTCAACAAGTTTAGTAATGAGCATAACGGCCCTATTGTTCCGATGGAGAGAAGAACCTATTATTAGCATTCGGGAAATTTCCAAACGAACAATTTCAATGAAATCTTTCAATTTCTTATTTTACTATGTTCAACTCTATGTATTCCTCTATCCGTAGAGTACATTGAATGTACATAAATGGCTATAATAGAGTTTATGTTATTCGTATTAACAGCTACTCTAGGAGGAATGTTTTTATGCGGTGGTAATGTTATTAATACTCTTGAAATTTTATTTTTGTTTCAATTTGGTCTTTATATTTTAAGATTTACACTTTTAAGCTTAATTTTTCACTAAATACTTACTTTCTGTCTTTAGCGTTATTGGGTATTAATTAATATAAAAGTAATTAAAAGAACTATAATTAATCAAGTTTCACTAATTTTCATTATTATTAAAATTAAATTTAAAATTTCACTTCATAATTATTTTAAATTAATTAATAGATATTAACGTCAAAGATGGAAGATGAGTATTTAGAGAAAAATCAAGGTTAAAAGTGTAAATTTTAAAATCTAAAGACCAAATTAAAACAAAACTCAAAGTTCAATGATAAAATTGTAACATTGTGAAACATAGAAAAACTAAATTGAAATCAAACTCAAAACTTAAAAATTAAAAATGCAACATTTTGAAAATTAAAGACTAAATAAAAATTAGACCCAATATTCTGATTAATTATTGGGAAAATGTCATGAATGAAAAAATTAGTAAACTAATTACACAAATAGCAATTTTGAAATCACGTTGAAATTTGTTTAAAATTGTTTTCAAAATACTGAAATTACCCTTAGAATTGCGCGCGTTTCCTCAGCGATCTTCTTCTTCTTCTTCTTCTTTCCTATTTTACTGAAAATCTTCTTCTTATTTTCATGCAATTTTACACATAAGGAAACGAAGGAATTCGAGGGCTTCAATTCGATTCTACTTCACATAAAGGATTTGAGATTGATGGTGATCTAGTGAAGTTTCGGTGATTTTGCTTCTTCTTGTTCTTTTTCTTATTCTTCTTCTAGGTCTTGTTCTTGTTCTTCATTGTATTTTCTTCTTCTTAGTACGTCTTGTTCTTTTTCTTCTCCTTCTTCTAATTAAGGATTTTTTCTTCTTAGTATCTTCTACTTCTTCTTCTTGATCTTCTTCTTCTTTAGTTGTTTATTTGCCTAATGAACTTTGATAGAAAACTATCTGTGATAGACAATGATATAGTCTTATCTTTGTATATACAATGATAGACCATTATCTTTGTCTATCACTAACTATTGTGATTCATTCTATTAGTGATAGATAGAGATAGTAATCCATCGTTGTCTATCTTCCTAATAAACTTTGATAGAAAACTATCACTGTCTATCAAGATATCTTGATAGAGCCTTATTTTTTGTCTATCAGTTAGTTTTCTTCGTGTTGTGTAGTATAGATAGTGATAGATTTTTATCTATATCTATATGTCATATGTTTTTTACTATTAGTTTCTTATATAATATTTTCCTCCTTTTGTAGTAATTTGATATCATGGTGAATATTCCTATCATTGTTTTTTATGGTGGACAGTGGAAGCATTATAATTTTTATGAGCATTATATGGTTACTGGAATTTTGGTGGATGATATGATAGAGTTTGATAGTTTAGTTGATTTGGTACTTCAAGAGATTCAATTGGATGGTTTGCTAGAATTGTCAGTAATATTGGATATTGATAAAGATAATATTCAAACTGTGTTCCCAATAAAACAAGACAAGGATGTTTGTTGGTATTTGACTTTGGCAAAAGATGCAATCACTAAACATCCTCTAATTGCTCACATAAGTGATTGTGCTTTGGAAGGATCTTCTACTTCTGTTAGTAGTGGTGATAGTATGTTATGTTTAGGCTATTCTTCTTCTTCAAATGATCAAGTTATAAGAGATATTAATTGTAATGGTGTTTTGAAGGAAAAAGATATATTTGGAAGTAAAGAAATACTGTCAAAGTTTTTTTTACATAATAGCAATGAAGGAGAATTTCCAATTTAGGACTATAAGATCAAATTCAAAGTCACTTGAGTTTAAATGTTTGGTAGAAGGTTGTTCATGGTATGTTAGGGCATCTCAATACAAAGGCAGTGAGTTGTTGTAATACCCTATCTCTGAAAACCTAAGTATTCTTATAACTAGTAAGGATAAAAGGATAAAAGTGTGTGGATTAGCGAAACTTTTAAATGAAAAGTTAAGAATATGTAACTACTGAATTATGGCCAGTAAATTCTGTGAGTTGAGATGAATGGTATTAAGAAAAGAATAGACATATCTCGGGAGATTAGGTTGATGCGTAGATGATTAAGCTCAAACGCATGGTATTTAATACTGAGGAGTTATCAACCAAGCTGTGAGATTAGGTTCTAATGAGGGCAAGTTGAATGGGGTGAAATACCATGTGTCGATGATGTAAAGTGAAATAGAACCATCACGTAGGAAAAGTGCCTTGAGTTGGAAAGGTTGACAACGCGTCAGGAAGTGAAACTAAAGAAAGTAATGCGTTGAGTATTGTACAGAGAAATAGTAAATGGAGTTGAAGGAACAAGAATTGAGTATGGATTACGGCTATGCGTTGGTAAGCGGAGTAAGGGAAGCTAGTGTACAGAGAAGAAGTAGACTGTTACCATAGCGCTGATCGGGAAGTTCTTTAGTGCAGCAAATGCACAAGGGGTCGCTAAGCGTTAAAGTGCTATGAAATGTTAAACGTTAAAGGCTTATTATATGCTAGTAGGACTTCAGCAATTAGTAGGGTCTTACTATGCGTTGAGAAAGTTATGAGGTGACAAAATATTAGCTATGCGTTGAGGAATTCTGTGTTAAGGACAGCTATTAGCTATGCGACAAGGGGTTGAGGAGTCGATGATGGTTACCATTGGTTATTAAGGCTTACGCTGAAGAGCTTAACTTTATAATAATGGAAAAGGCTACCACGATATCGAGTAAATGCATAGAGGAAAATCAAGGGACTTAAAGGAAGGTCATGAACGCGGGATGAAACAAAGGTGAATGCAAGAGGGTAAACGCAGGAAGAAAGAATTTGAGTTGGATGTGGTGGTCAAAGGTAAACCACATGGTCAGAAGGGTGCAATTGTACAAAGAAGGAATTGTAGCTATGAACGAATGTAAGGAAAGGAGTTGAATGCATATAATATGCGATAAAATTGATGTATGATGTTAAGCTAGAGCGCATAGTAGTATGCATTTAGAATTGGTACACCTAAATGAAAGAGAAGTGGAATAAAGGTAGTAAAGCTGAGGGTAGTAAAAGGAAGCAAAGGAGTTGAATCTGGAAGATAGTTCCATGAACGCATAGGAGCAAGGAGTTGGTTGGGTAGTTGTGTATTAAAACATAATGAACCCATAGGGTAAGCCTATAGGCCAGGTGGTTACACCTGATCATGACACCTTATCAAGTAAGAGGTGTTAGAAAGCATGATAAGTATTTCATGCAAGGTGACATTTGGACTAATGCATGATTAATTAAGCATGCAACATGACATGTAGCAAACAAGTGACAGCAGAAGAGGAGAGGTAGAATGACAAGGTCCCTATAAATAGGACCTTGAGGGAAAAAGTAATGACTGATGATTCGGTGGTAAGAATCCTTGAGAGAAGGAAAGAAAGAAAGCTAAAGGAAGAAAAACCTTGTGTTTGAAGAAAGAAGTCTGCGGCCAAGAAGGAAGACGACCTTGACACTTAAGTCATCTGGTGTTAAGAAGTTGGCTTGCGTCGAGAGGGGTGAGCCTTGCGTTTTATCCGAATTCAACATAAAGGGAAAACACCACGATGCGATCAAGTTAGGCCTTGCATTCAAAGAAGGTCGACGCATCCAAATGAATAAGGAGAATTAGTCTGCACGCAGAGTTACGTCCAACTAGACTACCAGAGGATGAAACCAAACTAAAGAGTTCAAGCCTTGCGTTTAAGAGCTCGGGAAAGTAGAGATTTAAGGGAAATCTCTTAAATAATTGTGAGTGACTCTCTTCTTCCTTCAAAACTGAACTTGTTAAAAGTATTATGGTTTTGTAATAACTGATTTCATGAAACGCATGGTGTTGATCATAGTGTTTATAAGGCATGTTTTATTTGATTGTTTTACTATATTGAAAGGCATGTTGCAAGACATAGTTTATCGAGAAACATCTTGATTTCTATGAAAGGTTTCATATGAATGATCTACTCAAATTGATTGATAAAATGTTTAAGAGGAGGCTCAGTGCTTATCTCTTTGAGAAGGCTCGTGAGTTTCCCCGGGACCCAGTACTCAAGGACATGAGAAGGTACATGGGCAACCCGTCATATTCCTATTGTGCACATAGAGGTTAATCTGGCTAGTGCATCGAGCTTGCTCTGCTTTGAGCCAGGGATGATTTCGACGTTGGGTGTGTTGACCTTTGCTCCACCCCGACTAAGGATGTTTTCGACGTTGAGAGTGTTGAGCCTTGCTCCGCCTCAACTAAGGGAAAAGATTGAAAAACCAAATGAGTTTTTCGTATAATTGTTCTAAAATGACTTTATTGATTTGGAACGATTTGATATGATTTAAAAGAGATGCTAAAAATACGTTCCTGTTGTGTTGATGTACTTATCTTGTTTTATATGTAAAAAAAAAATGTAACATGCTTGTTTGATTAAAAGCTAATTTTACAAACCAGTCACTCACGGGGCATTAGCTCACATTTTTCTATGTTTTCTAATTTTCCAGGTAGCAAGCGAGTTCAGGATGCTTTGGCTATGCAAAAACCTCGTCTGGGCCGTCTTTGGTAAATAAAAAGGGTTGGTCAGTGAACCTTACAGAGGAGTCAAGGTTGCTGACTTCACATCTTCTTTCGGGTTATGGAGGATAATTCGGGAGGGGTGTGACAAGTTGGTAGCAGAGCAAAAGATTTTGGGAACAGGAAAGTTTGAGCAGTTAAATCTAAAAGGAAAGATTGAAATATTGTGAATTATGACTAACGGACAGACGAGGTAGGCAAGCAGACACCGGAAGTTTGCAAGCTACCTGAGGAGTATAAAGGAAAATTTAAAGGATTCACAAGTAGGTATGAGTTCATACAACTAAATGTATTAATTGTGATCGGTGATCAATTAATGATGTTAAGATTGTATAGGAAAATCCCGGAAAGAAATGGGAATTGAGAGAATTAAAGTCTGAAGAGTCCTATGCGACGAGATGAAGGAAGGGAGAAAAAAATGTTTATGTTAGTGAAAGTCAGGGATTAAGGATGGACCATAAGTTAACTTGAAAGAAATCATGATAGGCGTTTTGAAATGCTAGAAGATAATTTGATGATCCAAGAATATAAGAGAATTCAAGTATTACAGTCATGTTTAGAAGCAAAAGTATGCGATGAAGAAAGCTAGATGGACGCATGGCATTAGAAAGGATATTTCATAAAGAAATGAAAATTTGGAAGGATAGTTGAAACTAATTATGAGTTAGACACTCTTGGAAGGAACAATATCAAAGATGATGTGGTATAAACGCATGATATTCTGGTTTAAAGGAAGATTGAATATTGAAATCTTGAAACGATAATTAAGGGAAGGTATGCGTTGAAGATTTAAAAGATTTTACTGAAACTTTGTATTCTTGAAGAAAACAACCACACTATTAAGTTTGGAAGTATAAGCTAAGGAGACTAAGGAAAATTTCACCAAGTAATGGAGACAGTGTAAAATTGGACACATCACTGGTATAGAGGAACCCAAAACGCATGAATATGCAGAAACCTACAAGAATCTATGAAATAAGAAATGGATGAATTATTCAGTGAATGGTGGAAGTTGACAAGATAGAACACTTCTTGCTTATCAAAGAAACATACATACTAGATAGATTGATATGAATACAAGAGAATAAATTCAAAGTTCTAAGAAAATTTGTAACGAAGTTACAATTTAGTATCATATTAAGGACCAAGATATATGTATGATTTAAGGAATATAAAGATACCGCAGAAGGAGGTTATGAGAAGCAAATAATTCAAGTGTTAGATAAGGAGAAAATGATAAAACATTGAGAGGCTAACAACCTACAGAAATTTGGGATGGAATTCTTATAAGAAAATGGTGAATTGAAAAGCTCTACTTTTAGCTTAGAGAATGGTAAGCAAGTAGTCGAGTAATGGAAGAGATGATTAGAAGCTCGAGTTCAAGAGTCTATGTGTTAGTATAATGAAGCAAGAAATTGAGGAGAGTGAGCATAAGTAAGGATTGATTGCGTAGTCAAGTTTACGCAAAGTGTTGCCTGGTTAAAGCATGTGGTCCAGGAGTTGAGCAAGTGTAAATGTTGAGGCTATGTGTTCATGAGATTGTTGGACCAGCAAGCATGTTTTGGTTGAAATCAAAAAGAAAATTCACCAAGGAATTAGAGAAAGAGAAGTTGGAAATGCATTTGGTACTGAGGAGATCAAAATGCAGAAGCATGCTAAAAGATGTATAAGAATACATAAAAGAAAGGGAAACTATATCCTTGTAAGTAAACAGAAAAGAAGGGAAAGCCAGGGCATTAACTATCAGAGTAACACAGTGGTAGTGTGGGAAATCATAAGTTACAGAAAACGCATAGTATCATTGTTGAAAGTAAAGTATAAATCAAAGTTCTCTACTATGTAAAGGCTGTTATGCGATGAAAATAAAGGAATAATTGTAGTATTAAGAGGATGCGGTGGTTAGAAGGTGTGTGCTTATGAAGAAAAGCGGGAGTAAAAGTTAAAAGTTTATGAGATTTTGAATAGCTATGCGTTGATGATTGAGGAGCTTGCGTTAAAATAGAACACGCGGCTAAAATAAAGACGCATGATGATTATATCCAAGACAGCAACCCAAGCATGCATTAGGTTGTAATTAAGAACACGTTGATGGATCAGGCATTCCAATAACTTAAAGAATAGGCACATAATATTATGATAGCCTCCAGAAAGTATTCCTTATGAAATCGATTGTCATGTTCTTGTAGTAGATTCAATTAGTGAAACATAATGATTTCAAACAAAATAAAAGTGTTCAAGGCAGATAAAATTTGTTGTAGAACTAAGATGAACGTAATTGAGATTATTGTAAGCTAATTAACTTATTGTATATAGTTCATCATGTCAACCAAGGAAAGCAAAGGAAAACGGAAACGCTTGGCACACAGCTACCCAGTATGCGGAAAAGGGCATGCGGGAGAGTGCATTGGTAAAGATAGATGCTTTGCATGTGGAGAGAAAGGACATTATCGGAAACAATACCCTGCATTAAAGGAGTCTAGCAGTCAAACTAAAGAGGCAAAAAGACAGGCTCCAACAAGACAGGCTCTCTGTAAGAAATGTGGACGAAAGCATAGAAAAGACTATAAAGAAAGAATAGATGTGTGTTATATGTGTGAGCAACCAGGGCATTATTGTAAGGATTGTCCACAAAATCAAGAAGGCTTAAGTAAACCAGATGAAGGAAAAGAAGAAAAATAAAAGAAATGTATTTATACTTGCAATTTGGTTTTTCTGTACTTGAATAATACCTATACAACGAATGTTAATAAAGTATTTCTTTACCTTAACCTTGTACTATTTAAATTTCGAGGACAAAATTTTTTTAAGGTGTATGGAGTTGTAATACCTTATCTCCGAAAACCTAAGTATTCTTATAACTAGTAAGGATAAAAGGATAAAAGTGTGTGGATTAGCGGAACTTTTTAATGAAAAGTTAAGAATGTGTAACTACTTAATTATGGCCAATAAATTCTATGCGTTGAGATGAATGGTATTAAGAAAAGAATAGACATATCTCGGGAGATTAGGTTGATGCGTAGATGATTAAGCTCAAACGCATGGTATTTAATACTGAGGAGTTATCAACCAAGCTGTGAGATTAGGTTCTAATGAGGGCAAGTTGAATGGGGTGAAGTACCATGTGTCGATGATGTAAAGTGAAAAAGAACCATCACGTAGGAAAAGTGCCTTGAGTTGGAAAGGTTGACAACGCGTCAGGAAGTGAAACTAAGGAAAGTAATGCGTTGAGTATTGTACAGAGAAATAGTAAATGGAGTTGAAGAAACAAGAATTGAGTATGGATTACGGCTATGCGTTGGTAAGCTTAGTAGGGGAAGCTAGTGTACAGGGAAGAAGTAGACTGTTACCATAGCGCTGATCGGAAAGTTCTTTAGTGCAGCAAATGCACAAGGGGTCGCTAAGTGTTAAAGTGCTATGAAATGTTAAACGTTAAAGGCTTATTATATGCTAGTAGGACTTCAGCAATTAGTAGGGTCTTACTATGCGTTGAGAAAGTTATGAGGTGAGAAAATATTAGCTATGCGTTGAGGAATTATGTGTTAAGGACAGCTATTAGCTATGCGACAAGGGGTTGAGGAGTCGATGATGGTTACCATTGGTTATTAAGTCTTACGCTGAAGAGCTTAACTTTATAATAATGGAAAAGGCTACCACGATATCGAGTAAATGCATAGAGGAAAATCAAGGGACTTAAAGGAAGGTCATGAATGCGGGATGAAACAAAGGTGAATGCAAGAGGGTAAACACAGGAAGAAAGAATTTGAGTTGGATGTGGTGGTCAAAGGTAAACCACATGGTCAGAAGGGTGCAATTGTACAAAGAAGGAATTGTAGCTGTGAACGAATGTAAGGAAGGGAGTTGAACGCATATAATATGCGATAAAATTGATGTATGATGTTAAGCTGGAGCGCATAGTAGTATGCATTTAGAATTGGTACACCTAAATGAAAGAGAAGTGGAATAAAGGTAGTAAAGCTGAGAGTAGTAAAAGGAAGCAAAGGAGTTGAATCTGGAAGATAGTTCCATGAACGCATAGGAGCAAGGAGTTGGTTGGGTAGTTGTGTATTAAAACATAATGAGCCCATAGGGTAAGCCTATAGGCCAGGTGGTTACACCTGATCGTGACACCTTATCAAGTAGGAGGTGTTAGAAACCATGATAAGTATTTCATGCAAGGTGACATTTGGACTAATGCATCATTAATTAAGCATGCAATATGACATGTGACAACCAAGTGGCAGCAGAAGAGGAGAGGTAGAATAACAAGGTCTCTATAAATAGGACCTTGAGGGAAAAAGTAATGACTGATGATTCGATGGTAAGAATCCTTGAGAGAAGGAAAGAAAGAAAGCTAAAGGAAGAAAAACCTTGCGTTTGAAGAAGGAAGTCTGCGGCCAAGAAGGAAGACAACCTTGACACTTAAGTCATCTGGTGTTAAGAAGTTGGCTTGCGTCGAGAGGGGTGAGCCTTGCGTTTTATCCGAATTCAACATAAAGGGAAAACACCACGATGGGATCAAGTTAGGCCTTGCATTCAAAGAAGGTCGACGCATCCAAATGAATAAGGAGAATTAGTCTGCACCTTGCAGAGTTACGTCCAACTAGACTACCAGAGGATGAAACCAAACTAAAGAATTCAAGCCTTGCGTTTCAGAGCTCGAGAAAGCAGAGATTTAAGGGAAATCTCTTAAATAATTGTGAGTGACTCTCTTCTTCCTTCAAAACTGAACTTGTTAAAAGTATTATGGTTTTGTAATAACTGATTTCATGAAACGCATGGTGTTGATCATAGTGTTTATAAGGCATGTTTTATTTGATTGTTTTACTATATTGAAAGGCATGTTGCAAGACATAATTTATCGAGAAACATCTTGATTTCTATGAATTGTTTCATATAAATGATCTACTCAAATTGATTGATAAAATGTTTAAGAGGAGGCTCAGTACTTATCTCTTTGAGAAGGCTCGTGAGTTTCCCCGGGACCCAGTATTCAAGGACATGAGAAGGTACATGGGCAACCCGTCATATTCCTATGTGCACATAGAGGTTAATCTGGCTAGTGCATCGAGCTTGCTCTGCTTTGAGCCAGGGATGATTTCGACGTTGGGTGTGTTGAGCTTTGCTCCACCCCGACTAAGGATGTTTTCGACGTTGAGAGCGTTGAGCCTTGCTCCGCCTCAACTATAGGAAAAGATTGAAAAACCAAATGAGTTTTTCATATAATTGTTCTAAAATGACTATTGATTTGGAACGATTTGATATGATTTAAAAGAGATGCTGAAAATACGTTCCTGTTGTATTGATGTACTTATCTTGTTTTATATGTAAAAAAAAAAATGTAACATGCCTGTTTGATTAAAAGCTAATTTTACAAACCAGTCACTCATGGGGCATTAGCTCACATTTTCCTATGTTTTCTAATTTTCCAGGTAGCAAGCGAGTTCAGGATGCTTTTGCCTATGCAAAAACTTCATCTGGGCCGTCTTTGGTAAATAAAAAGGGTTGGTCAGTGAACCTTACAGAGGAGTCAAGGTTGCTGACTTCACATCTTATTTCGGGTTATGGAGGATAATTCGGGAGGGGGTGTGACAGTTGTGGATGCTTAGGAAATACATTTCTAACCATATTTGTTCAATGAATTCAACTCAAAGTTGTCACAAACAAGCGTCTTCATCTATAACTGGTTATTACTTAAAAGATGATTTTAGGTTTATGTCTACTAATCAATCCATTCCTAAAGATATTATGCATAAGGCTCGTACAAAACTTGGTGTTAATATTAATTATCAAAAAGCTTGGAGGGCAAAAGAGCACATAATGAGGTCACTAAAAGGTGATGCAGCAGATTCATATAGCTTGATTCCAAAAAACTAAAGGAAATGAATCCACGTATGACTGCTACTGCATTTTTCTTATGAAATTTCAATCACTGTCTATCGAGATAGACAATGATAAACACCTATCACTATCTATCAGCGAGAGTTGTCTATCACTGTCTATCGAGATAGACAACGATAGTAAACTATCACTATCTATCAGCAATAGTTGTCTATCACTGCCCATTTTTTATAGACTATGACGGGCATTTATCCCTGTTTATCTATTAATTTTTTTTCATGTATTTTTGCAGGTACGTACACTTCATTAGAAATGGATGAAAATGGACATTTCAAATTTTGTTTCATGGTTGTTGGTGCATCAATTATGGGGTGGAAGTATTGTAGACCTACCATATCCGTAGATGGTACATTTTTAAAGTGTAAGTTTGTTGGTACTCTATTAACTGCGTCAACAGTAGATGCTAATAATCAGATTTTCCGTCTTGCATTTGCTATTGTGGATTCAGAAAATGATACTTCATGGAGATGGTTTTTTGAAAACATACGGAATAGTTTTAGGGATCCTGAAAATTTAGTATTTGTTTCTGATAGGCATCTTAGCAACCCGAAAGCAGTTTTAAGTGTTTTTAGGGATGTTGAGTATTGTGTTTGCATGTAGCATCTTTTAAGAAATTTGAAGCTTTCTTTTAAGGATCAATTGATTGACAAGTTTTTCTTTAGTTGTGCTAAATCTTACACTTTTGATAACTTTGAGTTTATATGAGATCAATGGAATCAATTTCTCCAAATATTCGAAGTTATCTTAGTAATGTTGGTTTTGAGAGGTGGTCTCGTGCATTTTAAGGAAGAAGAAGGTATGGAATGATGACAACAAATATTGCAGAAAGTGTAAATTCAGTTTTAAAGGATGTCATAGATTTACCTGTTGCAAGTTTGCTTGATTCGATTAGAGATATATTGCAAAAGTGGTTTCATGATTGAAGTAAAGCTGTTTTTTCAACGAAAATTGTTTTGAGTACTTGGGCTGAGATATATTAAGTAAAGAACATGAAAAATCAAGAAGTTTCTTGGTATGTGTTATTTTTATTTAGATATAAAAATGAATGATTGACATTGATAGACTCCTATCTTGGTCAATAGTGATTTGTTATCTCTGATAGACACAAATATACTACTATCATGATCTATCAGACTAATAGACTCAATCAGTGTCTTTCTATAGATAGAGATAGATTATTAATCATGATCTATCAGACTGATTTGCTATCTCAATAAACATTTTGATTCTGATTGGATATTTTTTCTTAGGTTGATCTCATTAGCAATGTTGAATGCAAAGTAATGAATGGAGGTGAACAATTTCACAGTGAATCTAGACTTGAGATCTTGCACTTGTTGAGTATGGGACTTTAAGGAAATTCCTTGTGCACATGCACTTGCTGTTATTCGGATGCTTAATTTGGGTTGTTATTCTTATGTATCTAAGTATTACTATTCAAAAATATTGTCAGAAACATATAAAGGTTGTGTTAGACTTATTGGAGTTCATTTAGATTGGAGAGCTGAAGCTGACATCATAAAAGCATTACCTCCTATCGTTAAACGTTAAGTTGGAAGACCTAAAAACCAAAGGATTCTATCTATTGATGAATTTAAAAATTCATCAAAATGTAGTCATTGTGATCAGAAAGGTCACAATTGTAGGACTTGTAAATTTGAACCATTTAGTCAATGATGTAATCATTTTTTTATATATTTTTTTTCATTTACATGTATTGACAGATGGATTTATATTAGAATTTATGAAAGTTATCTTTTGATTTATTTTGTTCTTGAGTTGTAAACAAGTAGTATTTTGATTTTTCAATTGAAGCACAACAAACTAATCTTAGTGATAGACATTGATAGATGTTTATCTCTTTCTATCTATTGATAAAGATCTATCACGTTTCTATCAGTGCAATAAACATTGATAGATTTATATCTGTGTCTATCTCCAAATAGACGAGTTTATTGGTAGATAGACACAGATAGACAAATATTAGTGTCTATCCCTGTGTATTGGTGCTAAAGTTTTTATGCATAACAAAAATTGTTTAAATGTCTGACAGTATCCATCAAGAATAACACAATAAACTAAAACATATATTAAAATACATAACAAAAGTTGTTAATTGTCTAACAAGTATCTTTCATTTACAACCTAAAATATAACATGTTACCAAACCAAAAGTTTAGAAAGCAAAAGTTCTAGAATTAAGATTGAGATTTTTGTTGAGAAATCTTAAGGTCAAAGCTTGGAGCAGTATCCATCATTTTGTCCAATGTTGTCTGATTTGGGGAGTTTTTGCTGTCAGTTTTCTTCTTTGGGGAGACCTTTTCAATCTTACTCTTATTTTCTATTGCCTTTTTTGTTGGTTTTCTCTGTCTCTTTGGTTTCTCAATATATTTATCCTCAGTCACCTTAGGTTTAAACTTCTTTTTTGCTTTTCTTTGTCTTCAACAATTTGTTCCCCCTCTTGTTTTCTTTTTTTTTCCTCTTGTTACAATCCCTTTATTCTTTTCTTTATCAGTATCTTCTTCAATTTGCTGAACTTGCTTCTTAAGTTTTTGTTCTTCATTTATTTGCTGCGATAACAAAAAATTGAAGTTAAAAAGAAGAATAATATTATGGTTCATTAGATAAACAGTGATAAACAAATATCACTGTGTATATATACATTTACCTTTTTCTCAATTCCCTATTTTGTCTTTGTTTCCCTTATTTGATTCTCTTCTTCTTCATTTCCAATTTCAATTTCTTCTTGAACTTCAGCTTCTTGTCCTTCAGTTTCGACTTCCTGCAAGAATAAGCAATTTTGTAGTTAGTATTTTATAATCAACTTCAAAGATAAAATGATGTAACATATTCCATTGCCAGGAAACATAAAAATAACATTGATAGACAATGATAGACACCTATCACTATCTATTATTACAAAAACTTGTAACAAACATGTCCTTCATTTCCGATTTCAATCTGCAAGAATAAGCAATTTTATAGTTAGTACATGTTAAGTTACAATTAAAAAGATAAAATAACATATTCCAAGGACTTACCTCATCTGATTCGGTTGGCAATTGTTGTGTTTTTGGAGTTTCCAAATCTAAAGTTTGAATAGGTTTTGATTCCTCTTGAGTTTCAAGTTGTTGTGTTTAGATGTCAGATTCCTACAACAGAAAATAGAAATCAAAGACAAATATAAGAGCGATAGACAGTGATAGCGCGATAGACAGTGATAGACAACTATCACTGTCTATCAGTACAAAACCTTGTATACAAACCTTTGCTTGATTCTCTTTGTTATTTCCAATTTCAATCTAAAATAAAACAATTTTATAGTTAGTAAATGTATTTTTACAATTATACAATAAAATTCAATATTCTAAAGACATACCTTAGAGACATATTTTGTTGCATACTCCACTATTTCATCAATATTATCATTTTCTTCTTCCAAAACTTGAAGGCTACAAGAAGGAGGTTTGTTTTCCAGCACAGTATGGTCATCCTTTTTTTCTTTTTCTTTTAGAAGATTTTCATATGGAAGTCTATCCTTTAGACTATCCATTATTGTTTTAAAAAAACTTATGATTTCTTTTTAGCCTTGTTTCAAATTGTTCTGTTCTTGTTCAAGTCTCTTTTAGCCTTTTTTTAGTTCTTGGATTTCTTCCATCATTCTTTTTGCAGATATATTGTTTCTTCCTTCTTCTTCAATCAATTCCTCAATTCCTTTATTTTGTCGTTCTTCTTTTTCTTTTTGGTTGTCTTTCTCCTGGTCCGCCATCTCTGCCTTTTCCAGATCTATGAAATACTTCATGGCGATTGATTGAGATTCTTCTTCTGTTGATTGTAGTAGAATGATACAAAACTACAAGCAAACAAATGTTAAGTTGTTAGAAAACAATAATAGTAGCATTGTGCTTGTGATAGATAGAGATAGTAGTCTATTGTTGTCTATCACTGACAACAACGATACTTTTCTATCTCAATCTATTACAGATAGACATCGATAGAAAAATCTTTGTCTATCAGACAATTGATAGACAATCTCACTTGTTGCTGATGTTAAAACAAAATGAAAAAAAAAAAAGAATTACTTACATCATTTGCTTGAAAGATGTTTTCATTCAAAATTCTTCATTCATCTGAGTCGAGACACTCCTATGTCATTATTCCTGGACCATTGTTTGGAATTTTTTTTTTTCCAAAACCAACATCTAAAGTTAAAAGTTTTGGAATCATTTCAAAAACCCAGTAAACTAAGGCCAATGGGAATCCTTGAAGGTAGACAACATCATTTTAAGTATATGAAGCTTTCTTGAAGTATTGGTAGGTGATGTTGTACGACAACCTTCCCCCAAGGGTAGTGTTCGAAGAGTTGTTTATTGTCTAGAATATCTAAATGTTTCCAATTGATATTGTTGTGTGGTTGCTTTGAGACTAAGAGACTCACCAAGATGTAGAGGTTGGCTAATTTAACCTTAACCTTTATTAATTTAAAGTTTTATTTGAGCATATGTGAAAGGTGGAGACCAAAATATGATTAATTTTGGGATAACAACCAAAACAAGATTAGAATATTCAATTAAATGGTAAATTATAAGACATATTAATTAATTGTCGTAAAAATTAATGTCCAAAATTTACCATCCACTTATCTCCCATTCCCCATGTTTCCCTCTCTACCAATTTATAGAAAATGTGGGAGGTCAAACTTTTATCCCCACGATTTTCTCTCTCTTGAAATCAACACGGTTTTAATTTGACTAAAAAAAATAAAAGAAACTATTTATAACCATTTATTTATTTTCTTATAATTTTTTTTTGAATAGAGAAAGAAATTAGATCGGAAGCGATCCGCCAAGGAGTTGTGGTTTTTACAATCTTTTGAAAGCAAAACTTACTCCAAAACCACCTTAACACCAACGAATAATTTTCTCTCTTCCTCTTTTTCTCTCTAAACTTTCAACTTTCTGATCCGCAGGAGGGAAATTGTTTGGCTGCAAGAAACTCACCATTGATTCTCCGATTTGGAATTCTGGATCGAGTTTTGCCTGAAGAACGCATTTAATTTGTTGGTATTGTATTGAAGGACGTGGATTGGAGGTGAATCTTGAGGGATTTTTGGGAATTTTTTTTTTCTTTTCTGTTTTCTTTTTGTGGAGTCTTGATCTCAATCTCGAAGTCATTGTCGGTGGGGTGGTTGATGCGAGCTTAGATTTCATGGTGGTATTTGGCCGCCATGGATGTTGGTAGGCACGGTGGGGAGGCTGTGCTAGGGTTGTTGTTGTTGTTGTTGTTGTTGTTGAGTTGTCGTGGCCAACGATGACTACCTGAAGGAAGCTGCATAGAGGATGATGCAGCTTCACTTCTCGCCTAGCATGAGAAGCATCACGATCTCGACCAATAATGGCTTTATTGATTTCATGAAGATCAAGGTTGCAGCTCGCCATATCTCTTACCGGACCATTTTCCACACCTTCCTCCTTCTCGCATTTCTCTTGCCTTTTGTCTTTATCCTCACTGCCGTCGTTACCCTCGAAGGCGTCAATAAGTGCTCCTCGTTTGGTACTACACTTTACCATTTTATTATGTTCTTGATCTTCCCCCTCAAATAAATAAGTTTACGTTCTTTTGGTTTATCCATCTGCGACTCTATCATACAGATCTTAAGGATTGATAATCGGATGGTTGCTCAAGCCTCGTTTATTGGACGAGAAATTTATTTTTTTCCATTTCGGCTGATTTATGATAGTTCTTCGTTTTCCGTATGGTTTTGTTTGTGAGAGCATCAAGAGAATCGCATATGATTAGATGATTTGCTTTCTAAGATTAAGACTATAATATGCATTGCTATGTTAGGTTTGAATTATTATCTTCAAGATGCTTTTTCTTGAATTTTAATCGTATTCTTTTTCCTCGTTATAAATGTAAAACAATGCGCACTGGAAACTTGATCTAGTGCGAATCTGAATAGAAATTCAATTTAGCTATTCGTGGAATTTCGTTGGTTGCTAAAGAAACATCTACTTCTCTTTCTCTCCCTTCCGGCTGAAATGCTTGTTTTTCTTTGTACATCTGGTCTGCTGATAGTCTTCGTGATTATTTTCATTTTGTTTTGGTAATTATGCATTCTTAAATGCTTCGTCTATGTTTTCTTCTCTTACCTGGCTTCTCCCTGCCGTCACCAGCCCTTCTTAGTTGTTTTGCGACATCAATAGTGGATTCATATTTATGTTTTTATTTACTCTGTTTCAGATTGTTTAGGCAGGCGGTTGGGCCCACGGCTTCTTGGTAGGGTTGACGGTTCAGGGGTAAATAACTCCTTTCTCATGTGATCATAACAATGTTTTGAATTTTATAGTATGCTTCAGTTGGCTGCATATGTTATTAACTTGAGCTCTTTTCTCTTGGTCACGGTTAAATGTTGCTTCAGAGACTTGTCAGTGACTTTTACAAGATTCTCAATCAAGTTAAAACTGAGGAAATACCCGATGGACTAAAGCTGCCCGATTCTTTCACTCAATTGGTTTCAGAAATGCAGAATAACCAATATGATGCAAAGACCTTTGCTATAATGTTGAAGGGAATGGTATGTATTGTGCTACAAATTCATATGCATAGTGGAAAATGTTTTTTGTTACTTTCACTCGCTATGTTCTTTTCCACTGTACAATTTACTGTTGTCCTAAGGAAATATTACAACATTTCTTGTTAGTTAGAGTTGGCACCAGAGCATCTGTTCCTCAGTTTAGACCCATGGATAATACTGTTAACCTGTATAAAATGATGCAATTGGGATGTCAAAAGCTGATGAGAGGTAGCTTTGGTAGCATTCAGGTTTCTTGTCTGAGGCAAATGCTATGCATTAATGGTTTTTCTTTTGAAGTGTGATTTTATTTTTGATGCATTTGTCACTTCTAGGGTTTCTTTACATCAACATTTAGCTTATATGGTTTTGTAATAATTTTTTTTTGTAATACGTATATATAGAAATTTTGAATGTTGTATTACTAAAAGCTTGCTGTGATTTTGATATTTTGGCACCCTAGGTATAGGACAATCTGTAGCATGTTGTTAACTCTTAACCTGTTTAGACATTAGCAAAGAAATGATAATGGTGTTAAGAAAATGATTCCATGACCAACCTGGATGTAACCGTAAAACATTAGAAATGATTTTTTGGAAATTGTGGTAAAATATTTTAGTTTCTTGGTGGCTCCTTTCTTTGTAATTAATTATCTTCCATTGAAAAAACTAGAACTGAGAAGTGAGAATACATGAGATGGAATTATCTTTCATTATAATATTCATGGTATTTTTTGAAAAAGTTTTAAAACAAAATTTCTTTTAAAATACAATAGCTTGTACAAGAAGCATGCTCTGTGAATTGTGTTTAATAGAAGGTTGAGACGAAGTTATCTTTCATTATAATTTTCATTGTATTTTCTGAAATTTTTAAAAAATGAAATTCCTTTTAAATTGCAATAGCTTGTACGTGAGAAGCATGCTCTGTGACAGACCTGTGTTTAATAGGGGCTGGTGTTCGACACGAACATGCTGAGACACATGCCTAACGTGTGTTTGACACATAACTAAGCATCTTGTTATTTTATTATTTTCTACTTCTTTGACACATGGGTGACATGCTCATAGCACTTTTTTTATAGGGCTGTTTTCAAATATAGCAAAATGAACAAAACTATTTACAAATATAGAAAAATTTCACTGTTTATCAGCGATAGACCGTGATAGATGTCTAGCACTTGAGCGATAGACCGTGATAGATGTCTAGCACTTGAGCGATAGACTAGGATAGACTTCTATCACTTCAGTAATAGGAGTCTATCGCTGTCTATCACTGATGGACAGTGAAATTTTTTTATATTTGTAAATAGTTTGATATTTTTTCTACTTCTAATAATTTTCCCTTTTTATACATATAATTTACTAATTTTAAACATAACAAATTTTATACCTTTTGAAAAGCTCTCTGGATTAAATAGTCCACTTGATTAATTAAATACTGAATGTAATACGAAAAAAAAAAACCCACTAGGTTAAAGAACCCACTAAGAAACCTGAACATGTTTCAATGAGAATAGGAAAAAGAGTTTGCCTTCTTTATAATCTTGGTTGTTTTTCTTGTCTGTTTTGTTCTAGTTTGATGAAACGAAGTGAACATACTCTTCAAAGTATTGGATGTTTAAAGTATGTCAAGATATTTACACACACAAATTTGAAAAAGTAACTAATGTCTTCTGTGTGTCACACCCAGATTCTTAGGTTTGTAGTTTTCCGTTCACTAAAAGTACTTAAAGCTACAATTCAATAGGACGTGGTTCCTTGAATTTTATTCTTTAACATGAATCTGGAGCAGTCTAAATATGCTGTGATAAATATGTTAAACCCATTACATCCATGTTGAAGTAGCTTCTTTGTGGAGCAATTGCTTTTATGATCTCGTGTAGCCATTGCCTTCTTTTTAAGTGAAGAAAAAAACAAATATTTTTCTCAGCTCTCCTACCAATGTTTAAATCTTTTTTGTATAGATCAGGTCTGTCAGCATTATAATGAATTCATGCCTGAAATTGGAAATTTGTGTATATTCAGTGTCCTCAGATGAACACTTGTACATCCATTATCTCATCTCATCTGATATTATCATTCTTGTTTCATCCAGACATATTCTTTTCCACATCTACCTGGATAAATTCAACATTTGTAATGAATGAGTAGAACTTTGATTGCGTTGACTTCCTTTGCTATGTTTTATTAAGATTTTAAGGCCATATATTTGATTTAATGTGTTCTTCCTAATTCTTCGTAAAAGAGGAAAAGGAAAAGAAAATCTACAATGTCTTCGAAGGTTGCAAGCACACCCAGTTTTGAAATAATTTGAGGGCTAGGAACAAACTTTCCATTTGGAAATAGGAATGCAGAAACTCAAGGGGGCATACAAACACGGGGACATAGTAAACAAAAATTTTATAGCTTGGCGTCACTTGACTTGATGAGTTTATGAGTTACATTTTTCAAATCATACTTTTCGAATTTCTCTATGATGATCTAAGACGTTTAATTTCTAAAGCTATTCATGATTCCTTCCCTTAATGTTAATACTAATAGTTGGTTAGATTTATAAAAAGTTGTCCTTTATTGGATAAGGTTCTACATTTTCGATCAGAAGTTACCACTAAATTGGGTATTATCTTATTTTTTGTTTTGATTATATTTCAGATTGAGATTTTCTCATTGATACTATAAACACCTCCATTGTGCAGTTCTAATGTAATGTCTTTTATCCTGCGTAGATGGAGAAATTTGAAAAGGACATTAGGGAGTCTAAGTTTGCAGAGCTGATGCACAAGCACTTTGCTGCTAGTTCTATTCCAAAGGGCATCCACTGCCTGTCTCTTCGTTTAACTGATGAATATTCGTCAAATGCTCATGCACGCAAACAACTGCCTCCTCCAGAGTTACTTCCTTTACTTTCAGATAACTCTTATCACCACTTTATTTTGTCGACCGACAACATTTTGGCCGCTTCTGTTGTAGTCAATTCTGCTGTGCAGACTTCTCTCAGACCTGAAAAGATAGTATTTCATGTCATTACTGACAAGAAGACTTATTCTGGTATGCACTCATGGTTTGCACTAAATTCTATTGCACCTGCAATTGTTGAAGTGAAAGGCGTTCATCAGTTTGATTGGTTAACAAGAGAGAACATCCCAGTGCTTGAAGCTGTAGAAAACCAGAATGGGATAAGGAGTTACTACCATGGGAATCACATTGTTGGTGCAAATCTCAGTGATACAACTCCACGGATATTTGCTTCAAAATTGCAGGCTAGAAGTCCAAAATATATATCCTTACTCAATCATCTTCGCATTTATTTACCAGAGGTAAGTAGGCTTGTTCTGTGATACTTTCAAATGTAAGATCGTCAAACAAAGTTGACTAGAATATTTTAGAAAGTATAACTTTCCTTTTTTGATTGCTTCAAACTCAATTTGTAACATCTTCAAGTTTTCATGGGGTCAGGAGTTGGATCTAAAATCTTGATTGCTGCGTCCTAGGTTTTGTTATTTCATGACGATTAGTAACTATGAATTTGTTCAACTGAGAATTAGTTCTCCCTTCTTTCTCCCAATCAATTGAAATCTGTCGCTGTCAACTGAAATGAGAATGCAAAACATGTTTAGGTTGTATTATAAAAGTGCAGGTGACTATTATTGGACTGCAGTAACTATTTCATGCTTGAGGCTTAATTATTTTACCTTGATGTTAATTGCAGCTCTTCCCAAACCTGGACAAGGTGGTTTTCTTGGATGATGATGTTGTGATTCAGCGGGACTTGTCTCCTCTTTGGGACATTGATCTTGAAGGAAAGGTAAATGGAGCTGTGGAAACTTGTAAAGGTGATGACGAGTGGGTAATGTCAAAGCGGTTCCGCAACTACTTTAATTTCTCACATCCAATCATCGCAAAACATTTAAATCCTGATGAATGTGCCTGGGCCTATGGGATGAACGTTTTTGATCTTCATGCTTGGAGAAGGACAAATATACGGGAAATTTACCACTCATGGCTGAGAAAGGTAATACACATCGCCTTTCTTTTAATTTCATGACATAGGATGCATCTTATTCATTTGTTTTGATGGTTGGGTTTTTTATTTCAGAATCTGAGGTCAAACCTGACAATGTGGAAGCTGGGTACCCTACCCCCTGCTTTGATTGCATTTAGAGGCCAAGTTCATCCTATTGATCCTTCATGGCACATGCTTGGGTTGGGCTATCAGGAACGGACCAATGTTGAGAATGTGAAGAATGCAGCAGTTATCCACTACAATGGGCAACTAAAACCATGGTTGGAGATTGGGTTCGAGCATCTTCGGCCCTTCTGGACCAAGTATGTCAATTACACCAATGATTTTATAAGAAACTGTCACATCGTGGAATCATAGTGAATTGTGAAAGAAGTAACTGAAAGGAGGATGAGCAAGCTCAGCTAAAATGAATTGGTTGGGCAGATTGAGCAACATTTTCCTTGTCCAATCCATTCGTTTGGACTAGTACGACGATGGGGAATTCACATTGGTCTCAGCATCAGATTCATTCTTTCAGTTTGTAGGCAATAGAAATTCTTGGTTATTTTTTAAAAAATATTTTTGGGTACTGTTAATTCATATGTTGCTGCAGGGGTTTGAGTTTAGTTCTCCTGGTTACCACTACTACTAAGTGGAATAGAAGAGAGGATATTAGGAAAGAAAAAGGTTGATTGATGCCTATGCTGTCATGCCACTAGGTGCACAGAAGGTCTAGGACAGCCCTCCCTACAAACAACATTTTTCCCGCCAGTTGCTTTTCATTTTTCCTGTTTGTTCATTTTCCTGATACCCATATTATATAGTCATTTTTTAGAAAGTAGGTTATGGAAAAAACATTTGCAACTACAGGTCCCATCCAACTGGGTTTTTTCTTTTTCTTTTATTTTTTTTTTAGGTTCATATCTCTATTCGTTTTGTAATATTCACGATATACATTCGAATTCCAAACAAAATGTGCAGAAAATTCTTTTTCTCCCTCTTTTACTTATATTCCTTCTCTTTATTTTCAATTTCTATTGTTTTCTTTTAGTCCTTTCTAGTTATTACTCAGTACTGGGAACTAAATTAGTCTGGTTATAGTAGTCCAACTTATTTCTTAATTTCTGCATAACTCAATTGATTCAAATTGTATATTTGTAAAAGAGATAACAAAAATTTATTATACTCAAACTTATACTTGAGCCTTCAAATTTATAGAATTTTGGCTTTTAAACTTATACAATTGTTAAAATGTGTTTACTTCTATTCAAAATTTTGTTTTTATCATAATTTATTTTCTTCCTCCGTAGAACTAGATAAAAATGTGAAAAATAATCATTTTCCTACATTTTTTAAAAATTTTCTTCTTGTCATATGAACTGAAGATTGGATGCCAAGTAGGGTTAACATGATAGATCGAAAAATTGAGCCGACTAACATAACTGGTCGAACCGAAGAGGAGGGACTCAGTCGGTGTCGGTTTGGGAAAATTTCGACATTTAAAAAAAAAAAATATTCAAAGAACAAAACTGACCTAGATCAACTGAAAGCTGATTTTCACTCCTGACGGTCAAATTTGTTTGAACATTTATTAAATCGACCATAGTCGGTTTGATGGCGGTTTGGTAAAAAAACCGGCTCCGACCGATCGTTGCACACCTCTAATGCTACAAGAATTAGTATTAACTGTTGTGTCCCAATTTACAAGCAAAAGTAGCTGCATTAAATGAAATAAGGTGAATTAAGAAAGAATTTGATGATTCTTTTTTTTGGCAAAATATTAGAAGTACAATTGTCTCATAAAGATTTAAGAAAGTCATGGGCTTGTCCTACATTGAAAAGGTTTAGGAAAATTATGGGCATCCTATATTGAAAAAGTTCAGGAGAATCATGAGTTCTAAGCACTATAAAAGGAGCTTATACCTTTATTTTTCAATTGTTCCAATTAGAAACACTTTAAACTTAGTGTGTTAACTCTAACTAAATTACTTTTGTACTTTTCTAGTCTGAGAGCAGGAAAAATGTGTGAGTAGTCAAAAGCTTTGAGAGAGTAGTCAATTAAGGAAGAATTTGATGATTCTTTTTTTGGCAAAATATTAGAAGTGCAATTGTCTCATAAAAATTTAAGAAAGTCATGGGTTTGTCCTACATTGAAATGGTTTAGGAAAATTATGGGCATCCTACGTTGAAAAAGTTCAGGAAAATCATGAGTTCTAAGCACTATAAAGGAGCCTATGCCTTTATTTTTCAATTGTTCCAATTAGAAACACTTTAAACTTAGTGTGTTAACTCTAACTAAATTACTTTTGTACTTTTCTAGTCTGAGAGCAGGAAAAATGTGTGAGTAGTCAAAAGCTTTGAGAGAGTAGTCAATTAAGGAAGAATTTGATGACTCTTTTTTTGGCAAAATATTAGAAGTGCAATTGTCTCATAAAGATTTAAGAAAGTCATGGGTTTGTTCTACATTGAAATGGTTTAGGAAAATTATGGGCATCCTACGTTGAAAAAGTTCAGGAAAATCATGAGTTCTAAGCACTATAAAGGAGCCTATGCCTTTATTTTTCAATTGTTCCAATTAGAAACACTTTAAACTTAGTGTGTTAACTCTAACTAAATTACTTTTGTACTTTTCTAGTCTGAGAGCAGGAAAAATGTGTGAGTAGTCAAAAACTTTAAACTTAGTGTGTTAACTCTAACTAAATTACTTTTGTACTTTTCTAGTCTGAGAGCAGGAAAAATGTGTGAGTAGTCAAAAACTTTTGAGCCTATGTCTTTATTTTTCAATTGTTCCAATTAGAAACACTTTAAACTTAGTGTGTTAACTCTAACTAAATTACTTTTGTACTTTTCTAGTCTGAGAACAGGAAAAATGTGTGAGTAGTCAAAAGTTTTGAGAGAGTGCTTTTGTAATTGGGATCAGGAGAGAGAATTATTCTATTTGATTGCAATGATTTTTCACATAGTGGATTTCTGCTCCAAGTTTGGAGTTTTCCAGGTAAACTCTTGTATTTCCAGTTTTATTGTTTTCTTTTAATTTATCTATTATTTTTCTGCTTATTCTTGCGTAGAAGTGGGGGGCTTTTCCCAACAAAAAAAAAAAAAAAAAAATCATGCTCTCCAATCATGGAAGAAAGACTTTAAGTTGGACTCCAAGACTTTGGATGGTTTCAAAATTATGGATGGCTAATTAAAAACAAGGATTTTCAGATTTATAGAGTTAATTAATGGAAAATTATTATAAATAGAAAAAATATCAAACATTTATAAATATAGAAAAATTTCACTATATATTAGTGATAGACTACTAAAGATTTCTATCGCTTGAGTGATAGAAGTCTATCGTGCTCTATCTCTCCAACGATAGAAGTCTATCATGATCTACCGCTAATATATAGTGAAAATTTTCAATAGTTTGACTCATTTTGCTATATTTAAAAACATCTCTTAATTAATTGTATTTTCAATTTTGTGTATTTATATATGTTTTTCATGTTAAATTTACATTATGGCTAATTGTGGTCATAGTGTAAGAGTTATAACCTTTCAAAATGCCTCATAGAATATCAGGCTACCTATGTAAGTTGCACTCATGATGATAGAAATGAGAAAATTCTGAAATGTAGAAATTTTGGGTTTTGTCTCTTATGTGTTCTCGTGGTAAAATGCATAAATATTGGGAGTATTCAAGTGAGGATTGATCTATTTTGCTTGTGGAGTGCTTTGAAGATTAAGGGTTGGTGGGAATTTCAATGCTTTCTCTAATCCTTGGTTTATTAGATCATCTAAGTAATATGTTATCTAACCTTTCTTTGGGGGTGAGATTAAACTCATTTTGGGGTTGTTGGGGTTGAAATCTTTGAGTCTTGTTGTTGAGGCTCTAGGGTTTCATATCACCTATAGCAATCAACTATGTAACCCTTACCAGTTTTTCCGACATTCTCATTGAACGGAGGAACCTAAATCGTGTCATATATATGAACTTCAAGAATGCACACTATATGCTATCCAAATTCGCAATGAGAACTTGCAATTATGTGAAGTCAAGTGAAATTTATGAAGAACCAAACTTCATTTATGAAACAAAGTCTTCAAGTGGGACTTCTTAACTCATGGATGGTTGTAAATGTATGGGTTGCAAATTAACAAATAATTTCAAATATAATATATTTATTAAAGAAAAAATATTTTAAATGACAAACCTATTAAAAATATTTACAAATGATAGAAAAATATCACAGTTTATCTGTGATAGACCAAATAGATCGCGACTACTATCTGTGTCTATCATGACACAAATAAACATAGATAGTAGTTTATCGTGTTCTATCACAGTTAGACAATAAAATTTTGCTATACTTGTAAATATTTTGGTTCATTTTCCTATATTTGAAAACAACCCTTTATTAAATGTAATTTCAAATTTTAAGTTAGTTTTTGTGCTTTTATGTTACATTAAAATCATGGTTGATAATAGTCATAAATTGTGAGTGTTACAACTCTTGAAAAGCCTCATAGGATAACTAGGGTTATATTTTGAGGCCTATATAAATGCAATGTAATTTGTCAAAAAAGAGAGACTTGGAAAATATAGTAAAAAGAGCATTCGAGCTTTCTTTTAGCCAGAGCTATGTTTCCTTTATAATTCTATGGTATTTAGGTTGCATGTCTAGTGTCACACCCCCTCCCAGGTTATCCTCCCTAACCCAAGAGGAGATGTGAAAACAGCAACCTTGACTCCTCTGTAAGGTTCACTGTCCAATCATTCTCACCAAAGACGGCCTAGACGAGGTTCTTGCGTAGGCAAAGCATCCCGAACTCGCTTGCTACCTGGAAAATTAGAAAAAACATGGAAAAACGTGAGCTAAAGCCCTATGAGTGACTGGTTTTGTAAAACTAGCTTTGTTATAAAACAGGCATGTTACATTTGTACACATAAAATAAGAATCAAATATAACAGTTCAACCAAACATATTTTGCACAAATGTATCAATCTCATAAATCCGTTCCAAATCAATAGAATCGTTTTCCAGAAAGATTTAAACAGTAAACCGTTTGGTTTTTCAATCATTTCCCTTAGTTGAGGCGGAGCAAAACTCAACACTCTCAACGTCGAAAACAACCTTAGTTGGGGGTGGAGCAAGGCTCAACACACCCAACGTTGAAATCATCTCTGGCTCAATGCGGAGCAACTCGACGCATCAGCCAAATCAACCTCTATGTGCACATAGGAACATGGCGGGTTGCCCAAGTACCTTCTCATGTCCTTGAGTACTGGGTCCCGGGGAAACTCACGTGCCTTCTCCTGTCCTTGAGCACTGAGCCTCCTCTAAAACATTTTTAGAAATCCGTTCACATAACAGTTCATATGAAAATCCTTTCATAGAAAATCATACAGATGATAATATCCCATAAAAATGCTTTCTATCAACTTTAGAAAATATATATAACATGCCTTGTGAGTAATACAACCAAACATTATGCATTTTAAAACAGTTCATCGCAAAGCCATATCTCATAAGAATATTTTCAATAAAAATCAAATTGAAGAAGAAAGGAGTCACTCACAAGTTACTTAAGAATTTCCTCTTTTCCCTCTGAAATCCTGCGTTCCCGAGCCCTTGAACGCAAGGCTTGCGTTTCTAACTCGCAAGGTTGCTCAAATGGATGCAGCATGCAAGATCTTCTAGACGCGTCGACCTTGTGCAAGATTTCCTGGATGTGTCAACTTTCTTGGACGCAAATCTCCTTTTACAAACGCAAGGGTTCCTTCTTCTGCCTTCGTTTCCCTCTTCCTCTCAAGGATTCTTACTTCCGAAACATCAGTCATTACTCTTCCCTCTGGGTCCTATTTATAGAGGGCTTGCCATCCTACTTCTCTCTTTTGCCACTTGATTGCCACATGTCACGCTGCATGTCTGACTAACCATGCATTAGTCCAACTGTCACCTTGCATGAGACACTTACCATGCCTTTTTAACACCTCCTACTTTAAGGTGTCAAGTCTATATGAAGCCACCTGGCCTATATAAGCTTATCTTAAGCGTCCAACATTTTCCAATAGACAACCATTCATTCATCACAACGCCCTCATGCGTTTTTGAGTTCCCTTTAAGGTTTGAGCTTCACTACTCACTTTTCTAACTCTCAGCCAACTACACTACTGTCTTCGACGCATAGATTTGTCTTCAACGCATAGGGACCTCAACGCATGACAACCTTACCAACGCATGGTAAGCCAAGTACGTTTCTTCCCCCCCAACGCGGCGTCTACTTCAGGTCACAACAACCATTCGTGATCACCTTCAATGCATAGCCGCACTATTATAAACCAGTGCTTACACAATGCCACTAGACGTTATTGACAAACGCCCAATACTATGCGTTTGTACCTCATCGCATCATACCATGCATCCAACTCCTTATGTCCATAACAACTCCTTCTCAAGCTCTTCCTCTATGCGTTGGTCCTATTATGTTTACCTTCATCCTGCGTTCATGACCATCTTCCTATCCTTGGATATTCCTTGATTATTCCCAAGGTTGCTCCTTTAACCTTTTCCTTGCACTTAAACTATTTCTCTTAAGATAGATTAGCATGCGTCCACCACATGCTCCAGTTTTTATGTTTACTTCACAACCTTCTACTTTCCAACACTTGAAAATATCCTATGATAGAAGTCTATGCTTCTTACTTCTTTCCCTTCAAGTTCTCGGGTACTTCCTATGCGTCCACCTTTACTTATGCGTTACCTCAGTCATGACTATGCGTCCAACATGGTCTTTTATCCCTTTTCTTCAGACTTTTCAACGCATTGGTTGTTAAAAGTTGGATGTCACATCTAGAATCATTCAAGCTTGACTTAATTGATCTTGCCTGTGGATTGATTCGAAGATCAAGGATTGATGGGAGCCACAAACTTTGTCTGATTCGTGGTTTGCTGATTGTCTAAATAATCCGTCATCTAGCCATTCTTAGGGGTTGAGATCATCTTAATTTTGGGGTCTTTTGGGGTTGAGATCTAAAGGTCTTGTTTGTCAACAAGATTGTTAGATCTTAATTCTCAAAGGTTACCTATCATTTGGCATAAAAGCTTACACTCTAGATCGGATATATGTTTTGGCTGTTATTGTTTTCTTGTCTTTTTTTTTTTCTATTCATCTCGTCACATTCTGTCCATTTTATGAAACTCGAAAAAAAAATCACATATTTAGAAGTGTTTCTATGCGTTTTTGTAAATTTCAAGGTTTTAGATCAAAGTCTTCTCGACAACATTCTTTTTTTTAGGTCTTCAAGTTCAATTTCCTTCGATATCAAATATTTGTGTTTTTGAAAATTAGTCAGTATAAAAAAAGTTGCTATTCCTAAGAGCATTTGTTCTTAAGTTGTCCTTTCTTTCTCAAAAGCATGCCAGATCTGAAATATTATTATTTGATCTCATTTTTGTAATTAATTTCATCATTTGATATTCCGTGTAAGCCTCACATTTGATTTTGTGAGAAGGCAAGATAAGAAGAGATCAAGAGATGGGCAATTGGTAGGATAGTTGGCTGAAATGTGTGCGTGGGGGCAGAAAAAATGGCTAAGTATCAGCTATGCGGTGTTGGCGTTATGCCTTGACGGAGTTAGTTTTGGCGTGGGCGCAGAGATGAGGGAAGGTTATTAGGCAATAAGGCCATGAGGCGTTGAGGTCATGAGGCGTGGAGAGCCACTATGCATCGAAGGTTATTATGCGATGAACGCAAGGAAGGCCACAAGGTGATGAAAGTTGAAGGCCACGAGGCGTCGAGAATCGATCTGCGATGAAGGTCACTATGCGGTGAACGCTACCATGCGTTGAATAAGGGTATGCGTTAGTGCATAGAAGGTTGGCTGAAAGAACAATGCGTTTGTCAGCTATCCGACGAGAGAGTTGGGAAATTGTAACAATGCAAAACCGAGGCTGTGCATTGTTGAAGCCAAGTAAAGAAGGTATAGATTATTATATAGAGACGAAGTGGAGTTAAGTCGGTGGTATATATATAAGTGGATCGAGAATTCAATTGTTTTTATCACATTTTAGAGCTCGAGTTGATTCCATTTCGAAACTAAACAATGAAGGGAGGTAGAAGAAGGTGTTCATGTTGAATTGGAGTGGAATTCTCGTCGTCTTCGTGGAGGAAACTTGAGCTGGAGCGGAGGATTTTGCTGGTGTTACTTAATCAAGAGTAACGTTCAGTTTTGGGGGAAGAACGAACTAAGGAAACGGTGGTTGGAGTTGGAATTCTGAGGTTAGTAAGGTTAACTCGATTTTTAGCAAGTTTCATGAAAAGTACTTGAGCTGAAATTGAGTAAATGTGTGTTAAATCTAGGTAGAAGAGGTCGAAGCTGAATTGCCGGATGATTAGGAGCAATCCAGAGTTGTTGAAGGATATATCTTGGACGAAGAGGACATTCTCTAATGAGACTTTGAGGTAAGATGAAGGACTTATGTCTTTATAAGTTTGTAGAAAGAAGTAAGTTCTGAAATTGGTCAGAATGTAATGTTTAGCAGGTTAAAGAAAGAAGAGGAAGGAAAGAAGAAAAGTTGTTCTGCTACGGCGGAAGTATCGCTGAGAGAGCGAGAGACTGGGTAGCGAAGCTAGTGTCGCTGATAACGCAAGAGGGACTTTGCGTCTCACAATTCTCGCTGAAGTCTCGCTGGGTGTCGCTCCTCAGGTAATCTCGCTAGTTTTGTTTAACCCGGTATCGCTGGTGCAGTATAATGTAGTGTAGTTTCGTTGGTAATTTCACCACAGAATGTAGAGTAGCGATATTTGTGAGTGTTTTGAGGAAAAGGGAGTTTGGAGATGAACCGAACATAGGATTTAATTGTGTATATTTAATGAGTTTAAAGGAAAAGAAGTCTAAGGAAAACTTAACGTGGAAATGTGTATTTTCAGGCCAGGAAGAGCTCGGGAAGGCATATAATCCACTTAGAGCCGAGACAAGTTGTGAGTGACTTTCTATCGTATCTTGTAGTTACTTTTAGCACAATTATTTGGCAATGGATGAGTAGGAAGTTATGATACGATGTAATACTTGAAGTGATTATGTTGTGTTGGTAAAGATTAAAGGAATCAAGATATAGTATCTAAATGTAATCATGGCTGAGGGACCTTAAGGTGAAGGCCTAAGTTAATATGCAATGTGATACTCAGTGCTGAGGGACCACGCGTGAAGGCACTTGAGTAGTTAAGTGGAATAGATTTCATGGCTGAGGGACTTTGAGGGAAAACATATGAAAATCCATTATATGTTAGCTCGTGCTGAGGGACCATGAGTGAAGGCACTTGAGCGGAGATTTGATTGGTTACCAGTGCTGAGGGACCTCGTGTGAAAACACATGGTGATATTGATGTAGTTGAACTCAGTGCTGAGGGACGGAATGTGAAGGCACTCGATAGTATGCGATTTGTAGTGGTTACTATATTTATACTAGCTCATGATTGTTTGTAATGATTGAATGATAGTCACTCACTGGGCTTTAGGCTCACTCAATTTGTTTGTTTGATTGTTGTTTCAGGTAGCGAGTGTGTCCGGGACGCCTAGCCTACAGAAGATCCTCGTCTGGGCCTACTTCGAAGCAGACCTCTGGTATAGTTGTAAATACTCAGTTGATGTCCATGTTTTGTGTTGTACATGTTCCATGGGAGTGTTGAGAGGATCGTTTTGTGTTACATATATAGAACACTTGTTGATAGGTTGTTATGTTATCACATGATTTAATAGCAAAGGTGCTTATAATTGAGATAAAGCTGGCATCTAGTTGAATCTTAAAAATCTATATATGATTTATGCTTTAGAGATAGACTAGGAAGTGTGCAGTTTCACACACTCCTAGGGATAAGGGGTATCTGGGAGGGGGTGTGACATTCCATCTCATATGTTACACCTTGGAAATTTGTAAAAGTTGATTGTTGACATTAAATATGGTAGTTACTTTTAAGCACATTGAATTCTCCAACCATTAGTTAAGAACGTAACTCCAATGTTTCAAATTCCAACAACTAGATTAATTCTTAAGAGTGTAAATGTGTGCACTAGTCCTTCAATGTTCAATCCAAACAATACTTTAGATTCGATGAAAAATCTTCTTGAAGAAGAGGAGAATGATATGAATGTAGAAACCTAAATTATGTCATATGAACTTCAAGAAAGATCCAAGAATGCATACTACATGCTATCCAAATTCACAACGAGAAGAACTTGCAATTATGTGAAGTCAAGTGAAATTTATGAAGAATCAAGATTCAGTTATGAAACAAAGACTTAATATTGATTACTTAATTTTCTCATTCTTTTTGGCTTTTTACGTTTGACAACGTGTATGTAAGGATGTGTTTTGAAAGCTATGAGTGGTTAAACACTTTAGTTCTATAGTGTTGATGATTTATGTATGAAAATTTAAGTTAATGTTTTAAACTTTTTATCGATATTGTAGAATAATATGTTTATCAATGTTATTGTGCTTTAATTCTTATTGATTGACCTTCAATGAATGTTAGATTAGATGTCCAATTTGATGGATTGCATGTTTAACCAGAATTATAGCATCGAATCATTATTAATCTCTTGCGAAAATAGTTAGGTTAATAGTGAAAGTTGCTAATGACATAGCTTAATGCCATGTTTCTTTATTTGGTTTCAAGAAATTAATAATCAATGAAATTGCATGAGGAAAAGATTGTTTTTGATAGAAAGTAATATGAATAAAAGTTTCGAGACTTAGGCATATTTTTTGCACATGATTCCATGAAAACCTAAACAAAACTTAATGAAGTATATAATGAAATCAATACCCTAGAATGCTTTTCGTTTTTTGAATTTTCTTAGTTGTCTTTATTTTTCTTATTTGTTTCCAAAATCCTAATTTAAACTCAATTTCAAATCCTTGAATAAAACTGAAACAATTCTAAAAAAGCTAAGTAATAACCTGTTGGGATTTGTGCCCTAAAGCCTAATAATTGAATAGTTAATTAATTTAATTATTAATTATGCAATATTAATTTATCCATTACAGAAAAATCAAAGGTTATCGCATGAAGTCTTTAACATGTATATAGTTGACATATGGGTTGATCATATTTAAGAAATAACCTAAAGGTCAGTATATGAATAAAGTTGGGTGTCTTATCCTTGTGACACTATAGATACGACCCACTTTATGAGTGAGGGTGGGCATGTGGAGACATGTGAGTGATCCAAACCATTCATGTGGAGACATGTGAGTGAGGGTATCCTATACAAATAGTTTGTTTGAGACCGAACCACGAAATATTTAATCTCTCTTCGTAAATTCATGTGCTACTCGATATTAATCCTGTATGACTTATGAACGAGTCTGTGAGATCTGTCCTTTGATTTGCATGGGTGAGAGTGGCTCGAGTTGTCGACTCAATAAGCCTACCATTTTGGGTATTTGACTAAATGGGGAGCTAGAAACATAACTTCACAAGATGAAATTCACTCATTTCCAAATACGGTAAGTAGATGAGTAGTTCCCTTAAGTGTTGATTTCGAGTCTTCAACAAGAAGCCCCACCCTCTCACTAGCCCGAGAGGGACTTAGTTTATGGTTGGATCATAAACAAGTTGTTCATTAGAGAAATCAGTGGTACTTAAGGAAAAGAGGTAATTATAGTGGTAAAACAAACATTTGACCCAGCTGTAATTATGAAAAACTCGTGAAGGATTGATTTGCTTATACTGATTATATCCATGGACACAACTTGTCCTATAGTACATAAGAGTTCAACTACGAGTCTACAGTGGTTTGCCCTATAGTTAATGAATGAAGGTTAATTTAGTTAAAGAGTTTAAATAATTAATATTGGATCATTGAAGCTTATAACTTGTAGGTCCATAAGGTCCCCTTGCTAGCTCACCACAAACCAACAAAGATTAACTATGTTGAAAGTAAAATTTGAAATATTTAAATTTATGAGGAAAAATATTAATTGTATTGGATACAATTAATTATATGATTTATTATAAAGTTTATTTGAATAAGATTCAAATTATAACTTTATAATATGGAGAATTAATTTATTTGAATATGATTAAAAAATTAATTATTTATTTGGATGAAATCCATATAAATAAATAGAGGGAGAATTAATTAATTAATTTGAATTAGATTCAAATAATTAATCATTTAATTTGGATGAGATTCAAATTAAAGATTTTGCAAAAGATAAAATATTTAAATATGATTTAAATATTTTAAACCATTTAATATGAGATATTATTTGAGTAGATATTTACTAATATTGGATATTATTAAATATTTAATTTAAAATCTTTTCAGAGGGATTACCTTAATAGGATTAGAAGCAACTCATAGAGTTCTATAAATAGGGCCCTTGGGAGCCCTCATGGAACACACTATTTACAAGAATAATCTCTACGATTATACTCTAAAACTCTTCCTCTAGAATTTATCCCAATTTTCTTATAAAAGTTTTAAGAAAATTCTTCTTTCCGTTCTTTCAAGAAATGGTTCCCACAAACCAAATCATTTCCATAGTCATAACAAGGAAGTCTTTTGGAAAATGAAGACTACAAGGTGAAGACTATCGGTCAAGGAGAAGTTTTTGCTAAAATTATAGATTGAAAAAGATATGTTGTTTAACTTTTTGTTAACTTTTTGTATTCTTAATTCTTTCAAAAAATCAAAGAACGTGATCACATGCTTCCGCCAGGATTAAATTTCCTTCATAATCGTGATTTGATCTCTTGTGGAACGATACTCGGTATCTTAGACCGTTTTACTAAACTATTACTTAACGAGTGTGCCTGCACTCAATCAATTTTCATTGTCCTTTTGTTTGGACAATCTTTACTAACATGCCCTATGTCACACCCCTTTTCGAATTAACCTCCTTAACCCTAAATGAGGTGTGAGACAACAAACATCACCCTTTTGTCATGCTTACCGTTCGACTTTTAACTTTCTTGTCTTGTTTCTAGACCAAGCTTAAGCAGCAAGGATGGAACAATTACATTTAAAAAATTCTTAGATAAATTTACAACTTAGTAATGTCCAATAAAGTATAACTATCCTTGGTAAACCTTGACCTTGCGCAGCAACAAGAACTTTTCTGCTACCTAAGAGGAAAGTATAAAGGAAAAGAGTAGATGCTCAGTGAGTGGCTACATTAATAAAGCATAGGGTTCCCTTTTGACCCTTTAAACATACCAAATATTTTAAATTTTAACACATTATAACGAGGTTAACTACTCAAACCTCAATATCGGTGGTTATCTCTATACTATACTCATTCCCTGCTGGCTCCACTTGGCTCGACAGACTGTCATGGTCATTCCATCTATGTGCACATAAACCTACCTCTTTATGGGTTTAGAAGTTAGACCCGTCGGTCCTTTCACCATCCCATGTGAGGTTCTTCCAATAGGCTCAGAATCTAGGTTACGGTAACCCTCTGACCATCTGGTGAGATTCCACCACAGGCTTGGATTCTAGATCCTTAGATCCTCCGACCATCCTGTGTAGTATTCTCCTTCTTTACAACATAACAACATATAATGTAAGGGAAATAATATTAATTCTTTAAAAAAGAAACCACTCATTGTAAACTAGGGGTTTGGCCTTCAAATCCTCTTGACCTTGTTCCCAAACTCCTTGTCCTTTCAAAAACTTAGTTTATTCTTCACCCTTGAGGATACAATTTAAGTTTCTAATCCAACATATACACAACAAGCCCTAAAATAGCAAGTTTGGACGCCTGAAATTAGTCTTCTAGACGTCTGGTACATAGCTTGGACGCTTAGAGCACTGCTTGGATGCGTAGATTGTGCTATGGATGCATGGACTGCACACCTTGGACACCTGGACTACTTTGTTGGATGCCTGGTTGACCTTTTTCCCGAGCAAAAATTCTTTCTTTTCTCAAAGCCCTCTCTCTTGATGAACTTTCATTTTGAAGTGAATTGTGAGATTTCCAAAGGTTTCAAGTTCTATTTATAGGCTTAGGAAATCATCCTTGTCATCCAAGAACTACCTTAAGTTCAACACATCAACTTCTATGTGTCTTCACCATGCATGACTTATACATGCATGCTGTAATACCCTATCTCCAAAAACCTAAGTATTCATATGACTAGTAAGGATAAAGGGTAAAAGTATGTGGATTAGCGGAACTTTTAAACGAAAAGTTAAGATTGTGTAATTACTTAATTATGGCCAATAAATTCTGTGCGTTGAGATGAATGGTATTAAGAAAAGAGTAGACATATTTCTGGAAATCAGGCTGACGCATAGATGGATAAGCTATAACGCATGTAATAGTTAATATTGAGGACTTAAAAAGGGGCACAAGAATTAGGAGGAAGAGGAAAACGCATGGTTATACTTAATTTTAGAAATTGTTAAGCTATGAGAATAGTTTTGGAAGGTGGTAAGTTAAATGGGGTGATGTACCCTGCGTTGACGAAGCAAGGTTGGTCAGAACCACCAGATGTGGGAAAGTACCTTACGTAGGAAAAGTTAGCGTGCGCTGGAGGAATAGTTATTTAAGGAAAGTAATGCGTTGAGTGTTGTATAGAGCAATAGTGAATGGAGGTGAAGGAACAAGAACTGAGTATGGATTACGGCTATGCGTTGGTAAGCCTAGCATGGGAATCTAGTGTAAAAAGAGGAAAGTAGACTGTTACCATAGAAAGATGGAAGAGTTGTTATTTTGATAGGTATGTCAGACATTTAAAGGTGTTATTATGCGTTTGGAAGTAAGGAAGGAGCCTGACCAAAGGTTGTATTCAACTTACGTTATGTTGAGAAGAATACCTTGAATTGGAGAATAGTTGTATGCGATAGGCTAAAGGTTAATAATAAATTGATGAGCCATGAAATGGACAACAACTATGCGCTGAAGGTTTACTATAATGGATCATTGTGCTGATCGGGAAGTTATTTAGTGCAGCTAGTGCAAAAGGGGTCGCTAAGCGTTAAAGTGCTATGAGATGTTAAACGTTAAAGGATTATTATATGCTAGTAGGACTTCAGCGATTAGTAAGGTCTTACTATGCGTTGAGGAAGTTATGCGGTGAGTAAATATTGGCTATGCGTTGAGGAGTTCTGTGTTAAGGACAGCTATTAGCTATGCGACGAGGGGTTTACGAGTTGATGGTGGCTACCATTGGTTATTAAGTTATACGCTGAAGAGCTTAACTTCATGATAAATGGAAAATGTTACTACGATCTCGGGTAAACGCATAGGAAGAAGTTAAAGAAGGAAATGGTTGAAAGAATAACCTTGGTATATGACTCAAGGACGCATAAAGGGAAAACAAAGGGACCTTAAAGGAAGATGGTCATGGACGTGGGATGAAGTAAAGATGAATGCAAGAGGGTAAACGCATAAAGAAAGAACTTGAGTTGGATGTGGTAGTCAAGGGTAAACCACATTGTCAGAAGGGTATAATTGTACAAAAGAGGGATTTGTAGCTAAGAATGAATATAAGAAAAGGGAGTCGAACGCATATAGTATGCGATTAAGGAAGATGTATGATATTTTATGGTAAGCTGAAACACATAGTAGTATGCGTTTAGAATTTCTACACCTACTTGAATGTGAAGGAGAAATGGAAATAAAGGCAGTAAAGTTGAGAGTAGTAAAAGGGAGTAAAGAAGTTAAATCTCGAAGAAAGTTCCATGAACGCATAGGAATACAGAGTTGATTGGGTAGTTGTGTATTGGAACATAATGGACGCATAAAGTAAGCCTATATGCCAGGTGGCTACACATAGTTGTGACACCTTATCAAGCAGGAGGTGTTAGAGGGCATGCTAAGTATCTCATGCAAGGTGACGCTTGGATTAATGCATGATTAACTAAGCATGCAAGCATGCAACATGACATGTGGCAAACAAGTGGCAGCAAAAGAAGAGGGGTAGGATGACAAGCCCTCTATAAATAGGACCTTGAGGGAAAAGTAATGACTGATGATTCAGTGGTAGAATCTTTGAGAGAAGGAAAGAAAGAAGGCTGAAGGAAGAAACCCTTGCATCTGTAAGAGGAAGTCTGCGGCCAAGGAAGAAGACATTCTTGACACTTAAGTCATCTGGTGTTAAAGAAGTTGTCTTGCGTCGAAAAGGGTGAGCCTTGCATTTTACACGAACTCAACATTTAAGGTGAACACCGCGATGCGTTCAAGTTAGACCTTGCGTCCCAGAAAGGTCAACGCATCTGAAAGAGTAAGAAGAGTTAGTCTGCACCTTGCGTTTAAGGGCAGGGTTGCGTCCAACCGGTTACCAGAGATAGTTTGCGGGCTAAGAGCTCAAACCTTGCGTTCAAGGAGCACGGGAATACAGGAATTGGAAGGAAAAGAGGAAATCTCTTAAGTAATTGTGAGTGACTCTCTTCTTCTTCTTCTTTCAAAACTGAACTTTGTTGAAAATGTTATTATGTGATATGGTTTTGTGATAACTGATTTCATGAAACGCATGATGTTTGATCATATTGTTTAAAATGCATGTTTCATCTGATTGTTTTACTATATTGAAAGGCATGTTGCAAGATATGGTTTATCAAGAAACATCCTGTTTTCTATAAAAGGTTTCATATGAATGATTTATTCAACTGATTGATAAAATGTTTAAGAGGAGGCTCAGTGCTCATCTACTTGAGAAGGCTCGTGAGTTTCCCCAGGACCCAGTACTCAAGGACATGAGAAGGTACATGGGCAATCCGTCCTATTCCTATGTGCATATGTTAATCTGGCTAGTGCGTCGAGTTTGCTCCGCATTGAGCCAGGGATGATTTTGACGTTGGATGTGTTGAGCCTTGCTCCACCCCCAACTAAGGTTATTTTCGACGTTGAGAGCGTTGAGCCTTGCTCCGCCTCGACTAAAGGAAGAGATTGAAAAACCAAACGGTTTTCTGTTAAATCATTCTGGAAAACGATTCTATTGATTTTGAAACAGATTTACGAGATTGATAAAGTTTTGTGGAAAATTTGTTTCTGTTGAACTATTGAGTTAAATCTTTGTTTTAATGCGTATTACTGTAACATGCCTGATTTTGAATAAAAGATAGTTTTATAAAAACCAGTCACTCACGGGGCTTTAGCTCATGTTTTCCTATGTTTTTCTAATTTTCCAGGTAGCAAGCGAATTCGGGATGCTTTGCCTACGCAAAAACCTCGTCTGGGCCGTCTCTGGTAGAAATAGTTGGACAGTGAACCTTACAGAGGAGTCAAGGCTGCTGTCTTCACATCTCCTCTCGGGTTATGGAGGATATTCCGGGAGGGGGGTGTGACACATGCTACCAACTCCTACTTCAGATTTTTCTAAGTACCCAAGTGTAGTGAAACTCACCTCCTAGCTCAACACCTCCTACTTTGTCACTTAGTCAAATGCATGCTTTGTTGACACTTCACCTTTTGAAGTGTTCAACTCGAAGTTTAGCCACCTCCTTACTTTTTTTTTTTACCTTTTTGGACGCCTATCTAAGCCTTTTCCAAGACTTTTCATGCGTTCAACTAGGCCCGAGTTAAGCCTGAAGGAATTGAATTCCCAACAAAAGCGAATGATCGCCTTATGTGATTAAATTTGTTTTTGGAAAACCAAAATTACAGAGAACATGCAATAAGGATAAACAAAAAAATATTAGCATGCTTAGGAGAAGAATAAAAGAAAACGATATTTCCTACCTTTGAAGACTGTTTTTGTTGTAGAAACTTTTCTCCTTTTTGAATTACGAAACGGTGAGAATCTCCAATGAAAAACCAAACAACTCTTCTTCTCTTTTGGATCACCACTACAATGGAAACCTTACTATTCTCTAGGTAGAATCAAAGAGGAGTTGTAGGCTCTCTTTGAATTTTGGCAAGGGAATTATTTTGGGAAGAAGAGAGAATTGGAGAGGGAGAGTTCTTGAGATTAAATTACAGAACAGTTTTGTAACCTATAACTTCACTCACCTCTTCTTTTTACGTAAAATGTGAGTGAGAGAACCAGAATAACTGGGAGTTATTTTATATAATAATAATAATATTATTATTATTAATATTAATTAATTTAATTATATTATATTAAATCTTATTTAATCAATATAATTAAATAAATTTAATTAATTAACTAATTAACTAATTAAATATCTCATATTTATTTTAAATTTGAATCATATTCAAACAACATTTTCTCACATAACCTATAGTTTTATTGTTTATATTAATTTTAACATATAGTTTTTATACGAATCTCATTCATATAATTAATATTGAAATCTCATTTAAATATTCATCTCTCTTATAATATAAAGTATAAATTCTGAATCTCATTCAAAGTAAACTTTATATTATAATGTATCTATATATATTATGCTAATTGTATCACATACAATTAATTCTCTTATTAATTTGAACATTTCAAATTAACTAAAAAGTTTCACTCTAATACTAATCCTTTATGAGCTAGCAAGGGGACCTTATGGACCTATAGTTAGAAGCTCCAATGATATGAGATTAATCAATTAAACTCTTTAATTAGATTAATCAATATTCATTAACTGTAGGTCACTCCACTAAAGACTTACAATTGCACTTTTCGCACTACAAATATATTTTTGTGTCCACGGAATTTACTAATCAACAGTAAGTCGACCCTTCACAAATTACTCATAATTACAGTTGGTTCAACTTACTGTTTTACTCCTGTAGTTATATCTAACTTCTCAAGTACCACTGATCCCTCTAATGAACAAATTATTTATAGTCTCGTTCAACTATAAACTAACCTTTCTTGAGCCAATGAAAGGGTGAGACCTCATTGCTCAAGACCCAGAATTAGCTCTTAAGTGAGTAATTTATCTACTTACCCTAAACACGATAAGGAGTGAATTCCATCTTATGAAGATATATTCCTAGCTACCTCATTAGACAAATCCCCAAAATGGTAGGCTCATTGAGTCTGCGATTTGGCCACTCTCACTCATACATATCAAGAGATTGCCCTCATAGACAGATTAAGGTCGAGTTACCTATAGTCATCCTATGACATGTTAATTTCTACAATTAACGAAGTTACAAAGAGAAATTAAACATTTTGCTGTCCGGTCTTATATAAATTCTTTGTATAGGATATCCCCACTCACATGTCTCCACATGAATAATTAGGATCAAATCGTTAGTAATAATTTACAACTTCTTGTAACAATTACAAAGTGGATTGTATCCATAGTGTTACCAGAATAAGGCACCCAATCTTATTTATGTACTACAGACCTTTTTGGTTTTTACTTAAACATGATCCATTCTTGTATTTCAACCACATGCATGTTTAAGTTTACATAAAATAACCATGGAATCTTAGTTTATTGGATTGAGTTAATGCATAAGATAGATAAAATAACTTCTTATTTTATTCAATAAATAAAATGTATTTACAATTTACAAAAGAACTTCAAGACCCAAGAGATTTAGGACACACCAGTCCCAAAAATCTCCCACTTGTCCTAAAGCTAGGGGTCTATAATATATATAAACTAGGGCATAACTCTATACCCATCTCCCACTTGCCTTAGACTAGATGTGACATGTCTCGTAGACCCAGACTCTCCAGGTGACCCTCAAACAGTTTAACCGTGAGAGCTTTTGTAAATGGATCAACAACATTGTGCTCCGAAGCAATTTGCATGGTGATCACGTCTCCTCGTTGCACAATCTCCCGTATCAAATGATACTTTGCTCTATGTGCTTTCCACGTTTGTGGCTTCTAAGCTCTTTGGAATTTGCCACAACACCACTATTATCACAAAAAATGTGATGGACATTGACATGTTTGAAATAACTTCAGGTCTGTCAAAAACTTCCTAAGTCAGACAACTCTTTAGCAGCTTCACAAGCAACTACATATTTGCCTCCATGGTAGAATCAGCAAAGTAGACCTTCCGTGCCTAAAAAGGAGCTTTGAGAAGTGATGCACACTTTTAGTGTTAACCGCAAATGTATGGGTCAAGTTATAATATAAGACGGTGAAGTCCGAATATTGTTCCACTGGAGATCCAATTGTGAAGGTCTAAGTTACTTAGCTATTCTAGAGTTAAATCAATTTTATTTGAGGATTGGAATTAATATTGTGAGTTAAGGAAAATATAAACCAAATAAGGAAAGTAATAAAGTGAGAAACACAAGAGTCAAAGAGAGTTCTAGGGTAATGAATCCTTGTTTATTTCATCATGCAATATTATAGATTTCATGGATTTTATTGTCATTCATATGCCTAAGTCTAGAAACTTAATTCCAAGTTATTTTCTCTAAAAAACAACTCTTTCTCATGCAACTCGATTGATTACTAATCTCTTGAAACCAAGACAAATTACATGGCATTAAGAATAGTCTTTAGCAACTTTTATTGTCAACCTAACTACTCTCGTAATAGAGACTCAACAATTCATTGTTATAGATCAAATTAAACATACAATCTCTCAATCATACATCTAACCTAACATGTGTAGATGGCCAATCCACAAGAATTAAACACAATAACAATGAAAAGCATAATCATTCCAACAAAACCATGAAAGTCTACAAGATCAACATGAATTCATAAAAAAATGATCAAGACCCTAAAACTAAAGAGTTTAGCCACTCATAGCTTGAAGCAACATGTTTAAGCAAAATAAACAAAGAAAGAGTGTAAAAAAAGGGAAACTTTACTGAAAAGAGGCTCTTGATTGAGGTAGCACCGTCACAATTTCCTTGGCTCTCACGTCGAAATTCGAAGGGCACCACGACTATCTCGAACTCTTTTCCTCTTCCTTGCAACTAACTCACTCTTTGAACTCTTTTATGAAGTCTCACTCAATTCTCTTATTCTTGTGCCTCTTTAGGTCTGTAGATTGATGGTTGATTCCCCCATTAGAGCTGCTGGAAACCCCCAAATTTATAGAGTTGGCGGCCCAAAAATTTAGCAAAAATACAATGTTTTCATTTATGGAAAACTGGTGCCGCGGCGCTATTGAAAATTTTGAAACGGCGCCGCGACGCTGTTGGAGAATGCCGCGGCGCTAGGGCTGCAAGCAAAATTCTTTGCTTTCGGGTTTTAGCGCGGCGGCAGCGCCGTCCAAGCGCCGCGACGCTATCCCAAATTTTTCCATTTTGAGTTTTTCATCTCTTTTTCGCTGTATTCTTGCTCAGTTTTGATCTTTTGGTCTTTTCTTCTAATTTTCCTCATTTTAACCTGAAAATCACTAGCAAACAAGTGAAATCTAGTATAAACTCCCTGAATCTAAGAGAATAGAAAGCACTTTTCAACTTCTTATCAAGAAGCTTGGGAACCAGGATAGTAGACCTTCCGTGCCTAAATGCAGATGTCGACATAGGGAGGATAGAGAAGGCATAGAATATATTTGTTACATGTGTGAACAGTCTGGACATTACCGTAAGGACTACCTTCCACAGGAGGACCACAGAAGGATGGTAGGAGGAACTATGGTACTAAAAACCGAAAGGGAAAAGAGAAACCGGGCATGTTTGTTTACTTCGCCTTGTTGTTCTCTATCTTTATGTCATGTGTGGCTATGATAATAAGTTTGTTTTGTAGGGTTTAACACGGATGTTCATAAATAAAAGTTTATTTCCTGTATTTTGATACGTTTATGTGGTAAATTTCGAGGACAAAATTTTTGTAAGGGGAGTAGAATGAAACTCGAAAATTTGACCTAGTAACTTAAAGACTAAAAGAAAATCAAACTAGGGAAAATAAGGGAGAACTTGAATACAAGCTTGTGGAGTTTGAAAAATTTTGGCTAACTAAGGAGGTAGTATGCGTTGAAGGTCCAAGTAAGGAAGAAAAGTATTTGACCAAACTTGAGTTTTGGGAACATAATAAGTCATAGGTGAGTTTGAGAGAAAACCACGATAGACGATTTTTTTCGAGTCTTGGACTACAAGGAGGCAAATAAGCTAAGAAATTTTCTAAGTGTCACAACTATGCTTTGAAAACCATGACATGGACGCATAGACCTAGGAAAAGAAGGAAAATTTCACTCAGTGTTGGAGAAGGTTGAGTTGGGTAGCATAGTTGGAAGCTAGTTGTGAGTTGAACACATCTTTTTGGGAAAAATCATGATGATGGACGCATAGCATGCCATCTCAACGCAAGGTGGAGCATTCTTAGGAGAATTTTGGCTAAGTGTTGAGGTGTTAAAAAAGAAATCTCACCCATTCCAAGAGTTGAACGCATAGGGCATACTCCAGGGAAGTTTTAGCTAAGTGTTGGATATTTCTTAGAGTTGAAAATCTAACCCTAGTTAGGAAAAGGAAGGGTTGCGCATATCTTGTAGATTGGGGAGAAAAATAGTTAAGTGTTGGGTGATTGGAGTTGGGATCAAAGTAAGTGTTTGTAAAGAAGGAGGTGTGGAACGCATAAGCTTGGGAAGTTGCACTATCAACGCGTAATAGAGTTGACAACAAGTCTATAAAGGTGGGTGGAGGAGACTTGGACGCATGACCTAAGAAAATTAGCCAAGTTGGATGCATACCTCATAAAAAGGAGGGAATTGTGGCTAAGTATGGGACTTTGGGAGCATGGTGAACGCATAGTAAGGTTTGGTAAAGGAAAATTGGCTAAGTGTAGGAAGGTTGAAAGAAGAAAAGAGAGTAAAAGAGACCCTACCCTAAAAACAACAAGGTGGATGCATAGGGAAGAGAGAGTTGGATGCATGGCTCATCTCTCGGCCCTAGGTTGGATGAATAGTTGAGAAAATAATGTGCTAAGTGGCTTCGTTAGAATCTAACACATCACAAGCAGGAGGTGTCGTGATGCATGACTAAGTTATCATGCAAAGAAACCAATGTGTGGATGCATGTTGGAGTATGTATGCATGGAGCCAAGTATGAGCTCAAGTGTCAATCTATGGAGGAAGGAGTGGGTGACAAAGCATGTCATCCAACCCCTATAAATAGGACTGAAGAATTGCTTGATTATTATTCACTCAAATAAACTTTAAAAACTTGTTGGGGAGAGAGAGTTTAAGGGTGTCCTCAAGAAGAGCTAGGCGTTCAATTGCATTATGAGGCGTCCAAACAGCAGAAACCCTACGTCCAACTAGCTACCCTACGTCCAACAGTGTCTGTCATGTGTCCAAAAGTCCTGTGTCCATGAGAGCTATCATGTGTCCAGGAGAAGTGCTCTATATCCAAGAAGGCATTTTCAGACTTTCTAGAAGAGACTCCAGGGTTCCAAAGGGTTCTCTATTGCTATTTTCTCAGTTCCAGGGGTTGAGGAAGAACTGGGTAGTGGGTGTTCCAGTAGGAGACAAAGACTTTAAAGTGCTACATTTACAAAACTTCTCCTCTGAGTGGTTATTAATAGCTCGTTTATGATTGTGTGATGTTACTATTAAGCTAATATGCATACTATTGTGAGATTTCAATTATTATCTGTTGTGTAAACTATGATGGATTTTGGGTTATGATGTGTGTTAAGGATCCTCAAACTGCACCGGATGGTCAGAAGATCTGAGGATCTAGTTTTGGTCCTATGCTGGACTTAAAACCTCACAGGATGGTCAAGGAGTGCCGGAAACCTAGTTCCTGATCCTATGGGAGGTACCTCTTGTGGGATGGTCAGAGCACTGACAAGTCTAGCTTCTGAACCTTTAGAGGTAAGGCTATGTGCACATAGAGCTTGGATGAATTGTCACAACCCCTCCCGGATTATCCTCCATAACCCGAAAAGAGATGTGAAGACAGCAGTTACCAACTACCCTGTCACGTAACCCACTGTCAACCTCACTATCCACATGCTCTTGACAAACCTCGACTTCGATCGGCAACAGGAACTGTCATGCTACCTGAAAATGGAAAACATTTAAAAGAATGAGCTATTGGCTCAGTGAGTAACGGTTTTCTGAAAATAATATAATTTAACTATAAAACTGGTCAAACTCGCATAAAACATAACACTCCAAGTCATAATAAACTATACTCCAATACCATTGTGAAATCATGCTTGCCCGTTTCAGGTTACATACTCAAAAATCTTGTTCTTATAATATACTTTTTCCTTAGTTGAGGCAAAGCAATGCTCAACGCTCCTCAACATCGATTCTTCCTTAGCTGTATGGAGTAATCTCAACATATTAGCGTCGTACATACCTCTATGTACACATAGATACCAAAATCCGGGCCGCCCTCAATGCCTTCTACGAATCCCTGAGCATTGGGATCCCATTTCTATATCCAGGTTAACCATATGCCTTCTACACGTCCCTGAGCATTGGGTACCTTAATAATATAACGGCTACTCTTGGGCCTTCTCCAAGTCCCTAAGCCTCGGGTGACTTTTCTAGTTTATTATAACACAATACATATTTTGGAACATTGTGTCAATAACCCATGAATTAACCGTTTCCAAATCTCACCTCTTCAACATGCTAAGTTCAATTTCCAGTTTTAATATAAACCGCATGTTTTTCATAAAGTTCATTTCCAAATCTTTCTTGACATAGTATAATATCATGTTTTTCAGAAAAGTCATGAGAACCAATAACATAAATCCCATACGTTTTATAACTCATAGCATGTATCCAGCATTCTCATAGTTTACAAGTAAAACGCATACACATGTCTCTAAACGCGTGCTCATGTTTCTAAACGCACGCTCATGTCTATAAATCTCATATTCGTGTGCCTTACATATATGAAAACGTATGCATTATTTTATTCAAAACCCGTAGAATTACATTCATAAAGAACTCATTTATTTTAATAAAACGCAGGTGTTACTCAACTGTACTTGCCAAAGAATACTTTTTCTTCCTTTCCTCTATTTCCTCTTCTTGAGCTTTCTGGACGTAGCGTTCTAACTCCGGAATGCAAGGCTCCATTTTCCTCTGTCAGCTCGGTTGAACGCAACCCTGCCCTTCAACGCAAGGTTGGTAATGCAAGGCTGAATATTTCCGCAAAGTGCATCCCAACTCTTCTTACTTCTCTTCCGGATGCGTCACCCTCACTTGGACGCAAGGTCCAACTTGAATGCATCAAACTTGAACGCATCACCTAACTTTTGGACGTCGCGTTCACCTTGGACATTATGTTTGTCCTCAACGCATAGCTGACCCTTTTTAACACCAGACAACTTCTTTACATAAAATAACTAAGTTGTCAAATACCTTCTTTCTTGGCCACATACTCCTACCACAGACGTCCTTGTTGCCGCCTTCTTCTCTTTTCTCTCCAGAATTCTTCTTTGAGAGTCATCCGTCGCTCCTTTTCCCTCAAGGTTCTATTTATAGGAAGCTTGCCATCCAACTTCTCCTCTCCTTGTGCCACTTGTTTGCCACATGTCACGCTGCATGCTTAATTAACCATGCATTAGTCCAAGTGTCACCTTGCATGAAACACTTTCATGCCTTTAACACCTCCTACTAATAAGGTGTCAAATCTATACATAGCCACCTGGCCTTATAAACTTATCTTATGCGTTCAACATTTTCCAACAGATAACCATTTATTCAACGCAACGCCCTCATGCGTTCATTAACTTTCCTTTAAAGTTTGAGCTTCACTACTCATTTTTCTAACTCTCAGCCAACTATACTACTCTTTGACGCATAGAGATCTCAACGCGTGACAACCTTACCGACGCATGGTAAGCAATGTACGTTTCTTCCACCGCCAACGCGGCGACCACTTCAGCTCACAACAACCATTCGAGATCACCTTCAGCGCTTAGCCGCACTGTTATAACCCAATGCTTACACAATGCCACTAGGCTTTAATGACAAACGCACAATACTATACATTTGTACCTCATCGCATCATACCATGTATCCAACTCCTTCCTTATGTCCATAACAACTCCTTCTCAAGTTTTTCCCCTATGCGTTGATCCTGATGCATTCACCTTCATCCTGCGTTCAATGACCATCTTCCTATCCTTGAACATTCCTTGATTACTCCCAAGATTATTCTTTTAACCTTTTCCTTGCACTTGAACTACTTCTCTTAAGGATAGATTAACATGCGTCCATCACATGCACTAGTTTTTATGTTTACTTCACAACCTTCTTCAACACTTCACAACTTAACTTTATTCCTTTCTTGCTTATCCGCTTCACTTCTTTCCATTCTTGGTTTACTTCCATGCGTCCACCCTTACCATTCGCTACCTAGCCCTGACCATGCGTCCAACATGGTCTTTTACCTCTTTTCTTCATAGACTCTTCAACGCATAAGTTTCTTAAAAAAAAAATAGGGTGTGACATGAATTGTTGTGCCAGAATGTGCCAGCAGAATAGTTCTGTACAAAGGTTGACGACTCTCGAAAAGAGCTATTTTATGTCTCTAACCTCACTTGCTTGTTTAGTATAATGTGTTTAAATGTTTATTTTTGTAGAAATTCGAGCAAATCATGCATCTCAGAGTATCCGGGTCGTTTGGGGTTTATTTGGAGCTATCGAAAGTGAAATGTGGCACCCAGAGCTCAAAGACACAAAAATTACGAAAATACCCCTGGGGCAAGCACAAAGTAGAGTGCAGTTACGCTGTGCTCTACGCTCAAAGGCAGAGAGCAGCTTTGGCGAGAGTGCAACTATGACACCGTACCTTTGACCTAGTTGCTTAAGAGACATAAAGAAAGGATACTAAGGTAAAGGTTCGACGATAGATGTTGCAAGAGGGTCGGCATCTGCTGTCGTTACTCCCCAACTCAAGTTGCAGAGGGGTGCTTAGGGCGAGGTGTGACAAGTTGGTATCAGAGCATGATTTGTGAAAAACTTTGGGAGTTAAGAAAAATTGATAGCTTATTTATGGAAAACCAAAAAGGAGTTGAGAGGAAAAATTTATATTTTCTTAGGAATAAGCATGGACTTAGAATTATGCATATAGTTGAAAATAAAATTATCTGAACATTTGAAAAAGCACATAGTTGTATTTCTAAATTAACATGTCATATATGAGATGTCTCGGAGAAGCAAAACCTCGACAACAACGTGCAAGCGGAACTCAGAATGCTACCTTAAAATCCCTAGAAGAAGGTGAAGGAGAATCAAGTCATCCGACGATGATGAGTACGGTAGAATCATAGGTACCTCGTGATTTTGCTCGGCAAATAGCTGAGATTCTAAGTAGTTTGTTTGAAAATCTTGAGAGGTTGTATGGAATAGAAATGTTAAAAGCTTTAGGAGCAAGTACGTTTGAAGGTACCGTAGATCCCGAAGAAGTAGAGGTGTGGATTACTCGACTATAAAATTGTTTCCGAGTAATGAGATGTCTAGAAGATCAGAAAGTTTCTTTGGCCGTCTTCTTACTCCGAAAAGGAGCAGAAGACTGGTGGCGGTTAGCTGAGGGAAGATGGGAAAAGTGTACGGAGCCTACCTGGGAGTATTTTAAAGAAGCTTTCTATGAGAAGTATTTTCCTCAAACCTTTCATGATGCAAAACAAAGAGAGTTTTTGCATCTAGTGCAAGGTTCAATGTTGATAGCAGAGTATGAGAGGAAGTTCACCGAGTTGTCTAAGTATTCTACTGGTTTAGTCTTAGATGAAACAAATAGATGTAAAAGGTTTGTGGAAGGATTAAGAAGTAAAATTCGTACTCCCGTAGCAGTTAGTGTTAAGTGAGACAAGTTCTCCAAGTTAGTAGAAGCTGCTATGAGAGTGGAAGAGAACCTACAAAGATAAGCGACAGAGGAAGAAGAGGAAGAAAAGTGTTTGTGCCAACTTGAGTTTTGGGTTAAGAGTAAGCTATAGGTGAGTTTGGAAGAAAACCACGTTAAGTTATTTTTGAGTCTTGGACGACTATGAGCTAAGGAAATCTTCTAAGTGTCACAACTATGCTTGGACACATAGTTGGAAAGATGATTGGAAAATAGTTGAGTGTGGAAGGCATAGGAGAGGAAAGTTGGAAGCATGAACTTGGGAGACACACCATGGACGCATAGGTGAGAAACCAAGGAGTCCATAGGGCCTTGATGGAAGTCTTGGATGCATGGATCAAAGAAGAGAAGGTGCTGGAAGCATATCTAAGAGATTTGGAGGAAACCACACGCATAGTAAGCTTTGTGAGTAGAAATTTGACTAAAGTGTGGGAATCTCGGGACTAGTTGGACGCATAACTCTTAAAGGAGGAGATTTTGGCTAAGTGTTGAACTCTTGGAACAAGGTTGGACACATAAGAAGAGTGTTGGACGCATAGAAGGGTTTTGGAAAGGAAAATTTGGCTAAGTATAGGAAGGTTGGAAAAAGAAAAGAGAGCAAAAGAAGCCGAACCCTAAAGGTCTCACCATGAACGCATGGTTGAGGGAGGTTGGACGCATGGTCCCTATCCCGAGACTAGGTTGGAGGATGGTTGAGTATTTGTGGTCCTAAGTTGCTTCATTTGGACATAATACTTCATAAGGAGGAGGTGTCAGGATGCATGACAAGAACACAATGTAAGAAGGCACTTGGTTGGACGCATGGGGTGTTCATCATGCATGGAGACATGTGGGAGTTAAGTGTGAAGCTTGGAGGCAAGGTTGGATGACAAGACTTATCATCCAACTTCTATAAATAGGGCCAAAGGTTAGAGGTGCTCTCTCACACCACCAAACACACGATTTTCACTAGAAAAGAGAGGAAGAAGGTTGGAGGAGAGAGCTCTGCGTCCAAGGAGTGTAGGTCTACATCTAAGGAGCTGTTTTTCTTGCTGTCAAAGAGTTATCTGTGGTCATAAGCTATCCCAGACGTCCAAGGAGGTTGTCCTGTGTCCAACTGAGTTGTGTAAGGAGAGAAAGAAGTTGTCCTGCGTCCAAAGCATTCTGCTCTACGTCCAAGTTTGTCCTCTGCGTCCAAGGACAAATTTTCTGGTGTCCAAGGAGCTGTTTTAGGGTTTCTGAGGTTTTCTAGTTGTTGTATTTTTAGTCCTAGAAGCTCATTAAGAAGGTTAGGAAACTAAAGCGGAGGAAGAAACCTTCAAGCTTGAAACTACTTTCACTATGAGTTGTTGATTTTCTTCTGCGAGTGAACTAAATTATATTCCCTGTGAATACTTGTTAATAGCTTGCTTATGAGCTTATATTTGATAGCATGATTATGCGATATTATGCATGCTATGGTGAGGTAACAGATAGTATATATCGAGTATGATAGCATGATGTAGTATGCATGCTATGGCAAGTTATTGAATAGTATATAGTATACCGAGGTTGTTGGATATTAGGTTCTAATTCCAGATGCCGAAGGATTCTACGAAGGCATTGATGGACAGGTTGTATTTCAATGCCGAAGGACCTTGAGAAGGCATTCATGATGACGGTCAAGACTAGGACTGATGGTCAAAGGGTTAGGATGTAAGCACTGATTTGTGTTGCCAAGCGTTGGGGTGCGGCCATGCGTTTGTGACTATGCGTTTCAAAGGAAGAAGTGGCCGGGGGCGAGAGTAAGAATTCTTGGAAAGAAAATTGTGGCTAAGTCCATGCGTTTGTGGTTGATTCACGGAGGTTAGTGAGCTGAAGTAGCTACCCGTGTTGAAGGATAAGTAATTCTGGCGGGGGAAGAAACGTGCTTGAACCATGTGCTAAAGTCACTCTGCGTTGAGGACAGCCATGCGCTGAAGTCGATGCGTTGAAGACAGACATGAGTTGAAGTTGCTTTGCGTCGAAGACAGAGTGGTCTTGACGCGACGAAGATAGTGGTGTATGACCGAGTTGTATGCGTCAAAAGCAGGAGGCGTTGAGGACGACGCCATGCATTGGGTGAGGCTAGTTGCTGAAGGCGCTGGAGGAGAATTTTAACATGAGCGCCTCGCGTCGAAGTGAGAACCCCGCGCCAGTCTGCGGGTGAGGGGTAAGTCGGCAACATTAATCTTGGTGATTGTGAAGGATAAGTCAGTAGTATATATAGTTTGATTAATTAAATGTTTAATCATTTTTAAGACATTTCGAGAGCTTAAGTCGGTTCTATATTTCATAGACTTCAGAAAAAGATTGAGGAAGGTGTTCTTGAGAATTTTGGACAGAATTCGACTCATATTGATGTTGAAAACGAAGCTGGAACAGAAGAATGACTGAAGTCACATGGTTTGAGCAGTGACTGATAATCAGAGTAGAACGTGTGGAGGAAGCCGAGTTTAGAGCTGAAACTTGGAGGTTAGTAAGTTAACTTAATTTCTAACAACATTTGTGTAGGAAGGTAAAGCTGAAATTGAAGATTTACTATGTGAATCCTTAGGAAAAGCAGTGTTTACAAGATTATCTCGCAATCCGGAACAACAGGAGGTGAATCCGGAATACAGTGAGAGCGAGAAGGAGTTAAGCCTTGAAAGTTTGAGGTAAGCTATAGAACTGAATTTCCTTTAAGTTTGTAGAAGAGAAGAAGTCCTGAATCCGTATGGAATTGTGATTTTTAATAGATTGAAGTAAGAACGAGAAGAAAGGAGGGAATAACAGTGCAGGCTGCTGCTGAGATTCAAGTATCGGCACACTGTCTGAGTATTGCTAGCGAGACGGGTGTCGCTAAGACGCAAAGGAGCCTTCCGTCTCACAGTTCTCGCTAAATAACGCTGAGTATCACTGCTAAGGTAATGTAACGCTAGTGTCGCTCCAACAAGTTTCGCTAGTGACAGTCCTTATTGGTTGGTATCGCTAGGATTCTCGCTTATTAAGTTAATTAGAAAAGGAAGAAGATTTAATGTTCAATAACGCAAGGTACATGTCTCTTGCAGGCCGAGAAGAAATAGGGAAAGTGTATAACCCACGTAAAGCCTAGAAAGAGTTGTGAGTGACTATTTTATTCTTTCATTCTATTTTATTAAAAATGTTCTTATGAAGTATGATTTACAATGAACTGTTTGAAATGTATAATGTTGATTGCATTACTTATAAGGCATGTTATATGTTTTTTTTAAAATGGATAGTAAGCATTTTTATGAAATGTTATTGAATAAAGATCTGCATGATTTCCATGGAAGGATTTTCATAAGAACTATTATGCGAATGAAATTCTAAAACGTTTTAGAGGAGGCTCAATGCTCAAGGACACGAGAAGGCACGTGAGTTTCCCCGGGACCCAGTACTGAAGGACATGAGAAGGTACTTGGGCAACCCGTCATAGTCCTATGTACACATAGAGGTTGATTTGGCTGGTGCGTCGAGTTTGTTCCGCATTGAGCCAGAGACGATTTCGACGTTGAGTGCGTAGAAGCATTGCTCCGCCTCAACTAAGGGAAAAGTTTGAAAACTAAACTGTGATTGATAAACTCCTTGGAATTCAATCTTTTATGATTTAAGATTTGACTTATGAGATTAATGGATTTTATAGGAAGCACGTTTCATTTGAACAAAATGTTAAACTCTTACTTATTCGTTATACATAACATGCCTGTTTTCCATAAATGCTCGTTTTACAAAAATTTGTCACTCATTGAGCTGTTAGCTTATGTTTTCGAATGTTTTCCTTTTCTCCCCCAGGTAGCAAGGACGTTCCTGGTGCTTAGCCTACTTCAGCTTACCCTGCCTAAGTCTCGAGTTCTCAAGATACAGTCCAGTTTGAGAGTTGTACGTCGCATATGTTTTATGTAAATGGCATGTAGATCCTGTAGTTTTGAGTGGGGAGTGTTGGTGGAAGTTGTGAACATTGTATGATGGATATGGAAGTAAAATTATGCTATGTAATAAAAGCGTACCCTATATGGGAATGAGTTCTTTGTATGTATATGAGTAAATGTATGCACAATATAGGAAGATAAGAAGGGACAATATGCGTCACAAGAGGGGTAATGTTTATTGTCTTCACATTCCCTTTCAGGACAGGTAGGTAATCTGGGAGGGGGTGTGACATAAGAAGAGACAATATGCGTCACAAGAGGGGTGATGTTTATTGTCTTCACATTCCCTTTCAGGATAGGTAGGTAATCCGGGAGGGGGTGTGACATAGGAGGACCTAGTTTTTTAGCCTATGGCGAAAATTTCCTCATGGGATGGTTAGGGAGCAACTGGAGCCTAGTTCTTGAGCCTCGAAGGTAAAACTACGATGTGCACATAGGGGACATACGAATACAACAATGATGAGATTAGCTGAGTCGGGTTGGCCAGCGGTAAAACTAGTCAGGATTGCTAAGCCGTGTGAGCTAGCAGGACAAACAGAGGTGATGCTGTGCCGGAGGTGCCAGCAGGAAAATAGATTCGGAGAATGGCCCTACGAGGGAGGTTTGAATATAAGCTTGATATAGTTGTAGATGTATTTGCGTATGATTCGTATTATGGTTATCATGATTATTATTATGCTGAAAGAGCTGATTGAACCCTAGTTTATTCGATCGCTCACTTGGCTTCGTGAAGCTTATGTTTTTCTTTCCAATTAGCAGCCGAGTTTTCGTTATTGTATGAAGTCAAGGTTTGTCGAGGAATAATGTGCACTTAGCAATAGGCAACAGTTTAAATAATGAACTAGAAACATGTCTTCTGCAAACTTGTTGAACAATTGTAATAATAATAGATTTATGTATGTTTCTTATGAATTAGTTTCCTTTCTGTTGCACATGTTAGATTGGGAAAGGGTAAAGGTTCGACGGTAGACATCGCAAGAGGGTCGGCATCTGTTGTCGTAACGCCCCAACTCGGGTTACAGAGGGGTGGCTTGGGGCGGGGTGTGACAACAGCGACGCTTCGAATTTTGATGAAAAGGGCAGATGCGCATGCGCGCAACCACAGAGCAACGACACTTGAGACCTACACTCCGATTTCTATCCAAAGCACAGCAACACTCTGAGGCAGATTTATATAATCTCTTCACTTTTTAGGGCAAAAGGGTGGTTGGATCCATGGAGCACTTTTAGCTTAGGATTTTGATTTTATTTTGGGTTGTAGCCATGGATTGGATGATCTTTTCTTCAATTTCTTTGTCCATGAAGATGTTGAGGTAAATGTTTTCTTATTCTTAAGAGCAAAATCCTATGTAATTACTTAAGACCTCCATTTTTGTATAAATTTCGTATTATGGTTGTGTTCTTTGAATCTTGTGCAAATTCTTATTCTTGAGAGCAAAATCCTATGTAATTACTTAAGACCTCCATTTTTGTATAACTTTCGTATTATGGTTGTGTTCTTTGAATCTTGTGCAAATTTAGATGTATGTTTTTGGATGGATTGACGCCCTTCCCCTTGAATGTATGTCTTAGCTAATCGGTTTTTCTCACGCGTTTCCTTCGTGTTCATCTATGCTTAAGATCGATAAGTAGCAAGGGTCTTAGTATGCATGCTAGGTGTATTGGCTGTCCATGATCTTAGGATGTATGCTTAACCTAGGTTCAACGCAAATTAGATTAATTAAGTTAGGGCTTTCCCATTAATTAAACGCGCACTGGAACTCTTAAGCGTAAACTTGTTCTTGGCCTTAATTGATCTTTATCGAACCCAATTAGGACCCATAGCTAGTAGTTTGATTGAGGCTTAGGCTTTAATTGATAATGAGGATGCTTATTGATGCACAAATTCCGTGTTACCGCAAGTGTCTATTTTAGGAATAGTCTTTGACAACTTTCATTGTTAACTTAACTATTTGCATGATAGATTAACAACAATTCATTGTTATAGATCCAATTAGACATATAGTTCCTAAAATCATACATCTAATCTAACATGCATGGATGGACAATCAACAAGAATTAAGCACCATAACAATGAAAAACATATTCATTACAACAATCCATGAAAAGTCTACAACATTAGCATAACTTCATAAACAATTCATCAACACCCTAAAACTAAAGAGTCTAGCCACTCATAGCTTTAGACAACATGTTCAAGACAAATTTTAGCATAGAAAAAGTGTAAAGAAAGAAAAACTCTACCGTAAGAAGCTCTTGATTGAGGAGGAATCTTCAGAACTTCCTTGATCTTCATGTCGGAAACTCGAACAACACCAAACTCTCTCTCAAACTCTTTTCTCTCTTTCTTGCAACCAACTCACTCTTTGATGTTCTCTCCTTGCTTAGGGTTGCTAGAAACCTTTCAATTTATAGACTTAACTGCCTAGATTTCTTTCCAAAATTATAGATTTTCAAATTAGGAAAACTAGTGTCGCGTCGTTGTATATCAGCGTCGCGACATTGACCCTCATCAAAAGGTTGCGCCGCGTCACTATGAGATGGCGTCACTGCATTGTATGTCATCGATTCCTACCCTCAATGTCGTGCCACAATGCCGCACCAGTGCTACTGCACTTCTTGTATATCAGCTCTCGGGAAAAAGCGTCGAGGCAGCAACGGGTTGGCGCCACGAAGCTGCCCTATTTTTAGGATTTTTGTGATTTTCTTCTCTTTTTCACTTGATTTTGGCTCGGTTTGGTTCTTTTGACAATTCTTATTTTCTTTATATTGACCTGAAAATCACTAGCAAACAACTGAAATCGAATAAATACTTCCTTAATTTAAGAGAATAGAAAACACTTTTCAATCGCTTTTCACCACCCCAAACTTAGAAATTTGTTAGTCCCGAGCAAAGAATAGAATCAAACATAGGGAATTTAAACGAGAAGTGTGTTAACGACTCTTGTCTTAGAGAATGACATTTAAGAGCTCAAGTAGAAACATGCAAGCATATCTATATCAATATGAACATTCAAGGCCAAATTTTGCTATCTCCCATGTGTGTGTGTGCAAGCCTCATTTAATTCAAAATGCTAAAACTCAAATTGGGACTTAAGAGAGTTTCTTTAGTTTTCCCCCTACTCTAGCTCATGCACCAATTTTCAAGCATCCACACATTTGAAGCGAGTAATATGTCCACTAAGGTGCCATTCAATTACATTTTTCATGGGCCCTAAACTTGCATTCTTTTGCCTAGGGGCACTAGCTTTAACACATTCACTGTAGGGACTTGTACCTAGTCAATTCCCAAGCGTCCTTACTAATCACAGCAAAGACAGCTCTTTTTACCCCCATCCATGCATACTCATTACAAGTTTAATGTCACACCCCCTCCCGGATTATCCTCCATAACCCGAAAGAAGATGTGAAGTCAGCAACCTTGACTCCTCTGTGAGGTTCACTGACCAATCATTCCTTTACCAAAGACGGCCCAGACGAGGTTCTTGCATAGGCAAAGCATCCCGAACTCGCTTGCTACCTGGAAAATAAAAGAAAACATAGGAAAATGTGAGCTAAAGCCCCATGAGTGACTGATTTTGTAAAACTGTCTTTTAATCAAAGCGGGCATGTTACATTTATACATATAAAACAAGATAAATACATCAATACATCAGGAACATATTTTCAACATCTCTTTTGAACTATATCAAATCGTTCCAAATCAATAGAGTCGTTTAGAAACATTTATATGAAAAACTCGTTTGGTTTCTCAATCATTTCCCTTAGTTGAGGCGGAGTAAGACTCAATGCTCTCAATGTTGAAAACATCCTTAGTTGGGGTGGAGCAAGGCTCAACACACTCAACGTCGAAATCATCCCTGGCTTCAAGCAGAGCAAGCTCGATGCACTAGCCAGATTAACTTCTATATGCACATAGGAATATGACGGGTTGCCCATGTACCTTCTCATGTCCTTGAGTACTGGGTCCCGGGGAAACTCACGAGCCTTCTCAAGGAGATAAGCACTGAGCCTCCTCTTAAACATTTTATCAATCAGTTTGAGTAGATCATTCATATGAAACATTTTATAGGAAACAGGATGTTTCTTGATAAACTACCTTTTGCAACAAGCCTTTCAATGTAGTAAAACAATTAGATAAAACATGCCTTTTAGACAATATGATCAAACATCATGCGTTTCATGAAATCAGTTATCACAAAACCATATCACATAAGAACATTTCAACAAAGCTCAGTTTTGAAAGAAGAAGAGAGTCACTCACAATTACTTAAGAGATTTCCTTTTAAATTTCTGCTTCCCTGAGTTCTTGAACGCAAGGTTTGAACTCCTAACCCACAAACTATTTCTGATAACCGGTTGGACGCAACCCTACCCTTAAACGCAAGGTGCAGACTAGCTCTTCTTACTCTTTCGGATGCGTCAACCTTCTTTGGACACAAGGTCTAACTTGAACACATCATGGCTTTCCCCCTTTATGTTGAATTCGGATTAAATGCAAGGCTCACCCTTCTCGACGGAAGCCAACTTCTTAACACCAGAGGACTTAAGTGTCAAGGTTGTCTTCCTCTTTGGCCATAGATTTCCTCCTTCAAACGCAAGGTTTTCTTCTTTCAGCTCTCTTTCTTTCCTTCTCTCAAGGATTATTATCACCGAATCATCAGTCATTACTTTTCCCTCAAGGCCCTATTTATAGAGAACTTGTCATTCTACCTCTCCTCTTCTGCTGCCACTTGTTTGCCACATGTCATGTTGCATGCTTAATTAATTATGCATTAGTCCAAGTGTCACTATGCATAAGATGTTTATCATGCTTTCTAACACCTCCTACTTAATGAGGTGTCACAATCATGTGTAACCACCTGGCCTATAGACTTACCTTATGGGTTCATTATGTTCCAATACACAACTACACAACCAACTCCTTTCTCCTATGCGTTCATGGAACTATCTTCCAGATTCAACTCCTTTGCTTCCTTTTACTACCCTCGGCTTTACTACCTTTATTCCATTTCTCCTTTATTTAAGTGTACAAATTCTAAATGCATACTACTATGTGCTTCAGCTTAACATCATACATAAATTTTTATTGCATTTATATGCGTTCAACTCCCTTTCTTAAGTTCGTTCACAGCTACATTTCCTCCTTTGTACCTTTGCACTCTTCTGACCATCTGGTTTACCTTTGACTACCACATCCAATTCACATTCTTTCTTCCTGCGTTTACCCTCCTGCATTTACCTTTACTTTATTCCGCGTTCATGACCTTCCTTTTAGTCCCTTGATTTTACCTTCTATGCGTCCTTGAATCTTATACCAAGGTTATTCCTTAACCATTTCCTTCTTTAGCTTCTTCCGATGCGTTTACCTAAGATAGTGATAACATTTTCCATTATCATGAAATTAAGCTCTTCAGCATATGACTTGATAACCAATGGACATCATCGACTCATGAGCCCTTCGTCGCATAGCTAATAGGTGTCCTTAACACAGAATTCCTTAACACATAGCCAATATTTCTCACCATTTAACTTTCTCAACGCATAGTTATTGTCCACTTTGTGGCTTATAAATTCATTATTAATCCTTCAGCCTATCGCATCCAACTACTCCCCAATTCAAGGTATTCTTCTCATCGTAACGTAGATCGAATACAACCCTTGGTCAAGCTCCATCTTTGCCTCCAAACACATAATAACACTCTCCAATACCTGACGTACCAATCAAAATAACAACTTATCCATCAAAGCTATGGTAACATTCTACTTTCTTCCCTTTACACTAGTTTCCCATACTAGGCTTACCAACGCATAGCCGTAATCCATACTCAATTCTTATTCCTTCACCTCTATTCACTATCATTCTATACCACACTCAATGCATTACTTTTCTTAGCTTCATTTCCCGACGCGTTGTCAACCTTTCCAACGCAAGATGCTTTACCCCATTCAACTTGCCTTCATTAGAACCCAGCTTCCAGAATATGTCTACTCCTTTCTTAGTACCATTCATCTTAACGTATAGAATTTATTGGCCATAATTCAGTAGTTACACAATCTTAACTTTTCGTTTAAATGTTCCGCTAATCCACACACTTTTATTATTTTATCCTTACTAGTTATGTGAATACTTAAGTTTTCGGAGATAGGGTATTACATTTAATGTTTAAAAGGATAGACATGCAAAGCTCATATATTTTGTGTACACTTTTTCTTAAAGGCATGTATTCTCTTTTCTTTTTTCTTAGTCTAAGATTACAAACCATCATGCATTTCAACTCTCTAACCGGTGGGGCCTTTCGGGGTGACAACCATTTACACACAACTTAATCATTTTTTCAGTTAAAGATTCTAAATTAAAGTGGCTACGTGTTCAAGAATGTGAGAGATTTTAAGAGGGACTTAAATGAATTTAACTCAAGATAATGCTATCTTATTTCCACAAGAAGACATCTATCATGCAAGTTTGAATCTCATCATGGGCAATCAACATCATTAGCACACAACCATGAAAATATTCCCATTATTTTTAAAAGCTAAAAAATTTTAAAATTTTTTTAGAATTTTATTAACATGCATATGATCATGGAAACTTCACAAACATGCATAACAAGATAAGAAGACACACAAAAAAGTACGAGTGACACCTCCCACCCCAAGCTTAGAATCATGGATTGTCCTTCAATGCATAAGAGAATCAAACTAAGACAGAATAAGCCTGCGAGCAAGTAGGAAGCCACCAAACAAGTTTAGTGGAAAGAGTACTTTTTGTGATGAACCACGATCCTAAAAATATGAAAGCATATGAGTGACTCTATGATTTTTGAAAATAGAATCAAGAAGTTAAAATAATAAAGAAAGCAATAAAATTGAGTTACCTCCCAATAAGCGCTTGCTTTAAGGTCTCTTAGCTAGACCGAACCAATTGATCATTCAATGCATGCAAGGTTCTCAATTTAGCGTTCTTCACCACCGATGTAGTGCTTTAATCGTTGACCATTCACTTTCAAGGTTCTGCCATCATTGCCTTGTAACTCCACTTCTCCATGTGGGGACACCTTCACAATGACAAAGGGTCCCGACAACGTGTCCTAAGCTTTCCCAGAAACAAACGTAAACGTGAATTGAAAAGTAAAACTCTTTGTCCAGGAAGAAAGGTCCGTGGGGTGATCTTTTTGTCATGCCATCTAACAGTGTGCTCCTTGTAGAGTTTGCATTCTCATAAGCTTGAGCACAAAACTCCTCCATCTCATTGAGTTCCAAGAGGCGCTTCTCACTGGTTTTCTCAAAATCCACGTTCAACTTCTTGATGGCCCAATGAGCTTTATGCTCGAGCTCTACCGGTAAGTGACAAGCTTTATCAAACACCAATCTGTACGATTAAGTACCTACTGGAGTTTTGAAAGCTGTACGGTAAGCCCATAGTGCATTATCGAGCTTAGAGCCCAATCCTTCCTATTGATCTTGATGGTCTTTTCCAAGACCTGCTTCATTTCCCTATTAGATAGCTCAGCAAGATCATTAGTTTGAGGATGATAAACTGTAGCAATTTTATGATTAACACCATACTTTTGCATCATGGATTCAAACAATTTATTACAAAATTAAGAACCCTCATCACTAAAAATAGCTCTAGAGGTACCAAAACGTGTAAATATGTTCTTATGTAAGAATTTCAAAACAGTGCGAGCATCATTATTCCTAGTAGCTATGGCTTCTCCCCACTTAGATACATAATCAATTGCAACTAGATTATATAGGTAGCCATTAGAAGACAATAAGAAAAGGTCCCATAAAGTCAATACCCCAGACATCAAAGAGCTCCACCTCCAAGATAGGTTTCATGGAAAGTTTATGTTGTCTAGAAATATTGCCAGTATGTTGGCATCTATCACATGATTTTACAGAAGTATAACAGTCCTTAAAAGAGAAGGCCAACCTGACTGAAGTACCTTAGATGCAGTTCTAGTGGGTTTAAAGTGACCTCCATAGAGGGAAGCATGGTATGAGGCACACACTTCCTTATTAGACCATCAGCACAACCCTTATATAGAAGTGGGTCCTCCCAATAGTAAGACTTGTTGACATTATGTAGAAATCTATTCCTCTCTTGAGTGTTTATGTCAAGCGGCAAATGTCCTCCTGCAAGATAGTTAATTATGTCAGCAAACGAAGGTAAACTATCTTTCACCCGATACAGTTGTTCATCAGGAAATATCTCAACAATGGGGGGGCATGAGTTAGCATCACCATTCTCAATCCTAGATAGATGATCTGCAACCACATTTTCGTATTCTTTTCCATCTTTGATTTCAAGATCAAATTCCTGCAACAACAGAATCCATCTCATCAATCTAGGTTTTGAATCTTTCTTTTCAAACAAATACTTCAAGACAGCATGGTCAGTATGCACTACAATTTTAGAGCCAAGCCAGTGTTGGTTTGTATGTCCTAAAAACTCGTAGTTTTATTCCGGGATTTATTGAGTTGTATTTTGGGCGAATTTCGAAGAAGACCAAGAAGTGCTCATGAAGAAGGAAAACAGGGCAGCAGTTTTTTCTTCTTTTTTTTTTTCTTTTGGTTGAAAGCACGGGAGAAAGAAGAAGTTGAAGTTGATCGGTCAACCTTTGACCGGTTCAACCTTTTTTTGGACCGGTTCAACCCTTTTTCAGCCAGTTCAACCAGTTTTCGACGTGTTTCAAGTCGGTTAAGCTGGTTCGAAGTGTTTGGGACTTGTTCGAGTAGGTTTTTAAATTATTATTGTAATAATTTAGTTTTCTTGCTTGCAAAAAATGCCAAAATGGTCCAATTTAGTGTGTTTTAATTATTTATGCATTATGAATATATGTTTAATTAATTTAAATTTATTTGTGTATATAGTATGCCATATAGATTTAAATCCCCACCATAGATAAGCATGTTTCATGCATTTTATGTATGTTATAAATGTTATAATGTATAGTATGCATGATTATTTTATTTTCATGAGTGTTAATATAATTAATTATAGTAATTGATGAAATATATATGTATGTTATGTTTTTTTTAATTGTTTATTTTATAATTGTTATAAAATAAATTAGAATTTTGAAATCTATAACAAAGATAAATTGCATGCTCACCCAGGGTAAAGCCGGTGCAACTCAAATCAACCTTTTTTATTTTTTAATAGTTAAAATTAGGTCGATATCTTGTAAAATTTTGTTTACAAACCTCACCCAACAAAATCTTGTCTAAGACTGGAGGTATTTAAGTTGATAGTTTACAGAACATCTCCTACCTGAGGATCGAGTTGGCGTTTGAGTTAAGTTAAACCGATTTTATGAGCATGCGAGAGCGGTGTAAGGTGAGTTAAATTGGCTTAAATCACTTAGACACATAGGTTAAAACAAACCAGTATAAATGTTATACTTGGATTGTTCACCTAGACGTAGGTTGTATATATTTAGCCGATATATAACCAAGTTGTAAACCTCACACTTAGCTTTGGAAGTTAACAAGCTATAAAGATTGATTTTGGAAGATGACAAGCTAAAGAAGTAAGTAAAGAGTGGTCGAGAGCCTTAAGGCATGATCATGCGTTAAAGGTGTGCCATGTGTTTGTGAAGGCTGCTATGCGTTGGTGAAGTGGTGTTAGCCGAGGCCAAGTATAAAGGGGATGCGGTTGTTGTTGAGGCATGCGTCCAAAAGTTGAGCGTGAGTCAATGTTTGGGGCTATGTGTTGATGAGGTTGTTGGACCAGCAGCCATGCGCTGGTTGAGATCGGTAGGGAGGTTGCGTTGGTCGTTGGCGAGGTATACGTCCAAGTTGGCCATGCGTCCAAGCTAACAACCAAACTTGCTATGCTTCCAGGCTAGCGTCCAAGTTTGTCAATGGAAGATTGCGTTCGCAGACTAAAGAAGATATTTGGAGATAGTTTCTAGAAGATAAAATAAAATAAAATTTAGAGAAAGTGGAGGTAAGTCGGCAGCTCGGTTAAGTGTGTAAAGCTAAGTTTTCGATCATTTTCGGTGTCTCTAAAGTTTCAATCGATTCTATATTTTAGCTTAGCGACGAAGAGAGGTAGAGGAAGAAGTCTAGGGCAAATTCGTGTAGAATTCTAATCGATTTCGTGGTGTAATTGAAGCTAGAACAGAAGGGTTGATTGCTGTCGTGCAATCTAAACAACGTTCGGTACTTGGAGGACAGCGTTCTGTGGAGATCGAGTTTAGGGTTGAGAATTTGAGGTCGGTAAGTTAATTCAATTCTTAACAACTTTTATGAAGGATGTTTGAGTTGAATTTGAAGAGAAATATGTAAAATTTATGGTGGAAGTGACTGATACAGATTTGCTAAGCGATTTGGAGCAACTCAAAGTTATTTGAGAATATCTGTCAATCGAAGATGAGTTATATTCTGAAATCTTGAGGTAAGCTAGGAAGTACATCTCTTTACAAGTTTGTAGAAGGGAAAAAGTTCTAAATTTGGCTGGAAACGCGATTTGTAACAAATAGAAGTGAGAATAAGAGGGAAGGCAGAAGCTGTGGAAAATAAGTATCACTGGAAAAGTAACGACACTGGAAGTACGCGGGAGTAACGAGACGGGTAACGTGGGTGTCGCTAGAAGCCTTGCGTCTCACAATTCTCGTTGGGTATCACTAGGTATCGTTGCTCAGGTGAGTTTCGCTAGTTTCGCTCACCATGGTATCACTAGTGTCGTATGCTTGTAGTTCAAACTTGCTAGTAATCTCGCTAGCTGTGTAGAATCTAGCTCATTAAGGTTTACTCGAATGGAGGTTTCGGTAGTGAACTATTGACCAAGTATGAATGGTTAAAGCTTGTTGGCTATGTTAAGAAAATCTTAAGGAAATCTAACAATGAGAAATGTATGATTACAGGCCAAGAATAGCTAGGAAAGGTGTATAAACCGCTAAAGGCCTAGGACAAGTTGTGAGTGACGATTTATTTAAAATAGTTTTACTTTGAACAAGATGATATTGTTGACAAGTTTAATATTTAAAAGCATGGTCTTATGATTGAAAAACTTATGAGTTTACTTTGCATATCATGCGTTTTATATTGAAAAACATTTGAGCATGCTGACGATAATATATGATTTCATGGAAGGTTTGGAAATGTGTAACTTTTGAATTTATGATATGATGTTTTCAAAACATGTTGTGTATTTTTATAAAATCTTTGAAAAGGCTCCCAAAGCTCAAGGACCCATTTGTCGGAATATAGAAAAGGTTCCCAACGCTGAAGGACTCGAAGAAGGCAAATGGGTAACCTGTATATGGAAATGGGACCCCAATGCTCAAGGACTTGAAGAAGGCATATGGGCAGCCCGGATTATGATACCTATGTGCACATAGAGGAACTTACAACACTGATGTGTTGAGATTACTCCACACAGCTAAGGATATTCTCGATGTTGAGTAGTGTTGAGCTCCGCTCCGCCTCAACTAAGGGAAATGATGTAAAATGTTTTCGACGTTGAGTAGCATTGAGCACCGCTCCGCCTCAACTAAGGGAAACAGAATTTCTGAGTATCTTTTTCTGAAATGAACATGTATGATTTGACAATGGCATTTGAGCATGTTTTGTATGAATATGACTTGATTTGATGTTTTATACGCATTGTGTTAAAATGTTTCTACTATGATAGTTTTCGAGCCAAAGAAGGTTTTACGAAACTAGTCACTCACTGGGCAATCTAGCTCATGCTTTCCTTGTTTTTCTATTTTCCAGGTAGCGAGCGAGTCTGGGGTGTTTGGCCTACGCAAGATCTCATCTGGGTCTACCATTGGTGTTTAGTATACTGAAAATTGTAAATATTTGAACTGGACCATGTGTTGTGCATATACAGAGGGTGTAAGGAATTATTGTGTACATAAGCTATTATATGGTTGAGTGAAAAGGATGTGTGTATGGCATGTCAACTCTGGTGTATGTATGAAGTCAATTATGGTTTATAACTGTTTATTAGGTAAAGGCAAAGTTTATGTTTGACAGTTGATGCCGTAAAAGGGTCGGTGTCCACTATCATCACACTTCTTCCTGGGTTAAGAGGGTACTGGGAGGGGATGTGACATAAGTAAATACCCAATTAAAATTACAACACTTCAATGGGAGATTAATAGTGTGAACGATACGTTATCATTAGCTCTCACGTCCCTAAGAGTTCACAACGTGAGATCCCATGCTCGGCTTCGAGTTGCTATTTGGGCAACCTCCCTTCGAAAAGTGTTTGCATGGGTCAATAGCAAGGTGAATAGGGGAAGTTCATAGTAAGTGGGTGAAGGGTGTGTTTCTCAACACGTCCTACAATCTCTTCCATTAGGTCACACCGTGAGATTTCTATGTTGCATCTGCTTGGCGTTTATAGGCGCCTATCCCTTTTAAGGGTTTGTAACATAGGATTCGGAACTCCGTGAACTCCAGAAATGGATAAAGTTACTTAGGTCCGTTATCAAGCAATTGTTTCTCCTTCCCCTTGTTTGATTATGATATTTGTGATTCGAAAATGGAGGGTATACACTTACAAGACTTACTAAGTGTTAGTAAAGTTCTTGACCAAAGAAACGGTAACTAAATACTATAAGAATAAGAGTTATTTTGGTAGTAGTATTTAGTTAAAAGTATCTTGATTCATTGAAGGAATGGTCGACTACCCTTCGGTAGGGGCCATTTTGACTCACTAAAGTATCATTGCAAAATAGATAATGAAATATGAGTACATTATTACTTGCTAAATAAATTGGATTAAAATTTAGAGTACATTCACTAATTAAACTTGTTCAATTTCTCAGCAATGAGTACATGTTCGTTGGATTTTTGTTCGTTTAATTTCTAATTGAATTGAATTTTCTTAGCTCGTTGCACAAAAACAGATTTGTCATTTTCATACAAGTATGCGTTGAGAATTACTCTAGATGTGATCATGACTAAGCAAGTTTTCCTATAAAGACCCAAGTATAAGTATTTATAGGTTTTCCTGGTGAGTCCAGGGTCGAACGCAGGGATTTGTAATAATTAGGCGTTGAGACTAAATGTATGACTATGCGATGACTGTACAAGTAAAGATATGTGCGTTTGTTGTTTGTGTATCTAAACTATACAAAAAGAATGAAAAGAATTTCCTACTACTATTAATGGAATGGACGCGGCGTTGGGTAGTCATATGAAACAATGCGTCAGATAGCATGCGTTGGGAATGGATGGGACCATGCGGTGAAAGTAGAGTTGAACGCAAGAGCTAGTTGTTGCCTAAACTTTCCAAGTACAATTACATACCTACAAACTACGTGTGTGAATCCATCTCTCGATGTTTCGACGCCACATTTATCTTATCTCTAAGACGCATGGTAAGTTTGTTTTTTGGCAAAAGATGAACTACATCTCTGCAACTCATCTAGTCTTAATTAATGCTAAAGATTAACTATCCACTCTCTCAAGCTCGACAGTCATGCTTACTACGCTTGTTTGTCAGACAACGTTATGCAAGCTAAAAATATGCATTAACCAGGATGTAACATACTCAGAATTGCTCAAGAAAAACTAGCTTTTAACATTTAACTCATTTAGCATTTATATAACATGGTGTAAAGTATTTAATATGGAAATGGATGGAAGATGATAGTCAATCAAACTTATATTAATGAAATAAATCATTCTCTCGAATGTCATTAACAAAATATAAGCAAGAAGGAGAGAAATGGAAATAAAATAGAGATGAAGAGCGTCAAGCCGCCACTGGCAACGTCTTGCTTCATGGAGGCTTGAGATGGTTGCTATCTAATACATATATTCCATAGGGTGGAGATTCTCACTCACTGGGAGATGACTCTGATGATGCTCAGAATCCTTCTCTCAGAAGAGCTCGAAGTGGAGGCTGGTTATGGCGAAGGAGAAAAAGTGCAGAGCTTTCGCCTCTTGAACTGGTCTCTCTCCCTTTCAATGGGGAAGCTTTGGGCTATTTATAGGCGTCAAAAAGTTGAAACTCATGATGACCTGACACCTTTACATTAAATTTCATGCCCTGCTGCGCAGACTTTTTATATCGTCGGCCCATTTGTTCTGCCATATTCTAATAGCGTGTTATCCTTTTGCATATTGATATGACAGCTTTTGGCCATGCGTCTGTATCTACTTTTTCTCAACGCATGGTCTCAACGCCTGGGCTCAACGCAGGTTTCCACTTATTCTCGCAGCAGTTTTGTTTCTTCGTGCTTCGCGCTTCTTTTCTTCTTAACCCTGCGTTAGAAACATAAAAGCTCATCGTTTTTCAGGTATTTTCTTTTGTTAGTAGTGCCAACGCATGGTGATACATTTTTCATCATTTAACTACCAAAATCATGCGTTTAGCTCCAAAGTTACTCTAATTAAATCAAATAGTGACTATTAATAACTTGTATTTCTACAATTTATCAGTACATCTATAGTTCAACTATTAGCTTCCGAGAAACTTAACGGCGATAACTATGGAACTTGAAAATCTAATTTAAACACTATACTAGTTATCGATGCTCTGAAGTTTGTTTTAATGGAGGAATATCCTCCAGTCCCTGCTCAGAATGCGAACCAAACGGTTCAGGATGCTCATGACAGATGGAGCAAGGCTAATGAAAAAGCGAAAGTCCATATTTTGGCAAGTATATCAGATATACTATCCAAAAAGCATGAAAAAATGGTCACCGCTTAGGAGATCATGGACTCACTACAAGCCTTGTTTGGACAACCATCCTCCTCGGCTATGCATGATGCTATCAAATATGTTTATAATTGCCGGATGAAAGAAGGAAAGAATGTTAGGGAACATGTTCTGGACATGATGGTCCACTTCAACATCGCGAAGTAAAAGTAAACGGGGCTGTCATGAACGAGAAGAGCCAAGTAGGATTCATCATGGAGTCTCTTCTGAATAGCTTTTTCCAGTTCATAACTAACGCCATGATGAACAAAATAGATTATAATCTTACCACTCTTCTCAATAAATTACAGATTTATCAGTCCTTATTGAAAAATAAGGGTTTTGAGGCAGAGGCAAATGTTGCTACTACCTCAAAGAGGAGATTCCAAAAGGGATCTACCTCTGAAAATAAATCTGTCCCAAAGAATAAAGGTATTCAAAAGAAGAAAGGAAAAGGGAAAGGGAAAACACCTCCTACTACTACTACAAAAGGCAAAAAGCCCGTTGCCTAACTCGTTTTGGGGTTTCGCAGTAGAGACCGTGGTTTATATTTTGAATAATGTTCCCTCTAAGAGTGTTTTAGAAACACCCTATGAGTTATGGATAGAGCATAAAGCTAGTTTATGTCACTTCCGGATATGGGGTTGTCCAGCACACGTGTTGGTGCAAAATCCAAAAAAATTAGAACGTCGTTCAAAATTATGTTTTTATAGGATACCCTAAAGAAACGAGAGGCGGTCTATTTTATGATCCTCAAGATGAAAAGGTAATTGTATCGAGAAATGCCACATTCCTAGAGGAAGACCACATACGTGATCATAAACCACGCAGTTAACTAGTATTGGAAGAGATTTCAAAAGTTGCTACAGATAGATCAACAAAAGTTGCTGATCAAGTTGGCCAATCAAGAAGAGTTGTTGATAGACCAAGCACATCCAGTCCGTCACGCCCATCTCAAGAGTTGAGAGAACCTCGACGTAGTGGGAGGGTTGTTAGACAGCCCGACCAGTATATAGGTTTAGTTGAAACCGAAGTCACCATACCTGATGATGGCTTAGAGGATCCATTGACCTATAAACAGGTAATGAATGATGTTGATCGAGATCAGTGGGTCAAAGCCATGGACCTCGAAATGGAGTCTATGTACTTCAATTCAGTCTGGGAAGTTGTAGATCAACCTAATGAGGTAAGATCTATCAGTTGCAAATGGATTTACAAATGTAAACGAGACCATATGGGGAAGGTGCAGACCTATAAAGCCCGGTTAGTAGCAAAGGGTTATGCCCAAGTAGAGGGGGTAGATTATGAAGAAACCTTCTCAACTGTTGCTATGATAAAATCAATAAGGATACTCTTATCCATTGCCACTTTTTATAATTATGAAATTTGGCAAATAGATGTCAAGACTGCCTTCCTAAATGGCAATCTTGAAAAGAACATCTACATGGTCCAACCAGAAGAGTTCATAGAACAGGGTCAGGAGCAAAAAGTTTGCAGGCTGAATAGATCCATTTATGGACTAAAAGCAAGCGTCTAGATCCTGGAATATGAGATTTGATACTGCAGTCAAATCTTATGGCTTTGAACAAAACGTTGATGAACCTTGGGTGTACAAAAGGATCATCAACTCCACTATAACATTTCTTGTTCTATATGTAGATAATATCTTACTTATTGGAAATAATGTAGGATACCTTACTGACATTAAGAATTGGCTAGCAACTCAATTTCAGATAAAGATATGGGAGAAGCTCAGTATGTTCTCGAGATCCAAATAGATCGAAACCGCAAGAACAGAATGCTAGCTATGTCTCAAGTGTCTTATATAGACAAAATGTTGTCTAGGTTTAAGATGCAAGATTCCAAGAGAGGTTTTCTACCTTTCAGGTATGCAATACATTTGTCAAAAGAACAATGTCCTAAAACACCTCAAGAGGTTGAGAATATAAGACGAGTTCCCTACGCATCAGCTGTAATACCCTATCTTCGAAAACTTAAGTATTCGCATAACTAGTAAGGATAAAAGGATAAAAGTGTGTGGATTAGCGGAACTTTTAAATGAAAAGTTAAGATTGTGAAACTACTGAATTATGGCCAATAAATTCTGTAAGTTGGGATGAATGGTATTAAGAAAAGAGTAGAAATATTTCTGGAGATAAGGTTGACGCATAGATGGTTAAGCTCAAACGCATGGTATTTAATACTGAGGAGTTACCAAGTTGTGAAATTAGGTTCTAATGATGGCAAGTTGTATAGGGTGAAGTACCATGTGTCGATGATGCAAAGTATAGAACCATCACGTAGGAAAAATACCTTGCGTTGGAATAGTTGACAACGCGTCGGGGGGTGAAGCTAAGAAAAGTAATGCGTTGAGTGTTGTATAGAGCAATAGTGAATGGAGGTGAAGGAATGAGAATTGAGTATGGATTACGGCTATGTGTTGGTAAGCCTAGTATGGGAAGCTAGTGTAAAGGGAAGAAAGTAGACTGTTACCATAGCTTTGATGGATAAGTCGTTATTTTGATTGGTATGTCAGGTATTGGAGAGTGTTATTATGTGTTTGGAGGCAAAGATGGAGCCTGACCAAGGGTTGTATTCGACCTACGTTACGATGAGAAGAATACCTTGAATTGGGGAGTAGTTGGATGCGATAGGCTAAAGGATTAATAATGAATTGATAAGCCACAAAGTGGACAATAACTATGCGTTGAGAAAGTTAAATAGTGAGAAGATATTGGCTATGCGTTGAGGAATTTTGTGTTAAGGACAGCTATTAGCTATGCGACGAAGGGTTCATGAGTCGATGATGGTTACCATTGGTTATCAAGTCATACGTTGAAGAGCTTAATTTCATGATAATGGAAAATGTTATCACTATCTCAAGTAAACGCATAGGAAGAAGCTAAAGAAGGAAATGGTTAAGGAATAACCTTGGTATAAGATTCAAGGACGCATAAAAGGTAAAATCAAGGGACTAAAAGGAAGGTCATGAACGCGGAATAAAGCAAAGGTAAATGCAGGAGGGTAAACACAGGAAGAAAGAATGTGAGTTGTGGTAGTCAAAGGTAAACCAGATGGTCAGAAGAGTGCAAAGGTACAAAGGAGGAAATGTAGCTATGAACGAACGTAAGAAAGGGAGTTGAACGCATATAAATGCGATAAAAATTTATGTTTGATGTTAAGCTGAAGCACATAGTAGTATGCATTTAGAATTTGTACACTTAAATAAAGGAGAAATGGAATAAAGGTAGTAAAGCCGAGGGTAGTAAAAGGAAGCAAAGGAGTTGAATCTGGAAGATAGTTCCATGAACGCATAAGAGCAAGGAGTTGGTTGTGTAGACTCAAGGAGAACAAGGAACTACGTGCTTGTTTATGGAAATAAAGATCTGATCCTTACCGAATACACTAATTCCGATTTTCAAACCGATATAGACTCAAGGAGATTTACTTCGGGATCGGTATTCACTCTTAACGAAGGAGCAGTAGTGTGGAGAAGTATTAAGCAGAGCTGCATTGCTGAATCCACAATGGAAGTGGAATATGTTGCTGCATGCGAGGCAGCCAAAGAAGCAATATGGCTTAGGAAGTTCCTCAATGATCTAGAAGTTGTTCCAGACATGCATCTGCCAATCACTTTACATTGTGATAACAGTGGGGCAGTAGCGAACTCCAAAGAACCAAGAAACCATTAGCGCGGAAAGCATATTGAGCGCAAATACCATCTCATCAGAGAAATTATGTAGAGAGGAGACGTTATTGTGAGACAAATAGCATTTGAACACAACATTGCTGATCCATTTACAAAAGCCCTCTCGGCTACTGTTTTTTAGGGTCACCTGAAGAGTTTAGGACTACGAGTAGAATAAATATGGCAAGTGGGAGAAATTGTGTGTATGGGATGCCCTAGTTTATTGTATTTAGATTTCTCTTACTGTACTCAACTGTGTTGTAACCCATTAGGAGTTTTAGTCCAAGTGGGAGTTTGTTGGGTTGTATGTCCTAAAAACTCGTAGTTTTTGTAAATAAATGAATTTTAGTACATATGAAGTTATTCAAGTGAATTAATTATTTATTAACTCTAAACACAATTAAACTACGAACCCTTGACTATTATCATGAGTACTTTAACTTTATGTGGAGACATAAACATGATCAAGTTCGAGTAAATAGCCTAAATAAGTCTATAGTACATGGATCAGGTTGGGTACCTCTTCCTAGAGACATTATTGAATACGGCTCGCTTCATGATTGTTACAAATGTTGTAATGTGTCATAAATGAAGTGATCCTAATTTGTTCATGTAGAGACATGTGAGTGGGGGTATTCTACATAATAAGATTGTGTAAGACTGACCCTAAATTAATCACTGTTACGTACTAACACCGTTTACGATTAACACTGATTAATTTCACTTATCGATGACCTAGATAACTTGATCTGAATCTTGAGCTATCCATGAACTCCTGTTTATTTAGAATTATCCCTTGATCTGCATAGGTGAGAGTAAGCTCAATAGCGCTGCTCAACATTCCTCCCATTTCAGGGATAAGATTGGGTAGATAGCTGGGGACATAGAATATGCAAGACCGAATTCACTCCTACCCAACTTAGGGATAGTAGAGAGGTTGTTCTCTTAAGTATTGTTCTCATGACTTGAACAAGGGGCCCCATCCTCTCATTGACCCGAGAGGGAATGGATTTAGTGATTAGATCCTAAATCAATTGTTCATTATAGGGACAGTGGTACTTAAGGAGAAAAGATGTAACTCAGAGGTAAATCGGTTTTTGACCTAACTGAAGTTATGAACGACCTGTGAAGGATTGACTTATCGATGACGGTTATATCAAATGGACACAAATATATCTATAGTGAGGAGAGTGCAGCTACGGGCTTTAGTGGAGTGTCCCGTTAGTTAACGAATGTTGGTTAACTAGGTTAAAGAGTTTGGCCGGTTAATCTTGGATCGTTGGAGCTCATGATCTGTAGGTCCATTAGGTCTCTCTACTAGCTCATAAATGGACTAAAATCTTAGATAGTATGGTAAATAAGTTTGAACCGTTCAAATCTTGGCTTAAGAAATGAAAGTCAAATATATACGATATATCGACGTTTAATTACGAATTAAACGAACAAATAGAGTTAATTATAATATTTAAATATGATTTAAATATTTATCATATGAATAGGGATTCATGTCGGTTTTTAGAAAAATTGGGACAAGTGGGAAAAATAATATTATTTTATTATTTAATATTAAAATAATATTTAATTAATTAAATATTAAATTATTATTTATTTATTTATTTATTTTATTTCAAATTAAAAATCAATTTTAATTCAATTTTTGGAAATTCATTGAAAATTGATTTTAAAATTGATTTTTGAAGATTGGATTTTCCCACTAACTAAGCTAGAAGCTTGGTTGTCTTCTTCACAATTAACCAACAAAATAACCATTTTGTGTTATCAAATTTTAATGCAACTAGATTGCATCTTATTCTTTAATAAATAGAGATAATTTTTACATAAAAATGATTAAGAATTTTGTGAAATTAAAGGGTTAATTTTGCAAAATTCCATCAATTGTTCATCTTCTTTCCAACCTTCATGCCTTCTCAAATTCACCACAAATTTGGATCTCAGCATCCAATATAAGCCTAGAGAATAGTAGAGAAGACTCTTGTGGTGGTCTACAACCAAGTGGTGCTGAAATTCATCAAGAATTGAAGGAGAATTTGGAGCTTCAAGGGTAGGTGTTTTTGAAATTTTGGTTTTTCTTTTTAATTGCATGTTTAATCCTCTAAATTGAGCATCTTAGAGTGAAAATTGATCAAATTAACTTCCGCTGCGTGCTCATTTATCCTTCAGCAAGTATGATCTAAATTTATCAAGGGCAAACACAACAGCTAGCAGTTCTTTTTCAGTAGTAGTATATTTTGTTGAGTAGTATCAAGAGTCCTACTAGCATAGTAAATTGCCCTAAACATGTTGTCTCTACGTTGGCGTAAAACAGCTCCTAAGGCATAATCACTAACATCACACATGATCTCAAAAGACTGACTCCATTCAGGTACAACAATGCTTGGTGCAGAAATCAATCTTTTTTCAAAGCATTAAAAGATAGTAGACATGCATCATCAAATACAAATTTAGCTTCCTTTTCTAACAAGTTACTCAAGCACTTTGCAATTTTCGAAAAGTCTTTAATGAATCTTCTGTAAAACCCTGCATGCTCTAGCAAGCTTCTAACTCCCTTCACATTAGTAGGAGGAGGCAATTGTTCAATGGCAGTGATTTTAGCCCTATCCACCTCCGACTCTTTGAGACTTTGTGGCCTAGAATGATGCCTTCCTTGACCATGAAGTGGCACTTCTCCCAATTCAACACAAGGTTAGCATCTTGGCACCTCTGCAAAACACATGTAAGATTAGTAAGACAAGAATCAAATGAAGACCCCAAAACAGAAAAATCATCCATGAAAACCTTCATTATGTCTTCAATGAGCCCCTGAAAAATTGACATTATACAACGTTAGAAAGTAGTAGGGGCATTGCACAAACCAAAAGGCATTCTCCTAAAAAGCAAATATCTCATAGGGACAAGTGAATGTGGTCTTTTCTTGATCCTCAAGAGAAATGACAATTTGATAGTAACCAGAATATCCATGTGTTGTTAAACAAACAGACAGATCTCAAGTCCCCGGCAACGGCGCCAAAAAGTTGTTGTGATATGATTGTGGAATTGAAAATTTACAAACGCAAGGTGCAGATTAGCTATGATTATGCGTTTCACATATCATGCGTTGAGCATGCTATGCGTCTTACTATGCTTAAATGCTATGCGTTGGTGATCTGTCAAGTTTTCCTCTCCTTTACCCAAGTATAAGCAAAGGAGTAGGTTTTCTCGGTGAGTCCGAGGTCGAACACATGGATTATGTTGATTCAATATTTAAATGGATTTCATGCGTTGCAGTGGTAACCAATAAATAATTTGGGAGAGTGTTTGTTTTTAATCTAAGGAAAGCGATTGTATGTACACTATACTAAAATGTGGAAGATGGAAAGGCATGCGACACAGCAAAGTCAGCTAAAGATTTGAATGAATGGATAAAAACAGGGTTCGGGTTGGTTAACATCTAACATCGGAATCACATGGTGATAGTCTATTCATACTTGCGACTCTTCTCCCGGTTGTCAACCGCTATGCGTTATATGTCTATAACGCATAGGAGAGTGTTAAGAACCAAGGTTATTCCTATAGACAGGTAACACTTCTTGGCCCTTGTCAATTGAGTTCCATAATCACTTATCCTCTCGAGCAGTTTGATTATTACTACTTATATCAATTAGCTAGATGGACATAAGCATCGGATTAAGTTTGCAATTGACAAGATGAAATAGCTAAACTATGGTTCTTAGTTAGATGCTAACGCAACCCTAGACCCTTGAGAGATTAGTTACTCATGAATTGAAAGTAAAAAGCAGAAAGTATAGAGAATAGAGTAGACATGAAAGATATATATATTGATGAAACAGAATACAACTTTAAATAAGTTCAATATCTTGATACAGATCTAAAATTAAGATAGAAAAAGGAAGATAGAAAGCAGGAAAGGCGTCAATGTCTCAAGTCGCCTGGATGAAAGTGTGAGGTTCTGCTGTGTAGTGGTCCGACGGAGGGAAGACTCTTCTCTCTCGAGCTATTCACCTCCGGTTGAAGTCTGAGAGAACTCTGCTGTCACTTATGAAATTCTTCCGAGAATCAACAACCCTTTCTCATCTTGCAGGTTTGCCCTTTTATAAATGATGCTTTCGCAATCAATGGCAAATCTGCTTGATTGGCGGCGAGTTGATATCATGCGTCCATCTCGCCTGATTGCGTAATTCTCGGGTCAATTAAGATCCACCACTTTAGCCACAAATCATGTTCGTCAATCATCCGACAATCTCTCAAGATTCTGATTTGATTCTCGGCGCCTTGCGTTGATGGTCGTCTATGCGTCCATGGATAGTTTGGCCGATGTCAACGCGTCGTAGGTTACTAACGCATAGTCTTGCGTTAAGTAGTTGTTAACGTATCGTCAGGTTGTTCGCGTTCCGTTCAGATCATGCGTCCATGAAAAACAGATTGCCAATGTGTCGTCCTGCGTTAAGAAGTCATCAACGCATCATTTGCATTCTTGCGTTAAAACATGCATTTTAGGCTCACAAAGTGGTAAAATCATTTATTCATAGAAATACAAGAGTATAACACAAAGGAAGATTTATTAGTAAAAATTAACATAAACTGCCACATGCTTCTCTATTTAATCTCTATTTATCTAAGAAAAAGGCTATCATAACTTGTATTTCTACAAGTTATCACCATGTAGGAAGCAATAGTAAGAATAACCTACAAGTCTATCAAGCATTTGATCTACAAAAGGAGGAGGAAAATGATCTTTTCTAGTAGCTTATTCAACTTCCTATAGTCAATACACACATGCCATCTTGTCACCGTTCTAGTAGCAATCATCTCATCTTTTTCATTTCTAACAATTGTCATACCACCTTTCTTAGGTACTACTTGAATAAGGCTTACCCATGAACTATCAGAGATGGCATAAATGACACCTGTATTCAAAAGCTTGAGCACTTCTTTCTTAACTACCTCTTTCATGGAAAGATTAAGTCTCCTTTGGTGTTCTACTGAAGGAGTGAAGGTATCTTCCATCAAAATTCTGTGCATACAGACTAATGAACTAATACCTTTAAGATCCTCAATAGACCAACCAATAGCAGACTTATGTTCCCTTAACACTCTCAACAACTCAAAAGATATAATAACAGGAGAAGAAGTGAAATCATCTAAGAATGCATATTTCAAATGAGGCAACATTTTTAATTCTAAAGCAGGCTTCTCAATGTTAACATTGTTTATAACATGCAAAATTGCTGAGTGATAGCACCTAAAATGTGCTATCTTTCTCAACTTAACTTGGGATTGATGTGGTATTTAATGTGTCTATTTTGTTATTTTGTAGGTTTCGAGCACTTAATAGGTAGAACGGGGTGTTAGCAACAAAATCGGGCTAAAACAAACCAAAAAGGAGTTCCACGGCAACAACCGGGAAATAGAACTCCAAAATGACCAAAATACCCTTGAAGCCACAACGTCGCGACTCTGTTTGGCGCAGCTGCTACGCTTTTTCCCGAGAGGTGTTTGCTGGCGAAACGCAACAAGCCCGCGGCGCTCTAGAAGAATTATTCGCCAGATTAGTGTCAGCGCTGTGATGCTCCAACAGTTTCTATATAATGATGTCTCGACTTTTAGGTCGAGAGATTAGTCTCCAGCCGACTTTTGACTCCATTCTTCTTTTTATACCTAGGAACTTGAACCCAATAATCTAATTGGCTAAGGAAACGTTTCTAGCTTGGGTATTCGGGATTTTCCTTGTAATTGATGTTCTTTTGAGGTTTTGAACTTGATTTAGTGTATGCATGATTTAGTTCAAAATTTTTAAGAATTATGATCAAATTGTGATGTTGGTGTTCGTTTATTTATTGCTTTGATTGTATTACAATTCGTGATAATTTGTTGTATGTCAATCATAGGAAGCAATAGGTTAGATTAGCTTGCAAATCTAATTGGTGATGCGCATTGTTCTAATCAACCTAGGATTAAATCGATAGGACATTCAATCTAGGTCTTTCTAGTTGAATGTTCTGCCTAATTTTCCTTTGAACTTAATGCGGTTAGGTTTAGTCAAATTTTGCATGTCTTTCATCGATTTGCCTTAAGTCTAACTTGTCGACTAGGACAATTCAATTATGGTCTTTCCAATTGAATTGATTAGGTGCTAGCTTCAATGAATTTAGTAATGACGAGTCAATGAGTAAGAATATTGAACAAAAGAAATCCCGCGTAACCCAAGCTAGAGTTTTCTCTAATTGAGTTTTAACTTCTTTTAATTCGTGCAATTAATTTTATGCAATTTAAGTTTCTTGCAACAAACCAACTCAAACCCCTCTTTGATTACCTTGAATTATAAACTTTACAACTGTGAAATTCAAGTGCTCCCTGTGTTTGACCCGACTTACTACTACTACTGTTGGTTAAGTTAGGAAAATTTATTAGGCACGGAATTGGGCAACGAATTCCGTCCATCATAGAGGCATTGGTTTATACATTTTAGTGCATACCAGCATGTTATCTAACCACTTAGCATACAAAGCAATTTCATCAAATATAGTATCAACATGAGAAAATTAAAATCCACTATGCTTTGTTCTAAATGATCAGTAGCAATCACAACCTCAACATGCTCAGAAATAGTTTGATCAATTATATCAATTGCATGGCTAGTACTACCCTCATCATGATGACTCAAGGATTTGTAAATATTAAAAACAACATTCTCATTATTCACCCTTAGAGTCAACTTCCCTTTTTGGACATCAATGATGGTCTTCCCAGTTGTTAGGAATGGGCGCCCAAGGATGATAGGAATCTCAGAGTCCTCCTCCATGTCTAAGACTACAAAATCTGCAGGGAAGATAAACTTGTCAACTTTAACTAACACATCCTCAACAATACCTCTAGGATAGACCAAGGATCTATCAGCTAATTGCAAGGTGATAGTGGTAGGTTGCACTTCTCCAATGTCAAGCTTCCTATAAACAAATAAAAGCATTAAATTAAATAGAACCACCAAGATCACAAAGAGCTCTAGTAACATTTAAAGAGCCAATAGTGCACGGTATAGTAAAACTCCCTAGATCTTTAAGTTTTTGTGGTAGCTTCTTTTGCAGCACAACACTACACTCTTTTTTCATGCTAATCATCTCATTATTGCCCAAACCTCTTTTTCTTAGACAAGACATCTTTCATGAATTTAGCATAGTTGGGCATTTACTCTAAAACCTCAGCAAATGGGATATTAATGTGAAATTTCTTGAATAATTCTAAAAATTTGGAAAATTGGGAGTCTATGTCTTTCTTTCTAAAGCATTGAGGATAATGATAAGCATTTGAAAAGTACTTTCTATTCTCTCAAATTAAGGGAGTTTATATTAAATTTCACTTGTTTGTTAGTGGTTTTCAGGTTAAAATGAGGAAAATTAGAAGATCAAAAGATCAAAACCGAGTAAGAATACAGTGAAAAAGAGATGAAAAACTCAAGTTTGTCAAAATTGGGGTAGCACTGGGACATTAAAACCTGGGAGCATGCTGTCGCAACACAGCAACAGCGTCGCAACGCTGTCTTTTCATAACTAGTAGTGCCGCGGCACCGCGGCGCCAGTTTCCATAAATGAGAAAAGGTGTATTTTTAGTAAGTTTTCGGGCAGCCAACTCTATAAATTTGGGGGTTTCCAGCATCCCTAATCACGAAATCTACAGACCAAAAGAGACACAAAATGGAGAGAATTGATTGCGAGTTCATAAAAGAGCCTTAAAGAGTGAGTTAGTTGCAAGGAAGAGGAAAAAAGTTCAAGAGAGAGTCATGGTGTTGTTCAAGTTCTGACGTGAGAGCCAAGGAGATTGTGACGGTGCTACCTCAATCAAGAGCCTCTTTTTAGTAGAGTTTCCTTTCTTTACACTCTTTCTTTGTTTATATTGTTTGAACATGTTGCTTTAAGCTATGAGTGGATAACCTCTTTAGTTTTAGGGTTTTGATGAATTGTTTATGAATTCATGTTGATATTGTAGACTTTCATGGTTGTGTTGGAATAATTATGCTTTTCATTGTTATTGTGTTTAATTATTGTGGATTGACCACCTTCACATGTTAGGTCAGATGTATGATTGAGAGATTATATGTTTAACTTGATCTATAACAATGAATTGTTGTTAATCTATCACGAGAGTAGTTAGGTTGACAAGAAAAGTTGTTAAAGACTAGTCTTAATGCCATGTAACTTGTATTGGTTTCAAGAGATTAGTAATCAATCAAGTTGGATGAGAAAGGGTTGTTTTTGAGAAAAAATAACTTGGAATTAAGTTTCTAGACTTAGGCATATGAATTACAATAAAATCCATGAATTCTATAATATTTCATGATGAAATAAACAAGGATTCATTACCCTAGAACTCTCTTTGACTCTTGTGTTTCTCACTTTATTACTTTTCTTATTTAGTTTATATTTTCCATAATTCACAAATTCAATTTCAATCCTCAAATAAAATTGATTCAATTCTAGAATAGCTAAGTAACTTTAACCTTCACAATTGGATCCTTAGTGGAACAATATTCGAACTTCACCGTCTTATATTATAACTTGACCCGTACATTTGCGGTTAACACATAAAGTGGCGCAACCAAGTTTTTTGCGCTGTTTCCGGGGATCCAAAAAACGATTTTTGTTATTTAATATTAATTAGAATTGATAAATCTTAATTTGAGGTGTATATTATTATTTGGTTGATTATTTCGTCGGTTTATGCCTCGTGACAATACTAATATTCTCCCTCTTGATCCCGAGATTAAAAGAACGTGTAGAAGAAACCTAAGAATTCAACACAATCACATCGAGGAGATGGCGGAGGAGATACCAAAGGCAATTCGAGACTACTTCCAACCCATATTACCAACAAATCAACCTGGCATCATGAATGTACCCATCAATGTCAACAACTTTGAATTAAAATCGGGGTTGATTCACATCGCTAGAGAGCTAGCCTTTAGAGGAAGAACCAATGAAGATCCTCACAAGCACTAACGGTCTTTCTTAGAAATATGCGGAACGGTAAAAAGGATTGGTTGGAAACCATCCCTCCAAATAGCATCACAACGTGGGAGATCTTAGCTCAAGCTTTCTTGAACAAATATTTTCCACCGACTAAATCTCAAAGACTAAGAACGGAGATAGGAACATTCTGCCAACTTGAGGATGAACAACTTTATGAGGCTTGGGAGAGGTACAAGGATCTCTTGAGAAGATGCCTTCAACATGGTTACCCGAATTGGTTGCAAATTCAACTCTTCTACAATGGATTGTCAACCTCAACCAAATCCATTCTAGATGCAAACGTCGAGGCTCAATTTTCTCAAAGAATGCTCAAAAGGCCTATACCATACTAGAAGACTTGGCCACTACATAGTACAATTGGCCATGTGAACTGTCACACCCCCTCCCGAATTATCCTCCATAACCCGAAAGAAGATGTGAAGTCAGCAACCTTGACTCCTCTGTAAGGTTCGCTGACCAACCATTTCTTTACCAAAGACGGCCCAGACGAGGTTCTTGCATAGGCAAAGCATCCCGAACTCGTTTGCTACCTGGAAAATTTGAGAACATAGGAAAATGTGAGCTAAAGCCCCGTGAGTGACTAGTTGTGTAAAACTATCTTTTAGTCAAAACAGGCATGTTACATTAATACATATAAAACAAGATAAGTACATCAATACAACAGGAACGTATTTTCAACATCACTTTTGAACTATACCAAATCGTTCCAAATCAATAGAATCGTTTAGAAACATTTATACGAAAAACTCGTTTGGTTTCTCAATCATTTCCCTTAGTTGAGGCGGAGCAAGACTCAACGCTCTCAACGTCGAAAACATCCTTAGTTGGGGTGGAGCAAGGCTCAACACACCCAACGTCGAAATCATCCCTAGCTTCAAGCAGAGCAAGCTCAATGCACTAGCCAAATTAACCTCTATGTGCACATAGGAATATGACGGGTTGCCCATGTACCTTCTCATGTCCTTGAGTACTGGGTCCCGGGGAAGCTCACGAGCCTTCTCAAGGAGATAAGCATTGAGCCTCCTCTTAAACATTTTATCGATCAGTTGAGTAGTTCATTCATATGAAACCTTTGATAAGAAACATAATGTTCTTGGTAAAACTACATCTTGCAACATGCCTTTCAATGTAGTAAAACAATCAGGTAAAACATGTCTTTTAGATATTATGATCAAACATCATGCGTTCATGAAATTAGTTATCACAAAACCATATCACGTAAGTATGTTTCAACAAAGTTCAGTTTAAAAGAAGAAGAGAGTCACTCACCATTACTTAAGAGATTTCCTTTTAAATCTCTGCTTCCCGAGCTCTTAAACACAAGGTTTAAACTCTTTAGTCTGCCTTCACCCTCTGGTAATCTAGTTGGACGCAATCTTACAAAGTGCAGACTAACTCTCCCTATTTTTTTGGATGCGTCGACCTTCCTTGGACGTAAGGTCTAACTTGAACGAATTGTGGCATTCACCCTTTACGTTGAATTCGGATTAAACGCAAGGCTCACCTTCTCGACGCAAGCCAACTTCTTAACACCAGATGACTTAAGTGTCAAAGTTGTCTTCCTCTTTGGCCGCAGACTTCTTCCTTCAAACGCAAGGTTTCCTTCTTTTAGCTCTCTTTCTTTCCTTCTCTCAAGGATTATTATCACCGAATCATCAGTCATTACTTTTCCCTCAAGGTCTATTTATAGAGTACTTGTCATTCTACCTCTTCTCTTCTGCTGCTACTTGTTTGCCCACATGTCATGTTGCATGCTTAATTAATCATGCATTAGTCCAAGTGTCACTTTGCACGAAATGTTTATCATGCTTTCTAACACCTCCTACTTAATGAGGTGTCACAATCATGTGTAACCACCTGACCTATAGACTTACTTTATGAGTTCATTATGTTCCAATACACAACTACACAACCAATTCCTTACTCCTATGCGTTCAGGGAACTATCTTCCAGATTCAACTCCTTTACTTCCTTTTACTACCCTCGGCTTTACCACCTTTATTCCACTTCTCCTTTATTTAAGTGTACAAATTCTAAACGCATACTACTATGCGCTTCAGCTTGACATCATACATTAATCTTTATCGCATTTATATGTGTTCTACTCCCTTTCTTACATTCGTTTACAGCTACATTTCCTCTTTTGTACAATTGCACTCTTCTGACCATGTGGTTTACCTTTGACTACCACATCCAACTCACATTCTTTCTTCCTGCGTTTACCCTCCTGCATTTACCTTTGCTTCATTCCGCGTTCATGACCTTCCTTTAAATCCCTTACTTTTATCCTCTATGCGTTCTCGAATCATATACCAGGGTTATTCCTTAACCATTTCCTTCTTTAGCTTCTTCCTATGCGTTTACCGGAGATAGTGATGGCATTTTCCATTTTCATAAAATTAAGCTCTTCATCGTATGACTTGATAACCAATGGTAACCATCATCGACTCATGAACCCTTCGTCGCATAGTTAACAGCTGTCCTTAACACCGAATTCCTCAACGCATAGCCAATATTTCTCACCATTTAACTTTCTCAACGCATAGTTATTGTCCACTTTACGGCTTATCAATTCATTATTAATCCTTTAGCCTATCGCATTCAACTACTCCCCAATTCAAGGTATTCTTCTCATTGTAACGTAGGTCGGATACAACCCTTGGTCAAGCTCCATCTTTGCCTCCAAACACATAATAATACCTTTCAATGCCTATCATACCTTATCGAAATAGCGACTCATCCATCAAGGCTATAGTAACAGTCTAATTTCTTCCCCTTTACACTAGCTTCCCATACCAGGCTCACCAACGCATAGCTGTAATCCATACTCAATTCTTGTTTCTTCACCTCCATTCACTATCATTCTATACAACACTCAACGCATTACTTCCCTTAGCTTCATTTCTCGACGCGTTGACAACCATTCCAACGCAAGGTACTTTTCCTACGTGATGGTTCTATACTTTGTATCATCGACACATGGTACTTCACCCCATTCAACTTGCCCTCATTAGAACCTAATCTTATAGCCTGGCCAATAACTCCTCAGTATTAAATACCATGCATTTGAGCTTAATCATCTACGCATCACCCTAATCTTCCAAGATATGTCTATTTTTCTTAATATCATTCATCTCAATGCACAGAATTTATTGGCCATAATTCAATAATTGCACAATCTTAACTTTTCGTTTAAAGGTTCCCAAATCCACACACTTTTATCCCTTTTTATCCCTACTAGTTATATGAATACTTAGGTTTTCGAGGTCAGGGTGTTACATGAACGATCTTCTCCAATCATCCTAAAAGCCATTGAACGATATGAGATGGAAGCGGTAAGTTCTCTAAAAGCTCAATTGGCTTCTCTCACTAATGTTTTATCTAAATTGTCTCAAGGAAGCCAAGCCCAAGCAAGTCCACCATCAATAGCTTCCCTTGCGGCCATGGCAAATCAACAAGAGCCTAGTGAGTTAGAAGTGGCCAATTATGTAGATAGAGGACAATACCAAGGTCAACAACAACTCCCGACTCACTATCATCCCAACTTGAGGAATCATGAGAATTTCTCCTATACTAAAAACAAGAATGTGTTGCAAGCACCTCAAAGATTCAATAGAGTGGGGAATGCAAAGGCATCATCACTAGAGGACATAATGCTTGACTTTGTCAAAGAGTCAAGATCAAGGACAACCACATTGGAGAATTCGGTCCAAGCTATTGCAAGCACCGTTCAAAGCCAAGGTAAGGCACTTCAAAACTTGGAGGTTCAACTTAGTCAAATGCCCACTTCCCTCTAAACAATGCAAAAGGGTAAGATCCCTAGTGCCCCGAGAGAAACCCAAAGGAGGAAGCAAAGCCGTGACTTTGAGGAGTGGGAAAATGTTGTCCACTCCCTTGATCAATAATGAAGATGATGAGCTTCCACAAGAAGAGGATGAAGCCATCATAGAAGATGTTTCACTAAAAGAGAGTGCATCTAAGGGAAAGGAGAAATCATTGTCAAACATAGGGAGTACTTCTAACTCTACTTCTTTTATTCCTAACACTTTACCTTTTCCTCAAAGATTTCAAAAGAAAAAGATTGATGCTCAATTTTCTAAATTCTTTGACATATTCAAAAGGTTGGAAATTAACCTTTCTTTTGCAGAGGCATTACAACAAATGCCTAAGTATGTCAAGTTCGTGAAGGATGTGTTGTCTAAGAAGAAAAGGTATTGAGATTACAAAACGGTTGGACTAACCGAAGAATGTAGTGCGGCGCTTGATGTATATGACAAATCTCAAGTCCCCAGCAACAGCGCCAAAAACTTGTTGTATGACAAATCTCAAGTCCCCAGCAACGGCGCCAAAAACTTGTATGTGCAACAGATCTAAAGTTCAAAAACTTGTTGCGTTTGACATGCTAAAGTGCCAAAACTTGTTGTTGCGTTTATCTATTATTAAGCTTACTATGTGTTCATATACTATGCGTTCAACATGCTTAATATTATGCGTTAATGATCTGTCAAGTTTTTCTATCCTTTACCCAAGTATAAGCAAAGAAATAGGTTTACTCAGTGAGTCCGATGTCGAACACAGGGACTATGCTGATTCTATAATTAATTGGATTAATTGAGTTGGAGTGGTAACCAAAAAATATTTATCAAGGGATGCGTTTAGCTAAAGAAAGCGATAACATGTACACTAGATTAAAAGGTGGTGGATGGTAAGGTATGCGACACAGCAAAGTCAGCTAAGTGGATTAAATGAATGGGTAAAAACAGGGTTCGGGTTGGTTAACATCTAAAATCAGAAACGCATAGTGGTAGTCTATTCATACTTGTGACTCTTCTCCTGGTTGTCAGCCGCTATGCGTTATATGTCTATACCACATAGGAGAGTGTTTAGTACCAAGGTTATTCCTATAGACAGGTAACACTTCTTAGCCTTGTCAATTGAGTTCCACAATCACTCTCTCGAGCAGTCTGATTATTACTACTTATATCGATTAGCTATTTGGACATAAGCATCAGATTAAGATTACAATTGGCAAAATGCAATAGTTACACTATGGTTCTTATTTAGATGCTAACGCAACCCGTGACCCTTGAAAGACTACTCATGGATTCAAAGTAATAAGCGGAAAGTTTAGAGAAATGGATAGACATGGAAGAATTGTAGATTAATGAACGAAATACAATATTAGACAGCACAATGTCTTGATAACAAATTTAAAATCAAATCTAGAAAAAGATAGAAAGTAGGAAGGTGTTTCAATGTCTTGAGTCGCCGGCATGGAAGCGTGAAGTTTTGCAGTGAAGTGGTCAGGCGGAGGGAAGACTTCTCTCTCGAGCTATTCATCTTCGGTTGTCTTCTGGAGAGAACTCTGTTGTCACTTAGGAATTCTTCTGAGAATCAACAACCCTTTTTCAGCTTGTAGGTCTGCTCTTTTATAGAGGCTGCGTTTGTAATCAGTGGCCAATCTGTGTGATTGGAGGCGCAATTGATGTTGTGCGTCTATCTCGCCTAATTGCATAACTCTCGGTTCAATTTAGATCCACCAGTTTAGCCACAGATCATGCATGTCAATCTCTCCGACAATCTCTCAAGATTCTGATCTGATTTTCCGCTGCCTTGCGTTTCTGGTCGTTATGCGTCTATGGACAACTTGGGCTCATGCGTTCACTTATGTCGACGCATCCATATGTTGCTAACGCATCATCCTACGTTGAGCGTCAACGCGTCCACAGGTTGCCAACGTATAGTCCTACGTTAAGAAGTTGCCAACGCATCTACAGGTTGCTCGCGTTCCTGCGTTAAAACATGCGTTTTAGATTCAAAAAGTTATAAAATAATTATTTTTCATCAATTTACAAGAGTAGAACGCATAGAAAGATTTATCAATAGAATTTAACTAATACTACGACATAATTCTCTATTTAATCTCTATTTTTCTAAGAGAAAGGCAACTTGTGTTTCTACAAGTTATCAACACTAAAAAGGAAATTGCCTCAAAAACTAAAGGATCCAGGGAGTTTCTCTGTCCCTTGTCATTTAGGCAATAATAAGGTTACTAAAGCATTTTGTAATCTTGGAGCTTCTATTAACTTAATATCTTTATCCACGTTCAGGAAACTCAATGGTGTAGAAGTGCAACAACTACCATATCATTGCTTTTGGCCGATCGATCATTTGTTCATCCCGACGGCATCGTGGAGGAAGTCTTGGTCAACTTAGGCAAGTTTATCTTCCCGGCGAACTTTGTGATATTAGACATAGAGGAAGATGCCGAAGTCGCCATAATCCTTGGGAGACCTTTTTTGGCTACCGAAAGGGCTCTCATTGATGTGCAAGATGGAAAGCTCACATTCCACCTTAACGATGAGGAGGTAACATTTGACATCTATAAAGGCCTTAAGCATCCGGATGTGAAAAAGAATGAGCATCATGAGCGAAGCACAAAGGTAACATCGCCTCTCTCTTCTAATAAGAACCCTATGCATGATGAGCCTCCTTTGAATGGTAAGACTAATGGCATGTTTGATTTTAAATTAGAAAATTCTATGAAGCATGTTTCTAGTTGCAATAATGTTCCTATTACTTCTTGCATGCCTCCAAAACCTATAATGAATTATGAACAAATCATGGAGAAGCATGTTAAAAATGAAGTGGTGAGTGATAACTTGTAGAAATACAAGTTATTATTATCTTTCTCTTAGAAAAATAGAGTTTAAATAAAGAATCATGTGGTAGTTTGAGTTAAATTCTAATGATGAATCTTCTAGAATTGAATCAATTTTATTTCAGGATTGGAATGGAAGTTGTTAATTATGGAAAATATAAACCAAATAAGGAAAGTATTAAAGTGAGAAACACAAGAGTCAAAGAGAGTTCTAGGGTAATGAATCCTTGTTTATTTCATCATGCAATATTATAGATTTCATGGATTTTATTGTAATTCATATGCCTAAGTCTAGAAACTTAATTCCAAGTTATTTTCTCTCAAAAACAACCCTTTCTCATGAAACTCGATTGATTACTAATCTCTTGAAACCAATACAAATTACATGGCATTAAGAATAGTCTTTAGCAACTTTTATTGTCAACCTAACTACTCTCGTGATAGATTAACAACAATTCATTGTTATAGATCAAGTTAAACATACAATCTCTCAATCATACATCTAACCTAACATGTGAAGATGGCCAATGCACAAGAATTAAACACAATAACAATGAAAAGCATAATCATTCCAACAAAACCATGAAAGTCTACAATATCAACATAAATTCATAAACAATTCATCAAAACCCTAAAACTAAAGAGTTTAGCCACTCATAGCTTGAAGCAACATGTTTAAACAAAATAAACAAAGAAAGAGTGTCAAGAAAGGGAAACTCTACTGAAAAGAAGCTCTTGATTGAGGTAGCACCGTCACGATCTCTTTGGTTCTCACGTCGGAATTCGAATGGCACCAGGACTATCTCCAACTCTTTTCCTCTTCCTTGCAACTAACTCACTCCTTGAACTCTTTTATGAAATCTCACTCAATTCTCCCCTTCTTGTGCCTCTCTAGGTCTGTAGATTGATGGTTGATTGATTCTTAGGGGCCTCTGGAAACCCCCAAATTTATAGAGTTGGCCGCCCAAAAACTAACCAAAAATAACAAATTTTCATTTATGGAATACTGGCGAATTGAAATTTTTGGAACAGGCCGCGACGCTGTTGGAGAGCGTCGCGGCGCTAAAGCAGCATGCACAATTTCTTGCCCTTGGGTTTTAGTGCCGTGGCGCTGCCCAAATTTTTGCCATTTTGAGTTTTTTCATCTCTTTTTCGTCGTATTCTTGCTCGGTTTTGATCTTTTGGGTCTTTGCTTCTAATTTTCCTCATTTAACCTGAAAACCACTAGTAAACAAGTGACATCTAATATAAACTCCCTTAATTTGAGAGGATAGAAAGCACTTTTCAAGTGCTTATCAAGAGTGGTGGATCTAAATTATACTGGAAATCACGCGATTAGGCGAGATGGACGCAAGGCAGAAACTCAGACTCCAATCATGCAGATTTGCCAGCGATTGCAACGCAACATCTATAAAAGGGTAGACCTGAAGGCTAAAAGGTTGTTGGATCTCTTGGAAGAATTCCTAAGTGACAGCAGAGTTCTTTCCAAACGACAACCAGAGACAAATAGCTTGAAAAAGAAGCGTCTTCCCTCCGCTTGACCACTTCATAGCATAAATCACGCTTCCACATTGGCGAGCTCAAGACATTGAGAAGCCATTTTATGCTTTCTATCTATTTCTTACTTGTGTTTTAGTTTATAGACAAGAAATTGTATTATATGAAACATTTATTCCGTTCATCAATCTATACATCTTTCGTGACTATTCATTTCTTTCCATTTGCTATTTACCATCCATGAGTAACTAATTCTCTTAAGTGTCATGGGTTGTGTTATCATCTAAATAAGAACCTTAGCTTTTATCTATTTCATCTTGCCAATTATACTTTTAATCTAATGCTTATGTTCATCCAGCTAATCGATATAAGTAGTAATAATCAGACTGCTCGAGAGAGTAAGTGATTGTGGAACTCAATTGACAAGGCTAAGAAATGTTATCTAGACATAGGAATAACCTTGGCATCTAACACTCTCCTATGCGTTATAGACGTATAACGCATAGCGGCTAACAACCAAGAGAAGAGTCGCTGGTATGAAATAGATCTACCTATGCGTTTCTGAATCTAGATGATAACCAACCCAAGCCCTGTTTTTACCATTCATTCAATTCAATTAGTTGGATTTTGCTGTGTCACATACCTCTCCATTCAATCACCTTATGATAGTTTTACTGCTTTGTAGTTAGTCAAACACATCACCTTTTTTTACTTGTCTTAAACGCATGACTCAAGGGCTGCCGGAGAAAAGGAAGACTAAGCTAAAAAAAAGGCTGTAAACGAGAGTCTTAATCCTCAAATTCTAGAATCTGCATAATCCCTGTGTTCGACCTCGGACTCACCAAGATAACCTCATTCTTTGCTTATACTTGGGTGAAGAATAGGAAAACTTGACAGATTAGTAAACATAAAATCAGTAGCAATAAGATTTGTCAACAGTGAGTCCGGTAAAATCTAAGAATGATGACTCCTTAATGATACTTGATTACATTAGTAAAGATGATGTCCAACTTAATAATGAATTGTTGACCAACTCACTAAATGCTAGTGAATATGTTTGTGAGTGTCAATGTGGGCGAAAACTAAAAGTTGTAGGTGATCTAAAGCATGAAAGGAAGAAACCACCTTGGGATCCGCCGTGACTCATGAGCCTTGTCTAGCTAGAAGACGTTAAACAAAGCGCTTATTGGGAGGCAACCTAATTTTATTGCTTTCTTTACTTTTCTTTTTATTTTCTTTTTAATAATCTTTGAGTCACTCATATGCTTTATCTGTCAGGATCTTGGTTTATCACACAAAGTACGCCTTACACCAAGCCTATTTGGTGACTTCCTACTTGCTCCCAAGCTTATTCTTTCTTTGTTGAATGTTCTTGTGCATTGGGGACAATGCATTCTAAGTTTGGGGTGGGAGGTGTCAGTCGTACTTTTGTGCATTTTCTTATCCTGCTATGCATGCTAGTGAGGTTTTAATGATCATATGCATGTTAATTAAATTTTGAAAAAATTTGAAAATTTTGGAGTTTTTAAAGTTAATGAGAATGTTGTATTTGGTTGTATGCTTTGATGTTGATTGCCCATGATGAGATTTGAATTTGCATGATAGATGACTTATTGTGGAAATAGAATAGCACTACCTTGAGTTAAATTCATTTAAGTCCCTCTTAAAATCTCCCATATTCTTGAGTACCTAACCGCTTTAATTTAGAATCTTTAACTGAAAAAAAAAAAAAAGGATTAACTTGGGCGTATTTGGTTGTCACTCAGAAAGGCCCCACCGGCTAGAGAGTAGAAATGCACGATAGTTTGTAATCTTAGACTAAGGAAAAAGAAAAGAGTATACATGCCTTCGAGAAAAGAAAAAAAAAAGTGTACACAAAAATATATGAGGTTTATTTGCCTATCTTTTTTAAATGTTAAACTTGTAATGAGTATGTATGAATGGGGTAAAAAGAGCTGCCTTTGCTGTGATCAGTAAAGATGCCTGAGAATTAACTAGGTACGAGTTCCTACAGTGAATGTGTGAAAGCTAGTGCCCCTAGGTAAAAGAATGCAAGTTTAGGGCCCATGAAAAAAATATGATTGAACGGCACCTTAGTGGACATATTACCTACTTGAAATATGTGGCTGCTTGAAGATTGCTGCATGAGCTAGAGTAGGGGGAAAACTAAGGAAATTCTCTTAAGTCCCAATTTGAGTTCTAGCATTTTAAATTGAAGGAGGCTTGCACACACATACATGGGAGATAGCAAGATTTGGCCTTGAATGACTATAACAATATAGATATGTTTACATGTTTCTGCTTAAGCTCTAAATGCTATTCTCTGAGACATGAGTCAATTGCACACTTCTTTATCTAAACTCCCTATTATTTGATTCTATTCTTTGCTCGGGGCTAGCAGATAAGACAAAATGTTAGGTACAAAAGGTAAAGAGTTAGATGACTGACCTAAAGATGCCGACTCCTTTACCTTTTCCTCCTTTTCTTTGACCTCCTTGGGTTCATCTTCCATGATAGGCTCATGGATGGTCTCATTTACCTCTTGCTCCTCATCCTCATCATCAATCAAAGAGGTAGATAGTTTTTTCCCACTCCTCAAAGTCAAGGTCTTGCACTCCTCCTTTGAATTCTTTTTGGGGCAACTAGGAAACTTACCCTTTTGCATTGTTTAAAGAGAAGTGGCTATTTGACTAATTTGTACCTCAATATTATGAATAACCTTGTCATGACTTTGCACCATATTCTCTAATGTGGTGGTCATTCTTCTAGATTCTTTGATGAACTCTACCATCAAATCTTCTATGTTAGACTTCTTGTCAGTGTGCGATGGACCTACATTAGAAAAACCGGGAGGATCTTACAAAACATTCCTATTGTTAGCATAAGAAAAATTTTCATACTTCCTCAAATTTGGATGGTAATGAGTTGGAAGTTGTTGTTGTTGTTGGTGGCCTCTATACTAGCCTCTATCAACATAATTGGCCGTCTCATTGTCTTCTTGTTCCAACTTCTTTTGTATAATATCTCCGAAGCCATGGTAGCAAGAAATGCTATAGATGGTGGACTTACTTGAGCTTGTGTCACACCTTACTTTTAAGAAACCAATGCATTGAAGAGTCTATGAAGAAAAGAGGTAAAAGACCATGTTGAACGCATGGTCAGGGCTAGGTAACGCATGGTAAGGGTGGACGCATGGAAGTAAACCGAGAAGGGAAAGAAGTGAAACACATAAGCAAGAAAGGAATAAAGTTATGTTGTGAAGTGTTGAAAGAAATCTAAGTCTCGGAAAGATAGAATACTATAGTCAATTGAGTAAGGCATAGACTATTAGCAAGGAATGTTCACGAGTGTTAGATAAAGTGGAAGGTGAGAAGTATGTTTAAAGATCGGAACAAGAGGTGGACGCATACTACTTTATTATCAGAAAATGTTTTAGTGCAAGGAAAAAGGTTAAATGAATAACCTCGGAATACAAGTACAAAAACGCATAGAGGAATACTCAAGGAATCCTCAAGGAAAGGAGGAAGATCATAGATGCATGATAGTATGTGGTTCAGGCTGACGCATGGTATTATGCGGTAAGACAAACGCATAGTAGTGTGTGTTGAGACGTTGACGCCTAGTAGTATGCGATGGAAGAACGAGTTCAAAGGAAGTATGGCCGAGAGTTAGAAAAGTGAGTAGTGAAGCTCAAACTTTAAAGGAAACTCAATGAACGCATGGGGGCGTTGTAATGAATGAATAGTTGTTTATTGGAAAATGTTGGACGCATAAGATAAGCTTATAAAGGTTAGGTGGCTTCATATAGACTTGACACCTTAAAAGTTGGAGGTGTTAGAATGCATGTTAAGTGCTTCATGCAAGGTGACGCTTGGATAAATGCATGGTTAATTAAGCATGCAACGTGACATGTGGCAAACAAGTGGCAAAAGGAGAGGAAAAGTTGGATGGCAAACTCCCTATAAATAGAACCTTGAGGGAAAAGGAGCAACTGATGACTCTGGAAGAAGAATTCTGGAGAGAAAGGGAAGAAAGCACAAAAAGGAGGTATTCTTGACAACTTAGCTATTGTATGTTAAAGAAGATGTCTTGCGTCGAAAAGGGGTCGGCCTTGCGTTGAGGACAAACATAATGTCCAAGATGAACGCCGCGTCCAAAGATTGGTGATGCGTTCAAGTTGGACCTTGCGTCCAAAAGAGGTTAACGCATCCCAAAAGAGAAAGAAGAAATGTTGCACTTTGCAGTAGTTGCCAACCTTGCGTTGAAGGGCAGGGTTGCGTCCAACCGAGCTGACAGAGGGATATGGAGCCTTGCATTTCTTAGATTAGAATGCTGCGTCCAAGAAGCTCAGGAAGAGGAAATAGAGGGAAGACAGAGGAAATTATTCTTTGGCAAAATACAGGTGAATAACACCTGCGTTTTACAAAATATAAATGAGTTCCTTATGAATCTGATTTCATGGGTTTTCAATGAATAAATGCATGCGTTTTACTTGAAAAACTTTGAGTATGCTGGGTACTTGCTATGAGTTTATGAAACACATGGTGATTGATTGATACTTGTATTCATGGTTTTTCTGAAAAGCATGGTGTTATATGATTTCAAGAAAGATTTGGAAATAAACTTGTATGAAAAGCATGCTGTTTGATATTAAAGCTGGAAATTGAATTTAGCATGCTGATGATTTGGAAACGGTTAATTTATGTGTTATTAATATAATGTTTCCAAAATATGTATGGTGTTTATAAAACATTGAAAAGGGACCCCAATGCTCAGGGACTCTGATAAGCACTTGAAAAGTGCTTTCTATTCTCTTAAATTAAGGGAGTTTATATTAGATTTCACTTGTTTGCTAGTGATTTTCAGGTTAAAATGAGGAAAATTAGAAGAAAGAACTGAAAGATCAAATCGAGCAAGAATACGGCGAAAAAGAGCTAAAAAACTAAAAAAGGCGAATTGTGGGATAGCGCCGCGGCACTAAAACATAAACGCATCATTCTGGACGCATAGTAGCATTGCGGCACCGAGATGGCGCTGCCTCGACGCAACCTTGTTGAACGCATGACAGCGTCGCGGCGCTTGGACAGCCCTGCCGTGGCGCTAATGCCCAAGAACAATATTTCTGAAACGCATCACAGCATCGCGGCGCTTGGACGGCGCTGCCGCAGCGCTAAAACCCGAGAGCAATAATTTTGGATGCAGCCCTAGCGCCACGGCGCCAGCTTTCCTTAAATGAAAAATTGTTATTTTTGGTAAATTTTTGGGCGGCCAAACTCTATAAATTTGGGGGTTTCCAGCAGCCCAAATCATCAAAGAAAATCAAAGCAAAGCAAGGAAGTTACAGACCTAAAGAGGCACAAAAAGGAGAGAATTAAGTGAGAGTTCAAAGAGTGAGTTAGTTGCAAGGAAGAGGAAAAGAGTTCGAGATAGTCCTGGTGCCCTATGAATTCCGACGTGAGAGCCAAGGAGATCGTGACGGTGCTACCTCAATCAAGAGTCTCTTTTCATTAGAGTTTCCCTTTCTTTTTTCACTCTTTTTTTATTTATTTTGCTTAAACATGTTGCTTCAAGATATGAGTGGCTAAACTCTTTAGTTTTAAGGTTTTGATGATTTGTTTATGAGGGTAAACGCAATAGGACAACGCATAGAGGAAGAACTGGAGAAGGATTTATTCGTTATGAATATGAGAGTTGGACGCATGGTATGATGCGATGAGGTATAAACGCATAGTATTGAACGTTTGTCATTGACGCCTAGTGGCTGTAAGCACTGGTTTATAATAGTGTGGTTATGCGTTAAATGTGAAATCACGAATGGTGGTGTGAGCTGAAGTAGTCGCCGCGTTGGCGGGGGAAGGAACGTACTTGGCTTACCATGCGTTGGTAAGGTTGTCATGCATTGAGGTCCCTATGCGTTGAAGACAGAATTATCTCTATGCGTCAAAGACAGTAGTAGTATAGTTGGCTGAGAGTTAGAAAAGTGAGTAGTGAAGCTCAAACCTTAAAGGAAACTCAACTAACGCATGAGGGGGTTGTATTGAATAAAAAGTTGTTCATTGGAAATGTTGGACGCATAAGATCAGCTTATAAAGGCCAGGTGGCTTCGTATAGATTTGACACCTTATCAGTAGGAGGTGTTGAAGGCATGTTAAGTGTTTCATGCAAGGTGACACTTGGACTAATGCATGGTTAATTAAGCATACAACGTGACATGTGGCAAACAAATGGCAAAAGGATAGAAGAAGTTGGATGGCAAGCTCCCTATAAATAGAACTTTGAGGGAAAAGGAGCGACTAATGACTCTCAAAGAAGAATTCTAGAGAGAAAAAGGGAAGAAGAAGGCAGCAAGGACGTCCATAGTAGGAGTCTGCGGCCAAGAAAGAAGGTATTTGACAACTTAGCTATTTTATGTTAAAGAAGTTGTCTTGCGTTAAAAGGGGTCGGTCTTGCGTTGAGGACAAACATAATATCCAAGGTGAACGCGGCGTCCAAAGTTAGGTGATGCGTTCAAGTTGGACCTTGCGTCCAAGTGAGGGTGACCATCCGAAAGAGAAATAAGAAGAGTTGGTATGCACTTTGTGGAAGTATCAACCTTGCGTTGAAGGGCAAGGTTGCGTTCAACTGAGCTGGCAGAGGAAAATAGAGCTTTGCGTTTCTGAGATTAGAACGCTACGTCCAAGAAGCTCGGGAAGAGGAAATAGAGGAAAGGAAGAAGAAGTATTCTTTGGCAAGTACAAGTGAGTAGCACCTGCATTTTACAAAATATAAATGAGTTCTTTATGAATATAATTTTATGGGTTTCTAATGAAACAATGCATGCGTTTTCATATATGAAGCATATGAACATGTTGTTTACAAAACTAAGAGCATGCGTTTATATAATATAAAAGAATATGAGCCAGCTGAGAAGCATGCGTTTTACTTAAAAACTTGAGAATGCTGGTAATGCATGGTGATTGATTGAAACTTGTATTCATGGTTTTTTTAAAAAACATGGTGTTATATGATTTCCAGAAGGATTTGAAAATAAAAAGCATGGCGTTATATGATTTCTAAAAAGATTTGAAAATAGACTTGTATGCAAAACATGCTGGTTGATATTAAAGTTGGAAAATGAATTTAGCATGTCGATGATGTTTTCATGAAAGATTTGGAAACGGTTAATTTATGTGTTATTAATATAATGTTTCCAAAATATGTATGGTGTTTTATAAAGCTTTGAAAAGGGACCCTAATGCTCAAGGACTCGTAGAAGGCATTGTGGGCAGCCCGATTTATAAAAGGTACCTAATGCTCAAGGACTAGATGAAGGTAAATGGGTAACCGGAAAATAGGAATGGGACCCAATGCTCAAGGATAAAAGGAAGGCATATGGGCAGCCAGAGTAATAATATCTATGTGCACATAGAAGAATATATATATACGACGCTGATGTGTTGAGATTACTCCACACAGCTAAGGATAACCGACGTTGAGGAGCGTTGAGCACTGCTCCGGCTCAACTAAGGAAAAAGTATTTGAAATGAATGAGATTTATATTATTTATTCCAAACAGATATGTATACATGATATAACCAAGAATTGATCATGTTATAAACTGATTTTCAGTGTGATATTTTACACGAGTTCAATCAGTTTTACACTTAAAGTATAATGTTTTTCAGAAACTGTTACTCACTGAGCTGTTAGCTCATGCTTTCATATGTTTTCCATTTTCAGGTAGCATGACAGTTCCTGTTGCCGATCGAAGTCGAGGTTTGTCAAGAGCAGGTGGATGGTGAGGTTGATAGTGGGTTACGTGACAGGGTAGTCGGTAATTGCTGTCTTCACATCTCTTTTTGGGTTATGGAGGATAATCCGGGAGGGGGTGTGACACAGGGTAGTCGGTAACTTCTGTCCTCACACTCCGTCTTGGGCTAAGAGAGGGTAGTTCGGGGAGGGGTGTGACAGCTTGGCCCCCTATAGTCAATTTAAATAGAGCATTAGTAAGGGAAGCCATTTGTGCTTTAACAAAATTCACCTCATCCATCTCATACAATTCGACGACTTTTGGAGTAGTTGTAGAAGACCTTTCACATGGCCAACTGTAAGATGTAGTAGCCAAGTCTTCTAGTATGGTATAGGTCTCTTGAGCATTCTTAGAAAAAATTGAGCTTCCGGCGGTAGCATGTAGAATGGATTTTGTTGAACTTGACAACCCATTGTAGAATAGTTAAATTTGCAACCAATCCGGATAGCCATGTTGAGGACAATTTCTCAAGAGATCCTTATACCTTTCCCAATCCTCATACAATTGCCCATCCTCAAGTTGGTGGAATGTACCAATTTTTGTTCTTAACCTTTGGGATTTAGCTAGTGGAAAATATTCGTTGAAGAAAGCTTGAGCCAAGATCTCCCATATAGTGATACTATCCGAAGGTATGATTTCCAACGAATCCTTTGCTCAGTCCTTTAAAGAGAAAGGGAAGAGTCTTAGTTTGATAGCATCATTAGAAACACCATTTATCTTTACCGTTCCGCGTATCTCTAAGAAAGATCGTAGGTGCTTATGAGGATTTTCATTTGTTCTTCCTCTAAAGGGAAGCTCTCTAGCCGTTTGAATCAACTCTGGTATTAGCTCAAAGTTGTTTCCATTGATGGGCACATTCATAACGCCGGGTTGATTTGCTGGTAGTGTCGGTTGAAAGTAATCTCGAATTGCCTTGGGTATCTCCTCCGCCATCTCCTTGGCGGGATTATGTTGAACCCTTAGATTCCTTCTAAACGTCTTATCAATCTCGAGATCAAAAGGGAGAAGATTAGTATTGTCACGAGGCATAAACTTACAATTAGCAACCAAAATAATATACACCTCAAAGTAAGATCTATTAATTCGTATGAATATAAAGCAATAAAAATCATTCTTTGGATCCCCAACAACAGTGCCAAAAACTTGATGCGCAGATTCTGTGTTACCACAAGTGTACAGGTCAAGTTATAATATAAGACAGTTAAGTTCCGAATATCGTTCCACTTTGGATTCAATTGTGAAGATTTAAATCACTTAGCTATTTTAGAAATGAGTCAATTTTATTTGAGGATTCAACTTCAAGTTATGATTTAAGAAAACAAATAAGGAAAGCATCTAAATTTGAAATACAAGAGCCAAAGAGAGTTCTAGGATATTGAATTCTTGTTGAATTCATTATGCAACATTCTAAGGTCAATGAATTTTATTGCAAGTCATATGCTTAAGTCTAGAAACATAAATCTGAGTTATTTTTTATAAAAAAAACAACCTTTTCTCATGCAACCTAATTGATTACTAACATCTTGAAACCAATATAAGTCACATGGCATTAGGAATAGTCTTTATCAACTTTCATTGTTAACTTTATTTGCATGATAGATTAACAACAATTAATTGTTATAGATCCAATTAGACATACAATTCCTTAAATCATACATCTAGTCTAACATGCATGGATGGCCAATCAACAAGAACTAAGCACCTTAAGAATGAAAAGGATATTCATTACAACAATCCAGGAAAAGTCTACAACATTAGCGTAACTTCCTAAATAATTCATCAACACCCTAAAACTAAAAAGTCTAAACTCTCATAACTTTAGACAACATGTTCAAGACTAATTTCAGCATAGAAAGAGTGTAAAAAAAACAAAACTCTATTGTAAGAAGCTTTTGATTGAGGAGGAACCCTCAGAACTTCCTTGATCTTCACCGTCGGGAACTCGAATGACACGAAACTCTCTATCAAACTCTTTTCTCTCTTTCTTGCAACTAACTCACTCTTTGATGCTGTATTGTGTTGTTCTCCTTGCCTAGGGTTGCTGGAAACCTTTCAATTTATAAACTTTGCAAGATTTCTTTCTAAAATTGTAGATTTTTCAACTTAGGAAAGTTGGTGATCGTCATCAAAAGGTGGCCCTGCGTCGCTATGAGATGGCGCTGCTGCGCTCTACGTCACCGATTCCTACCCTTAGCACCGTGTCGCAACACTGCACCAGCGTTGTTGCGCTTCTTGCATAACAGCTCTCGGGTTTTTTGATTTTCTTCTCTTTTTCCCTTGATTTTGGCTCGGTTTGGTTCTTTTGGCTTTCAATTCTTATTTTCTTTATATTGAACGGAAAACCACTAGCAAACATGTGAAATCTAATAAACACTTCCTTAATTTAAGAGAATAAAAAACACTTTTCAAGTGCTTTTCACTTATTTACCTTAATTTGATTGGTTGGTTGCCTGTAGCGTCGACAGATTTAATTAAGTTAAATAGGTCAATGTGTAAGCAATCTAATATGTGTTTAATAAAAAATAAGTTAGTGATAGAAATTGCACAGGAATCCAATTGCTCTCGAGAACTTGATTATGTTATCCTTCGTTGTTTTTAATTTCTTTTGCATGCCTAGTTCTAATCCATACCAAACCGCCCCCTCCCCTCCCCCTCCCATTTATCGCTTTAGTTAGGAAGTTAGCTTAAACAAAACAAGATTATTGTCTCTGTGGTTCGACCTGGATTTGCCACTGTTACTACGCCACGTAGTAATAGGAGTAGGATTCGGTAATATAAATTTATTTTGATAGAGGGTTCTCTTTGGGAATTTAAAATGACACCAAAAAGAGCTTAATCAAAATGGCGCCGTTGTCGAGGACAGTGTCATTTTTGTTTCGTTGAGTTAAGTCCCTAGTTAAGGCATTCTTTTGCTTTAAATTTGTTTTCTTTCTTGTAAGCCCCACACTTAGCTTTGGAAATTAACAAGCTATAAAGATTAGTTTTGGAAGATGACAAGCTAAAGAAGGTAAGTAAAGAGTGGCCGAGAGCCGTAAGGCATGAGTTATCATGCGTTGAAGGTGTCCTATGTGGTGAGGGTGTGCCATGCGTTGGTGAAGTGAAGTGTTGGCCGAGAGTCTTTGTGCATGAACTACCATGCGTTGGAGAAGCACCATGTGTCGGTCAGGCCACCTTGCGTTGGAGAGCTGCTGCTATGTGATGAAGGACTGCTGCTATGCGTTGATGAGCTAAAGCTATGTGTTGGCGAGGCTGTGATGAAGTAGCATGTTGTCACACCCCCTCCCAGGTACTGATAACTTGTAGAAATACAAGTTATTATAGCCTTTTTCTTAGATAAATAGAGATTAAATAGAGAAGCATACGGCAGTTTATGTGGATTTTTATTAATAAATCTTTCTTTGCGTTATACTCTTGTATTTTTATGACGATAATGATTTTACCACTTTTTGAGCCTAAAACGCATGTTTTAACGCAGGATGCATTGATGACTTCTTAACGCAGGACTACGCGTTAGCAATCTGTTCTTCATGGACGCATGATCTGAACGGAACGCGAACAACCTGAAGATGCGTTAACAACTACTCAACGCAAGACTATGCGTTAGCAACTCATGATGCGTTGACCGGCCAAACTATCCATGGACACATAAACAACCATCAACACAAGGCAGCGGACAATCAGATCAGAATCTTGAGAGATTGTCGGATGATTGACGAACATGATCTGTGGCTAAAGTGGTGGATCTTAATTGACCCGAGAATTACGCAATCAGGCGAGATGGACGCATGATATCAATCTCGCGCCAATCAAGCAGATTTGCCATTGATTGCGAACGCAGTATCTATAAAAGGGCAAACCTGCAAGATGAGAAAGGGTTGTTGATTCTCGGAAGAATTCCCATAAGTGACAGCAGTGTTCTCTCCAGACTTCAACCAGAGACGAATAGCTCGGGAGAGAAGAGTCTTCCCTCCGCCTGACCACTTCACAGCAGAACCTCACGCTTCCATCCAGGCGACTCAAGACATTGACGCCTTTCCTGCTTTCCATCTTACTTTTTCTATCTTGATTTTAGATTTGTGTCAAGACATTGAGCTTATCTAAAGTTGTATTCCGTTTCATCAATATATATATCTTCCATGTCTACTCATTTCTCTATACTTTGCGCTTTTTACTTTCAATCCATGAGTAACTAATCTCTCAAGGGTCTAGGGTTGCGTTAACATCTAACTAAGAACCATAGTGTAACTATTTCATCTTGTCAATTGCAAACTTAATCCGATGCTTATGTCCATCTAGCTAATCGATATAAGTAGTAATAATCAAACTGCTCGAGAGGGTAAGTGATTGTGGAACTCAATTAACAAGGGCCAATAAGTGTTACCTGTCTATAGGAATAACCTTGGTTCTTAACACTCTCCTATGCGTTACAGACATATAACCCATAGCGGCTGACAAACGGGAGAAGAGTCGAAAGTATGAATAGACTACCACCATGCGTTTCCGATGAATAGACTTCCACAGCTTCTGCCTTCCCTCTTATTCTCACTTCTATTTGTTACAAATCGCGTTTCCAGCCAAATTTAGAACTTCTTCCCTTCTACAAACTTGTAAAGAAATGTATTTCCTAGCTTACCTCAAGATTTCAGAACTTAACTCTTCTTCGTTCGGCAGATATTCCCGACTTACTTCGAGCTGCTCCAAATCACTTGGAAAATATGTATCAAACCCTTCCACCTATCATTTAACATGTTTTTCTTCAAATTCAGCTCAAACATCCTTCATAAAAGTTGTTAAGAATTGATTTAACTTAGCAACCTCAAATTTTCAGCCCTAAACTCGATCTCCACAGAACGCTTTCTTCCAAATACGACGTTGTTCAGATTGCATGATAGCAATCAAGCCTTCTGTTCTAGCTTCAATTACATTACGAAATCGATCAGAATTCTACACGAATTTGCCCTAGACTCCTTCCCTACCTCTCTTCGTCGCTAAGCTGAAATATGGAATTGATTGGAACTTTAGTGACATCGAAAGTAATCGAAAACTTAGCTTTACATACTTAAACGAGCTGCCGACTTACCTCCACTTTCTCTTTTATTTATTTTATTTTACTTTATTTCATCTTCTAGAAACCATCTCCAAGTATCTTCTTCAGTCTGCGAACGCAATCTTCCATTAACAAACTTGGACGCTGGCTTGGACGCCTAGTAAACTTGGACGCATAGCAAGTTTGGTTGTTAGCTTGGACGCATACTTCACCAATGACCAATGCAACCTCCCTACCGATCTTATGATACCCTATCTCAGAACCTAGGTACTTAAGATGGCTAGTAAGAAAAGAAGTAAGACAAGAATAGTGGAGTTAAGATTATAAGTATGTGGCGTTGGGAAATTCTTAAAACGAAAAAAATAATGTTTGTGGAATTGCTGAATTATTGGCCAAGGAATTTTATGTGTTGAGATGAATGGAAGGAGGAAAAAGTGAATTGTAAGTTGGAGTTTTGGTTTAAGAAGAAAGCATTAAGTAGTTTGGAAAGAATTATGTTAGGTGATTTTGAATGGCAAGGTGATTTAAGGACTTAAGGAAATCTTTCGAGTGTGTCAACTATATTTGGGAAGTATCACTATGCGATAAGAAGACTAATTGAACACATAGTATTAGGAAAAGAATGGATATTTCACTGTGATAATGAAGGATTGACGGCATGGGAATTAGTTAAAAGTTAGATGTATCTTTGGAGCATAGTCAGGTTGACGCATAGATGGTAAAGCGTTAACGCATGGTATTTTATTTTGGAAGAAATTTGATATTGAAGTTTGGAAAAGGAACACGAGAATTAGGAAGAAGAGGAAATTGCATGGCTCACACTTAGTCTTGGAAATTAACAAGTTATGAGAATGGTTTTGGAGGATGTTAAGCTAGAAAGAAAAGAGAAGCCGAAGAACGTTAAGGCGTGAGCAGCATGCGTTGAAAGTTTATTATGCGTTAGTAAGGATTATGTTGTTGGTAAAGAAGCCTTGGGGTATACCATAGCAAACGCAGATAAGGTCATCAAGTGTTCAGGGTTGCTATGCGTTGAAGGTGGCTACCATGGGTTGTTAAGGCTATGCGTCGAGGAGCTTATGCGTTGAAGGTGGCTACCATGGGTTGTTAAGGCTATGTGTTGGGTTGTTAAGGATATGCATTGAGGAGCTTAACTCCATGTTAAAATGGAAATGTAACCTTGATTTCGAGTAAACGCATAGGAAGTAGTTAAGGAAGAAATGTAGCTTTGGCAAAGGTAGGACGTATAAGCAAAAAGGAATAAAGTTAAGTCATGGAGTGTTGGAAAGAGATCTAAGTCTCGGAAAGGAAGGAAACACATAAGGAGAAACCGAGGGAAGAATACTATAGTAAACTGAGTAACGCATAGACTTCTATCGAGGATTGTTCTCGAGTGTTGGATAAAGTAGAAGGTTGAGAAGTAAGCTTAAAGACTGGAGAAGGAGGTGGACGCATACTAATTTATCATAAGAGAAATAGTTAAGTATAAAGAAAAGGTTAAAGGAATAACCTTGGAATATAACTCAAGAACGCATAGAGGGATAATCAAGGAGTCCTCAAGGATAGGAGAAAGGTCATGGACGCAAAATAAGGTAAAGGTAAACGCAAAGAGTGTAAATGGATAGAGGAAGGTCTTGAGTTGGATTTGGTTATCAAGAGTAAACCACATCATTGGATGTATGTTCACACAAGAGAATGACTTGTAGCTAAGATTGGACATAAAGGAAGAGAGTTGGACGCATGGTATTATGCGGTAATGTACAAACGCATAGTAGTATGCGTTGGAGACATGGACGCCTAGTAGTATTCAGTGGAGAAACGGAGTCAAAAGTAGTAAGGCCGAGAGTAAGGAAAGGGAGTTAAGAAGTTAAAAACCTGGAAGAGAATTATTTGAACGCATAGGGAACACTATGTTGGATGAATAGTTTGTATATTGGAATAAGTTTGACGCATAAGATGAGTTGGTAAAGGTTGCATGGGTTCAGATGAGTTGGTAAAGGTTGCATGGGTTCATTTGGACTTAACACCTCATAAGGAGGAGGTGTCAAGATTGCATGTTGGATAAGTCATACAGCGTGACAGGTGGCAAATAAGTGGCAAAAAAAGAAGAGAAGTGAGATGGAAAACACTCTATGCCAAAGCTATAAATAGGATGAGGGAAGAGGAGCAGAAGGGAAGGATCCAAAAAGTCGGAGCTTTGGGAGGAAGCAGGAGAAAGTTGTCTCCCTATGTCCAAGGTGAACGCTGTGTTCAAGTTGGACCTAGCGTCCAAGAGAGGTCTTCGCATCAAAAGGGGAAGCCAACAGATTTATTAGTGAGGCTGCACTCTGCGTCAGCTGTCAAACCTTGCGTTCAAGAAGCAAGGTTGCGTCCAACTAAGCTGCCAAAAAGGGGAAACAGCTACCTTGCGGTTTAGAGTCTCAAACCTTGTGTTCAAGGAGTAAAGTTGCGTCCAACTAAGCTGCCAGAAATAGAAAACAGCTACCTTGCGGTTTAGAGTCTCAAGCCTTGCGTTGAAGGAGCTCGAGAAAGCAGAATTTGAAGGAAAAAGAGGGAATTCCTTAAACGTTTTTTAAGTGACACTTTCTTTTCTTTGAAAATGGTTTATTAGAATGTTGTTCTGATTTTCTTATGAGTTGTGATTTGATGATAAAGTGTCTATTTGAAAAGCATGATGAATGTTTATATTATTTGCAAGGCATGTTATCTGTTTTCATTAAAATGTTGAAATACTCGTTATACATATTTGTGAGATATTATTTAAGAAAGATTTCTCTATGAATTGATTATGAGAAAACTGGTTTCTAAGTGTTTTAGAGGAGGCTCAATGCTTAAAGGCGTGTGAGTTTCCCCGGGACCTAGTACTGAGGGACATGGAGAAGGTACTTGGGCAACCCGTCATATTCCTATGTGCACATAAAGGTTAATATTGCTGGTGCGTCAAGTTCTGCTCCACCCCAACTAGGGTTGTTTTCGACGTTGAGAGTGTTGAGTTTTGCTCCGCCTCAACTAAGGTAAAAATTCGTTTTCGACGTTGGGTGTGTTGAGTCTTGCTCCACCCCAACTAAGGTTGTTTTCGACGTTGAGAGCGTTGAGTTTTGCTCCGCCTCAACTAAGGTAAAAATTCGTTTTCGACGTTGATAGCATTGAGTCTTGCTCCGCCTCAACTAAGGGAAATGATTGAGAAAACTAAACGAGTTTTTGTATAATTTTTCTAAAACGATTTTATACGATTTGGAACGGATTTATGTGATTTGACAGAGTTATCGGAAAATATGCTTCTGCTGAATTGTTGTATGCAATCCTTGTTTTATGCGTAACAGATTTAACATGCCTGTTTTCGAATAAAAGTTAGTTTTATAAAATTAGTCACTCACGGGGCTTTAGCTCAGGCTTTCCCATGTTTTTTTATTTTTCCAGGTAGCGAGCGAGTTTGGGATGCTTTGCCTATGCAAGAACCTCGTCTAGGTCGTCTTTGGTGATAATGGTTGGACAATCAACCTTACAGAGGAGTCAAGGTTGCTGTCTTCACATCACCTCTTGGGTTATGGAGGATAATCTGGGAGGGGGTGTGACAGATCTCAACCAACGCATGGCTGCTGGTCCAACAACCTTATCAACGCATAGCCTCATATTTACTCACGCACAACCTTTTTGGGCCCATGCCTCAACAAGCCAACACTTCACTTCACCTCACCTCACCAACGCATACCACACCCTCACAAACGCAGAGCAGCCTTCACAAACGCATGACACACGTTCAACGCATGATAACTCATGTCTTAAAGCTCTCGGCCACCTTTACTTACTTTCTTTAGCTTGTCATCTTCCAAAATCAATCTTTATAGCTTGTTAATTTCCAAAGCTAAGTGTGAGGCTTACACATGCGTTAACCAATTCATTTTTTAAAGGAAAAGAAAGTGGAGGTTAAGTCGGCGGCCTATTTAAGTGAGTAAGCTGAGTGTTTGATCGTTTTAAATACATTCAACAGCTCAAATCAGTTTAATTTCACAGCTGAAAGACGGAAAGAGGTAGGAGAAGGTGTTTACGGAAAAGTTGTGGAGAATTCAGATCGGTTTCGTGGTAAAACTGAAGCTGGAACAGTGAGTCTGGCTGCTGTCCCGCAATCCGAGCGTGGTCTGGTATTTAGAGAAGAGCGAGCTGAGGAGATCGAATTTAGGGCTGAAATTTTAAGGTTAGAAAGTTAACTCAATTCCTAACAATTTCTAAGAAGAATGTTTAAGTTGAATTTGAAGAAAAATATGTAAAATTTATGGTGGAAGTGACTGATACAGATTTGTTAAGCGATTTGGAGCACCTCGAAGTTATTTGAGAATATCTGTCAAACAAAAAGGAGTTATGCTCTGAAATGTTGAGGTAAGCTAGGAAACCTATTTCTTTATAAGTTTGTAGAAGGGAAGAAGTTCTAAATTTGGCTAGAAATGTAATTTGTAACAAATAGAAGTGAGAATAAGAGGAAAGGCAGAAATTGAGATAGTGGGTATCGCTAGAATTGCATAACGCTAAGAATTTAAGCGGGAGTAGCGAGACGGGTGTCGCTAGTAACGCTAAAGGCTTTGCATCTCACAGCTCTCGCTGGTCACTCACCATGGTATCACTAGTGTCGTTTGCCTGTAGTTTAATCTCGCTAGTAGTCTCGTTAGTGGTTTGGAATCTCGCTAGTAGTCTTGCTAACTGTGTAGAATCTCACTTATTATGATTTGTTTTGGATGGAGTTGGTCTCGGTGGTGAAACATGAATAAAGTACAAATGTGTAAACTTAATAGTTTGTAAAAAGAAACTATAGGGAAGTCTAACACGATAAATGTGTTATTACAAACCAAGAAGAGCTAGGGAAGGTGTATAATCAGCTCAAGGCTTAGGACAAGTTGTGAGTGACACTCGATTACTAAATGTTTAATTCAAGCATAGTTTCTTGATTGAATATATGTTTGAAACTTGATTATGTGAAACATCTTCATGAGTGTTACAAGTATGACATGTGCTATGTGATGAAAAGTATGTGGCATATATACTAATTGAGCTTTGAGTTCTGTGAAAGGCCTGCGTAGCTGTTTAATTAGCTAAGTTAAGTATGAAATTTATAATTATGTGAGTAAAAGAAAGCATGTAAGTATGTGATTAGTGAAGTGATGAATGAAATGTTTCAAATGCACGATTTATGCTATGTTATAGTTTTATTTAAATGACTCCCAATGTAGAAGAACTCGGAGAAGGCATGTGGTAAATTATGTATGAATATGACTCCCAATGCCGAAGGACTCGGAGAAGGCATATGGGTAAAATATGTATGAAAATGACTCCCTATGCTGAAGAACTCGGAGAAGGCATATGGGTGAATTATGTATGGAAATGACCCCAATGCTGAAGGACTAGGAGAAGACATGTGGGTGGCCGAAAATGTATTAAGGGACCAATACTGAAGGACTCGGAGAAGGTACTTGGGCGACCTTGGATATGTGTGTGTGTAATTATGCTGATGTGCTGAGATTACTCCACACAGCTAAAGTTATTTCGACGTTGAGTAGTGTTGAGCCCGCTCCGCCTCAACTAAGGAAAGGTTTCAGGAAAACCAGACTATGTATACCTTTTACTCGAATGCTTATGTATGTTTAAGTTATGAATTACTCATGATATTACTATTATAGCTGGATTCTATGTTGTAGCTTACATTGTTTAAAGGAGGACTCTTAGCTAGTCACTCACTAGGCGTTTTAGCTCATGTTTTTCTTATTTCTCTGTTTTCCAGGTAGCGAGCGAGTCTAGGGTGCTTAACCTATGGAAGATACTCATCTGGGCCCGTCTTCAGAGTCTAGTAATTTGAAAAATTGTAAATATTGAACTTAAGTAAATGTTGTACATATAGTGAGAGTTGAGAGAGTCAAGTGTAGTTGTTGTAATTATTAAACATCATAAATTAGCTTGACTATGTTAATCGTTAAACCCTGGTGGTAGTTATGATATGAAATGATTACATAATTGTTTATTAGGTGATGGTTTTAAGTTAGGGTTAACAGTGGATGTCGTGAGAGGGTCGGTGTCTACTGTCTTCACACTTTCCCCTGGGTTAGGAGGAAACCTGAGAGAGGGTGTGACATTCCTTGTGTTAGATTATCATGGCTAATGGAGTACACAGTATGTACTATGCGTGATGTGCAAGGCAAGTTGAAGAACGAGCAGAAGATGAAGAGGCCAAGTAGATTTCTGAACTGAAAAGCATGCTTGGTGATCTTGTCTCATTTGTTCGACTATTAGCTGAATGACGACTGCAAAGTAGCCCGATGCTAACGAACCATGCCTTAGGGAGCCACTATAACCATTGGGAACCCAAGCCTTGCACCCTCTTAGATGGACTGCTCACTCCGATGTCTATGGTAATTCTTATGCACAACCACAATACTGCTATTGCTCTGCCATTCCTGAGCTGTCAGAGTTTGCTCAAGAGGCCAACCAAGGAATGTCTTTAGAGGATATAGTTAGGGAATTTAGTAATTGCCAGTTCTCTGTGCATCAGGAGTGTTCCAACATCCAGGAGGATTTTCTTCATATCCAGTAGGACAGTCTACGGTTGTAACAGAGACTAAGGCTGAGATGCAGCGTCTGAGTGACCAGCTTGCTCAAATTGCTGACTCAATCAGGAGATTGGAGGAGTTCAAACTTTGAGAGCTTACAATTTGGGACAACAAGGGAGCACAGCTACGCTCTCTGAGAGCGCAGAGACGCTCTGGCAAAAATTTCCAAAGCGCAGCTATGCTCTCTGAGAATGCAGGGATGCTTTGACAAAAATTCCTAAAGCGTAATGATAACTCATAAAAGTACCAGTTATTGTAGTTTTTTCTTAGAATAATGGAGAAGATTTAGAGGAGTATGTGGTAGTCTTGGATTAAATTCGTTGATAAAAACCTTCTTTGCGTTTTACACTCTTGATTTGATGAAGATAAATGCTTTTAAGTAAACTATCTCTAAAACACATTGTTTAGTGCAGGAACGCATGACTCAACATAGACATCTTCCAAGTGACAGACACAAAGTCGTAATTCATCAAACACAAGCTTTGAGATCTTCAATAGCTGGAGATTGATCTGCTTAATCTGCGGCACGAGAACGATTACCAATTTAGCTGAGATTTACGCAATCATGCGAGAATGATGTAGGGCAAAAAATCAGCCAATAATGACGCGAATCTGCCAACGTTACAATGTAGCCTCTATAAAAGGGCAGTTTCATAGGCTGAAAAGATTGTTGAATTTCCTGGGAATTCGTTTGTTTTGGTAGCAGAGCTCTCCCAAGAAGGCAACCGGAGATAGAACGCTGGAGAGAGTAGTCTCCTTTTCGATCAACCACATCACCACAACAACCATCACGCAACCACGATTGGCAGAGTCAAGAGATTGATCAACACCAACCATTTCCCTGCTTTGTATCTCTATCTTTACTTTCCTGTTGTTTACATCTTGTATCAAGGATTGTACTTTTTGTAATACTTGATCTGTTTCAGTAATCTAATCTGTTGAGATTCGTGCCTTAAAGCCTCGTAATTGATTACTTAATTAATTTAATTATTAATTATGAAATATTAATTTATCAATTAATGAAAAAAATCCAAGGTTATCACATGAAGCCTTGAACATGTATGTAGTTGATATATGGGTGGATCATGTTCAAGAAATAGCCTAAAGGTCTATAGTATATGGATAAGGTTGTGTGCCTTATCTTGGTGAATGGACATTTGACCTAGCTGTAATTATGAACAACTCGTAAAGGATCAACTTGCTTATACTTATTACATTCATGGACACAACTTATCCTATAGTGCATAAGAGTTCAACTATGGATCTATAGTGGTTTGCCCTATAGTTAATGAATGAAGATTAATTTAATCAAAGAGTTTAATTAATTAATCTTGGATCATTGAAGCTTATAATTTATAAGTCCATAAGGTTCCCTTGTTAGCTCACAAGGATCAACTATGTTGAAATAAAAATTTGAAATGTTCAAATTTATGAGGAAAAGTATTAATTGTATTGGATACAGTTAATTACATGATTTATTATAAAGTTTATTTGAATAAGATTCAAATTATAATTTTATAATATGGAGAATTAATTTATTTGAATAGTTATTTGGATGAAATCCATATAAATAAATAGAGGGAGAATTAATTAATTAATTTGAATTGGATTCAAATAATTAATTATTTAATTTGGATGAGATTCAAATTAAAGATTATGCAGAAAATAAATATTTAAATAAGATTTAAATATTTAAAACTATTTAATATGAGATATTACTTGGATAAATATTTATTAATATTGGATATTATTAAATATTTAATTTAAAATCTCTACAGAGAGGTTATCCTAATAGGATTAGGAATAACCCATAGAGTTCTATAAATAGGGCCCTTGGGAGCCCTTATGACACACACTCTCTACAAGAATAATCTCTACGATTACTTTAAAATTCTCCCAACTACTTCCCATTCCCTCTATTCTTTCAAGAAGTGGTTCCCACAAACCAGATCCTTGCTAGAGTCATAGCAAGAAAGATCTCTTGGAAAAAAAAGACTACAAAGAGAAGACTATTGGTTCGAAAAGAAATTTTGTTGAAATTATGGATCAGGAAAGGTATGTTGTTTAAACTTTTCTTAATTTGTTGTATTTTTAATTCTTTCAAGAAAACAAAGAACGTGATCACACACTTCCGTCGGGATTCAATTCCCTTCAATTGGTATTAGAGCCAATGTCACACCCCCTCCCGGATTATCCTCCATAACCCGAAAAGAGATGTGAAGACAGCAGTTACCGACTACCCTGTCATGTAACCCACTGTCAACCTCACCATCCCCATGCTCTTGACAAACCTCGACTTCGATCGGCAACGGGAACTGTCATGCTACCTGAAAATGGAAAACATTTAAAAAGGGTGAGCTAACAGTTTAGTGAGTAACGGTTTTCTGAAAATAATATATTTTAACCGTAAAACTAGTCAAACTCGCATAAAATATAACACTCCGAATCATATTAAATTATACTCAAACACCATTGTGAAAACACGCTTGACTGCTTCGGAATAAATACTAAAAAATCTCATTCTTATAAAATACTTTTTCCCTAGTTGAGGTGGAGCAATGCTCAACGCTCCTCAACGTCGATTTTTCCTTAGCTGTGTGGAGTAATCTCAACACATCAGCGTCGTATATATCTCTATGTGCACATAGGTACTAGAACTCGGGCCGCCCTCAATGCCTTCTACGAATCCCTGAGCATTGGGGTCCCATTTCTATATCCAGGTTACCCATATGCTTTCTACAAGTCCATGAGCATTGGGTACCTTTATAATATAACGGCTACCCTTTGGCCTTCTCCAAGTCCCTAAGCCTCGGGTGCCTTTTCAAGTTTAATATAACACAATACATATCTTGGTACATTATATCAATAACCCATGAATTAACCGTTTCCAAATCTCACCTCTTCAGCATGCTAAGTTCAATTTCCAATTTTAATATAAACCGCATGTTTTTCATAAAGTTTATTTTCAAATCTTTCTTGAAATCATATAATATCATACTTTTCAGAAACGTCATGAGAACCAATATCATAAATCACCATGCGTTTTATAACTCATAACAAGTATCCAGCATTCTCAAAGTAAAACGCATGCTCATGTCTCTATGAATCACATATTCGTATGCTTTACATATATGAAAACGCATGTATTATTTTATTCAAAACCCGTAGAATTACATTCATAAAGAACTCATTAATTTTTATAAAACGCAAGTGTTACTCACCTGTACTTGCCAAAGAACAATTTCTCTTACTTTCCTCTTTTTCCTCTTCCCGAGCTTCTTGGACGTAGTGTTCTACCTCCAGAACGCAAGGCTCCATTTTCCTCTGTCAGCTCAGTTGAACGCAACCCTGCCCTTCAACGCAAGGTTTATTATTTTCGCAAAGTGCATCCTGACTCTTCTTACTTCTCTTTCGGATGCGTCGCCCTCTCTTGGATGCAAGGTCCAACTTGAACACATCACCTAACTTTGGACGTTGCGTTCACCTTGGACATCATGTTTGTCCTCAACGCAAGGCCGACCTTTTTTAACGCAAGACAACTTCTTTACATAAAATAGCTAAGTTGTCAAATACCTTCTTTCTTGGCCGAAAACTCCTATTATGGACGTCCTTGCTGCCTTCTTCTTCTTTTTCTTTTTCCTCTCCAGAATTCTTCTTTTGAGAGCCATTAGCCGCTCCTTTTCCCTCAAAGTTCTATTTATAGGGAGCTTACCATCCAACTTCTTCTCTCCTTTTGCCACTTGTTTGCCATATGTCACGCTGCATGCTTAATTAACCATACATTAATCCAAGTGTCACCTTGCATGAAACACTTAACATGCCTTTACCACCTCCTACTGATAAGGTGTCAAATCTATACAAAGCCACCTGGCCTTTATAAACTTATCTTATGCGTCTAACATTTTTCTAATAGGCAACCATTCATTCAACACAACGCCCTCATGCGTTCTTTGAGTTTCCTTTAAAGTTTGAGCTTCACTACCCACTTTTCTAACTCTCAGCCAACTATACTACTATCTTTGACGCATAGAGATAACTCTGTCTTCAACGCATAGGGATTTTAACGCATGACAACCTTACCAACGCATGGTAAGCCAAGTACGTTTCTTCTCCCGCCAACGCGGCGACTACTTTAGCTCACAACCATTCGTGATCACCTTCAACGCATAGCCGCACTATTATAAACTAGTGCTTACACAATGCCTCTAGGCGTTAATGACAAATGCGCAATACTATGCGTTTGTACCTCATCGCATCATACCATGCGTCCAACTTCTTCCTTATGTCCATAACAACAACTCCTTCTCAAGTTTTTCCTCTATGCGTTAATCCTGATGCATTCATCTTCATCTTGCGTTCAATGACCATCTTCCTATCCTTGGACATTCCTTGATTACTCCAAGGTTATTCTTTTAACCTTCTCCTTGCACTTAAACTATTTCTCTTAAAGATAGATTAGCATGCGTCCACCACATGCACCAGTTTTTAGGTTTACTTCACAACCTTCTCCAACACTTGTGAACATTCCTTGCTATAAGTCTATGCGTTACTCAATTTGCTATTGCATTCTATCTTTCCGAGACTTAAATCTCTTCAACACTTAACAACATAACTTTATTCCTTTCTTGCTTATTCGTTTCACTTCTTTCCCTTCTCGGTTTACTTCCATGCGTCCACCCTTACCATGCATTACCTAGTCCTGACCATGCGTCCAATATGGTCTTTTACCTCATTTCTTCATAGACTTTTCAACGCATCATTTCTTAAAAAGTAGGGTGTGACACCCAATCTTTGATTCTTGTTTTGAATTAAAAATCTTATATGGTGTGTCACACCCCCACCCGAACTACCCTTCCGTAGCCCGAGACGGAGTGTGAGGACAACAGTCATTGACTTCCCTGTTGATTCCCACTGTCAGCTTACCTTATTTCCCTCATTTAAACACTCTTCCTAGGACGGTGATATCGTTATCTCTTGACAAACCTCGACTTCGACTAGCAACAGAAACTGTCATGCTGCCTGAAAAATGGAAAACATATAAAAGAATGAGCTAACAGCTCAGTGAGTAACAGTTTTTTTAAAAATAACTTATTACAACTGTAAAACTGGTCATACTATATAATATCAATTCTAATCATATTAAATCATACTCAAATACCATTGTTAAATCTTGCATGCTTATTTTTGGGGAAATACTCAAAAATCTTATTCATTTCTAATCATTTTCCTTAGTTGAAGCAGAGCAATACTTCTACACTTCTCAACGACAAAATCATTTTATATCTTTTCCTTAGTTGAGACGCTAACACTACTCAACGTCGATTATCCTTAGTTGTGTGGAGTAATCTCAACAGATCAGCGTCGTATATATTTCTCTATGTGCACATAGGTATTATAACTCGGGTTGCCCATATGCCTTCCTTTTCTCCTTGAGCATTAGGGTCCCATTTCTATTTTCCGGCTACCCATTTGCCTTCATCTAGTCTTTGAGCTTTGGGTGCTATTTCTAAGAATTAATAAAATACACTATATTTTAGAAACATCATCTAAGATCTAACAGTATGCTTCTCAATGAAAATCTTGTATTATCAACAGTATGCTTCTTACTAAACTCATTTAAAATTACCAGCATACTCATGTGCTTTTTATATATAAACGCATGCTCTCATTTCTAATAACCAGCATACTCATGTGCTTTTTATGAAAATTTATGAATGCATATTCAATAATATAAATCACAAAGAACTCATTCATACTCTGGAAAACGTTGGTGTTACTCACCTTATACTTGCTCAAGAATAGTTCCTCTTTCTTCCTTCTATTTCTCTTTCCCGAGCTCCTTGGACGCAGCGTTCTAGTCTAGAATGCAAGGCAACTTATTTTCCTTTGTCAGCTCGGTTGGACGCAACCTTGCTCCTTGGACGCAAGGTGCAGCCTAACTCTTCTTGCTTCTCTTTGGATGCATCGATCTCTCTTGGACGCAAGGTCCCTCTTGAACTCAGAGTCTATCTTTGGACGCGGCGTTCACTTTGAACGTTGAGTTCGTCTTGAACGCAAGGTTGTCCCCTTAGACGCAAGACTTCTTCTTTAACACAAGATGGCTGAGTTGTCAAGAATATCCTCTCTTGGCCGCAGACTTCTACTATGGACGCAAGGATTTCCTCCTTCTACCTTCTCTCTGCCCTTTCTCTCAAGAATTCAAAACTAAAGGATCATCAGTCGCTTCTTTTCCCTCAAGGTCCTATTTATAGCTTTGGAATAGAGGGCTTGTCATCTTACTTCTCCTCTCTTTTTGCCCCTTGTTTACCACATGTAGCTGAATGCTTAACTAACCATGTATTTATCCAAGCATCACCTTGCATGAAGCACTCAACATGCATTCTAACACCTCCTACTTTTAAGGTGTCAAGTCTATATGAAGTCATCTAGCCTTTATAAGCTTACCTTATGCGTCCAACGTATTCCACTATACAAGCTTTTCATCCAACATTATGCCCCTATGTGTCCATTGAATTTCCTTTAAGGTTTTAACTTCATTACTTTCTTTCCCTACTCTCCGCCATATTATCTTTGAACGCGTTTCTCTACCGCATACTACTAGGCGTAAAAGTCTCAAACGCACACTACTATGCGTTTGTTCTTTACCACATAATACCATGCGTCTGCCTTAACCACATACTATCATGCGTCCATCAATCTTTCCTTATATCCATATCTTAACTACAAAACCTTCCTTTATGCGTTTGCACTCTTTGCGTTTACCTTTATTTCGTTCTGCGTCCATGACCTTCCTCCTATCCTTGAGGTTTCCTTGATTATTCCTTTATGCATTCTTGTGCTGTATTCCAAGGTCATGCTTCCAACCTCTTCCTTATGTGAGCTATTTCCTCAACGATAAATCCTATCGTAAATCTATCTCCAGCCTCCTTCCTTTTAGGCTTACTTCTCAACCTTCTAACTTATTCAATTCAAAATCTTCCTTAATGAAAGTTATGCATTTACCTTAAATTGTCATAGCCTCTTTCCACGATTCTACCTTATGCGTTTTATCCTTCTTTTAGATTTCCTTTCAACGCATCATTACTCAACTTAATCCTTACTCTTACGTCCTATTTAAACCAAGATTATATCTCCTTCCTTGATTTCCTCCTATGCGTTTCACCTTTATCGTGTGTTTCCTTTGTCTTGACCATGCGTCCAACATGGTCTTCTACTAGGTATGCGTCCAACTTAATTTATCTTCCAACTATACTTTTAACTCTTCCCATCACTTGATGAGATTTACTTTCTTTCCTTAGATCTTACTTCCAAGCTCAAAGTCATGGTTGCGTTCTCCTGGTCTTTTTATTTTTACATAGTAGAATTTTTTGCTTCAATAATTACTTTATTCCATGATCCAGAAATCACTCAACGTAACCTTTCAATCAAATCCTTCTAATTCAAACTTATCTACAGCTTATATTCACCTAACACTTGAGCACAAACCTCTCTTGTCCTACTTCTTTCCTTTATAGGCTCTTCAACACATTGGTTTTAAAAAGTAGGGTGTGACATGGCGGGTGTTTTAATTGTTCATGTATGAGATATGTGAAGGTTTGCAGAATTGATTGTTTAGGCATATTTGGGCATTATCTTATGTTTGGATAGTTTCTAATAATGTGAAATATCCCAAGTTTATTAAACTCTGTAATAAACTAGTCACATTACTTTTTAATAAAAGTTAAATTCAACTCCCAAGTCAATTCCAAGGTAAGGGTGTTCCGTTACCATCAACTTAAATACCCCAGCCTAGACAGAACCTTCCTTAGACAGAGTTCCCTTATAGACAACTTTTTATTATTAAATCTTTTAATTTGCCCATTTTAAACCATTTAAAATTAAATTAAAGATCTATTTTAATCTAATCTCATTAGATAAGCATGTAATTTACTTTATTCTAATTTAATTAGAATTTTACTAAAGATAAATCAAAATTTTAAATTGTAGAAAAAATTGAATCTATTCTAAATTTATCCAAATAAGATCCTAATCTCATTAGGCAAGCATGCAATATTTCTAATCTCATTAGAAAAATAAAAAGATAGGCTAAAATTAATTAATTTTATTTTTATTTAAGCAAGATCCTAATCCTATTAGGCAAGCATGCAATATATCTAATCTCATTAGAAAAATATAAAGATAAACTAGAATTTTAAACAATTTAAAATTAAACTAATTATATCTTTATCTAAGCATGCAATCTAATTAGTTCTTCATTTAATTATCTAATATAACAATTAAATTTTAATTAAAGAAGAATCTCTACATTAATCTCTACAACAATTCAAATATAACACTTATATTGAAAATTAAAGAGGATCTCTAAATGCATTTAATTAGGAATTATCCTAATAATTTAAATATGACAATTATATTTAAAATAAAATGCATGACATGCTTAACCTATGGAGAAACTTGTTTCGTGGAGTTGAACTTAAGTTGATGTAGATTTGATGCAGAAGTGGTTCGATCTCTAGTACTTGATCATTTGATTCTCTCTCAGTTGAATGCATACACTTGATGTATGGAAGTGGAGCGCATGGATCTTCTTGAAGTTGTAGTCTTGGAAGAATGTATGTGTTCCAAAGAACTTCAATCTTCAAGTCTGGTTTAGCTTCTGGAGTTAGGAGTCTTCTGATTGTAGGGAGAATTCTCTTTAGGCTTTGAAGTGTAGAATTTTCTGAAACTCCACAAATAAAGAGAACTCTTCTATTTATAGAGTTCTTAGGTGGGCTTTGTGGGCTTGGGCGGTCCATGGACCTGACCCCTTGGGCCTAACAAATTATATTTAGGCCTTCATTGGCCTTTGGGCCAAATTAAGTCTATTATAAGACTCAATTGGATTAAGCCCAAATAATAATATCAAATTGGACCAAATCATTTTATTTAATCCAACGATCAAGACAAAAACATGTGTCCTCAAAATTTGTCAATTTATGTCCTCAATTTCAGTTTGGGGCACATGTCAACTTTTAATTGATCGCAAATTCAATTATTATAATTTTATAGGAGACATGTCAATTTGTGATTGGTCCAAAATTTCTTATTCAAGACATACATCACATGCATAATTAAATTAAATAAAGCAAAATTGACTGGCATATTTGACATATTTGGCATATCCTAGAAATTAAGAATAAAATTCAAAATTAGAATAATTTGAATTTCCAAAACATATCTTTGTTGGGTTGTATGTACTAAAACTCGTAGTTTTTGTAAATAGGTGACTTTTAGTACATATGAAGTTATTCAAGTGAATTAATTATTTATCAACTCAAATCCAATTAAACTACGAACCCTTGGCGACTATCATGAGTATTTGGACTTTATGTGGAGATATAAACAGGATCGAGTTTGAGTAAGTAGCCTCAATAGTCTATAGTACATGGATCAGGTTGGGTACCTCTTCCTGGAGACACTATTGAATACGACCCGCTTCATGATTGTTACAAATGTTGTAAAGTGTCATAAATGAAGTGATTCTTATTTGCTCATGTAGAGACATGTGAGCGAGGGTATTCCATATAATGAGATTGTGTAAGACTGACCCTGAAATAATTACTGTTACGTATTAACACCGTTTACGATTAACACTGATTAATTTCACCTATCGATGACCTAGATAACTTGATCTGAATCTTGAACTATCTATGAACTCTTGTTTATTCAGAATTATCCCTTGATCTACATAGGTAAGAGTAAGCTCAATAGCGCTGCTCAACATTTCTCCCATTTCAGGGATAAGACCGGGTAGATAGTTGGAAACATAGAATTTGTAAGACGGAATTCACTCCTACCCAACTTAGGGATAGAAGAGAGGTTGTTCTCTTAAGTGTTGTTCCCAGGACTTGAACAAGGGGCCCCATCCTCTCACTGGCCCGAGAGGGAATGGATTTAGTGATTAGATCCTAAATCAATTGTTCATTAGAGGGACAATGATACTTAATGAGAAAAGATGTAACTCAGAGGTAAATCGGTATTTGACCTAGCTAAAGTTATGAACAACCTATGAAGGATTGACTTATCGATGACGGTTATATCAAATGGACACAAATATATCTACAGTGAGGAGAGTGCAGCTACGGGCTTTAATGGAGTGTCCCGTTAGTTAATGAATGTTGGTTAACTAGGTTAAAGAGTTTGGCCGGTTAATCTCGGATCGTTGGAGCTCATGATCTGTAGGTCCATTAGGTCCCTCTACTATCTCATAAATGGACTAAAATCTTAGATAATGTGGTGAATAAGTTTGAACCGTTCAAATCTTGGCTTAAGGAATGAAAGTCAGATATATACGATATATCGACGTTTAATTACGAATTAAACGTACAAATAGAGTTAATTATAATATTTAAATATGATTTAAATATTAATAATATGAATAGGAATTTATATCGGTTTTTTAGAAAAATCGGGACAAGTGGGAAAAATAATATTATTTTATTATTTAATATTAAAATAACATTAAAATATTTAATTAATTAAATATTAAATTATTTTTATTTAATTATTTTTTGAAATTAAAAATCAATTTTAATTCAATTTCGGAAATTCATTGAAAATTGATTTTAAAATTGATTTTTGAAGATTGGATTTTCCCACTAACTAAGCTAAGAGCTTGGTTGTCTTTTTCACAATTAACCAACAAATTAACCATTTTGTGTCGTCAAATTTTGATGCAATTGGATTGTATGTTATTCTTTAATAAATAGAGATGATTTTGACATAAAAATGGTTAAGAATTTTGTGAATTATGGGTTAATTTTGCAAAATTTCATCCATTGTTCATTTTCTTCTCAACCTTCATTCTTTCTCAAATTCACCACAAATTTGGATCCTACCATCCAATCTAAGCCTAGAGAATAGTAGAGAAGACTCATGTGGTGATGTACAACCAAGTGGTGCTGAAATTCATCAAGAATTGAAGGAGAATTTGGAGCTTCAAGAGTAAGTGTTCTTGAAACTTTGGTATTTCTTCTTAATTGCATGTTTAATCCTCCAAATTGAGCATCTTAAAGTGAAAATTGATCAAATTAACTTCCGCTGCATGCTCATTTATCCATCAATCTTGGTCTTCAACTTCTTCTTTGGCCTTCAAAATTCAGAGTTTAAAACACCTAAATTTAATCTTTTGAAATTTTAGCTGCACATGTTTTAATCAAATCTGCCAGATGCTTTGATGACGCATAACAAAATTTCCAGATTTCAATATTTCGTGATAACCAACGTTTTTTTTTCAAAAAATTTACAGCACTTTGACATCAAATTCAATGAAAAGATTACAAGAAAACCATAACCCTTGAGGATTTTACAAATGATCTAGTCAAAACTTTAAAATTTCATTTCTACATCTGTTTCCGCTTTCTTGTTTGTTGATTTGATGCCTTGTGTCATTCTCGCTTGATTGTGCGATTGTCAGCTAAATTGGTAACCGTTCATTGTGTCGCAGATCAAACAACTCAATCTCCAGCTGTCTGAAATCATGAAGCTTGCGTCTGATACGTTGCTACTTTGCGTTTATTGTTCGGACGATGACAATGTTGAATCATGCGTTGCTACACTACATCATGCATTTTAGAGATAATTTACTTTAAAATATTTATCTTCATTAAATCAAAGGTGTATAACACAAAGAAGGTTTTATTAATGAATTTAACTCAAGACAACTGCATAATTCTCCAATTCTTCTCTATTATTCTAAGAAAGGCTATAATAATTAGTATTCCTACAAGTTATTTGATAGCACCCAAATTGTGCTATCTCACTTCGCTTAATTCGGGATCGTTCTTACCTTTTTACTGGTTTATTTCTTGATTTAGACAAGTTACGAGCATATGGAGCACTCGGGACGGTTTACAGGCACTTCAGGTTTAAGTGAGATTATTAGCAAGCAAATCAAAGGAAATGGAGAAGGAAGTCAATAAAGTAGCCTGGTGCTGTGGTGCTAGCATGGCGCCAACGCTGCGCTTTTTCTAGAAAACACCCGATTTTGATCTAGAGACAGTGTCACGGCGCTGCCCTATAGTGTCGCGGTGCTACGAATGGTGACGAACGAGATACCGCATGCGCGTCGCAATGCTGCGGCATTGCCTTATTGCGCCGGCGCTAGTCCAATTTTTGGCATAAAATGCCCTATAGATGCCAGCCATTTGGGAAAAATAGCAATACGAGTCCCAAGTCTGTATTTGGAATTTTTCCTTGCATTTTTCCTTCTTTTTATCTTGTTTGATGTTTCAATTGAATTCGCTTGTGATTATCTGACAAATTAGTCAAGCATTTTAATTGGTAGTTAAAGATCTATGCTTAATACGTAATTGTTAGGTTTGTAGATCGCCAAGTAGTAAAAGTTGAGTTAGGGTTGTAAATTGATTTGGCTATTCCAATCCGATTGCATTCATCTAACTAACTTAGGAGAGATTCGCACCGAACACTTAGTTAGGCTTTTCCTATTATTTTGTTCATCTTAGCAATTGCCTTTGAACTTAATGCTAATAGGTTTGCATGTCTAAGATGCCTTCCATCTAAGCATATTAATCTATTCGATCAATAAGACTTCCCTTCTAGCCTTTCTTGAAGTGACTGGCTAAGTTTAACCTAAGAAAAATTGCACAGCACTATTGTAATTAATCAATGATTGAGTAACAAACTGAGAGTGATCCACTTTCACCCCGAGCTAGGTTTTGTCAACTTGAATAAACCCAATTTGATTCCTTGCTATTGCTTTTCTTCCTTGTTAATTCTTTATAAAGTTAAACAAACGATCAAACACCCCCTCTCCCCCGGTTACTGAACAACAAATCCTTTAGGAGAAGAATATTTATCGGGCCTCTGTCAACCAACCCGTTGCTGCGCTAATACAACTAAATTAGAGTAGGGAACGGAACAATTATTTGGCTTAATTGAAAGCTTCGGCAACTTTTGGTTTGCCATTATCACACCCCCAAATTTTGAACAATGTTTGTCCTTAAGCATATCTTTTACTAAGAAAATTCAATCAACCTTACTTTTCTCTCAATGCATTGATTAGCCTCTCAGTATATTGCACTCTAATATTTACCCTCGAGTTACACTACTTTCCTAGCTTTATTTTCTTCCTTTAGAGACGTTCTAGTTTGAACACAGTAAGCTGTCTTTTTAATCTTCATTACTCATTTTCCCCACAAATTTTGTTTTTCATTTTAACTATGCGTCTGAAAGATGAAAGTATAAAATCTTTTTCATTCTTCCTTTTATGTGCTATTATCTTTGTAACAATTGATAGCACCTAGAATGTGCTATCTTCCTCAGCTTAACTCGAGATTGTTGCGCTATTTAATGTGTTAAAAATGTTATTTTGTAGGTATCGAGCTCTTAAAAGGTAGAACCGAGCGTTAGAAAGAAAATGGAGCTAAAATGGACCAATTTGGTGTGCTAATGAAGCAATTAAGTCAAATAGAAGCTAAAAAGACCAAAACGCCCCTAAAAAACCTCGTCGTGGCACTAAAAATAGTATACAGCTGATTTTGACAACGCGGCGGCGCTGTCTAGTAGCACCGCGGCGCTCTGCGTAGATACAAAATCTGCACTTTGGTAATTAGGTTATATCTTTTGATCCGGGTGGTCGTTTTGGGCATATGACCACTCTTTTTTTTTCGTTTTTTCACTCTCTATCCATCTACACTATAAGTTTTTTGGTTTTCTTTCATCTCCTTCCTATAATCAAGCAGAAAGGATGGGTTCTATCTTTTCCACCACCATGGGAAGGTAAAATCTATATAGTTTTCTATTTTAAAGAATTTTGGAGGAACCCATTGTATTCTTGGGCGTTTTTTGATAATATGATTGAGTTTTCTTGTCTATGGGTTTTACTCTTAATTTATTGATTATGAATAACATTTGCTATTGATTGACGACCAATGTTTGATTATGCCATTCAACGCTTTAAATTAACATATATATGTGACATGTAATTATAGGTTAATCTCTAAGAAGCAAAAGGTTAGATAAGCTTGTGATTTGTGGTCGACAACGAAAAGCATTGTTCTATTGACCTTGGGGAACCGTATTAAATTTCTAATTAGGCCTTTCCAATTGAAAATTTATCCTAGCATAATCCCTAAAGCTTAATGCGGTTAGTTAAACTGATTAAGATGCTTTTCATCTAATCAAATTGGCTAATTTGGTACTTTGGACCATTGGTTAGCCTTTCTAATCAATTGGGCTAAGCATAGGTAAGAAGTTAAATCATGTATTGATAATTCGATGATCAAAATTACATTGGGTGATTCCCTTTCTCTAAGCTAGAATGTTTTGTTTGATTGCACATCTATCCTTTACGAAGCACTTTATTTTCATGCATATTCAAATCTCAAACCACACAACCCCCCTTGTTGCTTTAACTAAATGGTTAGCTGATCTTTGTGCTTCCCTATGGATCGACCCGGTCTTGCCACTCGTACTACGTTAAAAATATTATTTGATTGGGTCTTTTGGAAGTGATACCAAAAAAGCTCACATCAAATTGGCATCATTGCCGAGGAAGCCAATTAGTTCAGTTAAATTTTTAGTTAAAGTATTCTTTTGCTTTGATTTGTTTTCTTTTTGTGTCAGTTAAGCATGACAGGACTTCTAAATCAATCTAGGACACCTAGTGGCGGAGCAACAGCTTAGTAACGAGGTGAGTGAGATTAAAAGCCAAATCGCCAAGTTGACCTTCTTGGTTGGCCAATTGGTGGAGCAAAATTCACAACAAACAGTGGCGGTGTGCCCAAGGATGCAGTGGAGCCCAACACCACGAGGATTTGCCCAGAAGGAGTATTATGGTCATTTGGACTACGAGTCTCACCATCCTCAGTGGGAGGAGTCTTTTGACTATGAATACCGAGGATGGCAGGCGAGCCCTTATGCCCAAGAATAGATCACACCCTGCCAGTCGACTCATGCTCAGTCTTCTAGTTCAAGTAAGTCTTTAGAGGCTTTGGTTATGGAGATTGCCGACAACACTTTTGAGTTTCAGCAGGACAACCTCTATAGGCAACAAGAGTTCAAGCGCTTCCAGCAGGACAGTCTTTATTCCGGGGTGGAGGTTAGAACTTATCTTCAGAACTTGAGTGACCTTGTCGCTTAAGTTGCTGAATCAGTTGGGAGGCAAGACGAGTTGTTGCCAGACAATTCCTTCAACTTGCCAGTGGCTTAGAGACATGAGGTAGTCCAGGTCGACACGATAAAGGAGGAACCATTTCCTCGAGATTTGTGCCTAGTAGCCCAGCTGACTAATATCGTGCAAAGACTAGAGAGTCCCTAAGAGCAGCCCATCCTCTATACCATTGAAGCCAAGTTGCTTGCGGAGTATTACATCTCCAGTGGTGATGAGGATGTCATGCCATGCTTGCCAGTTTGTGAGGCTAAGGAAGATCCTGAGCCTAAACCAGACGAAATTCAGGTGATAGAGTTAGAGGTCGAGTGACCTTGCCCTGAACTCCTGGTATCTCGTATATTTTTTAATTTTCCTCCTTAAGTTCTCATGAGTTTGTTAAATCTTTTATTTCTTTGGAATCTTTTGAGTCCCTTGAGTCTTTTGATTCTTTCTTTTTACCATTTCTTAGATATTCCAAAAAACCAAAATTCGACCTGTCTGGCGCCCTTCTAAGACAAAGAAGCTTGTTGGGCTTTGAAAGCTACATCAATTGAAGCAAGAAGGGCTGAAGAAATACGAGAACTTCTATGTGCATTGACAAGGAACAGGTCATGTCGAGCAACCAACGTTAAAAATTTGCGCTTCCTGGAGGCAGCCAGGTGTTTAAATTTAATTGCTTTCTAGGTTTAGTTTAGTTATTTTCTTTCTTAGTTTAATATATATATTTTTTCTTTTTCTTAGGTGATGGAGAAGAGGCTCAAGAGAAAATTTGGAGAAGAAATTCCACACCATCCCGTGTGTTTTAATTTTTCAGGGAAGGTTTTTTGTTTCCCTATTACTTTGTCCTTGCTCTTTACTACTTTATACATTGGGGACAATGTATGCTTCAAAAGTTGGGGGTGGTTGGGTTATGACTTTTTGTGATATGCTTGAGTCCAATAGCATCTGAGCTCAGACTATATGTGCTTGAATTGTTGTTTGCTCTGCTATTTGATTCATAATTAGAATTGTTGTTTGCTTGCGATAATGTTTGCCTAATAGGAAGTTTGCAGCATATTCGTGATTTTGAGCCATTTTTAAATTACTTCTTGCCTCTCATGCATGTTTAAATCCTTTACCCCTCTGTCTTAGATCCTTTGGGCTTAGAATCGAGTTATTTAGCCTATATTTTTGTTGTCACTCCAAAAGGCTCCATTGATTAGAGAGTGTCTTGCATGATAGGTTGTAATGTAATACTGAGGAAGAAAAATTATTTATATGCCTACTTAAAAATCAATTGATAAAATCATTTGCAGTGAAAAGAAAATATTATGAAAAAGAGCAAAAGAAAATGAACTTGTAATGTTATGCATGACTAGGGGTAGAAAGAGCTACCTTCATTGTGATTAGTTAGGACACTCACGAGAAAAGAGTGAGTATAGTTCCCTGCAGTGATGTGTGAAAGCTAATACCCCTATGTAAAATAAATGCAAATTTAGGACGTCCTTAGAGTTTAATTTCAGGCGCCTTAGTTGACAAATTACCACTTTGATTTTTTTTTTTTTGCACTTGATAGTTAGTGTTTGAGCCAATGTAGGGGAAAACAAATTGAGGGTCGTTTAAAGCTTTTCTGGGTTCATTATGGTCTAAGAAGAAGGGCTTTGTATTTTTTCATGCATGAATAGGCTAAAAATGTTTTTAAAATTGTCTCATTGATTGAATATACTTGTGTGACTTCCTTGCTTGCAAATATTGTTCTTGAAAGGCATTAAGACTAGAGTCATGGTTCATGTAGTTAAGCAAACATTTCATTTTGATGTGTGTTTCTGCCTTGCTCGAGGATGATCAAGAATTAAGTTGGGGTGTTTCATAGGACCTAAAATGTCCTATCTTCCTCAGCTTAACTCAAGATCGTTGCACTATTTAATGTGTTAAAAATGTTATTTTGTAGATATCGAGCTCTTAAAAGGTAGAACCCAGCATTAAAAAAAATAAACGGAGCTAAAATGGACCAATTTGGTGTGCTAATGAAGCAATTAGGTCAAGTGGAAGCTAGAAAGACCAAAACGCTCCTAAAAACCCTCGTCGAGGCGCTAAAAACAATATACAGCCGATTTTGATAGCGCCGCGGCGCTTTGCGTAGATACAAAATCAAAACTTCGGTAATTAGGTTATATCTTTTGATTCGAGTGGCCGTTTTGGGCATATGACCACTCGTTTTCTTCGTTTTTCTGCCCTCTATCCATCTACAACATTAGTTCTTAGGTTTTCTTCCATCTTCTTCCTGTAATCAAGCAGAAAGGATGGGTTCTATCTTTTCCACCACCATGGGAAGTTAAGATCTATATAGTTTCCTAGTTTAGAGGATTTTGGAGGAATCCATTGTTTTCTTGGGAGTATTTTGATAATATGATTAAGTTTTCTTTTCTATGGGTTTTACTCTTAATTTATTGATTATGAATGACATTTTCTTGCTATTGATTGACAACCAATGTTTGATTGTGCCATTCAACGCTTTAGATTAACATATAATATGTGACATGTAATTATAGGTATCTAAGAAGCAAAAGGTTAGATAAGCTTGTAATTTGTGGTCGACAACGAAGAGCATTGTTTTATTGACCTCGGGGACACCGTATTAAATATCTAATTAGGCCTTTCCAATTAGAAATTTATCCTAGCATAATCCGTAAAGCATAATGCAGTTAGTTAAACTGATTAGGATGCTTTTCATCTAATCAAGTTGGCTAATTTGATACTTTGGACCATTGGTTAGCCTTTCTAATCAATTGGGCTAGGCATAGGTAAGAAGTTAAAATCATTGATAATTCGATGATCAAAATTACATTGGGTGATTCTATTTCTCTAAGCTAGAATGTTTTGTTTGATTGCACATCTATCCTTTACGAAGCACTTTATTTTCATGCATATTCAAATCTCAAACCACACAACCCCCCTGTTGCTTTAACTAAGCTTTGAGAAACTAATCTTTGTGCTTCCCAATGGATCGACCCGATCTTGCCACTAGTACTACGTTTTAGTAGTAATAGTTGTAAAGATCGGTATAATTATAAATATTATTTTATTGGGTCTTTTGGAAGCGACACCAAAAAGGCTGACATCAACAATGCGTCAAATAGAGCTACCCACCTTCGTTTTACATGCCAACTATGGGGTGCATGGAGGCAGCCAACTATGAGCAAGTGCCCTTCTCGATAAACTCTTATCTAAGCTTGGTTTTTTCACTAGATATTAGAGTTTGTTATTTTGTTTTTATGCGTCATTGAGCCTAGTTACCCACCTTCATTTTAACATACCAACTATGGGGTGCATGGAGGCAGCCAACTACGAGCAAGTGTCATTGTAAACTAACTCTTAACAAGATACTTTTCTTAATCTTGATAGCGGAGTTCACGTTTAAGTAATTTTTTTTATATTTTTATTAACGGATGAAATAAATCTTTTATATTTTTACCTTTAACAGCTCAAACCTCTCCCATCTCTAAATTTTGAGAGTAGCAAGGTCCTTATTGCTAAAACTGAAATATAAGTGTTGTTGATTTTTTTTTGTAAAAGAGAGTAAAAAGCTTGCACACGCCCAAAGGTAGATTGTGTGTTTCTAATGGGAAGAACCTAAGGCTAAGACAGTTCATAACTCTTAGTATCACCATAGTGGCGATTCTTCAACACACAAGACAAAAGAGAGTAATCATCGAATTGCAATAGAAAAAGCTATAAATAAGCAAAATGCAAAGAGAAGTAAAGGAAGACACACGAAGTAAGAAGATCAATTTCATTAAGTTGAACTCGAAGGCGTAGTACAAATTTGATTGTTGGGATAAACATTAGAAGTTACAAACAAAAATTATCGAACTTAAACTACACCCCTAAATCAAAGTGGGTTGATTGTCTTCGTTAGGCCTGCGTTCAGGAGTAGGGTGCTCAAGTGTTGGTCGCGGAGGTGGCAGACGTGGATGCATTGGACCACGCGGCATGGGGAAGACAAGGGGCTGCTATAAGCTTTTTGGTACATTAGGGCGTGGAATGTCTGGACAATGAAAGAACAGTTAGTGAATATATCTAAGTGTGAAATGAAACTGCTCTGCCTGTCACCTGGCCAGCAGATTTAGTGACTGCATCTTAGGACGCAGGATCAATTGTTGCATGTATATCTGTGTGGTCTCCCATTCAATTAAGAGATACTGCTCCTGAGGTTGGGCAATTGATTGAGGCTGAGTGGTTGGCTGAGTGGTTGGGGTGGGAGGTGTCTCATCAAATACAGAGGATAAAGGATGCGATGAATTTGCACCATAATCCCCTTAGTGTGAGTCATCAACGAGTGGGAACGAAGTAGGAAGAGAAGGAGGTTTGCGTTTGAAAGGCTTGGTAGTTGGACTTGGAGGAGGAGGGGTTTGCTCTTCTGGATGGGTGGAAGTGGTGGTGAGAATTTTGGGGAAGGAAGGGTTTTGTTTGAGTCATGGTCATCAAGACTTGCCACAACTTCGATACTTGGCTTGGCAACCCTACTCTTCTTCTTTTTCTTCGTTGCTTAAGAAGTTGGGCTACTGGTTAAGGTGGTGGTGGGGGAGCTCCTTTAGGTGCCTTTACAAGACCGAACTGGTGCTGGGATCCGCTCATCAACACGACACAGTATTTTGTTGTTTATGATCCCATTTACTGAGACCATTTGCTCTGTGTGTAACAACTTAGTGCCAGTCCCAATAGCAGCATTTGCACACAGCCTCATTATCACTTCACAACTCGACCATTTGCTCTCGTCCACTATTTCACTTCACAACGCATATCGCATTACTTTCCTTAACTTTCCATCTCCTAAGGCTAAATATGAGGCTTACATCAATTTTCCAACGCATGATAACCTTTCTGACACAAGGTATTTCTTCAACACCATTCTTGCCCAAAATCTCTCAACCAACCTTACTTCACCAACGCATGATACATCACCCCCAATTAGCTTGTCATCTTCCAAAAATAAACCTTGCCACTTTCCAAGGCTAACCCAATTTCCTAATTCGGGTACCATGCGTTCATACACCATCATCCATGTGTCCAACATCATGATGTTCCTTTCAAGAATATGTCGAACTCGTAACTAATTCCCAACTATGCCCTAAATTCTTCATCTCTTAATCTGAAATATTCTCTTTTCCTAATGCTATGCATCCAACTAACCTTCTTTACCGCATAATTGTACTTCCAAGCATAGTTGTAATACTTAAATTTCTTAAGTTCTTAGGTCACCCTGTCATTTAAAAATTCCAAAATTGCCTAACATGGTTTCTTTCAAACTTATCTAGGACTTAATCCAAAACTTACGCTGACATAAACATCTTTCCTCATTCCCTTCATCTGAACGCATAGAACTCCACAAGCTTATATTTCCTGTCTTAAAAATTTCCCAACTCCACAGGCTTTAAATTCTCTTAATCCCTATTCTCTTTCCGGGATCTTTCTCATACTATCTTAACATCATTAGTCAATCACCAAACCATAAACATTTAATTTAAGCTCAAACCTGCTGGATTTCCTTTTAAACTTCCCTAAGTCTTATGATATCTTACAACGTTCTGGCATATACTTGCTTATCTTGTCTGATTGCTCATAATGATTTCCTGCAATCTTACTATATTACAACTCTCATACTTTGAACTTATCACATTTAATCTTCCTCTCAGAAACCGCAGGTAGCATTCCAAGTTCCGTTTACACGTTGCCGTCGAGGTTTGTCGTCTAAACGTCCTAGTACTTTAACCTTTACTTATCTTATTTCTTTTCCAATTAGTAACTCTCGATTTCTCTTTCAACTTATTTCTATTATTCACTTGACTTTTCCTAGGTTTTTCGTAAACCATGCTCTGATACCAACTTGTCACACCCCAACTCGAACTACCTCCCATAGCCCGAGACGGAGCGTGAGGACAGCAGTCTCGACTTCCCGATCGACTCCCACTGTCAAACATACTTTATTTCCCACTTAACCGCACTTTCTAGGACAGTGATATCAATAATTATTGACAAACCTCGACTTCGACCGACAACGAGAACTGTCATGCTACCTAAAAAATGAAAAACATAGGAAAGGATGAGCTAAATAGCCCAATGAGTAACAGTTTTGTAAAATTATCTTTTGTTCGAAAACATGCATGTTACAACCATTATAACACCATATATGTAAAACAAGGATCCGAATCATCATTTCTGTAAAATCATACTTTCCAACCACTTAATCAACTCACATGAATTCACATTTAAAACATTGTTTCCAATCATATTCAATAAAACAGTCTACAACGCATCAAGTCTTTTTTTATTTTAAATTTTTCCTTAGTCAATGCGGAGCAAGACTCAACGCACCCAACGTCAAACACAACCTTAGTTGAGGCGGAGCAAAACTCAATGCACTCAACGTCGAAAACAACCTTAGTTGAGGCGGAGCAAGACTCAACGCACTCAACGTTGAAACAACATTAGTTGGGGTGGAGCAAGGCTCATCACACCCAACGTCACAACCTCTATGTGCACATAGGAATATCACAGGTTGCCCAAGTACCTTCTCCGAGTCTCTCAGTACTGGGTCCCGGGGAAACTCACATGCCTTCTCTCGTCCTTCAGCACTGAGTCTCCTCTAAAATATTTGGAAACCAGTAATTTATATAAATAGTTCAAATGAAAATCTTCCATAGAAAACCAAACAGATCTTTCCATCAATAACATTTCAAAAACATGCTTTGTGATTAATAAAATCAAACATTATGCTGTTCAAAAATAGTTCATCACAGTGCCACATTTAATCAGAAATCCGAACTAAACAATTTCCATAAAATCGTTTTTGAAGAAAGAAAGGTGTTACTCACATACTACTTGCTCAAGGGAAGTTCCCTTTTCTTCCTTCTAATTCTCTTTCCCTGGCTGCTTGGACACAGAGTTATGAAGTCTGAAATGCAAGGGAACTAATTTTCCCTTCTGTCAGCCCGGTTGAATGCAACCCTGCACCTTGAATGCAAGGTTGGTAACTTGGACGCAAGGTGCAGCCTTCCAACAACTCTTCTGGCTTCACCCCTTGGAAGCACAGATCTTCTTGAACGCACCGTTTACCTTAAACGCAGAGTTTATCTTGAATGCAAGGTTGATCTCTTAAACGCAAGACAACTTGTTGAACGCAAGGTAGCTAAGTTGTTCAGAACATCTTATCTCTTGGCCGTAGACTTCCACTACGGACGCAAGAATTCCTCTTTTCTGCCCTCTCCTCTCCCTTCTCTCCAGAACTCGGACAATAATCATCCCCCGCTCCTTTTCCTTCAAGGTCCTATTTATAGTTTCGGGATGAATCCAACTTCTCCTCTCTTTTGCCACCTGTCACCCTACATGACACATTTGACATGCAACCCGACACCTACTCCTTATAAAGTGTTAAGTTTAAATGGAACCACGTAACCTTTATAAACTTACCTTATGTGTTTGACTTGTAACGAAATACGAATCATGCTTACACTATAGTGCCCCTATGCGTCCATCTACTTCTCTTTCTCAAGGTTTAGCTTCTTTATTTTCTTTCTTCCTCCTGGCCTTCCTACTTTTGACTAAGTTTCTCCCTCGCATATTACCATGCGTTTGTGCCTTAACTGCATACTATCATGCGTCCATCACTTCTTTCCTTATATCCATATCTAATCTTAGCTACAAGCCCTTCTCTTGAGTCATAAACATCCGCTATGCTTGTTATTCCGTCAACTAAAAATCATTTCAAGATCTTCCTTCATGCGTTTGTATTTCATGCGTTTACCTCTGCTTTGTTATGCGTCCATGACCTTCCTTTCATCCTTAAGGATCCCTTGATTGTCCCTCTATGCGTTCCTGAGTTATAATCCAAGGTTATGCTTCCAACCTCTTCCTTATGCTTAGCCATCTTCTCAACAATAATCCTAGCATACATCCACCTCCAACTTCCTTCCTTAGGCTTACTTCTCAACCTTATAAATTATCCAAGACTCAACAAAATCTTCCTTGATGGAAGTCATGTGTTTACCTTAAATTATAATAGCATCTTTCCTCGATTCCACCTTATGCGTTTTATCCTTCTTTTTGAGACTTAGATTTCTGTCCAACGCATCACTACACCACTTTAGTCCTCTTGCTCATACGTCCTTAAGCCAAGCTTACATTCCTTTCCTCCATAACCTTCTATGCATTCATTTCTTTCCCTCGGGCTCTCGGGTTACCTCCTACGTGTTCACCTCTTTCTCCCGAGCTCTTGGGTTTCCTTACAATACTTCAACACCTACCCATTTTCTTTTCCACAATTGTTACCTTAATCATGTGCTGCCTTAGTTTTAACCATGCGTCCAACATGGTCTCTTACTTACAAGATATGCGTCCAACTCAACTTTTAAGCACAAACATTTCTTTCCTTAAGTTCAACGCATGCTTATTCCTACTTTGGCAACATTTAACACCACAAACTTGTGATCCAACACCACCTCTCTTGTCTTCTTTTCTTTATAAGCTCTTAAACACATAGGTTCAAGAAATAGGGTGTTAAAATTCCAATCCCCTTAGAAAAATTTCGTCCTCAAAATTTAGATAGTATTATAAGGTTATGAAAATGGAAAATACTTCTTTATTGTATACATTGCCTGTAAGCACTGACTTGTGTAACAAGCATTGGGGTGCGGCAATGCGTTTGTGGCTATGCGTTGCAAGGGGAGGAGTAGCCGTGAGTGAGAGCGAAGGATTTTTGGAAAGTAAATTTTGGCTAAGTGTTGGCCAGGCCCCTGCGTTGTTGATTAACTCACGGAGGGTTGTGAGCTGAAGTAGCTGCCGCGTCGAAGGATAAGTAATTTTGGCAGGGGAAGAAATGTGTTTGAACCATGCGTTTAACTCACTCTGCGTTGAGGACAGTTATGCGTTGAAAACAGACGTGCGATGAAGTCGCTCCGCGTCGAAGACAGAGTGGTCTTGACGAGACGAAAATAGTGGTGTATGACGGGGATGTATGCGTCAAAAATAGGAGGCGTTGAGGGAGACACCATGCATTGGGTGTGGTTAGTTGCGGAAGGTATTGGAGGAGAAGTCTAGCATGAGTGCCTCGCGTTGAGGTGAGAACCCTACGCCAGCCTGCGGGTGGGGGTAAGTCGGCAACACAAGTCTTGGTGTTTGTGAAGGCTAAGTCAGTAATATATATAGTTGGATTAATTAAATGTTTAATCATTTTAAAGACATTTTCGAGAGCTTAAGTCGGTTCCATATTTTAGACAAACTTCAGGAGGAAATTGAGGAAGGTGTTCTTGCGGATTTTGGGCAAAATTCTACTCATATTGGTGTTGAAAACGGAGCTGGAACAGAAGATTAATTGAAGTCGCACAGACTGAACAGTGGCTGATATTTGGAGTAGGACGAATAGAGGAAGCCGAGTTTAGAGCTAAAATTTGGAGGTCAGTAAGTTAACATAATTCCTAACAAATCTTGTGAAGGATGATAAAGCTGAAATGGAAGTTTATTATGTGAATCCTTAGGGAAAAGCAGCACTTATAAGACTGTTAAGCAATCTAAAGCAGCATGAAGTGATTTTGGAATAACGAGAGAATGAAGAGGAGTTAAGCCTTGAAATTTTGAGGTAAGCTATAAAACTCAATTCTCTATAAGTTTGTAGAAGGGAAGAAGTTCTAAATCCGTCTGAAATTATGACTTTTAATAGATTGAAGTAAGAACAAGAGGAAAGGAAGAAACCACAGTGCGAGGTGCTGCTAAGAACCAAGTATCGGCGCGCTGTCTAAGTACTGGAAGCGAGACAAGTGTCGCTGAGACGCAAAGGAGTCTTCCGTCTCACAAAACTCGCTAGATATCGCTAGGTGTCGCTACTAAGGTAAGGTAACGCTAGTGTCGCTCAAGCTAGTATCGCTAGTAACAGCTTCTGTTGGGTAGTAACGCTAGAATTCTCGCTTATGATGTTAGTTTGAAAAAGGGGGAGGTTCAATGTAAAGTAACGCATGGTAAAATGTTAATTGCAGGCCAAGAAGAGATATGGAAGTCATATAACCCGCACAAGAACTAGGAAGAGTTGTGAATGACTCCTATATTCTTTAATTCGATTTTTATTAAAAATGTTCTTATGAAATATGGCTTTGCGATGAACTGTTTAAAATGCATAATGTTTGATTGTGTTACTCACAAGGCACGTTATATGTTTTCTAAAGTTGATAGAAAGCATTTTTATGAAAAGTTATTGAATAAAGATCTGTATGATTTTCAATGAAAGGGTTTTTATATGAATTGTTATATGAATGGATTTTCTAAAATGTTTTAGAGGAGACTCAGTGCTTAAGGACATGAGAAGGCACGTGAGTTTCCCCGAGACCCAGTACTGAAGGACATGAGAAGGTACTTGGGCAACCCGTCATATTCCTATGTGCACATAGAGGTTGATTTGGCTGGTGCGTTGAGTTTCCTCCACATTAAGCCAGGACTGATTTCGACGTTAAGTGCGTTGAGCATTGCTCCGCCTCAACTAAGGGAAAAGTTTGGAAAACCAAACTGTTTACTGTTTCACTTCCTTTGGAAAACAAGCATATATGATTTGAAATTGGATTTATGTGATTGATAGGTTTATGGAAAGTATGCTATAGTTGAATAATATGTTAAATCCTTGTTATCTATCTATATGTAACATGCCTGTTTTTAATAAATGTCCATTTTACAAAGATCGGTCACTCATTGGGCTATTAGCTTATGTTTTTCAAAGTTTTCCTTTTTCTCCCCCCAGGTAGCAAGGACGTTCCCGGTGCTTAGCCTACTTCAGCTCACCCTGCCTAAGTCTCGAGTTCTTGAAATTCAGTCAAGTCTGAAAGTTGTACAATGTATATAACTTTATGTAGATGGCATGTAGACTTAGTAGTTTTTGAGTGGGGATTGTAGTGAGGTTTTGTACAATGTGTGATGGATGTGAAAGTTTAAATTATATTATATGATAAAAGTGTACTCTGTACAGGGAGTAATGTTATGTTATAAGTATTTGTAGTATGATTGAGTTTTATGACTGTATATGAGTAAATGTGTGCACAGGAAGATGAGTAAGATGAGACAGTATGCGTCATAAGAGGGGTGATGTTTATTGTCTTCACATTCCCTTTCAGGATAGGTAGATAATCCGGGAGGGGGGTGTGACATTGCCTTTACAATCTGACTTCAATAGCACACTCAAATACAATGACCAAAAACATTCTTCCCCTTCTTTTCTTCTAAGTCTCCGTCCACAGTTCTTACAGGGATTTCCTTTTTCCAACTCCTTGGTATACCCTTTGCTTTCCTTACCTGACATAATGAACTGTACACGAAAATAACTTAATTTTGCGGCAATCCCAGCTAGAGTCAATTCAGTTCTATAGGTAATTCTTGTCTATCTTTGATACTTCCTTAATATTACTTAGATTCTTGTTTAAATACACTATTTCCCTTTGATGGGATCCAATACATGAACAAAGGAAACAATTCATAAGTAATACTTTTGTTTAAATACACTATTTCCTTATGATTATAGTTTAGCATCATGCATTTGTCCCATAGGCTTTCTTGAATGCAAGTTCCGTCAACGCGGCTTAGTTACAATCCTGAGCGCATAGTTTAATTGCTAAACTGGACGCATCGTACCATGTGTCTAAACTATGACACCCTTGATTGCAACCTTCGCCAATTTGACCAATGCAACCTCCTACTGATCTCAACCACCAACTAATCTCCACTGACCCTTTTCTTTCTTTTTTTCTTTTTTTTTTCCTTTTCTTCTTTCTTTCTTTCTTTCTTTCTTTCTTTCTCTTTAATTTAAATAAATAACTAAATAAATAAATAAGTAATTTGCTTTTACGCCCCACTTAATAATCAAGATAAATTTTAACTCGATTCCCTCTTAATGACTTAAATATGCAACTTACCACAAATTACTTCTGGCTTTCTCCCCTTCTTCCTTCGATCTACAAGAGAAAAACACTGTAGTCCACTTCGGTACTACGTACTTATGTTTAACACTTACAAATGAAAGTAGGGTTTACACTGCTAATCTGGGCTGTATTATGTGTCCAACATTCATGGGGATTCTTTGCATAATACAGTATGCTGCTATCACCCTATCTCTTGAAACTGTTTTGTTGTGGGTGGTTGGAATGAGCCGCTTCTTCACAAAATACACCCGTAGGTTAGCCTCTGGTAGAAGGCAGTTGCTGAAAAGCGCTTGAAAGGTGATTTTTATTCTCTTAAATTAAGGGAGTTTATATTAGATTTCACTTGTTTGCTAGTGGTTTTCAGGTCAAAATAAAGAAAACTAGAATCAAAAGCTTAAAGAACTAAACCAAGCCAAAATCAAGTGAAAAAGAGGAAAGAATCACCAAATTGCCAAAAACATGGTAGCGCCGCGTCGCCAGTTCAGCGTTGCCACGATGCTTTTTCCTGAGAGCATCATTCAAGCATAGCGTAGCAGCACTAACGTGGCGTTGCAAGACGACATCAAGAGCAGGTTTTCATGACGCACAGTGCTGCGGAGCCATCTTACAGTGCGACGGGGCCACCATTTGATATGGGTCAGTGCAGCAGCGCCATTGACCAGCGCCGTGCCTCCAGCTTTCCTTATTTGAAAAATCTACAATTTTGGAAAGAATTTTGGGCGGTCAACTCTATTAATTAGAGGGTTTCCAGCACCCCTAAACACCAAGAGACACAAGAAAGACAAGATAAAGAAGAGAAAACAAGAGAAAATACAATAGAGTCCCAAAGAGTGAGTTGGCTGCAAGGAAGAGAGAAAAGAGTTTGAGAGAGAGTCCTGGTGTCGTTTGAGCTCCCGACGTGAAGACTAAAGACATCTTGGCAGTGTAGAGTTTCCTTTCTTTACACTCTTTCTATGCTTAAATTGTTTGTGAACATATTGCCTAAAGCTAGGAGTGGCTAAACTATTTAGTTTTAGGGTATTAATGAATTGTTTATGAAGTTATGTTGATATTATAGACTCTTCATGGTTTTGTTGTAATGAATATGCTTTTCATTGTTATTGTCCTTAATTCTTGTTGATTGGCCATCCTTGAATGTTAGATTAGATGTATGGTTGAGATATGTATGTCTAAAGATGTGAACCAAGCAACATCATCTATCATGCCTCAAGGTCCCATTACAAGGTCAAGAGCCAAGAAGCTACAACAAGCTTTAATCACTCATATCCAAGCTATGGTGACCTCAACAAAGGAGATTGTAGAAGATGTTGGAGTTCTTCCATACATGCTATGAAAAGTTGAGATTCAAGATGAAGATGCATTTGATGCATTCTAACTTGCATTTCATGAAGTCTTACCCAAATTGATGAAAGTCAAGTTGAAGCTAATCAATGGAATGATAAAAAGACAGCGCTTTTGTTTTTTTGGTATTTAATTATAGTTTCAATTTTATCTTTTTTTTATTTAAGCCTTGCTTTTAATGGGGGTTATGGAGAATTGAAACTCATGTAGGTTACCCTTTTCTCCATAAATCAGCCATTTAATTATCTTTTGGTTTTTTTTTGTTTTTTTTTAAATTTTTTTTATCAATTATGTTTAGGGTGATTAGGCTATAAAATGACCCATTTTCTTCACATTGTTGACAGATTTTGAGAAGTTAATGAATTAGAATTTCTTTTGCTTTGTTGAGAGCTAAGCATTTTTATTTTTGCAATTTCTTGTGTTTTAGAACTTGCATGCTAGAATCATTCACGTGGTGTTGATCAAACCTCTTGTAGAGTGATTCGAATCTTGAGTTTAGAAACGAGTTTTCTCTACTCTTGATCTTGATCATCAAGGTAGAATTACTTTCAAAACTTATTCCTTAGGTTGATTCCATGTTGTTTTGGGGTTTTTGAATATTAGATCTAAAGGTCTTGTTTCTTAACAAGGTTGTTGGACCTAAATTCTCAAGGTTTCTCAATGGTTTCTTAATCTATTATGTGAATAGTCAAGTTAACAATGAAAGTTGCCAAAGACTACTCTTAATGCCATGTAACTTATATTGGTTTCAAGATATTAGTAATCAATTAGGTTGCATGAGAAAATGTTATTTTGTTTTTAGAAAATAACTTGGATTTATGTTTCTAGACTTAAGCATATGAATTGCAGTAAAATCCATAAAACCTAGAATGTTGCATAATGAATTAAACAAGGATTCAATGTAAACCCTACTTCCATTTTGTAAGAGCTAAAAGTAAGAACGTAGTACCGATATGGACTAAATTATTTTTCCTCTTGTAGATTGAAGGAAGAAGTGAAGGAAGCCGGAAATATTTTTGGTAAGTGAATTCTAAATCATTACGAGGTAAATCGAGTTTAGGAGTTACTTTGTTTATTTAAAAATAAAAATAAAAATAAAATAAAAATAGAAAAAAACATGGATTTTAGAAATAGAAGAAAAAGAAAGAAGAAAAGAAAAAGAAAAAAAAAAGAGAATGTTTGATAGTGGGAAGTAAGTCGGCAACCTCGTATAAGTTATAAACTGAGATTTTCGATCATTTATTCCATTTTCAAAAGCTTCAACTAACCCAACCTTGTAGCATGTCAAAGGGAGAAAGAATGAGTATTCTAGGGCAAATTCGTGTAGAATTCTTGTCACACCCCCTCCCGGATTATCCTCCATAACTCGAGAAGAGATGTGAAGACAGCAGTTACCGACTACCCAGTCACGTAACCCACTGTCAACCTCACCAACCACATGCTCTTGACAAACCTCGACTTCGATCGGTAACGGGAACTGTCATGCTACCTGAAAATGGAAAACATATGAAAGCATGAGCTAACAGCTCAGTGAGTAACAGTTTCTGAAAAACATTATACTTTAAGTGTAAAACTGATTGAACTCGTATAAAATATCACATTGAAAATCAGTTTATAACATGATCAATTCTTTGTTATATCATGTATACATATCTGTTTGGAATAAATAATATAAATCTCATTCATTTCAAATATTTTTTCCTTAGTTGAGGCGGAGCAGTGCTCAACGCTCTCAACGTCGATTTTCATTCCTTATCTTTTCCTTAGTTGAGGCGCTTACCGCTACTCAACATCAATTATCCTTAGCTGTGTGGAGTAATCTCAACACATCAGCGTCGTATATATATATATTCTTCTATGTGCACATAGATATTATTACTCGGGCTGCCCATATGCCTTCCTTTTATCCTTGAGCATTGGGTCCCATTTCTATTTTTCGGTTACCCATTTGCCTTCCTCTAGTCCTTGAGCATTAGGTACCTTTTATAATTCGGGCTGCCCACAATGCCTTCTACGAGTCCTTGAGCATTGGGGTCTCTTTTCAAAGCTTTATAAAACACCATACTTTTTATTTTCAAATCATTCTGGAATCATATAACACCATGCTTTTTTAGAAAAAAAAACATGAATACAAGTATCAATCAATCACCATGCGTTACCCAGCATTCTCAAATTTTCAAGTAAAACGCATGCTTCTCAGCTGGCTCATATTCTTTTATGTATATATAAACGCATGCTCTTAGTTTTATAAACAACATGTTCATATGCTTCATATATGAAAACGCATGCATTGTTACATTAGAAACCCATAAAATTATATTCATAAAGAACTCATTTATATTTTGTAAAACGCAGGTGTTACTCACCTGTACTTGCCAAAGAATACTTCTTCTTCCTTTCCTCTATTTCCTCTTCCTGAGCTTCTTGGACGCAACGTTCTAATCTCAGAAACGCAAAGCTCCATTTCCCTCTGCCAGCTCGGTTGAACGCAACCCTGCCCTTCAAAGCAAGGTTGATAACTACCGCAAACCCTTCCCTTCAACGCAAGGTTGATTACTTCCGCAAAGTGCATCCCAACTCTTCTTACTTCTCTTTCAGATGCGTCTCCCTCACTTGGACGCAAGGTCCAACTTGAATGCATCACCTAACTTTGGACGTCGCGTTCACCTTGGACATTATGTTTGTCCTCAACGCAAGGCTGACCCCTTTTAACGCAAGACAACTTCTTTACATAAAATAGCTAAGTTGTCAAATACCTTCTTTCTTGGCCGCAGACTCCTACTACGAACGTCCTTGCTGCCTTCTTCCTCTCTTTTTCTCTCCAAAATTCTTCTTTGAGAGTCATCAGTCGCTCCTTTTCCCTCAAAGTTATATTTATAGGGAGTTTGCCATCCAACTTCTTCTATCCTTTTGCCACTTGTTTGCCACATGTCACGCTGCATGCTTAATTAGCCATGCATTAGTCCAAGTGTCACCTTGCATGAAACAGTTGACATGACTTCAACACCTCCTACTGATAAGATGTCAAATCCATACGAAGCCACCTGGCCTTTATAAGCTTATCTTATGCGTCCAACATTTCCAATGAACAACTTTTATTCAACACAATGCCCTCATGCGTTCATTGAGTTTCCTTTAAGATTTGAGCTTCACTACTCACTTTTCTAACTCTCAGCCAACTATACTACTGTCTTTGATGCATAAAGATAACTCTGTCTTCAACGCATAGGGACCACAACGCATGACAACCTTACCAACGCATGGTAAGCCAAGTACGTTCCTTCCCCCGCCAACGCGGCGACTGCTTCAGCTCACACCACCATTCGTGATTTCACCTTTAATGCATAACCGCACTATTATAAACCAATGCTTACATATGCCACTAGGTGTCAATGACAAACGTGCAATACTATGCGTTTATACCTCATCGCATCATACCATGCTTCCAACTCTCATTTTCATAACGAATAAATCCTTCTCCAGTTCTTCCTCTATGCGTTGTCCTATTGCGTTTACCTTCATCCTGCGTCCATGACCATGTTCCTATCTTTGGACATTCCTTGATTATTCTCAAGGTTACTCTTTTAACCTTATCCTTACACTTAAACTATTTCTCTTAAGATAGATTAGCATGAGTCCACCACATGCTCCAGTTTTATGTTTACTTCACAACCTTCTCCAACACTTGTGAACATTCCTTGTTATAAGTCTGTAAGTCTATGCGTTACTCAATTTGCTTTAATATTCTATCTTTCCGAGACTTAGATCTCCTTCAACACTTCAAAACATAACTTCATTCCTTTCTTGCTTAAGCATCTTACCATCGCCAATGTGTATTTCTCTTATGCGTTTCACTTCTTTCCTTTCTCGGTTTACTTCCATGCGTCCACCCTTACCGTGCATTACCTAGCCCTGATCATGCGTCCAACATGGTCTTTTACCTCTTTTCTTCATAGACTCTTCAACGAATAGGTTTCTTAAAAAGTAGGGTGTGACAATTCAGGTCGCTTTCGTGGTGTAATTGAAGCTGAAACAGAAGGTTTGGTTTCTGTCGCACAGCTTGGGCAAAGTCTGGTGTTTGGTGAATAAAGAGCTGAAGATACCGAGTTGGAAGCTAAAAGTTTGAGGTTAGTAAGTTAACTCAATTATTAACAACTCTTGTGAAGGATGGTTGAGCTGAATATGAAGAGAAACATGTTAAATTTTAGATGGAAGTGACTAATATGGATTTCTGGAGTGATCTAGAGTAGCGAGAAGCAAATTGGGAATATCTGTTGAACGAAGAGGAGTTAAACTCTGGAATTTTAAGGTAAGCTACAAAACACATTTCTTTACAAGTTTGTAGAAGGAAAGAAGTTCTAATTCGGGCTGGAAATGCAAATTTTAAAAGTTAGTAGTGCGAAGACAGCAGTAGAGGGAGCGAATCTCGCTGGAAAATTGGACGATACTGGGAATGTGGAGGAGCGAGAGTGAGACGAGTCTCGTTCATGTCCGCTGAGCATTTCTTTGTGGAATATAGTTTTGGTGATGGTTTCCTTCATGAAGTAGAGTCTGGGTGGTGAATAATAAAAATGTCTAAGGCTTGTTTCCTATGTAAAAAAGAATTTTAAGGAAATCTAACAAGGGAAATGTACTATTTCATGCCAAGAAGAGCTAGGAAAGGCGTATAACCCTTTAAGGGTCAGGAAAAGTTGTGAGTGACAATTTTATTCAAATGAGCATACTGTATACAAAGTTTTCATGTCATATACCGTTGTTTGGAAACATGTTCTTATTTTTATTTTTTGCACGCGTTTTAGATGTGTTATGATGACTATTTGCTTAAAGAAAGCATGTGTTTCCATGTAAATGCATATTATGGTTTTGCGTTGGAATTATTTGAAGCATGCTAGTTGTTAACCAAGTTTTACGAAAAGCATACTATTCATTGATCTATGATTTTATGGAAGCATGATGAATGTTAAAAGAAATTGTGAAAGTTTGAGATTCTTGAACTTGTGAATATTTATTATGTTATTTTCAAAGCATGTCGCTTTTGAATTAAGTTTTTGAAAAGGCTCCCAATGCTGAAGGACTCGGAGAAGGCATGTGATAGCCGGGATATAGAAATGGTCCCCAATGTTAAAGGACTCAGAGAAGGCATGTGGGTAACCTGAGTAGATAGCCCCCAATGCTGAAGAACACGGAGAAGGCATGTGGGTGGCCTAAATCTTGTATAGGGGGCCCGATACAAAAGGACTCGAGAAGGTATACGGGCAACCTAGGATATAATTTCTATGTGCACATAGAGGTATGATTGACGTTGATGTGTTGAGATTACTCCACACAGCTTAGGATATTCGACGTTGGGTGTGTCGGAATTACTCCACCCCAACTAAGGATGATTACGACATTGAGCAGCGTTGAACTTCAGGGAAATGTGATTGAAAGGTGTTGTACTTACATGGTTTTCCTTTAGAAATGAAATGTATATGGTTTGATAACATTATATGAGCATGATTTGCCTGGATATGGAATAGCAAATTATTACTGCCTATTTATTATCATACTTTAAATACAGTTTTGATATATGTATGAGTTAATGAAGGGTTTTACTAAACATGTCACTCACTGGGCAACCTAGCTCATATTTTCTCTGTTTTTTGTTTTCTAGGTAGTGAGCAAGTCTGCGGTGCTTAGCCTACACAGCAATTTGTCTGGGCCTATCACCAGTGTCTGAAATCTTTGAACATTATAAATATTTGATCTTAAATATGCGTTGTACATATAGAGGGTTAAGGAGCGGGAGTTAGTGAACTTTTGTAACTTTTAAGTTTGAATGTAAACTAGTACTTGTATGATGGCTTAACCCTAGTATATGTTGTTGTTCTATCATGTTCGTACTCACTTGTTAGTTGCTTAGGCATGCTTTAAGGTTTACAGGTTAATAGTAGATGTCGTAAAAGAATCAGTGTCTGCTGTCCTCACACTATCTCCTGGGTTAATAGGTTACCCAAGAGGGGGTTCAATACCCTAGAATTCTCTTTGACTCTTGTATTTCTCATTTACTTGCTTTCTTTTTTAGTTTTTCCAAAATCACAACTTGAGATCGAATCCTCAAATAAAATTGATTCAATTCTAGAATAGCTAAGTAACTTAAACCTTCACAATTGGGTCCTCAGTGGAACGATATCAGACTTAACTATCTTATATTATAACTTGACCCGTACACTTGCGGTAATACGGAAAGTGCACATCAGTTGCTAGGCAACGTCTTGATGTCTTTGGGTGAAATGTCCCACTTCGACCGTGGCTTAGCCATCACCTGGACTGCAGCTTGCATATGGTCATGCGACGTAGACGCAATCAGCTGATTACCCTTTGCGTCTGAGTTGTCCCTCAACTTGATTATTGCATTGATCTCTCTTGCATTGAAAGGGACTTCGCATCCATGGACCCTCACCATGTCTTCTTCTTCATCAATCTGCCCATCGTAGAACTTACAGACAACTAATGGGTTCATCAAGGTCGAACTGGTAAAAAATTAACGCCAGCAGTGGTGATCGATTAGGTCCAAGATGTAGGCCGGCATGAGTGCTTTCTTTGGGAAAACCATCTCTTGCAACAGATTAGGAAATTGCTTGCATCTCCCTTTTCTATCCTCCTTTTTAGGCGACTCTTCCGTCACCTTTGCTTTGCCCTGGCCTTGGTAGGGATTCTCTCAACAATATTTTTTTTGCCCTTGCCCACTTTGGGTAGTGATTCGATGATCTTCTCCTTGCCCTTGCGTTTCTTGGATGAAGGGATAGGGGTTTGGCTATCACTATCACACTCCCTCCCAGGTACCTTCCTAACCCAGGAGAAAGTGTGATGATAGCAAACACCGACCCTCTTACGGCGTCCATTGCCAACCATAAAACTTGACCATCACCTAATAAGTAGTTAAACACAATATTTGAACGTCATACTTAAACCAGGGTTAAATTATCTTATAGACATTGTTTTCCACTGAAAACAAAACTACATGAGTTTCACAACAACACCCTTAACCCTTTATATTAACACATGATTAAGTTCAAATATTTACAATTCTCAAAATACTAAACACTGTTGATGGGCTCAGACAAGTTTCTGTGTAGGTTAAGCACCTTGAACTCGCTCGCTACCTAGAAAATAGAAAAACAAAGAAAACATGAGCTAGGTTGCTTAGTGAGTGACTTGTTTTGAAAATACTTCCCTTTAACTCGGAAACTAATCATAGTGTAAACATTATAAAACAACACATATAAAACTGTCGATTCAAAGTCATTCCCAATGCAAAACATGCTCAAATAGCATTGTAAAATCATATATTTTTGTTCCAGGAAAAGATACTCAGAAATTCAAATTATTTCAAATATTTTCCTTAGTTGAGGCGGAGCGGAGCTCAACGTAATCAACGTCGAAAACATCCTTAGTTGGGGGGAGTAGTCTCAACACACCCAACGTCGAAAATCCTTAGCTATGTGGAGTAATCTCAACACAACAGCGTCTAGTATTCCTCTATGTGCACATAGATATCCTATCCTGGGTCACCCGAGTACCTTCTCCGAGTACTTCAATACTAGGCCCCATTTACGAGATTTTGGCCACCCACATGCCTGCTTTGTGTACTGTAGCATTGGGGTCAATTTCCATATTCAGGTTACCCACATGCCTTCTCCAAGTACTTCAACATTGGGAACTATTTTCACAAACGTTTTTCAACAACAACATGCTTTGAAAATAACATAATATAAATTCATGAGTTTTAACATTTCCAAATCTTCACAATTTCATTCACAAGCTTCAAAGCTTTTCATAAAATCATAAGTTAACAAACAACATGCTTCAAACGATTTCCAATGTAAAACACATACTATGCACGTTAAAACCCATGAAATCACAAACATATAAACTTGTTTACAAACATAATCTTTTCAGCAATAACACCTTGCTCAAAGTAAACATATTTTAAATAAATGGTCACTCAATACTTGTCCTGGGCCTTTAGTGGTTTATACACCTTTCCTAGCTCTTCTCGGCCTGTAATATACATTTCTCTTTGTTAGATTTCCTTAAAATTCCCTTTAACATAACCAACAAGTTTTAAACATTTATACTTGTCCAATTGTTCACCACCGAGACCAAATTCCATAAGAACAATCATTAATGAACAAGACTCAAGCAACCAACGAGACCAGACTAGCGAAACTGAGTTGCAAATAAAACTGTACTAGTGATACCATGACTAGCGAGACTAGCGAGACTTACTTGATTAGCCAGACTAGCGATACCCAACGAGAGTGAGACACAAAGCCTAGACGATACTAGTGACACCCGTCTCCTGCTCACACTTAATCTTTCAGTGTCGCTGCTTTTCCAGCGATACCCGTCTCCCACAGCTTCTGCTATAACTTCTGTTTTCACTTCTATCTGTTAAAAGTCACATTTCCAGCCCAAATTAGAACTTCTTCCAAACTTGTAAAGAAATGTGTTTTCTAGCTTACCACAAGGTTTAGAGTTTAGCTCCTCTTCATTCGACAAATATTCCTAAGTTACTTCGAGTTGCTCTAAATCACTCGAGAAATCCGTACCAGTCACTTCCACCTAACATTTAACATGTTTTTCTTCAAATTCAGCTCAACCATCCTTCATAAGAATTGTTAAGAATTGAGACCTCAAATTCTCAGCCCTAAACTCGATCTCCATAGCTTGCTATTCTCCAAATACCAAACCTTGCTCAGATTGCACGACAGCAATCAAACCGATGAGAATTCTACTCAAATTTGCCCTAGACTCCTTCTTCTACCACTCTTCATCGCTCAGCTGAAAAATGGAATCGGTTGAAGCTTTTGAAAATACAGAAAATGATCTGAAACTCAACTTTACGCACTTAAACGAGCTGCTGACTTACTTCCAATTTCTCTTTTATTTGATTTATTTTCCAATAAACAAATTAATTCCTTCACTATACAAAGGCAACCCCCTTTGGAAAACTTGGATGCTAGCTTGGACGCATAGCACTATGCGTTTGTCCCATAGGCTCTCTTGAATGCATGCATCTCCAATGCAACCCCCTACTAGCATCAACCAACGCATGACCACTTGCCCAACGGCCTCAATTGTCACACCCCACTCCGAACTACCCTTCCGTAGCCCGACACGGAGTGTGAGGATAGCAGTTACTGACTACTCTGTCACGTAACCCACTGTCAATCTCATCTTATTTCCTTTAAAATCCTTCTCAGGACGGTAATACCATTATCATACTCTTGACAAACCTCGACTTTGATCAGCAACGGGAACTGTCATGCTACCTGAAAATGGAAAACATATAAAAGAATGAGCTAACGACTCAGTGAGTAACAGTTATTAGAAAACAATATATTTTAACTGTAAAACTGGTAAAACTCGCTTAAAATATAACGCTTCAAATCATACTAGTTTATGTTCAAATGCCATTATAAAATATGTCTGTCTGTTTTAGGGTAAATACTCAAAACTTCACTCATTCCATAATCATTTTCCCTAGTTGAGGCGGAGCAATGCTCTATGCTCCTCAACGTCGAATTTCCTTAATCACATATTCAAATGCCTTCACACTTCGTCCCTCGGCATTTTCAATCCCTCAAGTGCCTTCACATATAGTCCCTTAGCACTAAGTTTTACTGTCAACCACTGCGCAAGTGCCTTCACTCGTGGTCCCTCAGCACTTGACTATCATGTTTTGGATTTCCATATGCCTTCACACAAGGTCCCTCAGCACTGGAATCTGTCTCATTCAACTACTCGAGTGCCTTCTCTCGTGGTCCCTCAGCACTGAGTACCATATAACATATCTTCCATAGGCCTTCACACGAGGTCCCTCAGCCATGGGTTATCTTTAAATAATACATATAATATTCTTTAAACCCATCAACACAACACAAACGTTCAATAACTATACCACGCTAAGAGTAACCATTTCCAAATTCAATTCAAAACTTTAATTATCAAACAGCATGCTCGTCATACAAGTGTATTTCCAAACCTTTTATGAAAACATATAACACCATGCTCTTCAGTAATTTCATGAAAACATGTATCAACCAATCACCATGCGTTTTATAACTCATAGCAAATAACCAGCATACTCATAGTCTTTGAGTAAAACGCATACATTGAAAACCCATGAAATCATATTCATAAGAAACTCATTCATATTTTGTAAAACGCAGGTGTTACTCACCTGTACTTGCCAAAGAATAATTCCTCTTCCTTTCCTCTATTTCCTCTTCCCGAGCTTCTTGGACGCAGCGTTCTAATCTCAGAAACGCAAAGCTCCATTTTCCTTTGTCAGCTCGGTTGAACGCAACCCTGCCCTTCAACGCAAGGTTGGTAACTACCGCAACCCCTACCCTTCAACGCAAAGTTGATTATTTCCGCAAAGTGCATCCCGACTCTTCTTACTTCTCTTTCGGATGCGTCACCCTCTCTTGGACGCAAGGTCCATCATGAACGCATCACCTAACTTTGGACGCCGCCTTCACCTTGGACATTATATTTATCCTCAACGCAAGGCCGACCCCTTTTCAACGCAAAGACAACCTCTTTTACATAAAATAGTTAAGTTGTCAAAATACCTTCTTTCTTGGCCGCAGACTCCTACTACGGACGCAAGGTTTCTTCCTTTCTGCCTTCTTCTTCCCTTTTCTCTCCAGGATTTTTTTTCCAGAGTCATCAATCGCTCCTTTTCCCTCAAAGTTCTATTTATAGGGAGCTTGCCATCCAACTTTTCCTCTTCTTTTGCCACTTGTTCACCACATGTGCTGCATGCTTAATTAACCATGCATTAGTCCAAGTGTCACCTTGCATGAAACACTTAACATGCCTTCCCCACCTCCTACTGATAAGGTGTCAAATCTATACGAAGCCACCTGGCCTTTATAAACTTATCTTATGCGTCCAACATTTTCCAATAGACAACCATTCATTCAACACAACACCCTCATGCGTTCGTTGAGTTTCCTTTAAGGTTTGAGCTTCACTACTCACTTTTCTAACTCTCAGCCAACTATACTATTGTCTTTGACGCATAGAGATAACTTTGTCCTCAACGCATGACAACCTTACCAAACGCATGGTAAGCCAAGTACGTATTTTCCCCCGCCAACGCGGCGACTACTTCAGCTCACAACAACCATTCGTGATCACCTTCAACGCATAGCCGCACTATTATAAACCAGTGCTTACACAATACCACTAGGCGTCAACGACAACAAATCCTTCTCAAGCTCTTCCTCTATGCGTTGGTCCTATTGCGTTCACCTTCATCCTACGTCCAATGACCATCTTCCTATCCTTGGACATTCCTTGATTATTCTCAAGGTTATTCTTTTAACCTTTTCCTTGCACTTAACCTATTTCTCTTAAGATAGATTAGCATGCGTCCACCACATGCTCCAGTTTTTATGTTTACTTCACAACCTTCTCCAACACTTGTGAACATTCCTTGCTATAAGTCTATGCATTTCACTTCTTTCCCTTCCTGGTTTACTTCCATACGTCCACCCTTACCGTTACCTAGTCCTGACCATGCGTCCAACATGGTCTCTTACCTCTTTTCTTCATAAACTCTTCAACGCATCGTTTTCTTGAAAAGTAGGGTGGGACAATTCCACTCACCTTAGAAAAATTTCGTCCTCGAAATTTAGGCAGTATGATAGGATGAAAATGGACAATACTTCTTACTCTTATACGTTGTTCATACAATTCTTACTTCAACAGTACCTTTAACTATAATAACTAAATTGCTTCTTTCTATTCTACAATCTTTATATTAATGCCCTGATTGCTCACACATATATTCAAACATCTTCCTCAGCTTGGCTGCTTTGCATCACTTCCGGTGATGTTCTTTCACCCATACGCAAATATCTTTCTTTACTAACATTTCCCCTTTGTTTTCCTTGTTTAACATGATGAACTATACACAAAATAAATAAAGTAGCTCGCGGTAATCCCAATTAAAACCAGTCCAATTCCTCAAATAATTTCATGAGAAACACTTTCCAAAACTATTGTAACTTCCATCTAGTTATTGTTTTACTACTATGCGCCTATCCTTTACATTTTACTTGAACGCGTAGTTAGCCAACGCGTTCTTGATTACAAACCTGAGCGCATAGTTCAGCTGCTAACTTGAACGCGTCGCATCATGCGTTTACTGTACACACTTCAGTCGCTTAATTCAGTTCAATGTAATTTTCTCAATCACTACCAACGCATAGCTTCTTATTCAAAACCTCACAAAGTTTTAAACTTTTACTCACGCTTACCATCGAAAACACATACCTTCCCAGTCGGCTCATTCTCTTTTATACTTAAGTCCGCTTAATTCCTTGTTGTGTCAATGCATATAAGCCTTCACAAACATATAGAACTTTTATCTACACCTTACTTTCAACTTAAACAATATTATGCGTTTTCTGTAGGTTATGACTTCACCACGCTTCTGCTGCGCTACTCTGATAGTCAATGCTCCTGCTTTCCCTTCTTTTCTGATTACTTTGGGGTTATAGTTTTCCCTTCAATGCTCTCAGGAAAAAGCGCTATGGCAGTGCCGAACTGGCAACACCACACTACCCTACTTTTAGGGGTTTTGTGATTTTCTTCTCTTTTTCGCTTGATTTTGGCTCGGTCATCTTTTGGCTTTCAATTATTATTTTCTTTATATTGGCCTGAAAACCACTAGCAAACAAGTGAAATCTAATAGAAAGTCCCTTAATTTCAGAAAATAATAAGCACTTGAAAAGTGCTTTTCAAGGGGATGATCCTCAAGACCGTTTCCGCAGGGACAGACCATTGCATTTCTACCGGCTCGCTCACTACCTCCTTGTTGCGAGCGATTTCTTCTTTTACTACCGACTCCATTTTTGCTTTGTCCCCCCGTTCCTCTACGGGATAGCTGAGCTCATCACCCTTAAATGAAGGCAATTCCCTCCTTGCGTCGGACATGCAGGGTTCCAAAGGGTCTCTTAGTCCACTTAGTATGTGCGCGACCCGCTCCTTTGGGGAACGCATCGAATTGACTTTTTCCTCTTCCACCACTACTTCACACTCTACTCCCTCCCCGACTTCGTCTATTCCTTGGGTACTTGGAGGCCTTGATGACGGTAGAGTTTATTCACTTCTCCATCTTCTTCTCCGCCTCGAGCCTCTCTTTCCTCTTAGGCAATGCCCTTGAGGATGTCGCCAAAAAGGTGAAGGGCTTTTGGGCCTTTGTGGGCCAGATCCGGGAGGGGAAATGTAGGAGATGAAGGGGCGAATAGGGTTTGGTGGCGACGGAGGGTGGAGCAACGGGGCAGAAGGTCTCTGTCACACCCCCTCCCAGGTATCCTCTTAACCTAGGAGAAAGTGTGAGGACAGCAGACACTGACCCTCTCTTATGGCATCTACTGTCAACTTGTTCAACCTTAAACCGTGTCCAAACACCTAATAAGCAGTTATCTAATCACAATAGGGCATTTATCTCCAACCAGGGTTAAGCTATCATACAGATTCATACTTACAATCAAACTTAAAAGCACAAGTTTACTCACTCCCACATCTTAACCCTCTATATGTACAACACATGTTTAAGATCAAATATTTACAATGTTCACTGAACTAATGGAGGCCCAGACGTTACTGTGTAGGCTAAGCACCCGGTTTCGCTCGCTACTTGGAAAACAGAAAAACAAGGAAAACATGAGCTAGGTTGCCCAGTGAGTGACAATTTAGGAAAAACCATACTTAATTTAGGAATAAATCAAACCGTGTTCAAATCAGGATAATAATATTACATCAATAAGTAATGCATTTCCACTTCCAGGAAAATCATGCTTGATTAACGTTATCAAACCATATATATTTCATTTCTTAAAAATCATGAAAAATCAACACATATCAGAATTATTTCCTTAGTTGAGGCGGAGCGGAGCTCAACACTACTCAACGTCGAGAAACACCTTAGTTGGGGTGGAGTAATCTCGACACACCCAACATCGAATATCCTTAGCTGAGTAGAGTAATCTCAACACAACAATGTCAATCATACCTCTATGTACACATAAATATCATATCCTGGGTTGCCCGTATACCTTCTCAAGTCCTTCAGTACCGGGTCCCATACACGAGATTTAGGCCACCCACATGCCTTCTTCATGTCCTTCAGTACCGGGTCCCATACACGAGATTTAGGCCACCCACATGCCTTCTTCATGTCCTTCAGCATTGGGGGCTATCTCTATACTCAGGTTACCCATGTGCCTTCTCCGAGTCCTTCAACATTGGGAACTATTTTTATATCCCTAGCTACCCATATGTCTTCTCCGAGTCCTTCAGCATTGGGGCTATCTCTATATCAAGTCACCCATATGCCTTCTTCAAGTCCTTCAATATTGGGAACCATTTTTATATCCCTAGCTACCCATATGCGTTCTCCGAGTTCTTTAACATGGGGAACCTTTCACAAATATAATTCAAATGCAACGTGCTTTGAAAATAAAATAATAAAAATTCATGAGTTTATGACATCTCAAATCTTCACAAATTCGTCATCAGACATTATGCTTTCACAAAATCATGGCGTACTAAATAGCATGCCTTTCGAATAATTTCCAATGCAAAACCATAATATGCATTTACATAGAAACACATGCTTTCTTTCAACCAAATAGTAATCGTAGCACACTAAAACTCGTGAAAAGCATAAAGATAGAAACATGCTTCAATCATGGTTATACATCATGAAAAATTTGTATAAAGTAAGCTCATTTTAAATAAAATTGTCACTCACTACTTGTCCCAGGTCCCTAATGGATTATACACCTTCCCTAGCTCCTCTCGGCCTGACCAGCAAGACGAGCGAAACCTAGCGAGATTTGTGAGACAAAAACCGTCCAGCGACACCAGCAAGATTTGTCTCGCTCCACGCCCTAGTGTCACTGTTCTTTCCTAGCGAAACCTGTCTCACACAGCTTTTGTCTTTGTTTCTAACTCCAAATTTCAAGGTCTATCTTCCCTTCGTTCATAGAATATTCCAACTTTACTCCACCCTACTCCAAATCATCGAGAAATCCGCATCACTCATTTCCCCCTATAATTTAACCTCAAATTTTCAGCCCTAAACTTGATCTCTACAGCTCGCTATCCTCCAAACACCAGAGCTTGGGTAGATTGCTTGGGTTCCAGACCAACCTCTGTTCTACTTCAATTTTGCAACATGATTTCTTCCAAATTCAACTGCAATTCACCTTGATCTTCTTCTTCTTCCTCCTCTCGATGCCAAACTGAGAACCACGAGCTTATTTATATTTTTGGAGAGAAATTGATAAGTTGGCAACCATAATGAAGTTTATCCCATTCCATTTCTTTATTCCACCGACTCTTCTCTTTTGTTTTTTTATTTATTTATTTATTTAATCTCCACTACCTCACTTAATTTCCCTTCCTTTCCTTTCTTTTTCTTTTTAATAATAATTCTAATAATAATTAAAGTTCTTTATTACATCCTTCCACCTCGGTTCGAATGGTGACACTCTTCTTAAGTCTTTATATATTCCAAGTTCAATTTATCTCATAATGATTTAGAATTCAACTTACCGAAAATATTCTCAACTTTCCTTCACTTCTCCCTTCGATCTACACAAAAGAAGGCAAATAAATCCACGGCGATATTATGTACTTAAAGCTAAGTACTTAGAAACGAAAGTAGGGTTTACAGTCTCATTGGCTAGGCAGTAACTGGATGAGGGGCTACCAGCCAAACAGGATGAAGAAAGGACTGAGGGATAGGTTGAGGGTTTACCGGATGGGTTGATTTCGGAGTGCTTGAGGTTGAAGATGACGATGACATGGGATGGTGAGTAGCGTAGGATGATGCACGCGAGTTGTTTCCAGTGGAGTTGAAGTCGTTTTGCGAGTCAGAGCCACTGGACATCGCCAGAAGCTAAGCTTGAAAAGAAATGGCGACGGCAGCAAGTGCTCTTAAGAGAAAACGAAAGAAGTAAAAGCTCTGAAGGAAGAAAGCTCTGCGTTTAAATAGGCGAGAATTGCGTCGTGGGCATTAAACGCGGATACTCATTATCATGATATTTCACGCCCTAGGAGATTTTCTTAAGCCACACACTAAGCATATATGGCAGAAAATCTCATGATGTACACAAGCACTTGAATGCTTTTGGGGACACCAATAATCATAATGTCTATAAGGGCATATGCGTTTTACTTGCTACCCTTATACTAACGCAGAGAACTATTCACAACTTATCATGGACGTGAAGATAATTCGGCACAAATGTAAATCAGAGAAGATCACAAAATATCATCTTTCAATTGTAATTGGATGAGCATTCAGATAACCACATCAAAGAACTAACCACATCAAAGAACTATGCTAACTTTACTTACACTACTCCTACAAGCTGAAATTAAAGAAAGCAAAGGTAAAAGAAAGAATCCCTGGAAAGTTAGGTATTCAGCAACGCAAGGATCTTTCGATGCAAGCTCAGCAATTCTGCTTGCGCAGGTCAATGGAGACCTTGGCTCGTTCAAGCTCACCTCCATGATAGGGTTTCACCCTCTGTCCATTGCCCTTGAATGAGTTGGTTCCATCTTCATTCATCAATTTAACCGCTCCATGCGAAAAAACCTCATTGATCACAAACGGACTTAACTAGTGAGATTTGAGCTTACTGATGCGCACTTTAAGTGTTAAACGCAAGTGTACAGGTCAAGTTATAATATAAGACGGTGAAGTCCGAATATCATTCCACTGGAAATCCAATCGTGAAGGTTTAAGTTACTTAGCTATTCTAGAGTTGAATCAATTTTATTTGAGGATTGGAGTTAATATTGTGAGTTAAGGAAAATATAAATCAAATAAGTAAAGTAATAAAGTGAGAAACACAAGAGTCAAAGAGAGTTCTAGGGTAATGAAATCCTTGTTTATTTCATCATGCAATATTATAGATTTCATGAATTTTATTGTCATTCATATGCCTAAGTCTAGAAACTTAATTCCTACTTAGTCAAAGAGAGTTCTAGGGTAATGAAATCCTTGTTTATTTCATCATGCAATATTATAGATTTCATGAATTTTATTGTCATTCATATGCCTAAGTCTAGAAACTTAATTCCTACTTATTTTCTCTAAAAAACAACCCTTTATCATGCAACTCGATTGAAGTTAATTATGTGAATCTTTAGGGAAAAGCAGCACTTACAAGATTGTTAAGCAATCTAGAGCAGCATGAAGTGATTTTGGAATAACGAGAGAACGAAGAAGAGTTAAGCCTTGAAATTTTGAGTTAAGCTATAAAACTCAATTCTCTATAATTTTGTAGAAGGAAAGAAGTTCTAAATCCGTCTGAAATTATGACTTTTAATAGATTGAAGTAAGAACAAGAGGAAAGAAAGAAATCACAGTGTGGGGTGCCGCTAAGAACCAAGTATCGGCACGCTGTCTAAGTACTGTAAGCAAGACGAGTGTCGCTGAGACGCAAAGGAGTCTTCCGTCTCACAAAACTCGCTAGATATCGCTAGGTGTCGCTGCTAAGGTAAGGTAACGCTAGTGTCACTCAACCTAGAGTGTGCAACGAGTGTGAGCATGATTATCATCATAGTGACCAACTTATCAACACAAAGATAAAAGCTGGGAATAATTAAATGTACTTGAAATGAAATTAAAAAAAAAAAGGGGAAACGCAAAGAGGGAAATAGACATTCGATGCGGCAAAAAATTTTCATTCTATTAATCGCATGTCCCACCAACGCATACTTTGGCGATAGAAGATAATTATAATGAAAATTACAAAGACGATACAACTCTAACTACCCCTAAACTTAACTTGATAAACGCAGAGATCGTTTATCGATGAAGGCAGGCATGAATGACAGAGTATGCGGTGAAATCAAATAATTTGCATTGAAGATTGACGCATAATTACATGCGTAATTAATTTACACTACTCCTAAAATTGAATTTAAAGAATGAAAAACGAATACTAAAAAAAAGTACGAATAAAAGAAAGCGTCCCTAGAAAAATAAGCGTTCAGCAACGCAGGGATCTTCCAACGCAAGCTCAGTTATGCTTGCGTGGGTAAATGGAGCCTTTATTGCGTTCAGGGTTCAACGCAGAGGAGATAATGATTTGCAGTGTGTTCTCCCTCAAGTGCGCGTACTTGAGATGCGTTGGTCGGGTTTCTAGCTCACGCGTTGTAGGCTCTTCTAATAATGGCTTGATCTTTATCGTGGATCTATTGCTCTGATCTAATTGCTCAAATTTACGATCAGAGAGTAACTTGATTTCTTCCTCTTCACCATCTTCATTGTCGTTGAGGATTGCTTCATCTTCCAATGATGCATTCGTGGGTCTTGTCTTCTTATTGATATCCGCGATCATCTGACAAGATTGAAAGTCATCAGGATCTTTCAATGCGACACATTAAATTTTATCTGCTGATCACCCACGTGGATCGTTAATACTCCCCTCTTGGACGTTAATCAGGGCACGTCTAGTAGTTAAGAAAGGCCTTCCCAAGATAATGGGCACCTCTTTGTCAGCTTCATAGTCCAGGATTATGAATATGGAAAGGGAAGATGAATTTATCCACTTTGACTAGGACATCCTCAATTTTGCCCTCAAGATGCTTAATAGAGCGGTCAGTAAGTTGTAATGTGACTCTAGTGGGCCTTGCTTCCCCTATCCCAACTTCTTGAATATGGAAAGGGGCATCAAGTTGACTCTGGCACCCAAGTCGCATAGCCCTTGACGTCCATCCCTCCTATCGAGCATAGCAATGTAAAACTTCCTAGATCCTTCATTTTTGCAGGAATATTTGTTTTGTACAACATACTGCATTTTTGCGTTAATGCCACTACCTCAAACTCCCCGAGCCTTCTCTTCTTGGATAATACATCTTTGAAAAATTTTACATAGCTCGGCATTTGCTACAGGGCTTCCACCAACGGAATGTTGGTCTGAAATTGTTTGAGAACATCCAGGAACTTTCTCAATTTCCCCTCATCATTTTTCTTCTTTAGGCGTTGAGGGAAAGGTGGACGCATTGGAGGAGTGGTATATGTATATACCGATGCAGGTTTTGCTTGTGTTGCTTTTTCTCTCCTCTCTCTATTTTCCTTTTCTTGTGTTTCGGCGGAAGATGATGATTGGTTAACTTTATGTATACTACTCTGCGTCGGTTGACTCGTTGTTGGAGCCTTTAGAGGTTGCGAGTTTCCTTGCGTCCTCTGATCTTGTGTTGTGGGCTGAGTAGTTTTCCCAACTTATCAATGTCACAACTTAACATTGTTCTTTTATGTTCCCTCTTGAAACTTCAGATGTACTTGGCAATGCTTCTTGCGGTCGATTCTTGAGCTCTCCTACAATTTGACCCATTTGAACTTCCAAGTTCCTAATTGCAGTGGCTTGGTTTTGGAGCATCGCATCATTTTTATTTATATATTCTCGTAACAGAGATTCCATGGAAGGCGATGAGGATGATGTGGACGCTTGCTGATTCCTCTGTGACTGATGATACTGACCTTGATTCCCTTGGTTGAAACCAAGAAGGTTGCCTCTCTGCAGCTGCTGCTCAGCCCCCTGTGTTTGTTGCTGATTTCCACCCCATCCGAAGTTAAGGTGGTTCATCCAACATGAATCGTACGTTTTACTGTAGGGGTTGTTTTGAACATAGCAGACTGACTGGGGGTTGTAAGGACATATGTCATACAAATGCCCCTCACCACACTACACACAACTTACAAATGTTGTCGGATTCACTGCGTCATCGCGTTCATCGCAGCAACTGATCCACCTTGATTATTCAAGGCTATAGTCTTCAGCAGAGATGTCATGGTTGCCATCTGAGCTGAGAGATTGGTGGGAATATCAGTTTCAAGGATTTCAGCTTGTGTTCGCCTTCTATCGGTGGAGCGGGATCCATACCCATTGTCCACTCACTCATCAGTATTCCTCGAAATTCTGTCAAGAATATCTTTGGCATGCATGTAAGTCTTGTCCATTAATCCTCCTGCTGCGGAGGCGTCAACTACTGACTACGACGGTCTGTTCAATCCTCCGTAGAAGATTTCCATTTGCACACAATCAGGAAAGCCATTGTGTGGACAATTTCTCACTAGCCGCTTGAATCTGGTCCAAGCTTCGCTCAGAGTCTCCGAGTCCTTTTGCTCAAAGGTGACGATGTCTCGCCTCGTCCTTGCGTTTACTGTTGGAGGGAAATATTTCTACCTGAACTTCTTGACCATTTGTGTCCAAGTGGTAATCTCACCTAGTTCGAACGAGTACGCCCATTGTCTTGCCTCATCTCTGAGAGAATGGGAATAATGATAGCCTAATGCGATCCTGCGGTACCTTGCTATGGAGAATGTATTGCATATCTCCAAAAAGCTCTTCAAGTCTGCATGTGGGTCTTTTCCGAGGTCGAACACACAGACTATGCAAATTCTAGAATTCGTTGGATTATTTAAGTTATATGCGTTACAAAAAAAGTGGGGAGAAGTGATGTGTTTATGAAAATACAAAGCTGTAATGCGTTTATGAAAATAAAAAGCAGTAAAACTAAACCCAGAATTGGGTTTGTATGTTGTTCTGCGTTCGCGTTTTCCTGAACTCTACCTCGAGGAGGGTTTTGTTCTTCATCCATATTCCTTTCTGTTCTACGATTGGTCCTTCTTCGATTCTGCCTTGTCCTTTGTCTGAAGGTCCTCTCAATCTCAGGGTCAATATCAAGTTCTAGGTTGCTCCTGTCACTCATATACTGTTTGAAGTTTCTGGCAAAGGAGAAACTCACAATACTCCCTTGACTGAGGAATTCCTACAACAAAAATAATAATAAAAAAATCAAATAAAAAATCCCTGGCAACAGCACCAAAAACTTGTTGCGAATCTTTATTCTTATTATGAATCTTTATTAAACTTGTTATGCGTTCAACATGCTTAATAATATGCATTACTAATCTGTTAAGTTTTCAATACTTCACCCAAGTATAAGCAAAGAATGAGGTTTTCTCGGTGAGTTCGAGGTCGAACAAAGGGACTATGCAGATTCTATAATTAGTTGGATTATTTAAGTCATGCGTTTACAGAAGGCGGTGAGAAGTGATGCGTCTAAGTTATAAAGCAGTAAAACTAAGCTAAAGTAGTGGGATGGAAAGGTATGCAACACAACAAAGTCAACTTATTGAATTATATGAATGGTAAATGCAGGGCTGGGGTTGGTTATCATCTAAAGTCAGAAACACATAGTGAGGTCTATTTCATACCAGAGACTCTTCTCTCGGTTGTCAGCCGCTATGTGTTATATGTCTATAACGCATAGAAGACTGTTAAGTGCCAAGGTTATTCCTATGTCTAGGTAACACTTCTTAGCCTTGTCAATTGAGTTCCACAATCACTTACTCTCTCGAGCAGTCTGATTATTACTACTTATATCGATTAGCTAGATAGACATAAGCATTAGATTAAAAGTACAATTGACAAGATGAAATAGTCTTCTACGGTTCTTATTTAGATGATAACACAACCCGTGACCCTTAAAAGAGTCAGTTACTCATGGATGATAAACAACAAATAGAAAGTGATAAGAAATGAATAGCCATGGAAGATGTATAGATTGATGAACGGAATAAATGTTTTAGAAAATACAATGTCTTGCTAATAAACTAAAACATAAGTAAGAAAAAGCACTTTTCAAGCGCTTTTCACATGGATCATCAAACAGAAACTTAGCTTCCTTTTCTAACAAGTTACTCGAGGGTTTAGTAATTTTAGAAAAATCTTTAATAAATCTCCTATAAAACCTTGCATGCAATAGGAAGCTTCTGACTCCCTTCACATTATTAGGAGGTGGTAATTGCTCAATGGTCACTATTTTAGCCCTATCCACCTTCGATCCCTTTGAGAGACTTTGTGCCCTAGGACGATGCCCTCTTTGACCATGAAGTGACACTTTTTCCAATTTAGGACAAGGTTAGCATCTTGGCATCTTTGCAAAACACGAGCAAGATTAACAAGACAAGAATCAAATGAATACCTAAATACAGAAAAATCATCCATGAAAATCTCCATTATGTGTTTAAACAGAGAATCATGCGATAGTTCGGGTTAAATTCCATTGATAAATCTCCCTATGCGTTTTACTCTTGTGACTTGATGAAGATAATTGTTTTGAAGCTTTTTGAACCTAAAACGCATGCTTTAATGCAAGAACGCAAGCAACACATGGATGCGTTATCAGTCTGAAACGCAAAGCATCGGGAAATCAATCTGAAACGCAAGGCAGCGTAAAATCAGACAAGAATCTTGAGAGATTGTCGGGAGATTAATGTGCTTAATTTGGGCTAAAGTGGTGGATCTAAATTAAACCGGAAATCACGCGATTAGGCGAGATAAACACAAGGCAGCAATTCAGCCTCCAATCACGCAAATTTGTCAGCAATTGCAATGCAGCCTCTATAAAAGGGCAGACTTGATGGCTAAAAATGTTGTTGAACCTCTTAGAAGAATTCCTAAGTGACAATAGAGTTCTCTCCAGACGACAACCGGAGACAAATTGCTTGAGAGAGAAGAGTCTTCCCTCCGCTTGACCACTTCACAACAGACTTTCACGCTACCATCCCGGGGAGCTCAAGACATTGAGAAGCCATTTCATACTTTCTACCTCTTTCTTAACTTGTGTTTTAGTTTATTAGCAAGAGATTGTATTTTCTAAAACATTTATTCCGTTCATCAATCTTTACATCTTTCATGGCTATTCCTTTCTTATCACTTTCCATTTGTTGTTTATCATCCATGAGTAACTAACTCTTTTGAGGGTCACGGGTTGTATTATCAACCAATAAGATGAAACAGTCAAAATTATGGTTTTTATTTAGATGATAACACAACCCGCAACCCTCAAGAGAGTTAGTTACTCGTGGATGGTAAACAACAAATGGAAAATGATAAGAAATGGATAGCCATGGAAGATGTATAGATTGATGAATGGAATAAATGTTTTAGAAAATACAATCTCTTGTCAATAAACTAAAACACAAGTAAGAAAAAGATAGAGAGTATGAAATGACTCCTCAATCTCTTGAGCTCGCCGAGATGGTAGCGTGAATTCTGTTTGTGAAGTGGTTAGGCGGAGGGAAGACCTCTCGAGCTATTTGTCTCCAGTTGTCGTTTGAAGAGAACTCTATTGTCACTTAGGAATTCTTCCGAGAGATCCAACAACTTTTTCAACCTTTAGGTCTGCCCTTTTATAAATGCTTTGTTGCCATAGCTGGCAAATCTGCATGATTGGAGCCTGAATTGCTGCCTTGTGTCTTTCTCGCCTAATCACGTGATTTTCGGTTCAATTCAGATCCACCACTTTAGCCGCAGATGAAGCACATCAATCTCCCGACAATCTCTCAAGATTCTCGTATGATTTTCTGTTGCCTTGTGTTTCAGATTGATAACGCATCCATAGGTTGCTTTCGTTCCAGCGTTAAAACATGCGTTTGAGGTTCAAAAAACTTCAAAACAATTATCTTCATATATTCACAATTGTAAAACGCATAGGGAGATTTATCAACGGAATTTTATCCAAACTATCGCATGATTCTCCATTTAAATTCTATTTTTCTAAAAGAAAGACAAAAATAACTTATGTTTCTATAAGTTATTAGGACTTAAGAGAGTTTCCATAGTTTTCTCCCCTACTCTAGCTTATGCACCAATCTTCAAGCATTCATACATATCAAGTAAGTAATATGTCCACTAAGGTGCCATTCAATCATATATTTTTTTCATGGGCCCTAAACTTGCATTCTTTTACTTGGGGCACTAGCTTTCCCACGTTCACTGTAGAGATTTGTACCTAGTCAATTCTTAGGTGTCCTTACTGATCACAGCAAAGGCCGCTCTTTTTACCCCCAGTATTCATTACAAGTATAACATTTAAAAAGTTAGGCATATAAAGCTCACATATTTTTTTGTACACTTCTTTTTTTTCAAAGGCATGTATATTCTTTTCTTTTTCCTTAGTCTAAGATTACAAACTATCATGCATTTCTACTCTCTAACCGGTGGGGCCTTTCAGAGTGACAACCAAATACACCCAACTTAATCCTTTTTTCAGTTAAAGATTTTAAAGTAAAGTGGCTACGTGCTCTATATGGGAGATGTTAAGAGGGATTTAAATGAATTTAACTCAAGATAATGCTATTATTCCACAATAAGTCATCTATCAAGCAAATTTGAATCTCATCATGGGCAATCAACATCAAAGCACACACAAGTGAGTAATATGTCCACTAAGGTGTCTTTCAATCATATTTTTTTTTCATGGGCCCTAAACTTGCATTCTTTTACCTAGAGGCACTAGCTTTAACACATTCACTATAGGGACTTGTACCTAGTCAATTCCCAGGCATTCTTACTGATCACAGCAAAGGCAACTCTTTTTACCCCCATCCATGCATACTCATTACAAGTTTAACATTTAATGAGATAGACAAATAAAACTCATACATTTTGTGTACACTTTTTTTTTTTCAAAGGCATGTATACTCTTTTCTTTTTCCTTAGTCTAAGATTACAAACTATCATGCACTTCCACTCTCTAATCGATGGGGCCTTTTGGAGTGAACCAAATACACCCAACTTAATCTTTTTTTCAGTTAAATATTTTGAATTAAAGTGGCTACATGCTCAAGAATATGAGAGATTTTAAGAGGGATTTAAATGAATTTAACTCAAGATAGTGCTATTCTATTTCCACAATAAGTCATCTACCATGCAAATTTGAATCTCATCATGGGCAATAAACATCAAGGGCACACAACCATAAACACATTCCCATTAGCATTAAAAGCTCCAAAATTTTCAAAATTTTTCAAAATTAACATGCATATGATCATTAAATCCTTTACTAACATGCATAGTAGGATAAGAAAACACACAAAAGTACAAGTGCCACCTCCCACCCCAAACTTAGAATCATGCATTGTCCCCAATGCATAAGAGAATCTAACAAATAAAGAACAAGCATGGAGCAAGCGAGAACCAAACAAGCTTAGTGTAAGGAGTACTTTGTGTGATAAACCAAGATCTTGAGAGATAAAGCATATGAGTGACTCAAAGATTTATTGGAAATAAAATAATTAAAAAAAAAGTAAAGAAAGCAATAAAAATGGGTTGCCTACCAACAAGCGCTTGGTTAACCTCTTCTAGCTAGACGGAACTCACGAATCACGGTGGATCCCAAGGTGGTTTCTTCTTTTCATCCTTTGGATCACCTAAAACTTTTAGTATTCGCCCACATTGACACTCACAAACATATTCATTAGCAGTTAGTGAGTTAGTCAACAAATCATTATTAAGTTGGACATCATCTTTACTAATGTAGTCAAGAATCATTAAGGAGTCATCATGCTTAGATTTTACTGGACTCACCACTTCATTTTTAACATGCTTCTCCATGATTTGGTCATAATTCATTATAGGTCTTGGAGGCATGCAAGAACTAGGAGAATTATCACAACTAACAACATGCTTCATAGGATTTTCTACTTTAACATCAACCATGCATTAGTCTTACCATTCAAAGGAGGCTTATCATGCATAGCGTTCTTACTAGAAGAGAGAGGTAATGTTACCTTTGTGCTTGGCTCATGATCCTCATACCTTTCTACATCCGGATGCTTAAGGGTTTTTTATAAATGTCGAATGTTACCCCCTCATCGTTAAGGCGGAATGTGAACTTTCCATCTTCCACATCGATGAGGGCCCTTCCGGTGGCCAAGAATGGTTTCCCAAGGATTATGGGGACTTCGACATCTTCCTCCATGTCTAATATCACAAAGTCTGCTGGGAAGATAAACTTGTCTACCTTGACCAAGACGTCCTCCACAATGCTGTAGAGATGAATAAATGATCGATCGACCAAAAGCAAAGATATGGTAGTTGGTTGCACCTCTCCACCATTAAGCTTCCTAAACATGGATAAAGGCATTAAGTTAATGAAGCTCCAAGATTACGAAGTGCTTTAGTAACCTTATTATTGCCTAACTTACAAGGGATAGAGAAACTCCCTGGATCCTTTAGTTTTGGAGGCAATTTCGTTTGTAGTGTCGCACTACATTCTTTGGTTAGTGCAACCATTTCATAGTCTCCATACCTTTTCTTCTTAGACAACACCTCCTTCATGAACTTGACATACTTAGGCATTTGTTCTAATGCCTCTGCAAAAGGAAGGTTAATTTTCAACTTTTTGAAAATGTCTAAGAACTTAGAAAATTAAGCATCAATCTTTTTCTTTTAAAATCTTTGGGGAAAAGGTAAAGTATTAGGGATAAAAGAAGTAGAGTTAGAAGTACTCTCTACGTTGGACTTTGATTTCTCCTTTTCCTTAGATGCACTCTCTTTTTGTGGAACATCCTCTTCTTGTGGAGGCTCATCATCTTCATCATTGATCAAGGGAGTGGATAGCTTTTTCCCACCCCTCAAAGTCATGGTCTTGCATTCCTCCTTCGGGTTTCTCTCAGGGCAACTAGGGAACTTACCCTTTTGCATTGTTTGGAGGGAAGTGGCCATTTGACTAAGTTGAACCTCCAAATTTTGAATTGTCTTACCTTGGCTTTGAACGGTGCTTGCAATAGCTTTTACCGAATTCTCCAATGTGGTTGTCCTTGATCTTGACTCTTTGACAAAGTCAAGCATTATGTCCTCTAATGATGATGTCTTTGCATTCCCCACTTCTTGTTGTTAGCATATGAAAAATTCTCATGATTCCTCAAGTTGGGATGATTGTGAGTTGGAAGTTGATGTTGACCTCGATATTGTCCTCTATCCACATAATTGGCTACCTCCAACTCACTTGCCTTTTGTTGATTTGCCTTGACCGCAAGGGAAGCTATGAATGATGGACTTGCTTGGGCTTGGCTTCCTTGAGAAAATTTAGATAAAGCATTAGTGAGAGAAGCCAATTGAGCTTTTAGAGAACTTACCTCGTCTATCTCATATTGTCCGGTGGCTTTTGGGATGATTGGAGAAGACCGTTCACATGGCCAATTGTACGATTTAGTGGCCAAGTCTTCTAGTATGGTCTAGGCCTCTTGAGCATTCTTTGAAAAAATTGAGCCTCCAGCAGTTGCATCTAGAATGCATTTGGTTGAGCTTGCTAATCCATTGTAGAAGAGTTGAATTTGCAACCAATTCGGGTAACCATGTTGAGGGCATCTTCTGAAGAGATCCTTATACCTCTCCCAAGCCTCATATAGTTGTTCATCCTCAAGTTGGCGGAATGTTCCAATCTCGTGGTCATACTATCCGGAGATTTAGCCGGTGGGAAATATTTGTTCAAGAAAGCTTAAGCTAAGATCTCCCATGTGGTCATACTATCTGGAGGTATGGTTTCCAACCAATCTTTTGCACAGTCCTGTGAAGAGAAAGAAAAAAGTCTTAGTTTAATTGCATCGTTAGAAACACCATTCATCTTTACCATTCCGCATATTTCTAAGAAAAACCATAAGTGCTTGTGAGGATCCTCATCGGTTCTTCCTCTAAAGGCTAGCTCTCTAACCATGTGGATCAACCCCGATTTCAACTCAAAGTTGTTGACATTGATGGGTTTATTCATTATTCCGGATTGATTTGCCGGTAATGTGGGTTGGAAGTAGTCCCGAATTGCCTTTGGTATCTCCTCCGCCATCTCATCGATGTGATTGTGTTGAACCCTTAGATTTCTTCTACACGTCCTTTCAATCTTGGGATCAAGATAGAGAATATTAGTATTGTCTCGAGGCATAAACCGACAAAAAAAAGAGAAAATATAAAATAAAATAAAATAATAAATAAATAAATAATCAACCAAATAATATACACCTGAAATTAAGGTTTATCAATTCTAATGAATATTAAATCACAAAAATCGTTCTTTGGATCTCCGGCAACGCTGCCAAAAACTTGATTGCGCCACTTTAAGTGTTAACCGCAAGTGTACGGGTCAAGTTATAATATAAGACGGTTAAGTCCGAATATCGTTCCACTGGAGATCCAATTGTGAAGGTTTAAGTTACTTAGCCATTCTAGAGTTGAACCAATTTTATTTGAGGATTGAAATTGAAATTGTGAATTATGGAAAATATAAACTAAATAAGGGAAGTAATAAAGTGAGAAACACAAGAGTCAAAGAGAGTTCTAGGGTAATGAATCCTTGTTTATTTCATCATGCAATATTGTAGAATTCATGGATTTTATTGTAATTCATATGCCTAAGTCTAGAAACTTAATTCCATTTTCTTTAAAAAACAACCATTTTCTCATGCAACTTGATTGATTACTAATCTCTTGAAACCAATACAAATTACATGGCATTACGAATAGTCTTTAACAACTTTTATTGTCAACCTAACTACTCTCGTGATAGATTAACAACAATTCATTGTTATAGATCAAGTTGTGAAGGTGGCCAATCCTCAAGAATTAAACACAATAACAATGAAAGGCATAATCATTCCAACAAAGCCATGAAAGTTTACAATATCAACATTAATTCATAAACAATTCATCAAAACCCTAAAACTAAAGAGTTTAGCCACTCATAACTTGAAGCAACATGTTTAAACAATATAAACAAAGAAAGAGTGTAAAGAAAGGGAAACTCTACTGAAAAGGGGCTCTTGATTGAGGTAGCACCGTCATAATCTCCTTGGCTCTCATGTCGGAACTCAAACGGCACAAATCTCTGATTGGAACTCTGAGCAATTAGACCAGAGTAACAGATCCACTGCAAATATCAAGCTGACATTAGAAGAGCCTCCAACACTTGAGCTAGAAACCCGACCGACGCATCTCAGGTATGCATACTTGGAGGAGGAGAACACTCTGCTAGTCATTATCTCCTCTACGTTGAACTCTGAACGTGATAAAGGCTCCATTGACCCACGCAAGCATAATATCTGAACTTGCGTTGGAAGGTCCCTGCATTGTTGAACTCCTATCTTTCAAGGACGCTTTCTTTTACTCGTGCTTTCTTTTATTCGCACTTTCTAGTATTTATTTCTTTCTTTAAATTCAGTTTTAGGATTAGTGTAAGTAAATAAGTATGAAATTGGGATGTGGATTTTCATTGCCAATTGTTTGATTTCACTGCATACTCTGTTGTTCATCATGCCTGCGTTCATCGATAAACAATCTCTGCGTTTATTGAATTAAATTTAGGGGTGTGGTTTAGAGCTATATCTTCTTTAGCTTGAAGATTGGTGCATGAGCTAGAGTAGGGGGAAAACTAAAGAATCTCTCTTAAGTCCTAATTTGAGTTCTAGCTTTTTAAATTGAATGAGGCTTGCACACATACACATGGAAGATAGCAAGATTTGACCTTGAATGATTATAACAATATAGATATGCTTGCACATTTCTACTTAAGCTCTAAATGCTATTCTCTGAGACATGTGACATTGCACACTTCTTCATCTAAACTTCCTATTATTTGATTCTATTTTTTGCTCGGGACTAGCAAACCTTTAAGTTTGGGGTGGTGATAAGCACTTGAAATGTGCTTTCTATTCTCTCAAATTAAGGGAGTTTATATTATATTTCACTTGTTTGCTAGTGGTTCTCAGGTTTAAATGAGGAAAATTAGAAGAAAATACAAGATCCAAACCGAGCAAGAATACGGTGAAAAAGAGAAGAAAATAACAAAGTTGTCAAAATTGGGGTAGGCTCACGGCGCTAAAACCTGAGAGAGGTCTACGCAACATAGCCGCAGCGCTACGATGCTTTCTTTTGTTTTTAATTTGGCAGTGTCGTGGTGCTATAGACCAGTGCCACGGCACTAGTTTCCTTTTTTGTAAAAATTGTATTTTTGGAAAGTTTTCTTGAGCGGCCAACTCTATAAATTTGGGGGTTTCTAGCAGCCCTAATAATAAATGAAATCACGAAATTATAGACCAAAAGAGTCACAAGAAGGAGAGAATTGAGTGAGAGCTCATAAAAGAGTTCAAAGAGTGAGTTAGTTGCAAGGAAAAGGAAAAGAGTTCAAGAGAGTCAAATTGATTTCTTCCTCTTCACCATCTTCATTTTATTGAGGATTGCTTCATCTTCCAACGATGTGTTCGTGGGTCTTGTCTTCTCGTAAGTGATATCCTCGATCATCTGACAAGATTGAAAATGATTAGGATCTTTAAATGCGTTGAACACATTAAATTTTACCTACTGGTCATCCACTCGAATCGTTAATACTCCTTCAGACATCAATCACGGCACGTCTAGTAGCTAAGAAAGGTCTTCCCAAGATAATGGGTACCTCTATGTTGGCTTCATAGTCTAGGATTATAAAGTTAGCTGGGAAGATGAATTTGTCCACTTTCACGAGGACATCCTCTATTTTGCCCTCAGGATGCTTAGAGAGGTCAGCAAGTTGCAATGTGACTGTAGTAGGCCTTGCTTCCCCTATACCCAACTTCTTGAAGATGGAAAGGGGCATCAAGTTGATGCAGGCACCTAAGTCGATGCTGGCACCTAAGTCGCATAGTGCCTGACCTACATCCATTCCCTTGAGCATGGCAAGGTAAACCTCCATGGATTCTTCATTTTTGCAGGTATATTCTTTTTTAATAACGCAATGCACTCTTGCGTTAATGCCACTGTCTCAAACTCCCCAAGCCTCCTTTTCTTGGGTAGTATCCTTAAGAAATTTCACGTAGTTCGGCATCTGCTCCAGGGTTTCCACCAACGAAATGTTGATGTTAAGTTGTTTGAGAACATCCAGGAACTTTTTAAATTTCCCTTCATCATTTTTCTTCTTTTAACACTGGGGAAAGGGTGGACACATTGTAGGAGTGGTATCTTTATATACAGACGCAGGTTCTGCATGCGTTGCTTTTTCTCTCTTTCTCTATTCTCCTGTTCTTGTGTTTTTGCGGAAGATGGTGGTTGGTTGATTTCATGTATATTACTCTGCGTTGGTTGATTTGTTGTTGGAACGTTTAGAGGTTGCAAGTTTCCTTGCGTCCCCTGATCTTGCGTTACTATGGGAATAGTCTTCCCACTTCTCAATGTCACAGCTTGACATCATTATTTTACATTCCCTCTTGGAACTTCAGTTCTACTTGGCAATGCTCCTTGCGGTCGATTTTTGAGCTCACCTGCAATTTGACCCAGAATTTCCAAGTTCCTAATTGTAGTGGCTTGCCTTTGAAGCATTTGGTCATTTCTGTTTATATAATCTTTCAACAGAGATTCGATGGGAGAAGATGATGATGATATGGGTGCTTGCTGATTTCTCTGTGACTGATGCTGCTGGCCTTGATTACCTTGGTTGAAACCAGGAGGGTTGCCTCTCTGCGACTACTGCTCAGCCCCTTGTGTTTGTTGCTGATTTCCATCCGAAGTTAGGGTAGTTCCTCCAACAGGATTGTACGTTTTATCGTATGGGTTGTTTTGAACATGGCAGACTAACTGCAGGTTGTAGGGACACATATCATACAAGTGCCCATTTCCACACTACACACAACTCACAGCTACTATTAGGTTCATTGCATTCGTCACATTCACCGCAGAAACTGATCCACCTTGATTATTCACAGCTATAGCCTTCAGTAGAGATGTCATGGTTGCCATCTGAGCCGAGAGATTGGTGGCAACATCAGTTTCAAGCATTCTAGCTTGCGTTCTCCTTCTATCCGTGGAAAGGGATCCATACCCATCATCCACCCACTCGTCGGTGTTCCTTAAAATCCTGTCGAGAATATCTTTAGCCTATGTGTAGGTGTTGTCTATTAAACCTTCCTGCTGCAGAGGCGTCAGCTACTGACCGTGATGGTCTGTTCAATCCTTCGTAGAAGATTTCCATCTGCACACAATCAGGAAAGCCATTGTGTGGACAATATTCTCACTAGCCGCTTGAATCTGGTCCAAGCTTCGCTAAGAGTCTCCGAGTCCTTTTGCTCAAAGGTGACGATGTCTTGCCTCTTCCTTGCGTTCAGAAGGACACATTAGAAATCAAGTTGTGGATTAAAGGAAGAAAAGAAAGAAAAGAAAGAAAAGGGGAAAAAAGAGAAGAAAAGAATAGAAGAAAAAGAAAAGGGAAGATAGTGGAATATTGTCGGCTAAGAGGTTTATATCAGTTAATGGATTTTGCTGCTGACATTTTTCATTTCCCAAACCTTAAACTGACTCAAATCTACATCTTAGCATCAAGTTGAGGAAGAAGAAGACAGCTAGGGTAAATTGGTGTGGAATTTTGGAAGAAATCGTGTTGAAATTGAAGCTGGAACCGAGATTGGTCTGGTGCTTGTGCAGTCTGAGCATGGTCTCGTATTTGGAGAACAGCGAGCTGAAGAGATCGAGTTTGAGGCTGAAAGTTTGAGGTTATTGAGTTAATTCAATTCTTAACAACTTTTATGAAGGATGGTTGAGCTGAATGTGAAGAGAAATAGGTTTAATTATAAGTGGAATTGACTGATGCGGAGTTCTCGAGTGATCTGGAGCAAGGTGAAGTAAAATTGAAATATCTGACAAACGAAGGGGAGGTAGACCCTAAAATTTGGAGAAAAGTTAGAAAGCTCATTTCACTATAAGTTTGTAGAAGGAAAGAAATTCTAATTCGGGCTAGAAATGCAACGTTTAGCAGATAGAAGTGAAGATAGTAGCAGAGTGCGACAAGTTTCGCTAGAAGAGGAGTGACATTGGGCGTGGAGCGAGACAAAATTTCGCTGAGACAAATCTCGCTGGTCTCGCTGCTCTCACTAGTCTCGCTAGACAAGTAAAATCTCGCTAGTTGACTGGTTTCTCTGGTACATAATGGTTTGCAACATTGGTTTCACTAGTCTAGTCTCATTGGTTGCTTGAATCTTGTTCATTAATGAATTTTCTTATGAAGTTTGGTCTCTGTGGTGAACAAACATCAATGTTTAAGACTTGTTTGCTATGTTAAAGGGAATTTTAAGGAAATCTAACAAAGAGAAATGTATCATTTCAGGTCAAGAGGAGCTAGGAAAAGCGTATAATCCTTTAAGGGCCCAGGACAAGTAGTGAGTGACAAATTTTATTCAAATTGAGCTTACTTATTGAAGTTTTCATGATATATGTTTATGTTTGGAAACATGTTTATATGTTTAATGTTTCACAAGTTTCAATGTGTTACGGTGATTATTTGCTTGAAAGAAAGCATGTGTTTCCATGTAAGAGCGTATTATGTGTTTTACATTTGAAATTATTTGTAGCATGCTAGTTGTTAAACAGGTTTTACGATAGACATCAATTCATTAACCTATGATTTTATGAAAAGCATGATGATTGTTAATGAGTTTGTGAAGATTTGAGATGTTATAAACTCGTGAATTCTTATTGTCACACCCCCTCCCAAATTACTTACATAACCTGGTAGGAGATGTGAGGACAACATACATCACCCCTTTTTGTGACGCATACTATCCACTAACACACTTGTCCTATACTGTTTACAACATACATAACACTCCTTAATATATATCAACCATAACATATAGGAAATTATATACATAAAGATAATTCAGAATACAACTCTTCCATAAAGCCCTTATATAAAACCATGTTTCAATTCCTAGTAAATGTACAACTAGGTCTACATGCCACCTATATAAAGTTTCACATACAAGCAACTTTGCAAAACAAGAAAATTTTTCTGGAAACTCGAAGCTTAAGCAGGGCGAGTTGCAGTAGGCAATGCACCAAGAACGTCCTTGCTACCTGGGAGGAAAAGAAAACATGGAAAGCGTGAGCTAAAAGCCCCGTGGTGACTAATTTTGTAAAACCATCTTTTGTTCGAAAACAGGCATGTTAAAATCGTTAAAACACCATATACGTAAACATGAATCAAACAATCATTTCTGTAAAATCATAATTTGAAAACAACGTAATCAAATCACATATGTTTATACCAAAATGATCGTACACGAAAATTAGTTCGTTCTCAAAACTTTCCCTTAGTCAAGGCGAAGCAAGACTCAACGCACCCGATGTCGAAAACATCCTTAGTTGAGGTGGAGTAAAACTCAACGTACTCAACGTCGATAACAACCTTAGTTGGGGTGGAGCAATACTCAACACACCCAACGTCACAAACTCTATGTGCACATAGGAATATCGCGGGTTGCCCAAGTACCTTCTATGAGTCCTTCAGTACTGGGTCCTGGGGAAACTCACATGCCTTCTCATGTCCTTCAGCATTGAGCCTCCTCTAAAACATTTTATAAACCAATATTATACGTAAATAGTTCACATGAAAGTCTTTCATGAAAAATCAGATATAACATGATAAACAACATTTCACAACATGCCACTCAACATCTTATAGAAAACGGATAAAACATGCCTTGTGAACAATATCATCAAACATCATGCTTTTCAAGAAAACAATTCATTTCAAAGCCATATCTCATAAGAAAAACCAAACTAAACATTTTTCATAAATTTCGTCTTCAAAGAGAGAAAAGTGTCACTCACAACTTGTTCTTAGGCCCTGAGCGGATTATATGCCTTTCCGAGCTCTTCTTGGCCTGTAAATATACATTCCTCACATTACGCTTCCCTTAAACTTCCTTTACATGATCATTAAATGTGCATACTTAAACTCTAATCATGATTCACCACCGAGACTCCCTTTCTTTTCTAAAATAAACATAATAAACGAGATTCTATGTCACTAGCGAGATTACCAACGAGATTTCACCTTACTAGCGAGATTCTAGCGAAATTACACAACAGATACACGGCACTAGCGACACCAGAATAAGCGAGACTAGCGAGATTACCTGAGGAGCGACATCGAGCGAGAGTCAGCGGATTTGTGAGACAAAAACCTCCTCTGCACTACCAGCGAGATTCGTGTCGCTACTCACGCTCCAATTTCTCAGGGATACCAGCTTCCTGACGACACCCGACAGCAGAGTTTCCTTCTTTTCTCTTTGTTCTCACTTCTGTCAGTTCAAAGTCACATTTCTAGCCAGATTTAGAACTTCTTTCCTTCTGCAAACTTGTAGAGAAACATGTTTTCTAGCTTACCTCAAATTTTCGTGGCTTAACTCGTCCTGGTTCGTCAGATATTGCAAGTTTTCTCCGCGCTACTTCAGATTGCATAGAAATTTTGTATCAGTAACTTCCAGCTAAAAGTTTACATGTTTCTATTCCATTTCAACTCACATCCTTCATAAAAGTTGTTAAAAATTGAGTTAACTTACTAACCTTAAAATTTCAGCCCAAAATTCGATCTCTTCAGCTCGATATTCACCAAACACCAAACCTGGTTCGAACTGTGCGACAGCAAATGAAGCTTCTGTTTCAGCTTCAGTTTTACCATGAAACCGTCCAAAACTTTGCACGAATTTGCCCTAGGACTCTTCTTCAACCTATCCACGACGTGCAGCTGAAAGATAGCATAGAAATGAGTTTGAAAATGAAGAGAAGTAAGTCGGCAAAAGTTTTCCTTTCAATAAATGCTATAACCAACTTCTCCCATCCTTATCTTCTCTTTTTTTTTTTTTTTTTTTTTTGAACGTGCTTACAAATTAGGTGCTTACACTTATTATGTTATTTTCAAAGCATGTTGCTTTTGAATTATGTTTTTGAAAAGACTCCCAATACTGAAGGACTCGGAGAAGGCATTTGGGTAGCCGGGATATAGAAATGGTTCCCACTGCTGAAAGACTCGAAGAAGGCATGTGAGTAACCTGAGTATAGAGATAGCCCCCAATGCTGAACAATTCGGAGAAGGCATATGGGTGACCCAATACTAAAGGACTCGAGAAGGTATACAGGCAACCCATGATATGATATCTATGTGTACATAGAGGTATGATCGACGCTGTTGTGTTGAGATTACTCCACACAACTAAGAATATTTGATGTTGGGTGTGTCGACATTGGTGTGTGAAAACTACTTGTGCTATTTGCGATTTTCTTTGACCAAATTGTCCTAAATTGAGTCTAGTTTCACTGAGAGGGCTGCCAAAAGGAAACTCATTGAGGAAGAACTTGGCCATCGAAAACTCAAGCTTGCTTCGGCTATCGTGTAAACTGGAGCAAAATGGAAAGATTTAGTGATATATGGCGGAAGAAGAGAAGTTAGAGGCTGCAATTTTGAGGTAAGCTAGCCAAGACAATTATCTACAAGTTTGTAAGAGGAAGCAAAGTCTAATTTTGGCTAGAAACATTACTTTTGGCAGCTGAAATTAAAGCTAGTGTTTTGAGGCTGCCGAGTGCGTTTTAAAGGAGCTGTGCATCCAGATAGCTAAGGCAGTGACCAAAGGTGAGAATTTATTTGAGTTTATTTTGATGTGTTTTGGACGCCTAGGAGGCGAGCCAACACGCCACTAGCTGAGCGGGGTGTGTTGTTGTCGGTGTGCAGGTTGTGGGACGAGATAGGTTTCACTGGTGAGAAGGAGGTCACGCTGCACGCATGCAGAAGTGGAGCGAGACAAGTCTCGCTGGTCTCGCTGAGGCACACAACGCAACTGCATGTGTGTCTTACCTCTTTTTAAGGTTATTTTGGCAGTGGGTGTGTGGGAACTGCAGCCCACGAGGGGTAGCGTGTGCGAGCTAGCGGTTGGGTGTACAGGGCAACGTGTCTGTGCGAGGATTGCCGCACATTTGAGGTTAGGCAGGCTGGGTGAGCATGTTGCAGGGCTGTTGGACATGCTTTAGGGCAGCTTGCAACTTTTGGACATTTTGGATAGTTTTTGCTTGTGGATGAGTCTTTTTTAGCTGAATTAACTTAAGTGATGCCATGAAGGGAAATTCAAGGATATTTGACAAAGAAATTAATTTATTCTAGGCCGGGAAGAGCTAGGGGAAACATATAACCCGCTAAGAGGCTAGGACAAATTGTGAGTGACATAATTTCATTTAGAATGATTCATAATCTCGATATTTCTAGTATGCTCGGTTTATTATCAAAAATGAGATTTCTGGCATGAGTTGAATTTAGTTAAGCATGTGTTTCTTCATATGATTTTGAACATGCTTTTACATGATTTTGAGCATGATGTTTATGATGTCGAACTTTATGAAAAGTATGCTGCTTGAGAAATACTTTGAAAATTCTGACAAATTGTTTATCTTGTATTTACAAATGATTTAATTATTAGAAAAGCATGCTTTATTTTCAAAAGATGGTCCCCAATGCCGAAGGACATGCAGTAGGCATATAAGCAGCCTAAATACAATAGATGGTCCCCAATGCCAAATGAAAAACACTTGAAAAGTGCTTTCTATTCTCTCCAATTAAGGGAGTTTATATTAGATTTCCCTTGTTTGCTAGTGGTTTTTAGGACAAAATAAAGAAAATCAGAAGTGAAGACCAAAATATCAAAACCGAGCCAAAATACAGTGAAAAAGTGAAGGAAACTCCAAATTTGCCAAAAACAGGGCAGCGTTGTGGTGCCAGTATGGCTATCGCGACGCTTTTTCCCGAGAGCAGCAGTTGTCTCAGCGCCGCAACGCTATTGACTAACATTACGGCGTCAACTTTCCTAATGCCCTACTGATAAAACTTAAAACACTGATGAAGCGTGGACGTTACAACTCCGTTTTCATGAATCTAGGGACGTCCTAACAGTAGTCTGTATGTAGTTCTTGAATCGATCACATGAAATAGGGTATTTGCTCTTAAATCCTCTATGACGAGCTCAAGGCGAATCATGCCTATCGCCCGTTGTCCTCCTTGATTAAAAAGCCTTGAATCACCAACTTGCTGGTGGATAATTCATCCCTCGAAATACCTAGCTGGTTCATAGTCAATTTTGGCATTATGTTGACAGCTGATCCATCATTAATGAGGATCCGACTAAGCTTTTGCTCTCGAATGTATCTAGACACAAATAAAGGTCTATTATAAAGTTTTGATCCAAGTAACAAATCTTCGTTAGTGAATGATATCGCTATGCAACATGAAGCGCACGTGTCTGCTTGAGAAGTAAAAGCAGTTGGACGACTATTTCGACCAGTGCATCCTTGGTCTCCTGTGGGAGTGACAACAGATCATTTATGCTGAAAGAGGATAGTTCTTCCGATCGGGTTGTCGCCTCTACCGTATTTGAAGGAGCGCCATCTTCTTCCGTCGTATTAATGACGTGACATGCAGCAGTTTCAATTGAAAAAATCTTTGGAAAGAAGTCTTTCAAGGTTATCGGTTGCCGAGGTCGAGGAATTCCTCACTTTCTTCGATGATTGGTCGAGGTCTTTTCATACTCAACTTTGTTTTTCTTTTTTGTACTTTTTCTTTTATGGTTTCGGTACGAACGTGATTCTTTCTGAGTAAAATTTTGTTTATGTTTCTTTCGACGGATTACCAACATCGATCCTTCATCTATATCTTCAACTTGTTCTTCTTTCTCTTGTAAGTTAATTTTCTAAAAGTCAGTCTTCCCTGTGGCCTTTAATGTCAGATATATAATGACCGGCTCCAACGATCCAAACTGGATTAAACTTCCTATCGCAAACATGAGGATGTCCGGATGAATCATTACTGCAGCGTGATTTGTCTGCGCCACGTCCTCCAGGTCCAACTCAATTTTTCTTTCTTGAACCAATTTCAAAATTAACTCCTTCAATACAAAGCATTTTTCCACCGGATGACTAACAACTCAATGATATTTGCAGTAATTAGGATCGTTTACTCTCCCCAATTCTTCCGGTCACTTACATTCGGGGAGCTCAATTAGTCATTTCTCAAGCAACTGCTCTCGCATGTCTGGAAGATCGAAGTCTGGAAAAGGGTAAATTTTCTCTTGTCTCTCTTTCAATGTTGGTCATTTCTTCTCGCCCACATCTTGGCGTTTTTCAATCTTCTTCTCTTTAGAAGTAAACTTTAAAGGGGTCGAATTTACGACCATAGCTTCTTTAGTTGCACCCTTCAATACCTTCTAGGTGCTCTTCACTTCTTTCCTTTCTTTCTTTACCTCTGGGATTAATAAATCGTTACTCCCTCTATTAGCAATGCTCAACTCCATATCATGAGCTCAGGTAGCTAATTCCTCGAAGGTGCGGGGTTTTATCCCTTGTAGGATGTACGAAGTCCCCAGTGCATTCCTTGAGTGCACATTTCGATAACTGATAGTTCTGTCAATCTATCCTTGCAATCAAGGCTTAATGCTCTCCAACGATTAATGTAGTCAATGACTGGCTTGCCTTTTCGCTACTTGGTGGCAGTGAGCTCTATCATACTGACGATACGCCTAGTGCTGTAGAAACGATTGAGGAATTCTCTCTCAAGCTGCTCCCAGCTATCAATAGTTTCAGGCTCCAGGTCAGTGTACCAGTTGAAGGCGTTTCCTTTCAGAGTTCGAACGAACTGTTTAACTAGCAGGTCTCCTTTGGTTCCAGCATTTTCACAAGTTTCAACGAAGTGGGCAACATGTTGCTTTAGGTTGCCCTCTCCATCGAACTGCTAGAAGTTTGGCGGCTGGTACCCATTTGGCATCCTTAGGTCGTCAGTTCTCTTCGTATACGGCTTGGAATACAAAAGGGAAGTCTGACTAGGACCTCCATATTGAGCCTTGATGGAGTTTGCAATCATTTCCTACAATTGTTGAATAGACAGCGAAACAATTGAAGTTGAATCTTGGGGCTGACTATCTTGCAAAACCTTCTTCCCTTTGTCATTGCTCTTGACTACGGGTGTATGACTCAATTCAACCGCGTCACAACTTTCAATATAGTTCTTGAGGGATGCAATCTCATAATCCCTTTCTTCAACTGCCTTCAGTAGCATGCTAACTTTCTTTTCAAGCTCAGCCATTCTCTCCTCACTTGTTCCGACGTCAGCCATCATGACTGACATTACATTTGGTTGGGATGCCTCCTTGCTTGATCGTTCAGAAGCTGAGGTATGCTTGTCAAGTGTAGGATTCTCTTTGATGACGACTCCAGCTTTCGAGTCTCTTGAGATCCGCTCCCATATATTTCTTGCGACCTCAAAGGTAGGTTGCTCTTCCAATTGTATTTCCTTAGAGTGGCTACGGAATCGGTCTTTTGAAAGTCTCACTTGAAGCCTTAGGAGCATTGTCTTTGGATGCCATGTCATATGTCTTGTGCAGGAGAAAGAAATGAAAGGTAGAGAGTGTCCCACTGGGCGTGCCAATCTGTTCGACGAGATTTTCGAAGAAATTTAATTCGTGGAACTTGAACTTCGTATATGAATTAATTTCAGTGTTGTGAGTACAATCTCTAATTTTTTGATCCTTTGATTCTTTCTCTTAAAGAAAAGTAAACACGTGCAACTTGAATTCTTGAGATCTTCTATGAAACTTTGCCCTCAAAGTCTTCAACTCTCGAGTCTTCAATTCTTCAAGTCTCTAGAACTTTAGTATTTTGGATCCTCGATCTTTAGCTTCTTTGGAATTTCAGGGCTTCAATCTTCAGAACTTGTGAGCTTGTGAGCTTGGGAGCTTTCGGTCTTCAGATCTTGAGCTCAGTCTTCAATTCTTCAGAATTTGGAGTATTCACTCTTCCAACCCCTCCCTCATGAAAAAGGAGACCCTCAACTTATAGGGATTTTTTTTTTGGGGGGGCTTGAGCCAACTTGCTTTGGGCCATTGGGCTTGGGCCATGGGCTTGGGCCCGACTTTCTCTTTAGTTTGGGCTAAAGTTGGATTTGGGCCCAATAATTTCTTTGGCCCAAAAATATTCAAAATTTCTTCTCCAACAATCACAATTTTTCTTTCTTAGACTAAAATTTTTTTTGGCTTTTTGGACTTTTTGTATGGACTGAATGTTTTTCTTTTTTTTTTTTCTATATTTGCAATTCTTTTTAATTTGGAATTTTTACCTAGAAAATCCTCTTCCTAAAATTTGAATGATTTCGTTTAAGGTTTTTAGCTCTAATTTTGGACAAATCTAATCATTTTTTTTCAAATATTTTAATATTTTCAAAATTACTATTTATTTTCTTATAGAGCCATTTTTGGATTTGACTTTCTATTTTGTAAATATTCATGTTTGATCTCAATGCATTTATTATGAGATTAATGAATTCTATTTTTTCTTTATCAGGGTATTGATTCATGTTTATTTTTCCCAAATTAACAATACCTATTTTTTTTCTTAATCATTTTTACCAATTTTTTAGTCTAGTCATGTACATTTTCTTACTACTTCATTTTATTTTATTTTTGTGTGTGAATTCGATAGTTTTTGTCATGGTTGGTGTTGAATATTGTTATGGATATCAGTGATTTGGTTTTATATATTATGTATATACATGAGTATATTTAAGTGCAATATTTTAGAGATATCATATGACTAAAGTATAATGTGTCACACAAAACATTTTGTTGTATATATAACATGTGCTTTTTTGTCATTACTTTTTGTTCTAAACTAATGTATAATATGTTAGATATTTAAGTATCACCATATATAGAGTGCATGCATAAAAAAAAATATATTATAAGGTATATTGGGAAAGGGTTGAAATCCCTAACGCAATGGAAAAACACAGAACCAAACTCGAAATTAATTGAGATCTTGAAATACCCATACATTGTAAAAAAAATATACAAAATACCTATTGTATTAATACTAGGGTTAAGCATGCTTTTAGAGATAGAAGTTTTACATTCATTGTCGACTCTGAACACCACCATCTTGAACCTCTCCTATTCTCTGAATGATGATGTGATAAAGGAATGTGGATCATTTTCTTGATTTAGAAAAAAACCAGCGAGAAAACTAAGAGAATTTTTAGAGAGGAAGAAGAAGAAAACCCAAAATCACAAAACTATTGTGTCCTTTTTTTTTTTTTTTTTCTTTTGCAGGCATATATATAGAGAGAGAAATCAGGAGATGTGGGAGTAAACCACGTAAAGTGTAACTCCCACATATGGGACTTACCTTTATGTATTTATTTATTTATTTTATTTAACAATTAAATTAATAATTAATAATTAATTAAATATAATTTATGATTTAAAGGAAAACCTCCCATATAACCTATAGTTTTAATTTATTTAATTTAATTTAATCAAATTTAATTAAAATAAATTAAGAAAATTAATTCTTTAATTAATTAATTTTCAAATTAAATATCTAATATTTAATTTAACTTACATTTAAATCATATTCAATTGTTATTCTCTCATAGCTTATAGTTTTAACGTGCATCTAACACATTAATTTTAACTTATAGTTTTAATATGAATCTAATTCATATTAATATTTGAACTCCTTCAAATATTTAATTCTCTCAAAATTTAATTTTGTATCATATCCAAAATTAAAATGATATTATAAAGTTTAAAATAAACTTTATATTATAATGTATTATCATACATTATATTATTTTCCTACGTAAATTTGAACATTTCTAATTTCATTCAAGACATAAATACCTCATCACTCTTTACGAGCTAGGAAGGGGACCTAATGGACCTACAGATCAGAAGCTCCAATAATATGAGATTAATCGGCTAAACTCATTAACCACATTAATCAATACTCGTTAACTATGAGTACACTCTACTAAAACCCACAACTGCACTCTTATCACTGCATATATATTTTTGTGTCCATGGATATAAACCAATAACAGCAAAATAGTCCTTCACAAGTGTTCGTACACCAATTGGGTTAAATTACCGTTTTACCCCTAGGTTATTTTTAAATCCTTAGGTACCAATGCTCCTCTAATGAACAACCTGTTTATGATCCAATAATTAAACGGAATCTCCTCTCGTGCCAGTGAGAGAGTAAGGCCAAGTCCCAGAGACACAACTTAAGAGAACACTTATTTACTTACCCAAAAGATGGGAATGAGTGAATTCCATCTTGTATAATTATGTCCCAGCTCCCCACTCGGTCTTGTCCCCAAGATGGTAGGAATATTGAGTCGGGAAACGGCCACTCTCACCCATACAAATCAAAGACAATCCCTGTTCATAATATACTTAAGATTAAGACTAAGTTGCTTAGGTCATCCTATTGAAATAGAAACCTAACTAGTCAACGTCTAGTGATCACTATTTCTTGGTCCAGTTTTATGGAAACTCATTGCATAGGGTACCCCCACTTGCATGTTACTTACATGAACGCGTTAGTTTATTGCGTTTGTATCAAATATAAAGTATGTCGTATCCATAGCGTGTCACTAGGATAAGGTACCTAGCTTTATCCCTATACTATAGACCCTTTAGACTGTATCTTGAACATTGATTTCCATATGTCCCCACATACAGTTCAAGACTTATATAACAGCCTAGGATGTTAGTTTATTGAATTTAATAGTTTATTGAATTTAAGGTTATTAAGACAAAACAAACAAAAACAATAATAATGCTTATTGAAGTAACACATCAATAACTCTTTATTAATGATTTAATGACGGTCAAATAATTATATTTACAATCTACGAGTTTTACGTCATAAAACTCAACATATTGTTCATAAATTAATCAGTATATTGCATACATTAATTGATTACACATGTATTGCAATAGGTAATATATTGTTCCAATAATATAAGTTGTACACCAAAAATATCGATACAGATCAATAGACAAGGGAATTAGGAGTTTTGATTACTTATACAATGTAAATCTATACATGACAGGCGATTAGAAGATATAAAATCATTTTCCATGTCTTTGACTAAATGATCATAAAAGCTTAATGATGTTGGCACTCCTGCATTTTCTTGTTTAATTTGTCTCAATTATGGTAACTATTCTTCATCCTATAAGTTTTGAGTGCAATATATGCAATAATAATGTAGTAACAAAAATCTCTACAACGTTATATTTAAACAACAATGTATATGTATTAGGCAGTGCTACTCCAAACTATATGAATATACAATTCAATATAGTAGGCCAACTAGTATATATTCCGAACTCAACCAAGAACAATAAATCCTTCAATAAGTTTATATATAGTATCAACAAGTGTATATCAAATATTACATGCTACATTCTTATGGCAATGATTTTCAAGACTACTAAAGTAGATAACTCAATTACCTATAATCTACTTTAGAACATTTCAACATACATTTCAAATGAACAACATAACTAGGATACATTCAAGGTTAACAATCACAAATTTTCAATTCTTAAAAATAAACAAATTTACATGTAAGTTATTTTAGTAGACAAAAAAAAAAAAAAAAAGAAAAAGAAAACTATGGTCAATACACAATATAGGGGAGTGTACAATTCTTTTCGGTGTCATTGTAATTTTAAAAAATAACCGGTCAAAATAAATTTATAATACTAGACCCTTCTACCTATACTACGATGGCGTAGTACAAGCGGCAAGTCTGGGTCGATTCACAGGGAAGTGTGTGTTATGTTTCAAGCTAATTCTCTAGTTATAGTGGTGAACGGGGGGTTGTGTGTGGCATAGAACTAAGGTGCAAAAATTAAATGCAATAAAGTAAAATAAAAGGGTAAATGTAACCAAGATGGGAAAATCTAGCCTTAGGAGCGAATTGGGTTCCTATGTAACTTCTATCATTGAAAGATCTTAATAAATATATAATCGATTATGCATGCACAACAACTTACCCAATTCATCCAGATTCATCGACGCTACAAGCAACCCAATCATTTGGGACAAACCGAGGAAGCAACCTAACTATCAACTAAAGGCTTAAGCCATAATTAATCTACATGCCTTAGGTCCTATTGGGTTTGATAAGCAATCAAATAAGAGGTCATGTGCATTAAGCCCTAGGATTCCATTGTGTGATTAATTAGAGGAAAATCCTAATTTAATTAACCAATTAATCTTTGAATCAAATTGAAATATGCATCCTAAGATTCAAGAAAAGCTTAAAACCAAAGCATACAAGATTCAATTGTTTGTTACTTATGTGATTATAGCTAGATGAAGGGGAAGACATCATGGAAGCCACAAAACACATAGCAAACGACATACATCCAAGGAGAGGGCATCAATCCATCCAAGAAATATACATCGAGAACTTAAAATAGACTCAAAGAGGCATAATCATATTATGAAGTTCATTAAAATAAATCTAATTCATTACATAAGAGTTTGCTCTCAAGAACTAGAAACTACTTACCTAAATGCCTTCATAGACAAAGAGAGTAAAGGGAAGAACTTCCAATCCATGATTACAATCCAAAAATGAAATGAAATCTAAGCTAAAGGAAGAAAAGAAAGGGTTGGTGGTTGCTGCTCCCAAAATTCCATCTTTTCTCCTCTCCTTTTTGGCCCAAAAAATGAAAGGGTTTATATATAAAGTCGGCCAAAGTGCGTAGGAACTTGATACCCTAATCAAAGTGTCTGTCCAGGCGTAGAGTGGCGCCTGGGTGTTCCCTACTCGCGTGTGCGTCTAATGGTCAGAGAGCCAAGGCACTCCTAGAAAGTTTGCTCTTAGGTGGAAGGCGCCTAGTGTAGTGCCAGGCAGCACCTAAATGCTAGGTAGCCTTGGCTAATTTACCTTTTTCCCTCCATTTGTTGCTAAATGCTCCGTGTTGATCGGAATTTCAACTGAAAGGTCCTGATAGTCTCCTTTGCTCGTTTTCCTATAAAAATCACTAAAATAAACAATAAATTCACGTGAACTAATAAGATTTAGGTTGAGATGAATACCTTCTTTGGGGAGCTATCAGGAGACAATCTACATAAAAAAAAAAAAAAGTCCAAACATACAAACATAGGAATCAAACTATTTTAGGTATGAGAGCCACGAAGCTATCTACCTTACAAAACAACTAGGGTATATTCAGAATACTACGTACAAATAATCTTTAATCCTCATATAATTATATATCATATCAATGGATGTATATCGCATATATTAAAAAGTATAAAATACAATACAGTATTTTTTGTCTAGTGTATTTTAGTGTACAATACAATACCACATCCAATAAGGACAATGTACAAACATTTTACTAATTTATAGTATATCATCTGAACGTATATAGATACATTTGTATGGCAATGATTTATAAACCTACTAAAAACAAGAACTTAAAAACTATATATAAACAAAGAGTATATATACTTTATACCAAAATTATCTATATTATTATTCAAAACAACTAAAATGAACAAAACAACTAGGGTATATATAGGCATCAAAATCACACATTTATAGTAATAAAAAAAAATTCATTTGCATGTGTCGTCTTACAGGTTGATGAAGAGAAATAAATTGTAAAAACTACTATGCATATAGAATAGAGACAAGACACTAGAGATTTCGAACAAAATATACAATCACAAAAATCAAACATTTTCAATTCTCAAAAAAATTAAAATCATTTTTCTGTGTCTTCTTAAGAGTGGACGAAAAAGAAATTATGGAAAATCTACTATAGTCCATGCAAAATTCGAACAAAATGGTTTAAAATTAAAAAAATTTCTACAAGAAGTCAATAAAGAAGCAAAGAAATTCAAAGAAGAAACAAAATATAATAAGAAATATACCTTGAATGTATCAAAAGAACAAAGTGACTCAGTTATTTTCTTCATATATACCTTTTTCATTAGAACTCTAGTTTGAAACGTTTGAAAAAATGGAAGAATCAAAAAATTTTTACCAAAGAAAGAATGGGTTGCAATTTCTTTTCCCTAGAGCCCTAGTTTTAAGGGAGGAAGAAAGAAAGAAATTGTGATTCTTGACTAAAAAAAGAAAGAAAATTCTTTATTTCTAAAACTTTATCGAACTAAATTTAAATTCTTAGTGGGTGCATGGATGAGAGAGGAATTATTATTATTTTTTCCTTTTTTCTATTTTTATTTTATTTAATAGTAAAATAGGCCATAACATTTGTAAAATAACAAGTACATTATGTCATTTCTATATAAAAAATATATATATATTTGGATGTAAAAGATATTTGTGTAATATGAGGCTATAATTAAAATCTTTTATGTAGAAAACTCTTTTTGTTTTTTCTATATTTGCAACTCGCCCTTCTATTTATATATATATACATCATAATAGTGATCCCTGTGATAAGTTTTGAGTATGTGAATTAGGTTCCGAAAATTAATTTAAAAGTTATATAAACACATTTGAGCAATTGAGGTAGGGAAAAACTTTAGTAATTGTCATATTTTTATTTATGTTTGGTAATTTAAAAGGTATATAAACACATTTTAGCGACCTTAATCGAGGGTATTTTTGTTATAGGAATTTTACTAAAATATACAGTTAGTCATTTTTGCAAGAAAACATTGTTTTAGGCCTTTTTCAAACACTACAATTTAAACATAGTTATTTTTGTTGTCGACCCTTCATTGGAACCTTTGAAATATATAATAGAATCCTTTACCCTACTTTGTTCGTGCTCCCCTTATTTTACAATAGAAAAGTTAGGGGCTGTAAATAAATCTTAGCTGTTTAGTTGCCTAAAAGTTGCTCAAATAACTTGGGAGTGTTCTCTTGTATATTTTATCTATACAAGTTTGCAAATACAATTCTCTAGTTTGCAAACGTCTTCCTCCAGACATATCCTTCAGTATTAAAAGACTTCTAGTAGCCAAATATTGAATTTGAAACATGAACTTTTTGCTCATTAAACCAATTGAACGAGTACAGATGAGAGAAAAATCTCTGTGGCAAACAAAATTCAGTCGCCATTCTCGATTATAGACCTTAATCTAAAGACCATTGGTTGAAATAAGATTTAAAGAGAGACTACTTCATCAGACAAGTCTTTTAACTCAAAATGCTTCAGATGGTTGCATCACTCTCCTGGCTGCTCCTCTGCTTCAAAATCCAATCCTCTGATGCTCATTGGCCCTATGTTAACTGTCCATTCAAAGCTTTAGTGAGGAACATAATTGGAAAAGTATGTAGAGCAAAGATTATGATGTAGTGCAAAGATTATGACATTCAAGACATTTTCATCATTCATGGATGGCAAGGTTAGAAACTGGTTCGAAAAGTACAACTTTTTATTGCCACTAGTATTATTTTAGTTCAAGAATGTGAAGGTAGAAATTGAAGTTTTTACCTTCTCTTACCTCGTGGTGCGATGCACATGTTAGCTTCATTCTTAGTTTCTAAACCATCTTTTATAAACTATCACTAAATAACTTATTTTAATAAAAGTGAATTCTAAGGCATTCACTCACTTTGCCAATGAGGCTTAACACTTCGAAATTAGAGGATCTCTTTACTTCAAGAAATTGTAAAAACAGGCTTGTAATAAAGTTGGTATATTAAAAAAATTGGCTACACGTACCCACAGCGTCTTGCCCTACTAATTTGGGAATAAACTGTTTGATGTGATCTTCGGCCGCTTTCTCAGACTTCAACATCTGGCACTCGAAGGAAACCATAATCTCATTCTTTCCATGTTTTTTTTCAACCATGCTCACTACATCCTCTTCCCAACTGTCTACAAACACGAGATAAGCTTACTGATGTTCATCACATCAAAGTTACAATCAGTTCAAACAAGAAGCCAACGGATTCAGAGAGGCCATGACGAGTCAATATTTATATGAGGTTCTAAAAGTAGAATTTAGCAAATGGCAATAGTTAGTGTTTGATTTGAAAAATAGCTCAAACATTCAAGATATGGAGGAATATGAACAACCAATAATCTGTTTCCATCTCTTGTTATGTGATTTTGTTCACGTTTGAAACATGAAGCAGAAAGAAGATTAATTAGATATGATGCTGCAAAAGGAGAGGAGAATTCTTGAATTTCTCATCGAAGTATGAATTGAAAAATAAGTTTCCTATTGCAATAGTTGGGACTTACCCATGAGCATGAACGATGCTGTGAAACCGTGCAGCATCATGGCCTCTACATTCAACGACGACTGTTCGTTCTTGCTTGTTCTGGTAGTGCAACACAAATGGAAATGGAAATGGAGATGTAAAAGGATAGGAATGTCAACAAACAACTTAATAAAGGTTGAGAGGAAAGGAGCAAAAGAAGGCAAACATATCATACACTGTAGTTCATAATTGTGAGCTTGATCAAACGATAATCCTCACCCCTGCTGCACTCTCTTTCACATTCCAATTCTGGAAGACAAATATTCACACCAAAATATCAACAAACTTAAAGATTACACAAAAGCAAGGTAAACTCTTTCTTTAAACTGGGCAAGGGGAAACTGAGGAAAACCATGCATTCTAAAGAAGGATCGATGTGAATCCAAACATTGATCTATATATAAACAAAGGATCTATTACAAAAAGGCAAAGAAGATTCAAGAGACTTTCACAACACAAGAAAGAGAATAGCATGAAGAAGATGTAGAAAAAGCAATGCAATTTAGAAGATGGCATGGGAACAAAAAAAGAAAAAAAAGTGTTCAGAAATTGTGAATAGTGCCAGTCCAGATTGCACCTATTGGGAGTTTGTGATATCAAAGCTTGTCAAACATGAAGATCTTGATTAGCACCTCCTACTGTAGATATTTAAGACAATTTGGACCATTGTCATGGTTTTGCTCTGCATTTAGATTTCACAATTGTTGTGCAATTGAACTTTGATTTCATAGGTCTTCTTTCCTCCAATTTGCATTTGATAGTTTTTGAAATACTTTTGGTCTTTGGTTCTTCGAACATCCTTTTGTCCTGTTTAAAGGCATGTTAGCTTTTGAAAACTCAGAATATTGTTATCAAAAACTTGTGTTTCTTGAACTCCTTTGGAGTTGTATTCTTTTCCAATATTGCTTTTAGGCTTAAAGCTCAACCGGTTTCTTGGATTAGTTTTAATCAATCTGATTTTGGAGTGAGTCATCCTGGAATCTAGGAGTGACCATCATAAATACAAAGTTTGATATGAGAGTTATTCATCCTAACTAAGCTCTTTGTAGACTTGTTACCATTGGTTAAGTTTGCCATATTTGTGAGTGGCAAAGGATTGTAGAAAGATTTCTAGCTCAAGGGCGATTCTCCTTAAGAATACTAAGGGTCACGAAAATAAGATACCATGCCACCATAGAAACCTGAAACATGATATTCATGATCAAAATCCATACAAAGAATGTTCAGGTCAAGGACATAACAGATCTACGCAGCTCAGTTCAAACCTTCAACATATATAGAATTCTAGAATAGTAAGTATTCATTTGGTCAATAGTATTCAAGCCAAAAAAAGAAAAAAAAGAAAGGAAAACCCTTTTGTTACCAAGATCAGGTAAAACCCAACACTTTCATCCAACCTTCATTTTCCCAAACCAGTTTGATATCGCTTTCCCACAGCCGATTTTTCAGCCTTGTTAAGGAGTACTTCCATAAATATCGAACCCAAAAAAACAATGGTTCATAGTTATACTTCAAATGTTATTTACCAGAAAACATTCAGAAATAAAAAAGAATCAAAGCAGAGAGAGAGAGAGCAGGGAATGGGCGTGAAGCGTACCAGTGCCATGGAGGCCGTAGCAGATGGAGTCGGGAAGTTGAATGAAGTGGCCAGAGACAGAGCCGCAAGGCAAAAGTGCAAGCGAAGCAACTCCTTCCATCGCCATTCCCACCTTCTCTCCTGATTCTACAAAACGAAATCAATCGGTAACGTCCCCAATTTTTTTTTTTTTTTTTTTTTTTTTTTTTTTTTTTTTTGTCTTTGTCGAATTGTAATTTGAATCAAAATACCATTTTTCAATACAGACTTGGCACGAGGTTTGGTTGAACTTACGGTGATATGGTTGAATTTCTAATACTTTATCCTCAATCACACTTGATAAGTTTTTTCATGAACTCTCATGACACCGCAAAAGCAGTTAATTGAATTGTATGAATGGTAAAACGTAGGGCTGGGGTTGGTTATCATCTAAAGTCAGAAACGCATAGTTGGGTCTATTTCATACCATCGACTCTTCTCCCGGTTGTCAGCCGTAGGAAAGTGTTAAGTACCAAAGTTATTTCTATCCCTAGGTAACACTTCTTAGCCTTGTCAATTGAGTTCCACAATCACTTACCCTCTCGAGCAGTCTGATTATTGCTACTTATATCGATTAGCTAGATGGACATAAGCATTTGATTAAAAATACAATTGACAAGATGAAATAGTCTTCTACGGTTCTTTATTTAGATGATAACGCAACCCGTGGCCATTGAAAGAGTTAGTTACACATGAATAGCCATGGAAGATGTATATATTGATGAACGGAATTATTGTTTTAGAAAATACAATTCCTTGCTAATAGACTAAAACAAAAGTAAGAAAAGAGATAGAAAGCATGGAATGGCTTCTCAATATCTTGGGCTCACCAGGATGGTAGCGTGAGTTCTGCTGTGAAGTGGTCAGGCGGAGGGAAGACTCTTCTCTTTCAAGCTATTTGTCTCCGGTTGTCGTCTGGAGAGAACTCTGCTGTCACTTAGGAATTCTTCCGAGAGGTCCAACAACATTTTCGTTTACAGGTCTACCCTTTTATAGATGTTGCATTGGAATTGCCGGCAAATCTGCATGATTGGAGGCTGAATTTCTGCCTTGCGTCCATCTCGCCTCATCGCATGATTTCCGATTTAATTTTGATCCACCACTCTTGTCGCATATCAAGCATATCAATCTCCCGACAATCTCTCAAGATTCTTATTTGATTCTCTGCTACCTTCTTGATATGTGTCCACGGATAACTTTGGGTTCATGCGTTAAAGTATGCCAATGCATCCATGGGTTGCTAACGCATCAACCTACATTGAAAGGTTGTCAACACGTCCACAGGTTGCCAACGCATACTCCTGCGTTAAGAGGTTGCCAACGCATCTACAAGTTGCTTGCGTTTTTTCGTTAAAATATGCGTTTAAGGCTCAAAAAGGTTCAAAACAATTATCTTCTTCAATTTACAAGAGTAGAACGCATAGGAAGATTTTTCAATAGAATTTAGCATCAACTACCGCATGATTCTCTATTTAAACTCTATTTTTCTAAGAGAAAGACATATAATAACTTGTATTTCGATCAGCCATGTGGGCAATGAAAAAGCTCAACTTAGACTAGAATGTAGCAGGTGAAGCAAGAAAGCTTCAACTAAATGAACTGACGAAATGGAGATTACCAGCGTACGAAAACACAAAGCTATACAAAGAAAGGACCAAAAAATGGCAAGACAGCAATCTCAGTAAGAAGATACTTACATTAGCTTAGGTTTACAGCTTTCTAGTTAGTTAAACGCATCACTTCTCATCACCTTCTTTAAACGCATGACTGAAATAATCCAATTAATTATAGAATCTGCATAGTCCCTGTGTTCGACCTCAGACTCACCGAGAAAACCTCATTCTTTGCTCATACTTGGGTGAAGGATAGGAAAACTTGACAGATTACTAACGCATAATATTAAGCATGTTAAACGCATAATATGTTGAACGCATGATAGTAAGCTAAATAGATAAACGCACAACAAGTTTTAGGACTTTAGCATTTCATCAACAACAATGGCCTTGTGTTCTAATTCTAGCGAGAGATGGCATGCTTTCCCGAACACCAACGCATAAGGTGACATACCGATGGGCGTCTTGAATGCAATTCTATATGCCAGAGAGCTTCGTCTAGTCTCTTCGTTCAATCTTTCCTCGAAGTACTTACAACTTTTTCGAGGATAGATTTGATCTCCCGATTTGTTATTTCGGCTTGGCCATTAGTCTACAGATGATAAGCTGTTGCGACCCTGTGAGAAACATTGAATTTTGTTAGTAAATTATTGACGATGCGATTTATGAAATGCGTACCTTCGTCACTAATTATGGCCCTTGGTGTCTCGAATTGTGAAAAGATCTGTATTAAGAACTTAGACATCGTGTTCGCGTCATTCCTCGCACAAGCTATGGCTTCCACCCATTTGGACACATAGTCGACTGCCACTATATATACTAATTACTACAAGAAGGAAGGAAGGGCCCCATAAAGTCGATTCCCCAGACATCAAACAATTCAACTTCAAGAATTGAGTTCAAGGGCATCTCGTTTTTGTTGGAAATATTATCCGTCCTTTGACAACGATCGGAAGCAACTACGTATGCCCTTGCGTCTTTAAATAGTGTCGGCCAGAAGTAGCCACTTTGCAGCACCTTTGCAGTTGTTCTCTACCCACCAAAATGTCCTCCATACGGGGCTTCATGATAGCTTGTCAAAATACTATGCGTTTCGTACTCTGGGACACATCGACGTAGGATATGGTCTGGGCCAAGTTTGTATAGATATGACTCATGCCAACAATAAAACTTACTCTCGTGTCTTAGCCTCTTCCTCTGTTGAGCATTAAAGTCTTTGGGTCACTGGTTACAAACCAAGTAGTTCACTATGTCTGCGTACCAGGGTTCCTGACACTCTGCGTTCATGATTTGCTCATCCGGGAATCTTTCCTTAATATCACTCCAACTCTCCTGGACCTCTTTGTTTTCCAGCCGAGATAGGTGGTCCTCAACTTGGTTCTCGGTACCTTTTTTTGTCTTTAATCTCTATATCAAATTCCTAAAGTAACAAAATCCAACAAATGAGTCTTGGCTTGGCATCCTTTTTAGCAATGAAATACTTGATTGCAGAGTGATCCGTGTAGACAGTTACAATTGATCCCACCAAGTAGACCCTAAATTTGTCAACCGCGAAGACTACGGCTAACATCTTTTTCTCAGTAGTTGTGTAATTCTCGTGAGAATCATTTAAGGTTTTGCAAGCATAGAAGATTGGATGCATTACTTTATCCTTTCTCTGTCCCAATACCGCTCCCATGGCATAATTGCTTGCGTCGCACATCAAGCTCGAATGGGAGAGACCAATCCAGTGCAACTAAGATTTGCGCTAAGATTAAGGCCTGCCTCAGTGACTCAAACGCATGCTGACATGCATCATCGAAATTATACTCCTTGTTAGCTTCCAGCAACGCACTCAGTGGTCTTGCAATCTGCAAAAAGCCTCAGATGAATCTTCTATAGAAACCCGCATGGCCCAAGAAGCTTCGCAGAGTTTTAACATTCGTAGGGGCTGGCAATTTGGCTATTGCGTTTATCTTGGCTTGATCCACCTCCAATCCAACCTTCGAGATTTTATGCCCCCACACAATGCCCTCAGTAACCATAAAATGACACTTTTCCCAGTTGAGGACCAGGTTTACGTCTCCACATCTCTTAAGAACTCTTTCAAGGTTGGCCAAGCATTCATCATATGATTCTCCAAACACCGAGAAGTCGTCCATGAACACCTCAACTGACTGTTTCAAATATGCAGAGAATATTGTCATTATACACCTTTGGAACGTCCCTGGTGCGTTACATAGCCCAAATGGCATGCGTTTGAACGCAAAGATGCCATAGGGGCAATGAACGTTGTCTTCTCCTGGTCTTCCGATGCTATCATGATCTTGTTATAGTCGAAATACCCATCAAGGAAACAGAAAAATTCATTTCCTGCTAGCCTAGCATCTGGTCGATGAATAGGAGTGGGAAGTTGTAAGCACTAATCTCTATTTTCCTTTGCTTTAACAAAAGATGAAAATCATGATTAAAGGTTGGCTAGGGTTGGTTTGAATGGTTAGGAGAGTAGGTGGAATTAAAGTGCATATTTAAGTAACTATGATTACTTTCTTCTTCCATTTACTTTTAATAAGTAACAAAAGAGATGGAGATAAGGGTGTAGTTGAACAAGGAACTGGACTTAGGAGGAAAAATTTTGCTAAATGTTGAAGGAAAATCTCAAGTCAAAGGTCAACAAGTTGGAAATAATTTAGGGGAAATGAAAAATTAAGAAATAAATACTAAATTAAATTAAAATGATTATTTAAAGGGATGTTATATTTAATTTGGATGGCTAGGATGAGAAAAAAAGAGAAGAAGCCTCGTTGAAGAAAGTAGGTGTGTGGCCAAAGATGACTGGTTGGACTAGGCAGCAGCTCGGACTCTAAGCAAGCAGCTCAATTACAACGTTAGTTCTCCCGATTCACTCGTGCCATTTTCAGACTAGAGAAGGCTTTATCAATTAGGAATCCAACCTACGGCTGCCAGAGTGATTTGAGGTCGGGAAGTTCGAGTAATCTTGAAAATACTGAAGGTTGTCGCAGAAACCGAGCAAACAAGATGAGTTAGCTTTGAGGAATTTTTCAAGGGTGCTCGAGAAGGTTTTTGAAGCTCAATTTTCTTGGTAAGTCAGTTAAGAGGTAATCCTTGATCCCCATAATTTTTATTTGAATTTTATTTGAAAAGAAAAGGTGTTTTGGAGCTCTGAAAAATCGGATTGAAAACAGGAGACTTGTAAGCCCCGCATCTATTTTTATGGGAACGCAAAGAAGAAGGGGCCGAGAGATGGGTGAATGTGCAAAAGTAGTTGGCTGGCTTGCAGTTGGAGTGGAAAAATAGCTAAGTGTAAGCTATGCGTTGATGGCAATCTGTTGTGGAGGAGGTAATTTTGGTGTAAACGCAAAGGTGAGGGAAGCTTATCATGCGTTGAAGTCGTGACGCGTTGAGGATCATTATGCGTTAAACGCATTGAAGGCAGTGTGTCGGTGGAAGTAAAGGCCACGAGGGGTTTGGGAGCTGTTATGCGGTGAGTCCATTATGCGGTGAACGCTACCATGCGTCGAAGGCGAGTGTGCGTTGGACAAGGAGTGTTGGCTGAGAGAAGGTAATGCGTATGTTAATTATTTGGCGGGAGAGTTTGAAATGAATTATCATCAGAGGCTGTGTGCATTGCTGAAGCTGAGCATAGGAGGTATGCGTCGAACGGATTATAATATAGAGTTGGAATGGGGAACAAGTCGGTGATATATATATAAGTGGACTGAGAATTCAATTGTTCTGCTTGCATTTCAGAGCTCGAGTTGGGTCCATAAGGCGAAACTTCGAAGAGAGGTAGAAGAAGATGTTCATGCTGGTCTGAAGCAGAAATTTCATTGAATTCGTGGAAGAAACTCAGGTTTGACAGAGGTTTCGGCTGCTGTGATCTCTTCAGAGTGATGCTCGGTTTTGGAGGAAGAACAAATTGAAGAGACGAAGGTTAGGGCTGAAACTTTGAGGTTAGTAAGTTAACTCGAATTCTAGCAGAATTCATGAAGGATGGTTGAGCTGAAATTGTCTAATTGTGTGTCAAACTTAGGAAGAAGAGACGGAAGTTGAACTGTCGGATGATTAGAGGCAACTTGGAGTTGTCGAAGGTTATGTCCTAAACGGTGAGGAGGTTCTTCATGAAATTTGGAGGTGAGATGTAGGACCTGTATTTTAACAAGTTTATAGAAGGAAGAAAGTACTGGAATTTGTAGAAACGAAATGTTTAACAGGTTGAAAAAGGAAGAAGAAAGGAAGAAGGAAACAGTTCTGTCACAGCGGGAGTATCGCTGAGTGAGCGAGAGATTGAGCAGCAGAGGAAGTAACGCTGCAACGCAAAGATAGGCTTGCGTCTCACAATTCTCGCTAGAGTATCGCTGGGTATCGCTCCTCAAGGTAGTTTCGCTGGTTTTAATCAACGCAGTGTCGCTAGTACAGTTTGAATATCTTTTGAGTAACGCTGGTAGCTTATTAATTCCCATAGAGTAACGATGCTACTGTATGTTAAAGAAAAGGGGAGTTTATGAAAACTAAACTTGAGGATTGTGTATTTTCAGGCCAAGAAGAGCTCGGGAGGCTTATAACCCATTTAGAGCCGGGACCGATTGTGAGTGACTGTTTGTTATATCTTGTGTTAAACTTAGTACGCATAGTGATGAGGAAACGTAATGCATGGTAGTTTGCTTTATGTATGTGATGTGTTAGTGATTTAAAAGAATACTATTACAAATGTCTAAGCATATAAGTGGTTGAGGGACCTTATGGTGAAAGCTACTTGTGAGTAAGCGTGATATTAAATGCCGAGGGATTTGAGAAGGCACTTGAATAACAGTAGAGAATGGACTACAATGCTCAGGGACTGTAAGTGAAGGCATGTAGTATCCTATCACAACTAGCTCGTGCCGAGGGATTCTGTGTAAAGGCACTTGAGCGTAGATAGAGTTTGTTACCTGTGCTGAGGAATTTCATGTGAAGGCACATGGTGTTGTAGTTAAACATGAACAAGTGCTGAGGGACGGGAAGTGAAGGCACTAAATAGATAGGAAACTAGTGAAACATGAGAATTGATAGATATACATGCGATGGTTACTACCTTACAAACTGAATTAAACTAATATGATTTGTCTTAGTAGATTTAGTCACTCACTGAGCCTTTTGCTCATCCAGTTTGTTGTTGTTTGCAGTTTCAGGTAGCGAGCGTGTCCGGGATGCCTAGCCTACTGAAGAATCTCGTCTGGGCCTATCTGGAAGCGAAACCTCTGGGATAGTTGTAAATACTTAGTTTGCTCATATGACATGTAATAAACATCTTTACTGAGAGTGTAGTGAAAGAGGGATGTGTTGTACCTACTATGAGTATTTTTTTCAGATATGTTAGTTAAAAGTTTACACGTTCTTCTGATCCGATAAAGAGTTTGTTGTAGGATTTGCTTTTCGTTTATGATGTATATATTATAGAATCTTATGTTGGGCAATAGTATCATGCTCCTTCCTAGGTATAGAGTAAATCTGGGTTGGGGTGTGACAAGACTACTAGCCGAAATTAGCTGGAGGCTGCCTAGAGGGCCTGTCCACGCTTGTCGCTAGCGCCCCCCTCCCCCCCACCCGCACACCCTGTGCGACACACGCCCCACATGCTAGCGCCACGCCCTACCCAGCACCCAACACTAGTGCCCAACGCCAACACCTAGCACCAAACCCCCAGCGCCCACACCTAGCGCCCCACGACCCTAACACCACGCCCCTGCGAGCACCCCTTGCCCACCTGCTGCCCACCGGGTGCCCAGGGCATCTTGGGTAATTTTGGACATTTTTGGACTCTAATTGATATTTTCTTGAATAATTGGTCTTAAAATGGGTAAATATGAATTGTAAGCTAATTTTTGGATATTTTTGGAAATTTTGAGAATTTTGCAAAATAGTCCCTAAAGTGGTGGAAATGATGAAAAAGGTGGAAAATAAGCTTGATATGGACAATATGGATAGAAGTAGTTAAATAATGAGTGTAAGGACTTCAAGGAGAGGATCTAATGGCTTGTAAATGATATTTCAGGTCACATTGAGATTGGAAAACCCAATAAACCCCGAGGAACAGGCTCGGATTGTGATTGACACTCATTTTTCCTAAAATGATTCTATTTATAGTGTCTAGTTATGATTTCTTATAAAATGTGATTTGATGATGATTTGCTAAATGTTAAGTACGACTACTGTGTTATTTGGTTTAATGGCATGAAAAGCATGATTTATCTATTTTCCACAAGTTTTTAGAAAGCATGTTTAAATAATGCTATTCATTGAGGAATGACCTGATTTTCCATAAAACGTTTTATGATGTACTTTTTATGCAAAGCATACTTGTTTTCTAAATGTTTTTTAAGGGACCCAATGCTGAAGGACGTTAAGAAGGCACATGGGCAACCTTGTGACATGAGGTAACTCACTTCTAAAGGACGTTGAGAAGGCACTTGAGTTTTCCAGGGACCCAGTACTGTAGGACATGGAGAAGGTACTTGGGCAGCCCGAGATAGTTCCTATGTGCACATAGTGAGCGATGACGATGTTGTGTTGAGATTACTCCATATCAGCTAGGTTTTCGACATTGGGTGTGTTGAGATTACTCCGCCCCAACTAAGGTTTGTTTTCGACGTTGAGTGTGTTGAGCTTGCTCCGCCTTAACTAAGGGTACTTTTGAATGCAAATGTATTTGATTAGTTTCAAAATTTTATTTAAGCAAATGGCATGGCTTATGTTTTCTTCCTTGCCTAAGCACAATTTTTATGATATAGTATATGTTTTCTCTATTATTAAGCATGATTTAATTCACAAGTTGTGTTTTTAATATTATGTCACTCACTGGGCTTCCAGCTCACGTTTTCCTTGTTTTCTATTCCCTCCAGGTAGCGAAAGAGTTCTCGGTGCTTAGCCTACACAAACATCGCCCTGCTAAAGCTTCAAGTCATCAGAAAATACTTTTCATCATAGTTGTTATATGTGTAAATCACCTTGTGTATTTGGCATGTAAACATAGCTAGTTATATGTTGGGAATGAGTTAGGAGAAATATATATGTCATCTAAGTTTAGTTGTGATCAAGGTTGAAGTACCAGTTTATGTAAATATAAGTTCTCATGTTATTATAATTATTGGCTTGGTGGATCTGAATGTTTTATAATTTAAGATTATGTGCTATGGGCGGTTATGTTAAATAATGTTTTCAACAGTGAACTCCGTTGTCAATTCCGTATTAACAGTGTTCAATGAAGTCTTGGCCTGCCTCGACTTCCTACTCAACACATCGGCTACAACATTAGCTTTTCCTAGATGGTACTCTATCGAACAATCATAGTCTTTAATCAATTCCATCCATCTTCTTTGTCGTAAATTCAATTCTTTCTGATCAAAGATATACTTCAAGCTTTTATGATCAGTTAGAATACGACATTTCTCTCCGTACAGGTAGTGTCTCCAAATTTTCAAAGCTAATACGACTGCTGCCAACTCTAGGTCATGCGTAAGGTAATTGCATTCATGTTTCTTTAGCTGCCTCGACGCATATGCAATTACCTTTCCCTTCTGCATAAGTACACAGCCTAAACCCTGTCGTGATGCATCGCAGTAGATTTCAAACTCTACTCCAAGAGTAGGCAATGTCAATACTGGATCACCAGTTTTTCCTTAAACTTTTGAAAACTTTGTTCACACTCATTAGTCCATTCGAATTTGGCTACCTTTTTGGTTAAGCTCGATAATGGTAGTGCTATTTTTGAAAATCCTTCCACAAATCGGCGATAATAACCTGCTAATTCCAGAAAACTACGAACTTCTGTCACATTAGTAGGTCGTTCCCAGTCAACTATCGCCTCAATCTTTTGTGGGTCTACACTTACCCCTTCTGCTGACACCACATGTCCTAGAAATATAACACGGTCAAGCCAAAATTCACACTTACTGAATTTAGCATACAACCTCTCAGCACTCAATGTCTGTAATACTACTCGGAGGTGTTCTGTATGCTTCTCCCTATTTTCAGAATATACCAGTATATCATCGATAAATACTACAACAAATTGATCAAGGTATGGGTGGAATATTCGATTCATGAGATACATGAATACAACTAGAGCATTAGTCAATCCAAAAGGCATTACTAGAAACTCGTAATGTCCATACCTTGTTCTGAATGCAGTCTTTGGAATGTCTGTCCCTTTAATCTTTACCTGATGATATCCAGATCGTAAATCAATCTTGGAAAACACTGAAGCACCATTAAGTTGGTCAAACAAGTCATCAATACGAGGCAATGGATACCTATTACGTTTCGTTACCTTGTTCAACTGGCAGTAGTCGATGCATAATCTAAGTGTGCCATCTTTCTTCTTTACAAACAACACGGGTACTCCCCACGGTGACACACTGGGTCATACATACCCCTTATCAATCAATTCCTGCAACTGTACTTTCAATTCCTTCAATTCCTTTGGTGCCATTCTATATGGAGTTTGCGAAATTGGTGCGGTTCCTGGAATCAAGTCAATAGAAATTCTATCTCTCTATCAGGCGGCAAACCAGGTAGTTCCTCAGGAAACACATCCAAGAATTCACTTACCACTGGAATATCCTCTGGTCTCAACTTACTAACCTGTGCATCAATCACATAAGCAAGGTATGCTGAACAACCCTTGCTTAACAACTTCCTTGCTTTAACTGCAGATATCACACAAGTAGGAAATATTTTCCTGTTTCCCCTGAAAGTAACTTCGGTTCCCTCAATTCCTTTAAACACGACTTCCTTCTGGAAGCAATCTATGGTAGCTCGATATTTAGACAGGAAATCTATTCCCAGTATAACATCAAACTCTTGAATATTTAAGGGAATTAAGTTGGCTGTCATGGTTACACCATTAATTTCAACTACACAATCTCTATATACTCCATTAGTCACAAGCACATCACCAACAAGAGTATATATAAACAGTTCTTCAAACAAAGATTCTAATTCACAATCTATATTTACAGTAAACATTCTAGGAACAAAAGAATGAGTAGCTCCAGGATCTATCAAAACATAAGCAGAAGTATGACAAATAGGAATTGTACCAGTAACAACATTAGGAGTCTCATCGGCTTCTTGCTGAGTTATAGCAAAGACCTTCCCTTGCTGTCTAGGTCGACCTGTAGCTCCCTTTTGCCTTGATCCACTAGCTCCCTCATCAACAATTCCTGCAGGCCTTTGTGGTTGATTAGCGGTAAAAGATCCAGTTCTCTGTTCAGCTTTAACTTCTTGCATCAACTGGGGACATTCTCGTTTATAGTGACCCGCTTGTCCACAATGATAACATACATTGCCCTTACATTGTCCCTAATGATGTTTCCCGTAGGTGGGACATAACGGTTTCCTCACGGTGCTAGCTGTGGACTCACCAGATTGTCCACTTTGAGAACCTTCCACTGACTGAGCTGGACCACTAAAACTCCTCGGTCCTTGCCTCCGTGCACCTCCTCCAGTACCACTCTTGGAAGTACCCTGTCCACTCGATCTAGCTTTGAAATTTCCTCCACTAAATACACCTGGTACAAATCTCCTACCTGACTGTCCCTGAGTAGTATTAAAGGAGGGAATTGCACGTCCACCCCTAGCTGACTCACGTTCCGTCCTCTTTTCCATCAAACTTCTTTCAACTCGCATAGCTGCTTCTACGAGTTTGGAGAAATCTTTCCATTCAGCATTAGCAGTCACAGGAGTACGTATCTCCTCCTGTAAACCTTCTTCAAATCTCTTGCACCTGTCAATCTCATCTGCAACAATCGTCATGGCATACTTAGACAGCTCTGTATATTTCTTCTCATATTCCGCCACTGACATAGACCCTTTACCAACCTCAAAAACTCATTCCGTTTGGCATCTCGTAATGATCTTGGACAATACTTCTCTTGGAATGCCTTTTTAAACTCATTCCAGTCTATTCCTTCTATGTCCCCTTTCCTACTTTCTACAATCTTCCACCAATCTTCTGCCCCTTTTTGGAGCAAAAATACTGCCAACTCCACCTTCCTATCATCAGGGCACCGCATCACACGGTAGCATTTCACAAGTAAATTTAACCATGCCTCTGCTTCAGCAGGGTCTACAGTGCCTTCAAAAGTAGTAGCTCCTAAAGCCTTCAATCTTTCAATACTATACTTCTTTTCAAGATCTGACTGCATTGATCCTACACCTGCAGCCAATCTTTCTGCAATTCTAGTAAATATCTGTTCCTCAACATTAACCCCAACTTGAGGATGACTCTTCACCCTCAGACATATCTCCGCGGCCCCCAATAGCTTAAGGAGTTTCGGCTGTTGCTTGCCTAGCTCGCCTGCTTCGAGGTGGCATGTTTCCTATATGACAACACGACATTATCATTTACTAACAATATATATGTTCCTACACTACAATGCATGATCCTATTCCCAAGACTCTTTCGCTCTGATACCAACTTGTCACACCCCCTCTCGGATTACCTACTTAACCTGAAAGGGGATGTGAAGACAATAAACATCACCCCTCTTGTGATGCATATTGTCCCATCTTACATAACTTCCTGTATAAACATTCCATGCATATACATTCATAGAGTCCAGCCATACTAACACATGATCATAATATAACAATCCTTCCTGTACATGGTACACTTTTATAACATACTGTCTCATAACCCACTTATAAACAACTAAATCTACATGCCACCAGGGTTAAGTTATTTACATGTACAACAACGAGAAAATAAACTATTTCTGGAAACTCGAAGCTTAAGCAGGGTGAGCTGGAGTAGGCTAAGCACCGGGAACGTCCTTGCTATCTGGGAGGGGAAAGAAAAACATTGAAAACGTAAGCTAATAGCCCAGTGAGTGACTAATTTAACAAACTATTATAGTTCGAAAATCATCAGGAATAAAACTAAGTTCAACGTCATGTTTAAAACATGAAATCACTTCATATACATTAGTTAAAACATACTCAGTTGCCCTTATCAAATCATACATGATTTTCAGCAAATCATAAGGAAACAGTTTAGTTGCAATACTTCTCCTTAGTTGAAGTGGAGCAAAACTCAACACCCCAACGTCGAAAACGAATAAGGCTCGATATGGAGCAAGACTCAACGCACCAGCATATAACCTCTATGTGCACATAGGAATATGGCGGGTTGCCCAAGTACCTTCTCATGTCCCTCAGTACTGGGTCCCGGGGAAACTCACGTGCCTTCTCAAGTCCATCAGCATTGAGCCTCCTCTTAAACATTTTCCTTTAAAGAAGCAACACTTTATACAAACAAATCGTATGCAAATCATTCATAAGAACACAGGGCAACGATTATATCAATAACATTTCATAAACATACTTTTTAATAACTTTAAGAACATAAAGTATGCTTCATAAATCATTTGATCACAAAATCATATTCCATTGGAAAACCGAACTATCATGTACAACAAAATTGTTTTAAAGTAAGAAAAGTGTCACTCACAACTCTTCCTAGGACTTGAGTGGATTATACGCCTTTCCTATCTCCTCTTGGCCTGAAATAAATACTTTTCCTTGTTATACTTCTTTCCCATTCACTTTAACATAAACAACAATTCAACATATGTACAATGCCTATAGTTCATCATGCGGTTAGGCTTCCATTAGCTTATTCTCAAGCCTTAAACACTAAAGCTATTACTACAAGCTATTCCTTACCCTTCTGTTATACCTTAATTCCAAGAAATATTTGCGTGCAACTCACTTCTTCTGCTACACCAACGTTTTGAGCCTTCTTTTCTTCTTAATAAAGCCGACTGGTGCAGCTTCGCTGCCTCTGATTCATCCCTGCTAAAAACACATTTCCAGTCTAAACTAAGACTTCCTCTTCTACAAACTTGTAAAGAATCAAGTTTCACAGCTTACCTCAAAATTTCAGGGCTTAACTCTTTTTTGTTCTCCAGTTATTCCAAAATCACTCCACGTTGCTCCAGATTGCTTAACAATCCTGTAATTGCTGCTTTCTTATTCACATGATTAACTTCAATTTCAGCTTTACCATCCTTCATAAGACTTGCTAGGAATTATGTTAACTTACTGACCTCAAAATTTCAGCCCTAAACTCAGCTTCCTCGATTCGTTCTACTCCAAGCATCAACCACTATTCAGTTTGTGCGACTAAAATCAATCTTCAGTTCCAGCTCTATTTCCAGCACCAAGATGAGTAGATTTTCACCCAAAATCTACAAGAACACCTTTCTTACCTTCTCTTGTGGTTTGTCTGAAAAATGGAACCGACTTAAGCTCTCGAAAGTGTCTAAAAATGATTAAACATTTAATTAATTCACCTATATATACTACCGACTTAACCCTCACAAGCACCAAGATTTATGTTGCCGACTTACCCTTCACCCGCAGGCTGGCGTGGGGTTCTCTCTTCGACGCAAGGCACTCATGTCAAAATTCTCCTCCAACGCCTTCAGCAACTATCCGCACTCAACGCATGGTGCCCTCAACGCCTCCTACTTTCGACGCATGCAACACAGTCATTCACACCAATATCTTCGACGCGTCAAGACCACTCTGTCTTCGACGTAGAGTGACTTCAGGGCATGGCTGTCTTCGACGCAGAGTGACTTCAGCTCACAACCCTTCGTGATTCAATCAACAACGCATGGTTTCTCAAATAGTTCAACTTTCCTCTTTATTCACCAACGCATAGTCTTGGCCAACACTTAACCAAAATTTTACTTTCCTCTTCATTCACCAACGCATAGTCTTGGCCAACACTTAGCCAAAATTTTGCTCTCCAAAAATTTTTGCTCTCATTCTCGCCTACTTTTCCTCTAGCAACGCATGGCCACAATCTCATTGCTTCTCCCCAACACTTGGTATTTCAAGTCAGTGCTTACACATACGACCCAGTGTGTCACCCTGGGGAGCACCTGTATTGTTTGTAAAGAAGAAAGATGTGACACTTAGATTATGTATTGATTAACGACAGCTAAACTGTGACATTCAACTTTTAACAACCGATGCGTTGAAAAGTCTGAAGGAAAGGAATAAAAGACCATGTTGGACGCATGGTCAAGATTGAGGTAACGCATAGTAAAGGTGGACGCATAGGAAGTACCCAAGAACTTGAAGGGAATGAAGTAAGACGCATAGACTTCTATCATAGGATATTTTCAAGTGTTGGAAAGTAGAAGGTTGTGAAGTAAACATAAAAACTGGAGCATGTGGTGAACGCATGCTAATCTTTGTTAAGAGAAATAGTTTATGTGTAAGGAAAAGGTTAAAAGAATGTCCAAGGATAGGAAGATGGTCATGGACGCAGGATGAAGGTAAACGCAATAGGACCAACGCATAGAGGAAGAGCTTGAGAAGAAGTTGTTGTTATGGACATAAGGAAGGAGTTGGACGCATAGTATGATGCGATAAGGTACAAACGCATAGTATTGTGCGTTTGTCATTAACGCCTAGTGGCATTGTGTAAGCATTGGTTTATTATAGTGCGGCTATGCATTGAAGGTGATCACGAATGGTTGTTGTGACCTAAAGTAGTCGCCGCGTTGGCGGGGGAAGAAACATACTTGGCTTACCATGCGTTGGTAAGGTCGTTATGCGTTGAAGACAAAGTTATCTCTATGCGTCAAATACAGTAGTGTAGTTGGCTGAGAGTTAGAAAAGTGAGTAGTGAAGCTCAAACCTTAAAGGAAACTCAACGAACGCATGAGGGCGTTGTGTTGAATGAATGGTTGTCTATTGGAAAATGTTGAACGCATAAGATAAGTTTATAAAGGCTAGGTAGCTTCATATAGACTGGACACCTTAAAAGTAGGAGGTGTTAAAAAGGCATGTTAAGTGTTTCATGCAAGGTGACACTTGGACTAATGCATGGTTAGTCAGACATGCAGCGTGACATGTGGCAATCAAGTGGCAAAAAGAGAGGAGAAGTAGGATGGCAAGCCCTCTATATTAGGACCCTAAGAGAAGAGTAACGATTGATGATACTGAAGTAAAAATCCTTGAGAGAAAGAGGAGAATGAAGGCAGAAAGAAGGAACCCCTTGCGTCTGTAAAAGGAGGTCTGCGGCCAAGAAAGAAGACATTCTTGACAACTTAGTCATCTGGTGTTAAAGAAGTTGTCTTGCGTCGAAGAGGGGTCGGCCTTGCGTTTAAGACGAATTCAACGTTCAAGGTGAACGCTGCGTTCGAAGATAGACGATGCGTTCAAGTTAGACCTTGCGTCCAAGAGAGGTCGACGCATCCAAAAGAAATAAGAGGAGTTAGGATGCACCTTGCATTAGTCATCAACCTTGCATTTAAGGGCAGGGTTGCGTCCAACCGAACTGACAGAGGAAAGTCAGTCTTGCGTTCCAGAGTTAGAACGCTGTGTTCAACTGAGCTACCAGAGATTGAAATGTTCTTATAAGATATGGCTTTGTGATGAATTATTTTGAAACGCATGATGTTTGACTATATTGTTCAAAAAGGCATGTTTAATCTGATTGCTTTATGATATTGAAAGGCATGTTGCGAGATGTTGTTTATCAAGAAATATATGTTTTCTATGAAAGGTTTTAGATGAACTATTTATATAAACTAATTGATAAAATGTTTAAGAGGAGGCTCAGTGCTGATGGACTCGAGAAGGCACGTGAGTTTCCCCGGGACCCAGTACTGAGGGACATGAGAAGGTACTTGGGCAACTCGCCATATTTCTATGTGCACATAGAGGTTGATTTGGCTGGTGCGTCGAGTTTTGCTCCACATCGTGCCAGGGATAATTTTGACGTTGGGTGTGTTGAGTCTTGCTCCACCCCAACTAAGGTTGTTTTCAACGTTGAGAGCGTTGGGTCCTTCTCCTCCTCAACTAAGGGAAAAGATTGAAAAACCAAACGGTTTTCTGTTTAATCATTTTGGAAAACGATTCTATTGATTTGGAACGGATTTACAAGATTGATAAAGTTTTGTGGAAAATATGTTTCTGTTGAATAATCGTGTTAAATCCTTGTTTTATATGTGCAAATGTAATATGCCTGTTTTCAAATAAAGCTTGTTTACAAAACTTGTCACTCACGGGGCTTTAGCTCACGTTTTCCATTTTTTTCTACTTTTCCAGGTAGCGAGCGAGTTCGGGATGCTTTGCTTACGCAAAACCTCGTTTGGGCCGTCTTTGATGAAAATGGTTGAACAGTGAACCTTACAGAGGAGTCAAGGTTGGTGTCTTCACATCTCCTCTCGGGTTAGGGAGGATAATCCGGGAGGGGGTGTGACAAGTTGGTATCCACACTTATAGCCGTGGCCAACACTTATAGTTCTTGTTCCTTCACTTCCGTCCACTATTTCTCTTCACAACGCATAGCGCATTACTTTCCTTAACTTCACTTCCCGACGCATTGTCAACCTTTCCAACGCAAGGTACTTTTCCCACGTGATGGTTCTACTCCACTTTACATCATCGGCGCATGGTACTTCACCCCATTCAACTTACCATCATTTAAAACCTAATCTCATAGCTTGGTAACTCCTCAATATTAAATACCATGCGTTAGAGCTTAACCATCTATGCGTCAACCTGATTTCCGGAAATATATCTAACTTCAACCAGAATATCATGCGTTCATACCACACCATCCGTGGTGATGTTCCTTTCAAGAATATCTAATTCTTAATGAAATATCCTTTCCAATACTATGCGTCCATCTAGCTTTCTTTATCGCATACTTTTGCTTCTAAGCATAGCTGTAATACTTGAATTCTCTTATATTCTGAGATTATCAAATTGTCATCTAAGATTCCAAAACGCCTATCATGATTTCTTTCAAGTTAACTTACGGCTTATCCTTAATCCATAACTTTCACTAACATAAACATTCTTTTCTCCCTTCCTTCATCTCGACGCATAGAACTCCTCAGACTTTAATTTCTCTTAATCCCCATTCTCTTTCTGGGATTTTTCTTATACAATCTTAACATCATTAATTAATCACCGAATTATTCACAATCAATACATTTAGTTGTATGAGCTCATACTTACTTGTGGATCCTCTAAATTTTCCTTTACACTCCTTAGGTAGCTTGCGAAGTTCCGGTGTCTGCTTGCCTACCTCGTCTGTCCGTTAATCATAATTCATGATATTACACCTTTCTTTTTAGATTCACAACTTAAACTTCCCTATTCCCAAAATCTTTCGCTCGGATACCAACTTGTCACACCCCCTCTTGGGTTATGGAGGATAATCCGGGAGGGGGTGTGACATAAACAAGGTAACAATATGTAATAAGTACCCACTGCCTCATGTTGATGACCTGTTTGATCAACTTAAGGGTGCTTCAGTATTCTCTAAGATTGATTTGCGATCTGAGTACCATTAGTTGAAGATTAGGGAGTCTGATATCCCTAAGACAGCATTCAGGACAAGGTATGGACATTATGAGTTTCTTGTGATGCCTTTTGGGTGTTTATGGATCATCCTAGAAAATATTAATCTCATCAATTAACGGATTTACAAATAGAGATTAAATACTTTGCAGTCCGGTCTTATACAAACTCTTTGTATTGGATACCCCCACTCATATGTCTCCACATGAACGGTTTGGATCAAACCATTTGTAACTATTACAAAGTGAGCCGTATCCATAGTGTCACCAAGATAAGGCACCCAACCTTATCCATATACTATGGACCTTTATGTTATTTCATAAACATGATTCATCCGTATGTCAACTACATACATGTTCAAGGCTTCATACAATAACCTTGGATTTTTCGTTAATGGATAAATTTATATTGCATAATTAATAATTAAATTAACTAATTAATTACGAGGCTTTGCGGCACAAATCCTAACAATCTCCCAATTGCACTAAAACCAGTGAGACATGTATCCTAGGGTACTATACCTAACATGATCCCCCACTTGCCCTAATGAAGAAGAGACATCTCTCGTAGTCTAGACATTCTAGGTGACTCTCATACACTTAGGCTAGAGAGTATTTTTATATAAATCAAATCACATGTCCTTCAAAATCATCTTTGTCACTACCATGATACTTTCTCTCAATATTCCTTATCGTAGAATTTGGTGTCTACTAATATCCTAAGTCTTAGACTTTGCACCACCATTATCTCATAAAAAAGTGATAGACTAGCTTAGAACTGAAACATTTTCAGAATTATAAGGATATTTTTATGGCTACACAAAGTTTTGCTTCACAAGCTTACAAATGTATTGTGTACCAATCTCCACCACATAGGATAAAATTTTATCTACCATAGATTTCTCTAAATTTTTGTAAGACCCACTGTATGTCGTGAAAGATCAAATCTTAACACCATACACAAAATTTCTCATTATCCATAGATACTTTGAAAAAACTTTTAATTTTCTACTCAATGGTCACACCATTGATATAACCAATATAACCAACAAATTGCATGTTAAGTCTCATTTATGCATTAATTATCTCATACTGAGAGAAGATAATTAATCATATGTCCTCAACACTTGAGGTTTCTTAGGATACTCTTCCTTATACTTAACTTCACTTTTGAATGATACATTTTCATTCTTTTGAAGTTGTTGTTGTCAGCCTAATAGTGCTATATATGCGGTATTAATTTATCAAGTTTTCCTATTCTTCACCCAAGTATAAGCGAACAATGAGGTTTTCTCGGTGAGTCCAAAGTCGAACACAGGGACTATGCAGATTCAAGAATTTCTTTAATTATCTCAGTTGTATGCGTAACAAGAAAATGGTGAGAAGTGATGCATTTATGAAAACAAAAGCAGTAAAAGTAAACTAAATTGATGGAATGGATAGGTATGCAACACAGCAAAGTTCAGCTAAGGAAATTATATGGATGGTAAAAGTAGGGCTAGGGTTGGTTATCATCTAAAGTAAGAAATGCATAGAATGGTCTATTTCATACCAACAACTCTGAACTGCACTTCTAGGTTAACAACTACTACACTTATATCTCTATAACACATAGGAGAGTATTAAGTGCCAAGGTTATTTCTATGTCTAGAAACACTTCTCAGCCTTGTCAACTGAGTTCCACAATCACTTACTCTCTCGAGCAGCCGATTATTACTACTTATATCAATTAGCTAAATAGACATAAGCATTAGATTCAAATACAGTTAACAAGATGGAACAAACGCAACTATGATTCTTAATCAGATGATAACGCAACCCTTAACCCCCAAGAGAGTTAGTTACTCATGGATGATAAACAGCAAGTGGAAAGTAACAGGAGATGGATAGCCATGAAAGTCATATAGATTAATGAATGGAACAATTGTCTCAGAAATTACAATATCTTGTAAATATGCTAAAACATTCGTAAGCAAGAAAGAGGATAGAAAGCATGAAATAAGTGTCTGCTCAATCTCTTGAGCTTGTTGAGATGCTAGCGTGAATTCTGCTGTGAAATGGTTGGTCGGAAGGAAGACTCTTCTCTTTCGAGCTATTTGTCTTCGGTTTTCTTCTGGAAAAGTGTCACACCCCCTCCCAAATTACTTACATAACCTGAAAGGAGATGTGAGGATAGCATACATCACCCCTTTTTGAGACGCATACTATCCACTAACACACTTGTCCTCTACTGTTTACAACATACATAACACTCCTTAATATATATCAACCATAACTTATAGGAAATTATATACATAACGATAATTCAGAATACAACTCTTCCATAAAGCCCTTATACAAAACCATGTTTCAATTCCCAGTAAATGTACAACTCTACATGCCACCTATATAAAGTTTCACATACAAGCAACTTTGCAAAACAGGACAATTTTTCTGGAAACTCGAAGCTCAAGCAGGACGAGTTGGAGTAGGCAATGCACCAGGAACATCCTTGCTACCTGGGAGGAAAAGAAAACATGGAAAGCGTGAGCTAAAAGCCCCGTGAATTGAGGCGGAGTAAAACTCAACGTACTCAACATCAATAACAACCTTTGTTGGGGTGGAGCAATACTCAACACACCCAACGTCACAACCTCTATGTGCACATAGGAATATCGCGGGTTGCCCAAGTACCTTCTACGAGTTCTTCAGTACTGGGTCCTGGGGAAACTCACATGCCTTCTCATGTCCTTCAGCATTGAGCCTCCTCTAAAACATTTTAGAAACCAGTATTATACGTAAATAGTTCACATGAAAGTTTTTCATGAAAAATCAGATATAACACGATAAACAACAGTTCACAACATGCCATTCAACATCTTATAGAAAACGGATAAAACATGCCTTGTGAACAATATCATCAAACATCATGATTTTCAAGAAAACAGTTCATCTCAAAGCCATATCTCATAAGAAAAAACTAAACTAAACATTTTTTATAAATTTCATTTTCAAAGAGAGAAAAGTGTCACTCACAACTTGTCCTTAGGCCCTGAGCGGATTATATGCCTTTCCGAGCTCTTCTTGGCCTGTAAATACACATTCCTCACATTACGCTTCCCTTAAACTTCCTTTACATGATCATTAAATGTGCATACTTAAACTCTAATCATGATTCACCATCGAGACTCCCTTTCTTTTCTAAAATAAACATAATAAGGGAGATTCTATGGCACTAGCGAGATTACCAACGAGATTTCACCTTACTAGCGAGATTACTAGCGAAATTACGCAACAGATACATGGCACTAGCAACACATGAATAAGCGAGACTAGCGAGATTACCTGAGGAGCGACACCGAGCGAGAGTCAGCGAGATCTGTGAGACAAAAACCTCGTCTGCACTACCAGCGAGATTCGTGTCGCTACCCACGCTCCAATTTCTCAGCGATACCAGCTTCCTGACGACACCCGACAGCAGAGTTTCCTCCTTTTCTCTTGGTTCTCAATTCTGTCAGTTCAAAGTCACATTTCCAGCCTGATTTAGAACTTCTTTCCTTCTGCAAACTTGTAGAGAAACATGTTTTCTAGCTTACCTCAAATTTTGGTGGCTTAACTCGTCCTGGTTCGTCAGATATTGCAAGTTTTCTCCGTGCTACTCTAGATTGCACAGAAATTTTGTATCAGTAACTTCTAGCTAAAAGTTTACATGTTTCTATTCCATTTCAACTCAGGCATCCTTCATAAAGGTTGTTCAAAATTGAGTTAACTTACTAAACTTAAAATTTCAGCCCAAAATTCGATCTATTCAGCTCGATATTCACCAAACACCAAACCTGGTTTGAACTGTGCGACAGCAGATGAAGCTTCTGTTTCAGCTTCAGTTTTACCATGAAACCGTCCAAAACTTTGCACGAATTTGCCCTAGGACTCTTCTTTAACCTCTCCACGACGTGCAGTTGAAAGATAGCATAGAAATGAGTTTGGAAATGAAGAGAAATAAGTCGGCAAAAGTTTTCCTTTCAATAAAAGCTATAACCGACTTCTCCCATCCTTATCTTCTCTTCTTTCTTTCTTTTTTTTTTTTTTTTTTTTTTTAACGTGCTTACAAAAAGACTCTAAGCACTTAAGAATTCTTACGAGAGTTTCAACAACCTTTTTCCAGCCTTCAGGTCCGCCACTTCAGCTGCAGATTAAACACATCAATCCCCCGACAATCTCTCAAGATTTTCGTCTGATTTTCCGCTGCCTTGCATTTCTAATTAATATCTCGTTCATAGGTTGCTTGTGTTCCTGCATTAAAGCATGCGTTTTAGGTTCAAAAAGCTTCAAAACATTTATCTTCGTCAATTCACAAGAGTAAAACACATAGGGAGATTTATCACTGGAATTTAACCCAAACTACCGCATGATTCTCCATTTAAACTCTATTTTTCTAACAGAAAGACAATATTAACTTGTATTTCTACAAGTTATCACACCCCCAAATTTAGAAAAATGCTTGTTCTCAAGTATAACTTCTATCTAAGAAACTTCAATCAGCCCTACAATTTTCTTAACGCATTGACTAGTCTCTCAGTATGTTATACTCAATTAACTACCCGTTAGTTACATTACTTTTCTACCTCTGCATTCTTTTCTTCGAAACGGGTCTAATTTGAGTGTGGCAAGCTTTCTTCTCAATCGTCTTTACTTATTTTTCACAAAATTTATGTTTACTCTTTTAACTATGAGTCTGAAAGATGAAGATATAAAATTTCTTTTTTCTTTCATTTGTCTTATTGTTTTTTCATTAGGTGACACTACGTCGAATAGGGTTACCCACCTTCGTTCTGACATACCAACAATGGGGTGCATGGAGATAGCCAACTACAAGCAAGTGCCATTCTCGACTAAACTCTTATCTAAGTTCGGTTTCCTCACTAGACATTGGAGTTTGTTATTTTATTTTATGCGTTGCTGATTACGATTACCCACTTTCATTTTGACATACCAACTATGGGGTGCATGGAGGCAGCTAACTACGACCAAGTGTCGTTTTCAACTAAACTCTTAACATGATAAGTGTAGTCTTGCCAGCAGAGTTTGCGTTTCTAAGTTTTTTTTTTTTTAATTTTTTTATAAATATGAAATAAATAAGTTCCTCATATTTTAATCTTTGACAGTTCAAATCTCTCCCACCCCCAAGTTCTGAGAGTAGCAAGGTCTTCATTACTTCAATTGTAAACATAGATTATGTTGAAAATTTTTGTAAAAGAGGTTTGAATTGGCAGCTTGCACACACGCAAAGTAGGTTTGCATTTCTAATGAATAGTATGAATAGGCATGGAAAGTTATCTAACTTAGAGTATATAAAGACTGTAAGCTAGCATGATTATCATCATAGTGACTAACTTATCAACACAAAGATAAAAGCTAGGATTAATGAATTGTACTCAGATAGAAACTAAAAGCAAGGAGAAACACAAAGAGTGAAATAGACAGTCCATTTGGTGAAGAAGTATTCATTCTATTACTTTCGTCCCAAAAACGCATACAATTGGAGTTAGAAGATAGTTGTGATGAAAGCTACAAATAAGATACAACTCTAACTACACCCCTAAATTTAACTATCCGGCATGTCTTCGTTAGGTTTGTTGATAGCACCTAAAATGTACTATCTTCCTCAGCTTACCTCGAGATCGTTGTGCTATTTAATGTGTCTATTGTGTTATTTTATAGGTCTCGAGCACTTAACAGGTAGAATAGGGTGTTAGCACCAAAACCAGGTTAAAACGGGCCAAAACGGAGTTCCACGGCATCAACAAGGAGATAGAACTCCAAAAGGACAAAAATACCCTTAAAGCCACGGCGTCGCGACGCTTTTTCCCGAGACGCTTTGTTGAAGAAATGCGGCAAGCGCCGTGGTGCTTCGGAAAGTTTTCGTGGACAAATTAGCATCAGCGTCGTGGCGTTGCCCTATAGCACCATGACGCCAGTTTAATTTTGGCATAAATTAGCCATAGCTGGCAACGATTCGGGAAGAGAGAGCAACACGAGTCTCAAGTCTTTTTTTGGAGTTTTTCATTGCATTTTTCCTTCTTTTCATCTTGATGAGAGTTTCTTTGAACAATTATTGGGTGAGCAAGCATGTATCGAGGCTAAGGTAACTTTTCTAGCTTGGGTATGAGGGATCTTCCACTGTAATTGATGTTTCTTTTGAGGTTTTAAACTTAATTCAATGTATGCATGATTTAATTCCGAGTTTTCAAGAAGTATGATCAATTTATAATGCTGGTGTTTATTTTGATTATTTCTTTTGGTTGTATTACAACTCGTGACAATTTGTTATATGTCAATTAGGAAACAATAGGTTAGGTTAGCTTGCAAATCAAGATGGTGATGTGCATTGTTCTAATCAACCTAGAATGAAATCGATAGGACATATAGGTTTATCTAGTTGCATTTCTCGCCTAATTCTCCCTTGAACTTAATGCGGTTAGGTTTGGTCAAATTTTGCATGCTTTTCATCGATTTGCTTAAATCTAACTTGTCGACTAGCGCAATTAAATTCCGGCGTTTCCAGTTGAATTGATTAGGTACTAGCTTCAATGAATTTAGTAATGACGAACCAATGATAAGAACATCGAACAAAGTAAATCCCGCGTAACCCAAGCTAGAGCTTCTTTAATTGAATTTTTACTACTTTTACCGTCGCATTTTATTTTCACGCAATTTAAGTTTCTTGCGATCAACCTTTCTCAAAACCCCCCCTTTGGTTACCTTGAATTGAAAACTTGTCAACTGTCAAATTCGAGGGCTCCATGTGTTCGACCCGACTTACCACTACTACTGTGGGTAAGTTAGGAAAATTTATTTGGCACGGGATTGGGTGACAAATTTCGTCCTTCATCTGCGTGGTTGGTCAGGTGTAGAACGTTGCGGCATTGGGAAAACAAGCGAATGTTGTAGACGTTTTGGAATGTTAGGTGGGGAAACTTCTAGTTGAATCGAAAACAGGTGATGGATGTAATTCAAAGTAAAATGAATCTGCTCCGTTTGCTGGCGTGCTAGCATGTTCATCGAATGCATGATGGGACACCATATTGATTGTTGCAGGTATGCTTGCATTGTTTCCTAATCGAGGTCGAGTTGGACTTCTTGCGGTTGTGGAGGATGAAGGTTTTGCTGGGGCGAGAGGTTGATGGAGTTTTGTCAAATGCAGTGGATGATGGATGCACAGTAGTCGCACCAAAATCCCCATAGTGTGAATCATCAACTCTTTGAGAGGCAGAGATAATTCAGATTAAGGGTTCGACATGTGGGTTCGGGGGTTGCGTCTCTGGAGGAGGTGGAGGTGGAGTTAGTTCTCATGGGGCCAATGGGAGTGGGGGTGAAGGACTCGGGAAAGGGGTAACTCGGACGGTGGCATCAAAACTTGCCACGGGCTTGCGTTTTGGCTTGGATGACTTCCCCTTCTCCTTCCTCTTCGACGACTTTGGAAGTGGGGATTTAGGTGGAGGTGTTGGCTGATAAGATCCTTTGGCGGCCTTGGCGAGACTTGGCTGGTGTTGCAATCCTCTCATCAACCGAAGCAGAGTTTTGTTGGCAATAACACCATTGACTTCCGTCATCTGGTCTGCGTCTAACACTTCCTTATCACTTCCGATGGCAGTATTGGCATGTAAGCTCATAAGGAGCCAAGGGAAAATAGCTACCCCCTTGGCTTGCTGAAGACCCCTCTGATCTGTGCTGCAATTATGAGTTCGACGTCCAGACGTATGCCTCGCAGAATACAATATGGTGCCATCACTCAACCCCTTGAGATGGTTTTGTCGTGTGTTATTGAGATGAGCCGCTTCTTGATGAAGTACACCCACAGGTTGGCCTCAGGCAAGAGGCTGTTGGCAGGCAAGGTTCGGATGCCTGTGGGTGATACGTCCCATTTTGAGCCTGGCTTGGCCATGACCCGGACGACATCTTGCATGTTTTTGGGCGGAGTGGATTCAATGAGACTGTTGCCCTCTACGTCCGGGTCGTCCCTCAACTTAAATATGGCATTAATTGCCTCCGAGTTGAATGGGACTTCACTTCCCTCCACCACTACATCCTCTATTTTGTCCTCAGGATGCTTTATAGAGCAGTCAGCAAGTTGCAATGTGACTGTAGTAGGCCTTGCTTCCCCTATACCAAACTTCTTGAAGATGGAAAGGGGCATCAAGTTGATGCTGGCACCTAAGTCGCATAGTGCCTGACCTACATCCATTCCCTTGATCATGACAAGGTAAAGCTCCTTGGATCCTTCATTTTTGCAGGTATATTCTTTTTTCATAACGCAATACACTCTTGCGTTAATGCCAGTCTCAAACTCCCCAAGCCTCCTTTTCTTGGATAGTATATCCTTAAGAAATTTCACGTAGTTCGGCATCTGCTCCAGGGTTTCCACCAACGGAATGTTGATGTTAAGTTGTTTGAGAACATCCAGGAACTTTTTAAATTCCCTTCATCATTTTTCTTCTTTAAACACTGGGGAAAGGGTGGACGCATTGTAGGAGCGGTATCTTTATATACAAACGTAGGTTTTGCATGCGTTGCTTTTTCTCTCCTTTCTCTATTCTCCTGTTCTTGCGTTTCTGCCGAAGATAGTGGTTGGTTGATATCATGTATATTACTCTACGTCGGTTGATTTGTTGTTGGAACGTTTAGAGGTTGCAAGTTTCCTTGCGTCCCCTGATCTTGCGTTACTGTGGGAATAGTCTTCCCACTTCTCAATGTCACAGCTTGACATCTTTATTTTACGTTCCCTCTTGGTACTTCAGTTGTACTTGGCAATGCTCCTTGTGGTCGATTTTTGAGCTCACCTGCAATTTGAACCATCTGAATTTCCAAGTTCCTAATTGCAATGGCTTGCCTTTGAAGCATTGGGTCATTTCTGTTTATATATTCTTTCAACAGAGATTCGATGGAAGAAGATGATGATGATGTGGGCGCTTGCTGATTTCTCTGTGATTGATGCTGTTGGCCTTGATTACCTTGGTTGAAACTAGAAGGGTTGCCTCTCTACGGCTGCTGCTTAGCTCCCTGCGTTTGTTGCTGATTTCCATCCTAAGTTAGGGTGGTTCCTCCAACAGGATTGTATGTTTTATCGTATGGGTTGTTTTGAACATAGCAGACTGACTGCAGGTTGTAGGGACACATATCATATAAGTGCCCCTTTCCACACTACACACAACTCACACCTATTATTGGGTTCATTGCGTTCGTCACATTCACCACAGCAACTGATCCACCTTGATTATTCACAGCTATAGTCTTCAGCAGAGATGTCATGGTTGTCATCTGAGTCGAGAGATTGGTGGCAATATCAGTTTCAAGCATTCTAGCTTGCGTTCTCCTTCTATTCGTGGAAAGTTTTCCATTTGGACACAATCAGAAATGCCATTGTGTGGACAATTTCTCACTAGCCGCTTGAATCGGGTCCAAGCTTCGCTCTGAGTCCTTTTGCTCAAAGGTGACGATGTCTTGCCTCCTCCTTGCGTTCAGAAGGACACATTAGAAATCAAGTTGTGGATTAAAGGAAGAAAAGAAAGAAAAGAAAGAAAAGAAGGAAAGAAAGGGGGAAAAAAAGAAGAAAAGAATAGAAGAAAAAGAAAAGGGAAGATAGGGGAATATTGTCGGCTAAGAGGTTTATAACAGTTAAATTTGAGTGTGGCAAGCTTTTGATAAGCACTTGAAAAGTGCTTTCTATTCTCTCAAATTAAGGGAGTTTATATTATATTTCACTTGTTTGCTAGTGATTTTCAGATACGTAATAAGTACCCACTGCCTCGTATTGATGACCTGGTTGATCAACTTAAGGGTGCTTCAGTATTCTCTAAGATTGATTCTTTCTTTGTTTATTGGTGACGGTGCTACCTCAATCAAGAGCCTCCTTTCAGTAGAGTTTCCCTTTCTTTACACTCTTTCTTTGTTTATTTTGCTTAAACATGTTGCTTCAAGCTATGAGTGGCTAAACTCTTTAGTTTTATGATTTTGATGATTTGTTTATGAATAAGTTGATCTTGTAGACTTTCATGGTTTTGTTGGAATGATTATGTTTTTCATTGTTATTGTGTTTAATTCTTGTGGATTGGCCATCCTCACATGTTAGGTTAGATGTATGATTGAGAGATTGTATGTTTAACTTGATCTATAACAATGAATTGTTGTTAATATATCACGAGAGTAGTTAGGTTGACAATAAAAGTTGCTAAAGACTATTTTTAATGCCATGTAATTTTGTATTGGTTTTAAGAGATTAATAATCAATCGAGTTGCATGAGAAAATGTTGTTTTTTAGAGAAAATAACTAGGAATTAAGTTTCTAGACTTAGGCATATGAATTACAATAAAATCCATGAAATTTATAATATTGCATGATGAAATAAACAAGGATTCATTACCCTAGAACTCTCTTTGACTCTTGTGTTTCTCACTTTAATACTTTCCTTATTTGATTTGTATTTTCCATAACTTATAATATTCAATTTCAATCAAATGTGTGTCAATCTTCTGACAATCTCTCAAAATTCTGATTTGATTTTCCGCGCCTTGCGTCTTTGGTCATTCGTTCAAGGAGAGTTGGGTTGATGTCAACGCGTCATAAGTTGCTAACGCATAGTCTTGCGTTGAGAAGTCATTAACGCATCTTCAAGTCGTTCGCGTTTCGTTCAGATCATGCGTCCATGAAAAACAGATTGCTAATGCATAGTCCTGCGTTAAGAAGTCGCCAACGCATTGTTTGCATTCCTGCGTTAAAACATGTGTTTAAGGCTCAAAAAGTGGTAAAATCATTATCTTCATAAAAATACAAGAGTAGAACGCAAAGGAAGATTTATTAGTAGAATTTGACCATAAACTACCGCATGAGTCTCTATTTAATCTCTATTTCTCTAAGAAAAAGGCTATCATAACTTGTATTTCTACAAGTTATCACGTATTGAGTCGGCAAATCGACCACTTTCACCCATACAAATGAAAGACGATCCCTCATGAATTGGAGTTCATAATATACTCAGGATTAAGATTAAGTTGCTTGAGTCATCCTATTGAAATAGAAACCTAACTAGTCAACAAAATTACATCTAGTGGTACTATTTTGTGGTCCGATCTTATGCAAACTCATCGCACAAGATACCCTCACTCGCATGTCACCTACACGAATGCGTTGGATCATTGTGTTTGTATCTAATACAAAGTGGGCCAAATTCATAGTGTCACCAAGATAAGGTACCCAATATTATCCATATACTATAGATCCTTTAGGCTGTATCTTGATCATTGATCCCCGTATGTCTCCACATATTGTTCAAGACTCATAAGACAACTTAGGATATTAGTTTATTGAATTTTAGGGTTACTAAGACAAAATAAATACAACATAATCAATAACACTTATTGAAAGAACATCATAACACTTTATTAATGACAGTCAATTATTTGCATTTATTATCTACGAGTTTTAGGGCATAAAACCCCACAATTGTAAGGCGCCAACTTGTACCAGTAGTATTGAAAAACAGACTCTCGAGATGCCTTCGTTGCTAATATGAACTTTGCACACACATTATCGTTGTTGAACTTCGTTGTCAAGTTCATACTTAAATGATGGATACAATCAGCATGGAATGCGTTGCAAAAAACCATAGCAATAACTTTGCAATGCTCTTGTGTCAATTGGATACAAACACTAGCCCATTAACCACACCAATAGTTGATTGCAACATTCTCATGAACCACGTCCAAGAATCATAATTTTCCTTGTCGCCCAACCGAAAAGCAAGCGGGTATATTTTCTTATGGCATCAACAGATACCGCTACAACTATAATACCCTTATATTTCCCTTTCATGTGGGTAGCATCAACCACAATGATTGGCTTGATGCAATTCAATAAACCTCTGATCATAACCTCAAGTGCCAATACACTTAAAATGCCTATCAGGATCAATCTCCAACTCATATTGAGTAACAGGATTGGCAATCTTCAACGCTTCCCCATACCGTAGTAATAAACAAAAGCTCTCTCTTAGAGACCCTCTCGTTAAGGAAAATGCCCATTCCTTGGCCTGCCACACCCACTCGTAACTAATTTCCACCCTGTACTCCCTTCAAAAGTCTTGGATAATTTCCTTCGATTTATATCCACGACTACCATCTTGGTACTTCGACTTAATCAATTTACCTATTACCCAACTCTTAGCTTGTTTATGATCCTGCTTTCTTAAGATCTTATGGCATGTGTGGACGCTAACATTAGTGACTTTGAACATATCAGAGCCTTTCATTTTAATGGCCCTTACCTTCCATTTGCAAGTCGATCCTATGCATCTTAAAATATATAACTTCTTAGTAGATTTATCTACACGATATTGAAAGTTCTTCCTAATGGCAAAGACAGACAGTTTCTTTGCCAAATCAGTTTTGCTTAAAAATAAATTACCAACTGGACATCTTCCATAGTATACACAGATGAGATGACGATGGTGTTCACGAATAACTTTTCAATTCACTTCCTCTTGTTACGGCTAATACTCGATTCACCACTTGCTACTGAATTCAAATACTGCTCACCATTATTTGTTGGGTTACTATAACCCAACGGTCCTTCGTCAACCGGTGATTCTACCTTTGTGGTCATTGGGTTCTGATCATTCATCAAGTCCACATGATCAACATGATTAGCATTAACAACCACCTCATATATATCCATATCCTCCACATTGATGTTGACATGTCCACTTCATATACAAACACATTATCATTAACAACAACCTCAGATGTATCCATATATTCACTATTCAATAACCCATTCATATTGTCTCTTAATTCTAACAGACATACATTATTATTCAATGGACTTAATGATCACACCTCATTTAGACCCATATTGTATTCAGGAATAAATTGAAGGTAAGATGGAAATGAGAGAACATTTTAGGCCATCTGAACAAGAAATGACAATATCGTACTTCTAGATTTATGGACCACTACTGGTAACTTCGCCACTAAAAGGAGACATATCGTCACTGGTTAAGAAAAAATTAAGATCTTCTTTATTATTGATCACAAAGGCAGATACATTCGGTTTAACATTGTACAAACACCTCATAACCAAATCAAACTCAACGGAATTTATCCAAATAATTCTATATATTTCCCGTAAAAAATCCTCATACGTTATTTCGACGTTGACCCCCTACGTATTCTTTCTCATCCTCCTTCTATTCGCCCCTAAAACAAACAAATATACGAAGCATCCTGGAAAAATTCATACACATGAACAAAAAAAATTACTAAAATCATACAAAATCTCAAGGATAATAAGTAATCCCGGTGCAAAGATACCAATCATCTTGCTCAAGATTTCAAACCCTAATTAAAATCTTGGGGAAATATAATAAATCTCAACCAAGATACTTTCTTTACCACTGAGATTACGTAAATGATCACACAAATAGAAATTTTTGGGCTCAATGGCATGCAAATTACAAGTAGAATACATTTATAAAAGACAATATCAGTATATATACCTTGTTTTTCTTGATTTTTTTGCAAAAAGATGGGCTGTAAGAGTACCAAAACTTCCAACCATATTTTTCTAGAAGGATACTTGTTGAGCAAGCCAATCTTGGTTTACAAAATCAGGATATTATAATAATATAATATTATTATTGATAAAAGCATATTCGTAAAGTTCTTTTACATTAAATGATTACGTACACGGACAAAATTCTTTACTATCAAAATACTAAAAAAAATCTCGGGGACGATTTTGGCTAAGAAGATCAAGAAAAATTATGTAAACGAGATTTCAAAAAACGTGCTAGTTTTGTAATATGAAAACTCAACGGAGTTATTTTTGACAATTTCCCAAATTTTGAGGTTTCTTTTTCTTGTATTAATGTAGTATGTCATTAAACGATTTAAAACTATAGAGAAATAGGAAGGATGACTAAGTCTAATTTGGTGTTGGAGGCGGGGATTAAAAGAGAATGATGATAGGAAGTTGTTTCTGCTAGTAAGGGGAGAAAAAGTAAGAACATGGCGTTTTGCAGCAAATGGTTGGATGACTAAGTCTAATTTCGTGTTGGAGGCGGGGATTAAAAGAGAATGATGATAGGAAGTTGTTTCTGCTAGTAAGGGGAGAAAAAGTAAGAACATGGCGTTTTGCAGCAAATGGTTGTAAAGGAAAAAAAAAAAAAAATTGTGGGGGGAAGAAGATGAAATTGGAAACTGGTATAAGTGGATTAAGGAAGTAAATTAAGTAGTTTAATAGAATTAAATGAAGAGAGAAGAAGTGTTAAGCAAAACGAGCAAAAATTGCGGAAAGACCCAGAATATTTGAAAGAAGGTGTGGGGAGAGTATGAAGTTTGCGGTTGGAATTAATGGAAAAGGTTCGAAACGAGTTATTAAAAAGAGAATTTATAATTATTTTAGTTACAGGAATATTGGTAGGGACAAAATTGGAATTCTTCAAGGACCATATGCATGGCATATAATTCTGTGAGCAGTTTAGTTTATGAAATATTTTATTATTAGTTATATATTAGGAAAATTATCTTAAATGGCAAAATTTCTGAAAATATTTACAACTAATAGCAAAATACATAGTCTATCTGCGATAGACTGCGATAGATTGTGATAAACTACTATCTGTGTCTATTATGACATAGATAATAGTCTATTGTGATCTATCGCAGACTATCGCAAACAGATAGTGAAATTTTGCTATATTTGTAAATATTTTGGTTTCTTTCTTTATATTTGAAAAGAGCCCTATATATTATGAGATTTTATTAAATTTATGATTATGGATGATTTTAGAAGTATTGTTAAGCGATTTTCATGAGTTGTTTACAAAGTTTCAATAATGTTATGTTTTTAGCTAATCTTTTATGTTTAAGAAAATGTTACAGTATGTTTTATTCTAAATAGTTTTAAAATAGAGAGCATGTGTTTTATGAATGATTAAAGATTATGAGTTATGAGATTTATGATAAAGTTTTTTTAATTCACTAGAGCTTGTGATTACCATCAATACACTACATGAATGTGTTTCCATAATGTAAATGATGAAGGGAATTGAATCTCGCAGAAGTGTGTGATCGCGTTCTTTGATTTCTTGAAAGTATTAAAAATACAAATAATTAAGAAAAGGTTAAGCAACATGCTCAGTCCTGTAAATAGAAACGAAAAAGTTTTAGTTTAATAGTAGAAAGGCCATTCATTTTTACTGTTCCGCATATCTCCAAGAAAGACCGTAAGGAGGCATTTGGGGAGCTGGATTGTAATCAGGATTACTGGGAATTTGATTACAGTGGGTTTTGTTGTCTGGAATTAGAATGCCTGGGAATCTGATTACGATGTTTGGAGTGCAGAGTTGGATTAGCTATGTTTCTAATTACAGTGTTTGGATTTCAGGGTTGGGTTTGGGCTGGGTTTGACTATTTTTTTTAATATTATTTTGACTATTCTTTTTCTATATCTGTTTATCATATATTTTCAACTTTATTTGGTCATACTATACAAAATTCAACTATCATACTATGTTATAATATAGATTAAAATAATTTTGGACATAACAAAAAGTCTACCATAGAAAATTAAACTTAGATAAACTTACCTGTAGTCAAAGTACAAACAAATTCAGGGAAAGATAATGTTCATTAAACATAAGATAACTTGAATTGAAATTGAAGGAAGAAGTAGTTAAACAAATTTAGGGTTCAGAAAAAAGCAGAGTCATGATGCTAGATCCCGTGATCGCCCGAGGACTTGCATGCAATAATCATACTTTCACTGCGGTGGGAAGTCCACGAAGTGGCTTAACAGCATTGGATCTGCAAGCAGTGACCGTGCAACAGTCAAACCATCTTGAATCCATAGACCAGGGATTGATTGCAGCTAGGCGTACAGTTCTTGACGATGATGCCTTGCCAGGTGACATCGTTCATAATATACCACTGTCCAATGTCGTTAATGGACTTCATTAGAAGTTGGAAGCCCTATCATACCACCTCGTTGTACTCTCCAATTGAGGAACTTTGGTGTCTCCTACTTGTTGACATGCTACTCCCAGACCCTCTACAGCCGGGGGTAATTGGAAGGTCCTTTGATGTGGGCGAGCTGGCGAACGGTGGATCAGGAATATAGAAGTTCTCAAAGTCAAGGGACTAGGTATTCAAGATGTCCTCGTTCTCTTCTTCCACTACAGGTTCAGATCCGACCTCAGCAATGGTAGTGGCACGACTCCCTATTGCTCTGTCTTTGCCAAATATAATGGCCAAAGTCGTCATAGAACGGAAATGACTTATGGCTATTGGGTTGTATGTCCTAAAACTCGTAGTTTTTGTAAATAGATGATTTTTAGTACATATGAAGTTATTCAAGTGAATTAATTATTTATCAACTCTAAATCCAATTAAACTACGAACCTTTGGCTACTATCATGAGTACTTGGACTTTATGTGGAGACATAAACAGGATCAAGTTCGAGTAAGTAGCCTCAATAGTCTATAGTACATGGATCAGGTTGGGTATCTCTTCTTGGAGACACTATTGAATACGGCCCACTTCATGATTGTTACAAATGTTATAAAGTGTCATAAATGAATTGATTCTGATTTGCTCATGTAGAGACATGTGAGCGAGGGTATTCTACATAATGAGATTGTGTAAGACTGACCCTGAAATAATTACTGTTACATATTAACACCGTTTACGATTAACACTGATTAATTTCACTTATCGATGACCTAGATAACTTGATCTGAATCTTGAGCTATCTATGAACTCCTGTTTATTCAGAATTATCCCTTGATCTACATAGGTAAGAGTAAGTTCAATAGCGCTGCTCAACATTCCTCCCATTTCAGGGATAAGACCGGGTAGATAGTTGGGAACATAGAATTTGCAAGACGGAATTCACTCTTACCCAACTTAGGGATAGAAGAGAGGTTGTTCTCTTAAGTATTGTTCCCAGGACTTGAACAAGGGGCCCCATCCTCTCACTAGCCCGAGAGGGAATGAATTTAGTGATTAGATCCTAAATCAATTGTTCATTAGAGGGACAATGGTACTTAAGGAGAAAAGATGTAAATCGGTATTTGACCTAGCTGAAGTTATGAACAACTTGTGAAGGATTGACTTATCGATGACGGTTATATCAAATGGACACAGATATATCTACAGTTAGGAGAGTGCAGCTACGGGCTTTAGTGGAGTGTCCTGTTAGTTAACGAATGTTGGTTAACTAGGTTAAAGAGTTTGGCCGGTTAATCTCGGATCGTTGGAGCTCATGATCTGTAGGTCCATTAGGTCCCTCTACTAGCTCATAAATGGACTAAAATCTTAGATAATGTGGTGAATAAGTTTGAATTGTTCAAATCTTGGCTTAAGGAATGAAAGTCAGATATATACGATATATCGACATTTAATTACGAATTAAACGTACAAATAGAGTTAATTATAATATTTAAATATAATTTAAATATTAATCATATGAATAGGGATTCATATCGGTTTTTTTTTTAGAAAAATCAAGACAAGTGGGAAAAATAATATTATTTTATTATTTAATATTAAAATAATATTAAAATAACATTTAATTAATTAAATATTAAATTATTTTTTATTTAATTATTTAATTATCTTTTTGAAATTAAAAATCAATTTTAATTCAATTTTGGAAATTCATTGAAAATTTGATTTTAAAATTGATTTTTGAAGATTGGATTTTCCTACTAACTAAGCTAGAAGCTTAGTTGTCTTCTTCACAATTAACCAACAAATTAACCATTTTGTGTTGTCAAATTTTGATGCAATTGGATTGCATGTTATTCTTTAATAAATAGAGATGATTTTGACATAAAAATGGTTAAGAATTTTGTGAAATTAAGGGTTAATTTTGCACAAGTCTATCCATTGTTCATCTTCTTCCCAACTTTCATTTTTTCTCAAATTCACCACAAATTTGGATCAGACCATCCAATCTAAGCCTAGTAGAGAAGGCTCTTTTGGTGGTCTACAACCAACTGGTGCTAAAATTCATCAAGAATTGAAGGAGAATTTGGAGTTTCAAGGGTAAGTGTTCTTGAAACTTTGGTTTTTCTTCTTAATTGCATGTTTAATCCTCTAAATTGAGCATCTTAGAGTGAAAATTGATCAAATTATCTTCTGCTGCATGCTCATTTATCCATCAATGGCGCAGTCCTTTTGCACTCGGATGACTCTGTATGAGATGAAATGTGTTATGTTATGGCTAAAATATATTCAAAAGAACCTATAATAAATCGTAAAAGAGTGGATTACCTTGACCCACACGTCAAATATCTCTGGCTCACAGTCAATACATTTACGTACTACATTCCAACCGAACCCACTACATCTTGGGCCCAACATTTCAGCGATCGCGCTGTACTGTCTCTTCAACGTCTTGACCCTAGACTCTAAATTTGGGCTTACCTATATGGAACACCCTGGGATCCTTTTCTACATCATCCGTAGTACGTTTGCTAAGAAACCAGGTCGGAAATAATTTTATAAGAAACACTTTCCAAAAACTATTATAATTTCCAACCAGTTATAGTTTTAATACTATGCGTTTATCTTTTAAATCCTTTGAACGCATAATCCGCCAACGCATTTTTGATTACAACCCTGAACGCATACATGGGTTGCTAACTTGGACGCGTCGCACCATGCGTCTTTACTTTAGTCGCTTACTCCAGTTTAATGCATCCTCCTCAATATCCATCAACGCATAGCTATTCAAAATCTTATAAGCTTTAACTTCTACTCCCGCTTTCCTTCAAAAGCACATACCTTTCTAGCCCCCGCATCCTCTTTATACCTTTGCTCAAATTACTTCTTTTATTCTTAGCTCCGATTAATTCCTTGTTTACTAACACATATTAGCCTTCACAAAGTATAGAACTTTGATCTACACCTTACTTCCAACAACAATACTATGCGTTTTCTATAACTTATGAATTCACCATACTTCCACTGCGCTACTCTGATAGTCAATGCTCTTGCTTTCCCTTCTTTTCTAATTATTTACGGGAATATAGTTTTCCTTTCAATACTCAATTTACTTAACCATTCTTTTCTTTCACGTATTCTTATACATCTCTTTAGCATGCCTATGCGTTTTGATTTTCTCAACACCAAGTGCATATCAAATTTTCTCTTTCTCTATCCTTGGGTGAATTTCCTTTCCTTCAGATCACACTTCCAAATCTAGTAGTCTAGTTCTTTTACTTATAATTATTTTCAGAATTACTGAATTCAAGTATAAGTCTGTTAATCTTCAACGCATACCTTTTTACCGATTTCAACCAACGCATGTTGCTAATCCAGCAATCTCATCAATGCATAGTCTCAACATTTACACTTGCTCAACTCCTGGAACACATGCTTCAACCAGCCAACTCTTCATCCTTACGTTTAAACTTAGCTACGCAATTTCTTTACTATCTTCAGGTATTACCCATGCTCATTCTTATGGACTTTTATCTCACTTTACCAACGCATGGACACTCAAACTCAAAAACTTTCGGCCACCACTTCTAATTACCCATCTACTTGCTTGCCAAATAGCTTCTTCTTCACCATGATTTCCACAAAATACTTACTCCTTTTCATCAAATGAACATTTGAATCAAATCCTTCTCATAACTTAACTCATCCCTTAGCTCCATTGGTTGCACCTTAAGCATACGAGTAGGATCATGGACATATTCCTTTTTACATAAAACATATATTGGTCCTTAGGCACGATACTAAACGGAAATTTCGCTCCTAAAGCTTGTTGTAACTTTTCCAGAACCTAAAAATTATTCACACGCATCCGTATCATTCTATCCAGCATATATGTTTCTTTGCTAGGCAAGAAACACTCTATCTTGTCAACTTCTACCAATCACTACATATTCATCAACATTGGCTGACATCTTTGGTAATCCAAAGAAGAAAATCATTATAACATATCCATTTCCACTTCAAAATAGAAAGTGAGTGTAGTATCTTTACCTACGGACCAATCCAACACTTTATTCCATACTCTGCTATTTCACTTTTCACTCTTGGCCATTAGTAAATATTTCCTTTAACTTTCTATACATCGCTGTACTTCCAGGGTGTATAACTTAACCAAGTTATGATCCTCTTCTTAAACCTTATAGATTTTGAGGTTACCCTTCTATGCGTCCATGAGGTATACCTAAAGCTTTGCTTCCAAATTTCTCCCACACTTAGCCGTTTCCTTTAACAATTATTCTAATATCCATCCTTCTATTGTTTCCTTCTATTAGGTTTGCTTTCAACTCTACAGCATATCCAACGCCGGAACTTAGTTTCCTTTTTTGTTAGCTCATAAGACCATTTCTAAAGTTAAGGTTGTTTCTCAATTATTAACTATTAAAAATTTCAGTTTTCAATGCGTCGCCTTGCCAACGCATAAAAATCCTTCAACGCATAACATGTTTCCCAATTACAACAACTTCCAATGCTTAACGACCTCTCCTGCACGTGCAATACCATATTTGAGGACTTCTTGATAAGCCCAATGAACCTTCTCATCGCATAGCAGACTCCTAATGCATAACCACAGCCCATCGCATAGCTTATCCATACGCAGCTAGCCTTAAGCGCATAATTGCAGTCTATCGCATACAGTACTCTCCTATTCAAGGTATTCTTCAAACGCATAGTACATCCTTCAACGCCTGACAGCCCTAACAAAATGTAACCATACTTACAGCCGTGGCCAACACTTATAGTTCTTGTTCCGTCACTTCAGTCCACTATATCTCTTCTCAACATATAGCGCATTACTTTCCTTAACTTGCCACTTTCCAGCGCGTTGCCAACCTTTTCAACGCAAGGTACTTTTCCCACGCGATGGTTCTAACCCACCTTGAATCAACAACGCATGATACATCACCCCATTCAGTTTGCCCCCATTTAAAATTTAATCTCATATCTCGGTAACTCCTCAAACTAAGCGAGAGCCGTGCAATCATCTCTTCCCTTAAATCATCGTTTTTCCTTTCTCTAACACGTCTTTACTAAACCGACTTTCTTTCAAAATAGAATATTATGCGTTCATGCCTCACCATTCGTGATGATGTCCCTTTCAAGAATATCTAATTCCTAATGAAATATCCTTTCCAATACTATGCGTCCATCTAGCTTTCTATATCGCATACTTTTGCTTCTAAGTATAGCTATAACACTTGAATTCTCTTAAATTCTCACATCATCTTGTCTTCTAAGATTCCACATCATCTATCATAATTTCCTTCATCTTAACCTTTGACGTATACTTAATCCGTTGCTTACACCAACATAAACATCTTTCTTCCTTTATTTCATCTCACATTTGGAACTCCTTTATGTAGCCAAATTTTCCACAGGTTCATACTTCTTAACCTATACTTTCTCTCTTCGAGATCTTCCTTATAATATCTTGACATCATTATTTCATTACCGAATTATTCACAATCAATAACGTTTTGTCATATGGTCTCATACTTACTTGTGGATTCTCTGAATCTTTCCTTTACTCCTCTCAGGTAGCTTGCGGAGTTCCAGTGTCTGCTTGCTTACCTCGTCTGGCTATTAACCATAATCTACTATAATACAACCTCTCTACTTTAAGTTCACCACTTAGACTTCCCCATTCCCAAAATCTTTCGCTCTGATACCAACTTTTCACACCCCCTCCCGGATTATCCTCCATAACCTGAGAGGAGATGTGAAGACAACAACCTTTACTCCTCTGTAAGGTTCACTGTCCAACCATTTTTACCAAAGACGGCCCAGACGAGGTTCGACGTAGGCAAAGCATCTCGAACTCGCTCGCTACCTGAAAAATTAGAAAAAAATGGAAAACGTGAGCTAAAGCCCCGTGAGTGACAAGTTTTGTAAACAAGCTTTATTTGAAAACAGGCATGTTACATTTGCTCATATAAAACAAGGATTTAACACGATTATTCAACAGAAACATATTTTCCATAAAACTTTATCAATCTCGTAAATCCGTTCCAAATCAATAGAATCGTTTTCCAGAATGATTAAACATAAAACTGTTTGGTTTTTCAATCTTTTCCCTTAGTTGAGGCGGAACAAGACTCAATGTCGAAAACAACCTTAGTTGGGGTGGAGCAAGACTCAACACACCCAACGTCGAAATCATCCATGGCTTGATGCGGAGCAAAACTCGACGCACCAGCCACATCAACCTCTATGTGCACATAGAAATATGGCGGGTTGCCCAAGTACCTTCTCATGTCTCTCAATACTGGGTCTCGGGGAAACTCACGTGCCTTCTCGAGTCCATCAGCACTGAGCCTCCTCTTAAACATTTTATCAATCAGTTTACATAAATAGTTCATCGAAAACCTTTCATAGAAAACAATATATTTCTTGATAAACAACATCTCGCAACATGCCATTCAATATCATAAAACAATCAGATAAAACATGACTTTTGAACAATATGATCAAACATCATGCGTTTCAAAATAATTCATCACAAGCCATATCTTATAAGAACATTTTTAATAAAACTGATTTGAAAAAGAAAGGTGTCACTCACAATTTATCCTTAGGCCCCGAGCTGATTATGCGCCTTTTCGAGCTCTTCTTGGCCTGTAAATACACATTCCTCACGTTAAGCTTTCCTTAACTTTTCTTTACATGTTCGTACGCATAATTATACTCTGATCCTAAATCATCATCGAGTCTCCCCTTTCCAAAGTGATGTAATAAGTAAGATTTGCGTTATTAGCGAGATAGCTAGCGATATTTCATATTCCCAGCTAGATTACTAGCGAAACTACGCAACTGGACATGTTACTAGCGACACTTGGTTGAGCGGGACTAGCGTGATTTTACCTGAGGAGCGATACTAGCGATACTCAACGAGTTTTGTGAGACGGAACGCTCCCTTGTGTCTCAGCGACACTCGTCTCGCTACCTGGCCTTCTGTACTCAGCGATACCCGTTCCTCAGCGGCACCCGATAACCGAGATTTCTTCCTTTCCTTTTGCTCTTGCTCCTATCTGTTAAAAGTCATACATCCCGACAGATTTAGAACTTCTTCTCTTTTACAAACTTGTAGAGAATTGAGTTTCACAGGTTACCTCAAAATTTCAAGACTTAGCTCCTTTTCGTTCCCCAGCTATCCCAAAATTACTCTGCGTTGCTCTAGCTCGCACAACAATTCGGTAACCATTGCTTTTATCTAAAATTTTACATATTTAACTTCTGTTTCAGCTCTTCCATCCTTCTCAAGAATTGTTAAGGATTTTGTTAGCTTAATGACCTTAAGATTTCAGCCTTATACTCGATCTCTTCGATCCACTTTACTCCAAACATCATGCGTCGTCTAGTCCGTGCGTCCATGAACAACGTTCTGTTCCAGCTAAGATTTTAACACCAACACGAGTAGATTCCCGTCCAAAATCCACCGAGACACCCACTTCTACTTCCCTTTGTAGTTCGTTTGAAAAGTGAAACCGACTCAAGTTCTCGAAGTGTCTAAAATGATTAAATATTTAATTCATTTTCCTTTATATATATCACTGACTTAAGCTCTCGAAGTGTCCAGAATGATTGAATATTAATTTATTTACTTTTATATATATCACCGACTTAACCCTCCAAGGCAGGCTGGCGCACTGGGTTCTCCTTTCTTACTTCAACGCAAGGCACCCATAACGCCACCTACCCTAACGCCTTCATCAATCAACCATGCTCAACGCATGGCGCCCTCAACACCTCCTATCTTCAGCGCATGCAACACAGTCATTCACACCAGTATCTTCGTCGCGTCAAGACCACTCTGTCTTCAACGCATAGTGACTTCAGCGCATGGCTGTCTTCGACGCAGAGTGAGCGTTGTTCAAGCACATTTCTTCCCCCGCCAATGATCACTTATCCTTCGACGCGGGCAGCTACTTCAGCTCACAACCCTTCATGATTCAATCAACAACGCATGGTTTCTCAAATAGTTCAACTTTCCTCTTCATTCACCAACGCATAGTCTTGGCCAACACTTAGCCAAAATTTTACTTTCCTAAAATTTTTGCTCTCATTCTCGGCTACTTCCTATGCGTTCACCTTTACTATGTGTTACCTCAGTCTTGACCATGCGTCCAACATGGTCTTTTATTCCTTTCCTTCAGACTTTTCAATGCATCGGCTCTTAAAAGTTGGATGTCACAATCATTGATACAGTTTGGGTACCAAGCTATCAACTCAATATATCTACAAAATAGCCATCGATGTAGTGATGCAATTTTGATTACATAATAAATCCTATTTGTTTTTTTTTTTATTATTAGAATGAATCGAATCCTATCAAATCTTTATATATATCCTTTGAATTACTCAACTATATCCTATGAATTTCATTTCGCATTGGAAACTATTCTAGGAGAAGTTCAAATCTGTTTCGTTCGGATATTGATTAGTCTTGGTTTGACATGGTTTACGTGTTACTAGTTCCCAGAAGAGTTAATATCTCCATTAGCTAAACCCTTTCTTACCCTGCCTTTGGACTCATTTTGTTTGTACACAATCAACGGAGGCCTTCCCGACATATGTTGCAATGTCTTTAATAGCATGCTCTTACTTTGTCTTTCCCTTAATAAGTTATCAAATTTGGTGCTTTTTGATCCCCAGTTGCTATGGAGAATAAAGGACGAAATACAATCGATTCCTCTATTTAAGTGGTTCTCGCTTCTCCTTTTTCCTGTTCCTAACTCTTCCCCAGGTAGTTCCCAATGTTTGGCACTTTCCATACTTCGTGGGTGCAACATCAACAAATTCGTTCATGATTAAGTTACAACCTAAGATCTATGACCATATTATGTTAACAGTTCGTATTTCATTCATTTTACTGGTATGCTCCCAGGTACCTGTAATTATGATCCATTTGCTAGAACTAAGGGGTCTTTCTATGGTAACCTTCATGAACAATCATTGTTTTTTTTTTATGGTTTTTCCACTTTTCACAGCAACTCTTGCCACACCTCCGGATATTTAGTGCCAAATCATCGCCCATTTCCTTATTTCTTTGATAATCGAGTTGGCTATCTTTGTGGCATTGATTCTACAAGTTCGTGAAGAGGGTTGGACAAGTGGAATGAGGGAAAGCGACTTGATCGACAAAAAAGAAGAGGGGAACCCCCAGAAATTCTCAACCAACATTTGGATTCATTCCCGTAAAGATTCTAACAAACAGAGGACTCCTTACCTTAGGAGTGGGATAAATGATACATCCCCGGCAAGCGCCGATGAAGAACGCAAGCAAAGCTGGAGCTCGGGCATTGTTATATTCCATACAGAGAAAGAAGGCAGACTGGTAAGAAGGTCGGGGGAGCGAACTGAAAAGCTCAGCTTTGTGGAACAGACCAATCTTCCATACCGCCCCCTTACAACTCTATAAAAAAGCCTGTGGGAAGTGCGAAAAGCTAAGCCACTAATGTCGTGGCAAAGGTTATACCTCAGAAAATCAGCGAAGCTAAAGTTTCGTATTTGTTTGTTATATCTTTAGATCGAGCAACAACTTCTAAGGAAAGCCTGCATTCCCCTTTGAAAGAAGTAAAAAAAAGGGAGCGATAGGGAGGAGAGAAAAGGTTGCGAAAGTGCTTCTAGATCTCATGGAATAAGGAAGAATTTGGAACTCAACTTTCTTGCTTTCATAGAAAAAATGAATTGTGGAGATGAAATCCTGATTACATTACCGTAGGCCAAAATTGGATTTAGAAGAGCAAGCCAAAAAAAGTACACCTACCATATAGTCCCTCTTTAATGTATATATCATTTTATACAGCGATAGATAGTTTGACAAAGGGCACCGGTTCGAAATAGTGTTAGCCATAATCTACCTTTCCCTTATTAGATTCGAATTCGGCTTAGTAATCCCCTTCCTCACGGAAGGAGTAGGAGTCAAGAGTCAAGTCAAGAGTAGCCGTCAACAAAGAGTGAGTAGAGCAGATAGCAAAGAGGGAAAGAAAGCACGGGCGAAGAAAGCCTATTCTATTATAGTAGTCCTCCGGAAAGGGCATATCGGGGAAGAAAGCCCATTAGAATCCAGAGATCTTATGCAAGCTCTTATTCTCCCAGGTAGAAGGGAGGAGGACGAAAAGGGCCACAGCTGCATTAGCAGTTCGCCTAGAATAAAGGTCAAGGAAGTTAACTCTCAGGGCGAATAAGGTCATCATTAAAGCAATTAATTGCGTATTTCCCATCTAGAAATCTATCTTTGTTTATATCTTCAATCATGAAAATTCTTCTCATTAGATGCTAAGGGTTAATATACTAATAAAAGGGCTTGATCCCACACCACACTCCCTAAAATGCTAAGTTTCCAAGGGTTTTACTATCTCTCAAGTCTAGGCCTACTAATGGTGTACCGCCCCAAGCTTTAGTGCTGGACTGCCTACAAAGGGAAAATGGAATTTGGCTGTAAAGCTCTTTCCAATCTTGTCCGGGTAGACCGACAAAAATAAAGGAAAGGGTGACCCTGCTAAAGGACCATCCCATAAAGCTCTAAATGGTAATGGTCAAACCGATCAAATTCAATTTGCTTGCAAGCTCTGGATTACTGAGCCTTGATTCGCCTCTCTTGCTTGCCCTACTGTGTCACTGGTTTAATAAAAGAAACTCTCTGCTCAAGTTAACTCCCTGATTTGCTATTCTATTATCTCAAAGTCTCGTCGGGGTAGACAGGTTTCGCCCCCTAGTAATATAATTCAATCTTTAGGAGCATCAGGGACAACGAGAAGATTCTCAAATGGATAACTCGCATATAAAAGAAAGGATGCTTTGCTTGCCATTGAAGGCGATTCCTAAATTTAGCGAGAAAGCAGACAACGAAAAGAAAGGTAGCGCAGCCGGCGCGAAAAAAGAAAAGCGAGCTGGGAATTCGGCATCATATCGATTAGCTAAGCCAGCCTGAAGGAAGAACTTTGATCCTTGCCTTGAACTGACTTTCGAATTTGCGTTCCAAGTAGTAATATCAAGTGATATGATGATCCAGCCTTTTGTCGCCTGGTTAAAGAATTTTCTGAATGGAATAGGCATTCAACCGACCATTTCCTTTCTTAGATAATGGTCCAAGAACAAGTTTCTTCTACTTTGTTTGAAAAACTACCTAGACTCCTTGATTGAAGCTTTGAAAGAAAGGAGGTTAATTGACTTAATACTTTGCGTTCTATTCTTAGCCCCACTGCTTACTTAGAAACTAGTCTTTGCTTTTAAAGTTTCTATCCCTATTGGGACTACCCCGTATCCCTTCTAGTTCTAGGGCAATATCCAATGCTAGCAATCACATACAGAGTGTGACCGAAGTGGGTTGGCGATATCCATCCTTATAGGCAACCTTTTATTATTAAATCTTTTAATTTGCCCATTTTAAACCATTTAAAATTAAATTAAAATACCTATTTTAATCTAATCTCATTAGATAAGCATGCAATTTACTTTGAATTTGTTCTAATCTAATTAGAATTTTAATAAAGATAAATCAAAATTTTAAATTGTATAAAAAAATGAATCCATTTTATCTTTATCCAAGTAAGATCCTAATCTCATTACGCAAGCATGCAATATTTTTAATCTCATTAGAAAAATAAAAAGATAAACTAAAATTAATTAATTGTATCTTTATTTTAGCAAGATCCCAATCCCATTAGGCAAGCATGCAAATATTTTTAATCTCATTAGAAAATTATAAAGATAAATTAGAATTTTAAACAATTTAAATTAAATTAAATTTATCTTTATCCAAGCATGCAACCTTACTTAATTCTTCATTTAATTATCTAATATAACAATTATATTTTAATTAAAGAAGAATCTTTACATGAATCTGTACAAGAATTTAAATATAACACTTATATTTAAATAAAAGAGAAGCTCTACATCATGCAACTTCAAATTAGGAATTACCCTAATAAATTAAATATAATAATTATATTTAAAATATGCATGATATGCTTAACCTATGGCGAGATTTTAATCTAAATGGCATACTTTATGCAACATTCAATTTAATTTAAAACATACATCACATGCGTAATTAAATTAAATAAAGCAAAATTGATCGGCATATTTAGCATATCCTAGAAATTAAAGACAAAATTCAAAATTACATTAATTTGAATTTCCAAGTCTTGGACTTCAATTTCTTCTTTAGCCTTCAAAATTTAGAGTTTGAAACATGTAAATTTAATCCTTTGAAATTTCAGCTACACATACTTTAATCAAATTTGCCAGATGCTTTGATGACGCACAATAGATAACGCACAGCAGAATTTCTAGATTTGAAAAATTTCAAATTTTCCAAATTTCAATATTTTGAGAAAACAAATGTTTTTTTCAAGAATTTACAGCACTTTTACATAAAAAAAGATTACAAGAAAACCCTAACACTTGAGGGTTTTACAATTGATCTAATCAAAACTTTAAAATCTAAAGCCCAAATATGCCTAACCAATCAGTTTTGCAAACCTTCACATATCTCATACATGGATAATTAAAACATCCACCAACCAATCAGTTTTGCAAACCTTCACATATCTCATACATGGATAATTAAAACATCCACCATACCAGATTTTTAATTCAAATCAAGAATCAAATATTGGCTCTAATACCAATTGAAGGGAATTTAATCTCGTTAGAAGTATGTGATCATGTTCTTTAATTTCTTAAAAGAATTAAAAATACAAAAAGTTAGGAAAAGGTTAAACAATGTGCCTTCGCCGATCCACAATTTCAGCAAAATCTCTCATCGAACCGATAGTCTTCTCCTTGTAGTATTCTTTTTCCAAGAGATCTTCCTTGTTATGATTCTAGCAAGGATCCGGTTTGTGGGAGCCGCTTCTTGAAAGAATAGAGAAAAAAGAATTTTTTTAGAACTTTTTAAAGAAAATTGGGAGAATTTCTAAAGGGAGAGCTTTTCGAGTAATCGCAAAGATTATTCTTGTAGAGAGTGTGTTCTATGAGAGCTCCCAAGGGCTCTATTTATAGAACTATGTGGGTTACTCCTAATAATCCCTCTTAGAGATTTTAAATTAAATATTTAATAATATCCAATATTAATAAATATTTATCCAAATAATATCTCATATTAAATGGTTTAAAATATTTAAATCTTATTTAAATATTTATTTTCTGCAGAATCTTTAATTTGAATCTTATCCAAATTAAATAATTAATTATTTAAAACCAATTCAAATTAAGTAATTAATTCTCCCTCTATTTATTTATATGGATTTCATCCAAATAACTAATTAATTATTTGAATCATATTGAAATAAATTAATTCTCCATATAATAAAGTTATAGTTTCAATCTTATTCAAATAAACTTTATAATAAATCATGTAATTAATTGTATCAAATACAATTAATATTTTACCTCATAAATTTGAACATTTCAAATTTTTCTTTCAACATAGTTGATCCTTATTGGTCCGTGGTGAGCTAGCAAGGGGACCTTATGGACCTACAGATTATAAGCTCCAACGATCCCAGATTAATTAATTAAACTCTTTAATTAAATTAATCTTCGTTCATTAACTAAAGGGCAAACCACACCAATAGTTGAACTCTTATGCACTACAGGACAAGTTGTGCCCATGGATATAAAATATAACATTTATATTAAATAGAATGCATGTTCATGCTAATAATATCATACATCCAAATAATATAACACTTATATTAAATATAATGCATGATAATGTTTATATTAAGGTGGGATTTTAAAATATATGGCATACATTATGCAATATATCTCAAAATTAATCTAATCATATGTCATAACAAAAATTAAATTAAATAGTAAAAGTAGACCAATTTTGGGCACCCCTAAATTTAATGAATAAAATATAATAAAGTTACATAAAAACGGAAATCAACAGTTGCCTAGCTCAAACCCATGACCTCTAGACATCCGAACGTGCACTGCAACCACCATAATCAATCCTACGCTCTAGCTTTTGAAGTCGGAGCACAGTGACGCTCAATGCGAGCGCGACTACGCTGATGCTTCTGTTTTTGCTCTATTTTTGTTTCGTTTTCGGTCCGCTTCCTTAGCAACTCTTGCCTTTCGAACGACACGACCTTACAAACTCGATAGCAGAATTAAATTGCCCAAAACAACGGGCCTTACATATTTTGATCACATCAAAACAGTAAATCTAAGGTCCCAAAATTGAAAACATTTATTTTGCAAACCCACATCAAAATGCAGAACTTCACACCCACTTTTTCTCCAATTTTTGTTTTCACAAAGAAATCTAAAGCAAAATTTGGCTTTGATATCAATTGAAGGAATCGAATTCCTAGCGGAAGCGAATGATAACCTTGTTTCATTAAATTTGTGTTAGAAAACCAAAATTACAGAGAACAAAAAAAAAAAAAAAACATGATAAACAACTAACAAATTAGCATGCTTTTGAGAAGATATAAGAGGAAGAAAATTTCCCACCTTTGAAAACTGTCTTCGATGTGGAAATCTCTTTTTTCAAGTCACAAACCTGTGAAAAATCTCCAATGTCTTCGAAACACCACCACGATATCAACTTTGCTATTATCTAGGTAGAATCAAAGAGGAGTTTCATGGGCTCTTTTTGGATTTTGGCAAGGAAAATTTTTTTTGTGAAAAAGAAGAGAGAATGGGAGAGGGATGAGAGAAGTCAGAGAACTCTTCCGTGTTTTTGTTTATTGTATGTAACTCCCTTCATCCATTCTTTAAGTAGAAACTGTGAGAGAGAAGAACATAATAACTCCCCACTACATGGGAGTTATTCAATATAATAATATTATTATTAATAATTTAATTAATTTAATTATATTATCAAACCTTATTTATGAAGGAGTTAGAAACAAGAATGTGGAAGCAATTAGGATCTAAAGCATTCTAATTGCATCAATTTTGAAGATTAAACTTGTTTGTTCTAAAATTGAAAAACAGAGGCAATGAACTTGTTGTAACTCAAAATTGAATCAAATTCCTTCAAGTTTTTTTTATCATGAACACTTCGTGGACCACCACAAGTGTAAGCCCCGCATCTATCTTTATGAGAACGCAAAGTAAGAAGGGGGCCGAGAGATGGGTGAATGTGTAAAGTAGTTGGCTGGCTTGCGTTTGGAGTGGGAAAAATGGCTAAGTGTAAGCTATGCGTTGATGGCAACCTGTTGTGGAGGAAATAATTTTGATGTAAACGCAAAGGTGAGGGAAGCTAATCATGCGTTGAAGTTGAGACGCGTTGAAGACATAAGGCGTGGAGGATCATTATGCGTCAAACGCAATGAAGGCAATGTGTCGATTAGAAGTAAGGGCCATGAGGAGTTTGGGAGCTGGTCTGCGGTGAGGCTGTTGTGCGGCGAACGCTACCATGCGTCGAAGACTGGTATGCGTTAGACAAGGAGTGTTGGCTGAGAGAAGGTAATGCGTATGTTAACTATTTGGCGGGAGAGTTTGAAATGAGATATCACTAGAGGCTGTGTGCGTTGCTGAAGCTAAGCATGGGAGGTATGCGTTGAACGGACTATAGCATAAAATTGAAATGGAGTACAAGTCGGTGGTATATATATAAGTGGTCTGAAAATTCAATTGTTCTGCTTGCATTTCAGAGCTCGAGTAGGGTCCATTTTAAGGCGAAACATCGAAGGGAGGTAGAAGAAGATGTTCATGCTGATCTGAAGCAGAAATCTCATTGAATTCATGGGAGAAACTTGGGTTTGACAGAGGTTTCGGCTGCTGTGGTCTTATCAGAGTGATGCTCGGTTTTGGAGGAAGAACAAATTGAAGAGACGAAGGTTAGGGCTGAAACTTTGAGGTTAGTAAGTTAACTCGATTTCTAGCAGGTTTCATGAAGGATACTTGAGCTGAAATTGTTTAATCGTGTGTCAAACTTAGGAAGAAGAGACGGGAGTTGAATTGTCGAATGAGTAGAGGTAACTCGGAGTTGTCGGAGAATATGTCCCAAACGGGGAAGATGTGCTTCATGAAATTTTGAGGTAAGATGAAGGACATGTATTCTAACAAGTTTGTAGAAGGAAGAAAGTATTGAAATTGATTGAAACGAAATGTTTAGCAGGTTGAAGAAGGAAGAAGAAAGGAAGAAGGAAACGGTTCTGTCACAGCGAAAGTATCGCTGAGTAAGCGAGAGACTGAGCATCAGAGGAAGTAACGCTGCAACGCAAAGATAGGCTTGCGTCTCACAACTCTCGCTAGAGTATCGCTGGGTATCGCTCCTCAAGGTAGTTTCGCTGGTTTTAATCAACGCAGTATCGCTAGAACAGTTTGAATATCTTTTGAGTAACGCTGGTAGCTTACTAATTTCTATGGAGTAACGATGCTACTGAATGTTAAAAGAAAAAGGGAGATTATGAAAAACTAAACTTGAGGATTTTGTATTTTCAGGACAAGAAGAGCTCGGGAAGGCTTATAACCCACTTAGAGCCGGGACCGATTGTGAGTGACTGTTTGTTATACCTTGTATTAAACTTAGTACGCATATTGATGAGGAAACGTGATTCATGATAGTATGCCTTATGTAAGTGATGTGTTAGTGATTTAAGAGAATAATATTACAAATGTCTAAACACATAAGTGGCTGAGGGACCTTATGGTGAAAGCTACATGTGAGTAAGTTTGAAATTAAGTGCTGAGGGATCTAAGAAAGCACTTGAATAACAGTAGAAAATGGCTACAATGCTCAGGGACTGTAAGTGAAGGCATGTAGTAATCCATCTCACACTAGCTCGTGCCGAGGGATCATGAGTGAAGGCACTTGAGCATGGATAGAGTTTGTTACCTGTGCCGAGGGATTTCATGTGAAGGCACATGGTACAGTAATTATAAATGAATAAGTGCTGAGGGACAGGAAGTGAAAGCACTAAATAGATGAAAGCTTGTGAGACATGAGAGTTTGATAGTTATATATGCATAGTGTAAAAGTGAATCTTGATAGTCCATTGGGATGTGCTATGCGTTGGTTACTATCTTACAAACTGGATTTAAGTTGTCATGATTAGTTTTAGTAGATTTAGTCACTCACTGAGCCTTTTGCTCATCCAGTTTGTTGTTGTTTGTTGTTTCAGGTAGCGAGCGTGTCTGGGACGCCTAGCCTACTGAAGAATCTCATCTGGACCTATCTGGAAGCGAACCTCTGGGATAGTTGTAAATATTTAGATTGTTCATATGTCATGTACTAAATATCTTTCATGAGAGTGTAGTGAAAGGGGGAGCGTGTTGTACTTATTATGTGTATACAGACATGGTAATTAAAAGTTTACCCGTTCTTCTGTGATGAGATAATGGGATTGTTGTATGATTTGTTAATCTTTTATGGTGTTTACATTATAGAGTCTTATGTTGGAAATAGGATCATGCTCCTTCCTAGGTATAGAGTAAATCTGGGTTGGGGTGTGACAACAAGAGTCTTTCTCGTTATTCTCTGGTCTTAGAATGGAATGTAGGATCCAAATTGTGATGGATTTTGGAACAAATTTGTGAAGAATTTGGTATTTGGATAACTTTGAGCAAGTTGGAATTTTCAGCAAAATTCACATAGAAGATCAACCATTCTTCCAAATTTCTTTCTTCTATTTAAAGAAGAAATCATGCAGATCTCATCTACATGCACAAAGCCACCCAATTTAGTGATTAAGCTACTCAATTAGGAGGCGGAAAGATGGAGATTAAGAATGTTTAAGGAGAGTACACCTAATAAACATGCATGAGCGGAAAAAACCAACGAAATTAAAAATGAATTTCTCAAATCCAAATTTAATTTCTATTAAATTTAATTTTCCAATTTTCAAATTAATTCCACTAATTAATTTTATATAATATTAATTTAATATTAAATTAATTTAAATAATTAATTATATTAAATTAATATTAAATATTAAATTAATAATTTTTCCAAATTTTCCTGCAATTTCAAATTGGATGAATCTCTATTCACCCAAAAAGATATTTAAATCACATTTAAATATTTCTAACTCTTTAAATTCGTTTAATTCACAATTAAAACGAACAAGTTGTAAAACTTACCTCAAATGAATTTGAAAGTTTTCAAATTCTTTCACCACATTGTTCTAAGGTTTAATCTATGAGCTAACAAGGGAACCTAATGAATCTACAGATTATGAGCTCCAACGATCCGAAATTAACTGGCTAAACTCTTTAACCTAGTTAATTAACATTTGTTAACTACTGGGACACCCCACTATAGCTTAGTAGCTGCACTTTTCTCATTGTAGATATATTTATATTCACTCGATATAACCATGATTAGTAAGTTCCACTGATCCTCTAATAAAGAATTAGTTTGTGGTCCAACCATCAAATCGGGTCCCTCTCATTGATGAGAGGGCATGACCCTTGTTCAAGACCCAAAATCAGCACTTAAGGGAACAACTTCTCTACTAAACTAGAATTAGGTAGGAGTGAATTCTATCTCGCAAGATTATGTCCCCAGCTATCTACTTAGTCTTATCCCTAAAATAGTAGGCTTATTGAGGGTCTACTCTCACCCATGCAGATTAAAAGATAATCCAAAATAAACAGGAGTTCATAGCTCAAGATTAAGATCGAGTTCTCTAGGTCATCATATTGAAATAATCAGTATTAATAGTAAACGACATTATAATGTAAAAGTGATTATTTCATGGTTCGGTTTTATGCAAACTCATTGCGTAGGATGCCCCTGTAGGGTTGAAATCCCTAACGCAACGGAAGCAATACGAAATTAATTGGGATTTTGAAATGTCCCTACACTGTAAAAAAATACAGAAAACCTACTATATTAATTCTAGGTTTAAACATGTTTTTAGAATTAGAAGCCTTACATTCATTGTTGACTATGAATATACGAATCTCCTTTTGGTTTCTAGATCACAATCACCACCACTACGAACCTCTCCTATTCTTTGAGATCGTGAGATAAAGGATTGTGGATCCTCTTCTTGATATGGGAAAATCCTTTTGCTAGAGAGAATTTTAGAGAGCAAGGAGAGGAAAAAAAATCACAGAACTCTTCTACCATTTTTCAATTTGCAGGCATATATGGAGAGACGTAAGAAGACATGGGAGTAAACCACATAAAGAGTAACTTCCACATACGAGAGTTACCTTTTTTTTCTTTTAATTAATTAATTAATTAATTAATTAATTAATTATTTAGTTTAACAATTAAATAAATAAGTAATAATTAATAATTAATTAAATCTAAGGAAAATTATCTTAAATGGCAAAATTGCTGAAAATATTTACAACTAATAGCAACATAAACAGTGTATCTGCGATAGACTGTGATAGAATGCAATAGACTATTAACTGTATCAGATAGAATGCAATAGTCTATTGCATTCTATCACGGTCTATTGCAGATACACAATGAAATTTTCCACTGTGGGTACACAGCTAAACTCATTAACCACATTAATCAATATTCGTTAACTGTGGGTATACTTCACTAAAGACCCACAGTTGCACTCTTCTCACTGCAGATATATTTCTGTGTCCATGGATATAGACCAATAATAGCAAATTAGTTCTTCACAAGTGTTCGTAACACCAGCTGTGTCAAATTACCGTTTTATCCCTAAGTTACTTCTACATCCTTAAGTACTAGTGGTCCTCTAATGAACAACCTGTTTATGGTCTAACTATTAATCAAAAACCCCTCTCGAGCGAATGAGAGGGTAGGACCCTTTGTTCAAGTTCTAAAGACACCACTTAAGGGAACACTCATCTACTTACCCTAAAGATGGGAATGAGTGAATTCCATCTTGTATAATTATGTTCCTAGCTCTCCACTCGATCTTGTTCCCAAGATGGTAGGCAAATTGAGTTGGAAAATGGCCACTCTCACCCATACAAATCAAAGGACAATCCCTCGTGAACAGGAATTTATAATATATTCAGGATTAACACTAAGTTGCCTAGGTCATCCTATTGAAATAGAAACCTAACTAGTCAATAGAGTTACATCTAGTGATTACTATGTCGTGGTCTGATCTTATGCAAACTCATTGCATAGGATACCCCCACTCGCATGTCACCTACACGAACGTGTTAGATTATTACGTTTGTATCAAATACAAAGTAGGTCGTATCCATGTGTCAACAAGATAAGGTACCCAGCCTTACCCCTATATTATAGACCATTTAGACTATATCTTGAACATCGATCTTCGTATGTCCCCACATACAGTTCCAACCTAGGATGTTAGTTTATTGGATTTATGGTTATTAAGACAAAACAAACAAAAAACAATCAATAACGCTTATTGAAATAATACATCAATAACTCTTTATTAATGATTTAATGACAGTCAAATAATTACATTTGCATTCTACGAGTTTTAGGGCATAAAACCCAACTCCCACTCTCATGTCTCTACATGAACGATATGGGATCATATCGTTTGAATCAAATACAAAGTAGGTCACATCCATAGTGTCCCCTAAGATAAGGTACCCAGCCTTATCCCTATACTATAGACTGTTTTGGCTATTACTTAAACTTGATCACTTTTATGTCTACACTTAAAGTATAAATATTCAACTTATAGCCAGGGGTTCTTAGTTTATTGGATTTAATAAATGTAATTCACATATTCAATAACAATTTTACTGAATAAACCTCGATAACAACTTTATTGAGAATATGTTCAAACTTTACAAACTACGAGTTTTAGAACATAAAACCCAACAAACTCCCATTTGGACTAAAACTCCAGTGAGTATAAAAACAAGATGTTGAGTTTTAGGAGAAAAACATATAAATACGATAAACTAGTGTCACACCCCATCCCGAACTACCCTCCCGTAGCCCGAGACGCAGCGTGAGGACAGTAGTCATCGACTTCCTAGTCGATTTCCACTATCAAACTTACCTTATTTCCCATTTAACTACCCTTTCTAGGACGGTGATACCATTAACTCTTGACAAACCTCGACTTCGACCGGCAACGGGAATTGTCATGCTACCTGAAAAATGGGAAACATATAAAAGGATGAGCTAACAGCTCAGTGAGTAATAGTTTTGAAAATAACTTACTTCAACTGTGAAACTGGTCATAATATAAACATTTCCAAACTCGCATAAAATATACCGATTCAAATCATATTAAAATATGCTCAAAATCCATTGTTAAATCATGCATATCTGTTTTAGAGTAAATACTCAAAAATCTCATTCATTTCAAAATCATTTTTCCCTAGTTAAGGCGGAGTGATGCTCTACGCTACTCAACGTCGATTATCGTTAGCTGTGTGGAGCAATCTCAACACATCAGGTCATATATTTCTCTATGTGCACATAGGTATTATAATCCGGGCCGCCCACAATGCCTTCTCCAAGTCCCTGAGCATTAAGGTCCCATTTCCATATCCAGGTTACCCATTTGCCTTCTACGAGTCCCTCAGCATTGGGTACCTTTTTCTATATCTCGGCTACCCTTTGGCCTTCTCCAAGTCCCTGAGTCTTGGGTGCTTTTTCAAAGTTTTATAAAATACACAATATGTTTTGGAAACATCATATCATAAACTCATAAGCTAACCGTTTCCAAATAAAATCATTTCGAATCGAACAGCATGCTTTCAGTAAACTCAATTTCAAAGCTTTAATATCAAACAGCATGCCTTTCAAATAGCTTATTTCCAAATCTTTTCATGAAATCATATGACATCAAACATTGCTTTTCAGTAAAATCATGAAATCATATATTATCAAACAACATGCTTTTTATAAACTTATTTCAAATAACCAGCATACTCAAATGCTTTTCAAATAAAACGCATGGTTTATTCATTGAAAACTCATGAATGCATATTCCAAACCAATGATATTAATCACAAAGAACTCATTTATACTTTGAAAAATGTTAGTGTTACTCACATTATAATTGCTCAAGAATAGTTCCTCTTCCTTCCCTCTATTTTCTCTTTCCCGAGCTTCTTGGACGCAGCGTTCTGAAGTCTGGAACGCAAGGCAACTTATATTCCTCTGTCAGCTCGGTTGGACGCAACCTTGCCCTTGAACACAAGGTTGATAACTAACGCAAGGTGCAACCTAACTCTTCTTACTTCTCTTTTGGATGCATCGACCTCTCTTAGACACAAGGTCCAACTTGAATGCAGAGTCTATCTTTGGACGCATCGTTCACCTTGAATGTAGAGTTCGTCTTAAATGCAAGGCTAATCCCTTAAATGCAAGACCATTGTTTAACGCAAAGTAGCTAAGTTGTCAAGAATATCTTCTATCTTGGCCGCAGACTTCTACTACGGACGCAAGGATTCCTCCTTTCTGCCTTCTTTCTCCTCTTTCTCTTAAGAATTCTCACTTCAGAATCATCAATCGCTTCTTTTCCCTCAAGGTTCTATTTATAGCTTTGGAATAAAGGGCTTGTCATCCAACTTCTCCTCTCTTTTTGCCACTTGTTTGCTACATGTCACGCTGCATGCTTAACTAACCATGCATTTATCCAAGTGTCACCTTGCATGAAACACTCAACATGCCTCCTGACACCGGAACTTATAAGGTGTTAAGCTTATATGAAGTCACCTAGCCTTTATAAGTTTATCTTATGCGACCAACATATTCCAATATATAAACTATTCATCCAACATTATGCCCCCTATGCGTCCATTGAATTTCCTAAAGGTTTTAGCTTCATTACTTTCTTTCCTTACTCTCCGCCATACTACCTTTGAACTCGTTTCTCCACCGCATACTACTAGGCGTTAATGTCTCAAACGCACACTACTATGTGTTTTTATCTTACCGCATAATACCATGCATCCAACTTTCTTCCCTTATGTCAAGTCTTAGCTGCAAGTCCTTCTCTTGTGTGATCACACATCCGACGATGTGGTTTACCCTTGATAACCAAATCCAACTCAAGACCTTCCTTTATGCGTTTGTACTCTTTGACGTTCACCTTTACTTCGTTCTGCGTTCATGACCTTCCTCCTATCCTTGAGGATTCCTTGATTATTCCTCTATGCGTTCTTGTGTTGTAATCCAAGGTTATGCTTCCAACCTCTTTCTTAAGTAAGCCATTTTCTCAATGATAAATCCTATCATATATCCATCCAGCCTCCTTCCTTTAGGCTTACTTCTCAACCTTCTAACTTATCCAATTCAAAATCTTCCTTAATGGAAGTCATGTGTTTACCTCAAATTATCATAGCATCTTTCCTCGATTCTACCTTATGCGTTTTCTCCTTCTTTTAGATTTCCTTTCAACCCATCACTACTCAACTTAATCCTTACTCATACGTCCTACTTAAGCCAATGCTTACATCTTCTTCATAATTACCTCCTATGCGTTTCATTTCTTTCCCCTCAAGCTCTCAGGTTACTTCTTATGTGTCCACCTTTATCATGCGTTTCCTTATTCCTGACCATCGTCCAACATGGTCTCTTACTTCTTTTCTTTATAGACTCTTCAACGCATTGGTTTTTAAAAGTAGAGTGTGACAACTAGGGCATCACATACCTAGTAGCTTTCTCCCATTTTTCTTAGTTTACATAACCCGAAGTCCTAGACTCATTAGGTGACCCTCAAACATTGTAGCCGTGAAGGTCTTTGTAAATGGGTCAGCAATGCTGTGCCCTGACGCAACCTGCTTTACAATTACATCACCTCTTTGCACAATCTCTCTGATGAGATGATATTTGTGTTCAATGTGTTTGTCGCACATATGGCTTCTAGGTTCTTTGGAATTTGCAACTACACCACTATTATCACAATAGAGAGTGAAAGACAAATGCATATTCGGAACAACTTCTAGATTTGCTAAAAACTTCTTGAGCCATGTTGCTTCTTTTGTTGCTTCACATGCAGCTACCTACTCAGCTTTCATGGTGGAGTCAGCTATATAGCTGTGTTCGATACTCTACCAAACTATTGCTCCTCCATTTAGAGTGAACATTGATCCCAATGTAGATATCCTCGAATCTATATTAGTTTGAAAATCAGAGTTAGTGTGTCCTATAAGGATCAGATCCTAAGCACCATACACGAGCATATAGTTATTCGTTCTTCTTAGATACTTGAGGATACTTTTAATGGCAGTCCCATGATCATATCCTAGATTGGACTGATATCTGCTGACTAACACAACATGGCATACATCAGACTTCCGACTGCTGATGCATAAGGAATACGTCTCATATCCTACACTTATTGAAATGTCTTAGGACACTATTCCTTTGACAAATGAATTTCATGTCTAAATGGTAATAGCCCTCTTTTGGAATTTTGCATCTTATATCTATACAACATTTTGTCAATATATGATGTCTGAGACAAAGCTAACGTCTTGTTCTTGCGATTCCGAGCTATTTGGATTCTAAGAACATACTAAGTCTCTCCAAAATATTTCATTTGGAATTTTTAACGTCAGTTAGGAATCCTACCTCATTCCTAATGAGAAGGATATCATCAACATACAAATTAGAAATGCTACAGATGTGTTGATAATCTTCTTATAGACACAAGGTTCATCAACATTTTGTTTAAAGCCATAAGATTTGATCGCAATATCAAACCTTATATTCCAGGATCGAGATGTTTGTTTTAACTGATAAATGGATCGTTTAAGCTTGCAAACCTTTTTCTCTTGACCCTGTTCAATGAATCCCTTTGGTTGAACCATATAAATACTCTCTTCAAGATAGCCATTCAAAAAAGTTGTCTTGACATCCATTTGCCAAATTTCATAATCATAAAATGTGCAAATGGACAAGAGTATTCTTATTGATTTCAACATAGCAACAAGAGAGAGAGTTTCTTTATAGTCAACCCCCTCTCTCTAGGTAAAACCTTTTTGCCACTAATCGAGTCTTAAGGTTTGTACCTTATTGACTTGGTCTCATTTTCTCTTGTAGATCCATTTGCAACCAATAGGTTTTATCCCACTTGGTTGATCTACAAGTTCTCAGACTAAATTAAAGTACATCATTTCTAGGTCTATGGCTTTGATCCACTGGTCTTGATCTACATCATTCATTGCCTGTTTATAGGTCAATGGATTATTTAAGCCATCATCAGGTTTGATGACGACTTGACTTTCTGTTAAACCCATGTAACGGTCAGGTTCATGAACAACCCTCCCACTATGTCGAGGCATTCTCAACTCTTGAGAAGGATGTGTTCTATCGACAACTATTGTAAAAGGACCAGATTGATCAACAATTCTTATTGTCTTATCAGTCTCTTTGGAAATTTCACTTAATACTAGTTTACTGCGAGGTTGATGATCTTTTATGTGGTCTTCCTCTAAGAAAGTTGTCACACCCCCTCCCAAGTTACCCTCTTAACCTTGGAAAAGGGTATGAGGACAACAAACATCAATCCTTTTATGACATCTATTGTCAATCCTGTACTATCCTTAGTTCATAACCAAAGCACCTGATAAGTAGTATATATTCTCATTCAGACAACATGCTAAAATCTCAAGACATGCTAACATATTTTACAAATTTCCATTCAACAACTTAAGCATAAAATATACATGATTACAAACTTCCACTTTTTAAAACCCCTTATGTACAATGTTGAGTCTGAAGTACAAATATTTAAAATAATTACAATATAAGTAGTTGGACCAGACTTGGTTGGTGTAGGTTAAGCACCCCGGTTTCACTTGCTACTTGGAAAACAAAAAACCAAGGAAAACTATGAGCTAGGTTGCCCAATGAGTGACAAGTTTAGAAAACTGTACTTTGCTTAAAATATTCAAAAAAATCATGCTCAATAATCAAGTAATAAAATTGTAAGTAGTGCAACAGAGAAAATGCATAAATATTTGCTATTGCCTGAAAAGATATCCTTAGTTGGGGTGGAGCAAAGCTCAACACTACTCGACGTCGAAAACAACCTTAGTTCAGGTGAAGTAATCTCGGCAGACTAAATGTTGAATCTCCCTCTATGTGCACATAGGAATCATTAACCTGGACTGCTCATGTACTTTCTCGTGTCCTTCAGTACTGGGGTCCCATAATATAATATTTAGGCTGCCCATATGCCTTCTCCATGTCCTTGGCATTGGGGACCATCTATTATTCTTTTGAAAATAAAGCATGTTTTGATAATAAATCATTAATAAACAAGAGTTTATAAATCCTCAGACTTTCAAACTATTTATCAATAAACATACTTTGCATAACACTTTGCGTCATAAAACATCACGTTCCATCATTTAAACTCATGTAAAAGCACATTCAAACTTCATGCTAGGAAACTTATGCTTGCTTAATGATTTTGAAAGAAAATCAACTTCAGATCATGCTTTATCATACTCAGACTCATGCTAGAAAAATCATGTTTTGAGAAAAATTTGAGCATACTAGAAATATTGACAAAATAAATAATTTTAAATAGAATTATGTGACTCACAACTTGTCCTTGGCTCCTAATGGATTATATACTTCTCTTAGCTCTTCTCGGTTTGAAATAAATTAATTAACTTTGGTTAAGTTTCCTTAAAATTCTTTGAATGTATAGCTTAAAAGGGCTCACTAACAATCAACAACTTGCTAAAATGACCAAAAATAGAAATCTACCCCTAAGCGTGTCCAATAGCCAACACCACGTCTGCAAAACTTGTCCAGCCTAACACTTGTGGGTGGTGCATTATGCGCCTTGTCTGCCCACTAGCGAGATTAGCGAGACTTGTCTCGCCCAACTGCTTGCATGCTCGCAGTGTTGTTATCTTCTCACTAGCGAGATTTGTCTCACCCAACTACCTGCATATCTATAGTGTTAGTGGCATGTTAGCTCGCCTACTGGGCGTTCAAAAACACCAAAAATAACCTCAATTGAAACCTTACCTTCGGTCATTGCCCAGACTTGTCTCTAAGCACACCGTTTTCCTCCTTAGCCCAATCTCACCCGACAGTCGCGAAGACACTATCTTCACTTCCAGCTACGAAAAATAATATTTCTAGCCCAAATCAAACTTCACTTTCTCTTACAAACTTATAGGTAATTGACTTAACTAACTTACCTCCAAATTTCAGCTTCAAACACCTTTTCTTCCGTTAGACATCAAGAATTCCTTCCACCCTACTCCAGATTATTCGACAATCTGAACCATCTTGAATCTCCGATGGCAGTCTGATTCTTCCTCAAAGAATTCGCTTTTGGCAGCCTTCTCTCTGAAACTATACTTAATTTAAAGTAATTTGGTCAAAGAATAACTCAAATGGACCGAGTAATTTGTGCAATTTGTCCTTCTTTGTCGGATGTTCTATTGCCCTCACAGAAAACCCGTGCACTTACAGCTTGCCACCTCCTACTTGCCCGCGCCACAATTAACCTCATACACCTAATTAGACTTAATTAAGATTTTAATTCTCAAATATAACCAAGTTCAAAGAGTTGATGAACGCATCCCCTTATAGCATACCCCTTCTATGTAAGGTTGATCACTCTTTGAGGTTCTTCTTCTCCTTACTCGGCTACCCCTTGCACACATTGCTCTTAGTTGATGGATGTCCAATATGGACACCCTGACTCTTCCTTATCAGCAGCACTAGGGCGCCTCAACCTTCCTTGCACCAACAAGATGCATCCTTCTTCCCATCTTCCTTAGCACGCATCATGCAACGTAAGGCCACCTTAGAGACGCATCACTTGACCTACTCACTCAACACCTTATGCCTGCATCACACAACTTATGCTCAGTTATCCATGGGTTCTTAACGCACCAAGCCTACACTTCGCCAAAATTCACTATTCTCTTCCTCAATGCTGGCCACACCCAAAACACACAATTGAAAAGCGCTTAAAAAGTGCTTTCTATTCTATCAAATTAAGGGAGTTTATATTAGATTTCACTTGTTTGCGGTTTTCAGGTGAAAATAAAGAAAATTAGAAGTGAAGACCAAAAGATCAAAATCGAGCCAGAATTCAGTAAAAAAGTGAAGAAAACTCCAAATCTGCCAAAAACAAGGCAACGTTGCGGTGCTTTTTCCCGAGAGAAGTGTCTGCATCACTGCAGTGCCACAATCGCGACGCTGCAGCACGACGGGGAGGTTTGGTTTCCATGATGCTCAGTGTCGCAGTGCCACACCTTTAATTTCGGTTAGCATTACGACGCCATTGACCAACGCCACGACGACATCTTTCCTTTTTTGAAGAATTCGCACTTTTGGAAAAAATCTTGGGCGGCCAACTCTATAAATTGGAGGGTTTCCAGCAGCCCTAATCACCAATCTACTCACCAAGAGACACAAGAAAAAGAGAATTGAGTGAAAGTTCATTAGAGAGTTCAAAGAGTGAGTTAACTGCAAGAAAGAGGGAAAAGAGTTTGAGAGCAAGTCGTAGCGTCATTCGAGTTCCAATGTGGAAGCCAAGGAGATCTTGATGGTGCTTCCTCAATCAAGAGCCTCTTTTCAATAGAATTTCCCTTTCTCTACACTCTTTATTTGTTTATAATGTTTGAACATGTTGCTTCAAGCTATGAGTGGCTAAATGGTGCGCACTTTCTGTGTTAACCGCAAGTGTACATGTCAAGTTATAAAATAAGACGGTGAAGTCCGAATATGATCTAGTTAAGAAAGTTTAAGTTCCTTAGCTATTCTAAAATTGAATTTGAGGATTGGAATTGAAGTTGAGATTTTGGAAATAAAACTAAAAACGAAAGCAAATAAACAAGAAATACAAGAGTCAAAGAGAGTTCTAGGGTAATGAATCCTTGTTTACTTCATTATGCAACATTCTAGGGTTCATGGATTTCATTGTAATGCTCATGCTTAAGTCTAGAAACATAAATCCAAGTTATCTTCTCTCAAAAACATGTTCTCATGCATTTAATTCCTAATTTCTTGAAACTAGTACAAATTACATGGCATTAAGAGTAGTCTTTAGCAACTTTCATTGTTAACCTAACTATTTTTCAGGAGAGATTAACAACAATTCTTTGTTATCTATCTAGTTAAACATACAATCTTTCAATCATACATCTAACCTAACATTCAAACATGGCCATTCAACAAGAATTTAAGCACAATAACAAAGAAAAGCATAATCATCACAAGAAAACCATGAAGAGTCTACAATATCAACATAACTTTATAAACAAATCATCAAAACCCTAAAACTAAAGAGTTTAGCCACTCATAGCTTGAAGCAACATGTTCAAACAATATAAACAAAGGAAGAGTGTAAAGAAAGGGAAACTCTACTAAAAAGAGGCTCTTGATTGAGGAAGCACCGTCAAGATCTCCTTGGCCTTCACATCGTATCTCAAACAGCATGACGACTCTCTCTCGAACTCTTTTCTCTCTTCCTTGTAGCTAACTCACTATTTGAACTCTCTAATGAACTTTCACTCAATTCTCTTCTTCTTGTGTCTCTTGGTGAGTAGTTGGTGAGCTAGAAACCCTCTTATTTATAGAGTGGGCCGCCCAAAATTCTTTCAAAAAATACAAAATCTTTAATTAGGAAAGATGGCATTGCAGCGCTGGTCAATGGTGCTGCAGTGCTGACCGATATGGAAAGATGGCGCCGCTGCACTACTTGATGGTGCCGCGATGCTGTGCGTCATAATAGCCTACCCTCGGTGCCGTGTAGCAGCGTCGCGACGGTAGCGCTGTGCTAAGACGACTGCTGCTTGGTTTTGATCTTTTGATCTTCACTTCTAATTTTCTTTATTTTGTCCTAAAAAACACTTGCACACAAATGAAATCTAATATAAACTCCCTTAATTTGAGAGAATAGAAAGCACTTTTCAAGCGCTTTTCACCACCCAAACTAGAGATTTGTTAGTTCCGAGCAAAGAATAGAATCAGATAGAGGGAGTTTAGATGAAGAAGTTTGCAATCGACTCATGTCTCAGAGAATAGCATTTAAGAGCTTAAGTAGAAACATGCAAACATATCTATATTGTTATAATCATTCAAGGCCAAATTTCGCTATCTCCCATGTGTGTATGTGCAAACCTCTGCTAGAACTCAAATTGGGATTTAAGAGAGCTTCCTTAGTTTTCCCTTACTCTAGCTCATGCACCAATCTTCAAGCATCCATACATTTCAAGCGAGTAATATGTCCATTAAGGTGCCATTCAATCATATATATATATATATATATATATATTTATTTATTTCTTCATGGCCCCTAAACTTGCATTCTTTTACCTAAGGGCACTAGCTTCCATACATTCACTGTAGGGACTCGTACCTAGTCAATTCCCAAGCGTCCTTACTGATCACAACAAAAGCAGCTCTTTTTACCCCCATCCATGCATACTCATTACAAGTTTAACATTTAAAAAAATCGGCATATAAAACTCATTTATTTTTGTGTACACTTCTTTTCTTCTTTTTTTCTTTTTTTTTTTCAAAGGCATGCGTATTCTTTTCTTTTTCCTTAGTCTAAGATTACAAACTACCATGCATTTCTACTCTCTAATTGGTGGGGCCTTTCGAAGTGACAACCAAATACACCCAACTTAATCCTTTTTTCAGTTAAAGGTTCTAAATTAAAGTGGTTACGTGATAACTTGTAGAAATACAAGTTATTATTGTCTTTCTTTTAGGAAAATAGAGTTTAAATGGAGAATCATGTGGTAGTTTGGGTTAAATTCCATTGATAAATCTCCCTATGCGTTTTACTCTTGTGAATTAACAAAGATAAATGTTTTGAAGCTTTTTGAACCTTAAACGCATGCTTTGATGCAGGAAAGCAAGCGAACTATGATTGCGATATCAATCAGAAATGCAAGGTAGTGGAAAATAAGGCGGAAAATATTGAGAGATTGCCGGGGGATTGATGTGCTTGATATGCGGCTAAAGTAGCAGATACGAATTGATCTATAAATCACGCGATTATGCGAGAAGGATGCAAGACAATAATTCAACCTCTACTCATGCAAAATTTGCCAGTGATTGCAACACAGCATCTATAAAAGGGCAGACTTGAAGGCTAAAAAGGTTGTTGAAACTCTCGGAAGAATCTTAAGTGACAGTAGAGTCTTTTCCAGATGACAACCGGAGACTAATAGCTCGAGAGAGAAGAGTATTCCTTCCGACCGACCACTTCACAGTAGAATTCACGCTACCATCTGAGCGAGCTCAAAAGATTGAGCAGACACCTATTTCATGCTTTCTATCTTTTTCTTGCTTAGTTTTAGCATATTGACGAGAGATTGTATTTACTAAGACATTTGTTCCATTCATTAATCTATACAACTTCCATGGCTATCCATTTCTTATTACTTCCCACTTGCTGTTTATTATCCGTGAGTAACTAACTTTCTTGAGGGTTACAGGTTGTGTTATCATCTAACTAAGAACCATAGTTTTGACTGTTCCATCTTGTCGATTGTACTTGAATCTGATGCTTATGTTCATCTAGCTAATTGATATAAGTAGTAAAAATCAACTGCTTGAGAGAGTAATTGTGGAACTCAGTTGACAAGGCTAAGAATTGTTTCTAGACATAGAAATAACTTTGGTACTTAACACTCTCCTATGCGTTATAGAGATATAAGCATACTGGTTGTCAACCGAGGGGTGCAGTTCAGAGTTGTTGGTATGAAATAGATCTCACTATGCGTTTCTAAATTTAGATGATAACCAACCCTAGCCCTGCTTTTACCTTTCATATAACTCCACTAGCTGAACTTTGTTGTGTCGGATACCTATCCACTCCATCAATTTAGCTTACTTTTATTGTTTTTGATTTCATTAACGCATTCCTTCTCACCATTTTCTTGTTACGCGTATAACTTAGATAATCTAAAGAATTCTAGAATCTGCATAGTCCTTGTGTTCAACCTCGGACTCACCAAGAAAACCTCATTTTTCGCTTATACTTGGGTGAATAATAGGAAAACTTGATAAATTAATACCGCATATAGCACTGTTGCAAAACAGAACAAGTTTTTGGTGCCGTTGCCGGGGACTTTTGTATTGATTCGATTTCTTGGATTATTTCTATTGTAGGAATTCCTCAATCAAGGGAGTATTGTGAGTTTTTCCTTTGCCAGAATCTCCAAACAGTATATGAGTGATGGGAGTAGCCCAACACTTGATATTGACCCTGAGATTGAGAGGACCTTTAGAAGAAGGACAAGGCAGAATCGAAGAAGAAGGACCAATCATAGTACAGAAAGGAATATGGCTGAACCACAGAACCCTACTCAAGGCAGAGTTGGGAAAATGCAAATGTGGAACAACATATAAACCCAATTCTGTTAGCACATGACAAAAATCGGCCTATGCGGGAGTATGCGTCGCTGAATTTGTACGCCCAACCTTCGAAGGTAATGGCAGGTTCGAAATGAAGCCTGTGATGCTGCAGATGTTGCAAGCCGTAGGGCAATTTGGGGGTGCAATGGGTGAAGACCCGCATGCACACTTAAAGAGTTTCTTGGAGATATGTAATTCGTTTCCATAGCGGGAGTACCGCAGGATGGCATCCGGTTATCGTTATTCCCATTTTCTCTCAGAGATGAGGCAAGACAATGGGAATACTTGTTCAAACTAGGTGAGATTACCACTTGGAAGCAGATGGTAATGAGGACGGCACAATGAGGTTATGTATTGATTACCGTCAACCAAATAAGGTAAAAATATGTAACAAATATCCTTTGCTCGTATAGATGATTTGTTTGATCAACTCAGAGGAGCTTCGATGTTTTCGAAGATGAACCTGAGGTCAGGGTATCATTAGCTGAAAGTTAGAGAATCGAACATACCTAAGACAGCTTTTAGAACGAGGTATGAACATTACAAATTTCTGATGATGCCGTTTGGTTTGACGAATGCACCAGCAGTATTTATGGATCTGATGAATAGGATCTTCCAATCCCTATCTGGACCAGTTTGTAATTGTGTTCGTTGATGATATACTAGTGTATTCTGGAGATAGAGGGAAACATGATGAACATCTCAGGACTGTGTTACAGACTTTGAGCACTACTTTGCTCAAAGAATTCAGAAGTAGTGCTACTAGTTTAAAAGCGACAAATAAGGCGACGTTGTTAGCACATCCTCGATGTATGTTGAAATCTTGCTGGTCTAGGTCGCTCAAGGAGGTGTTTCCGCACGGTGCTGTTGAGTTAGCGAACAAAGACGGAACCAACTCCTTTAAGGTCAATAGGCAAAGGGTAAAGCCTTACCACATTGGAGAACTTGACCGAGATAAAGTCTTCATTGACCTACGCAAGCATAACAACTGAGCCTGCTTGGAAGTCCCTGTGTTGCTAAACTCCTATCTTTCCAAGAACACTTTCTTTTACTCTTGCTTTCTTTTATTCATACCTTTCAGTGTTAATGTTTTCCTTGAATTCAGTTTTAGGAAGTAGTGTAAGTAAATAAGCATGAAATTGTGATGTGGGTTTTCATTACCAATTGTTTGATTCAACTGCATACTTTGAACTGAGAACTTTGTTGTTCATCATGCCTGAGCGACCTGTTCCTAAAACGCAGGTTCGTGATGAAGCCAGAACACTATATGGAAGCAGTGAAGTTCATCGAAAAGACGAGCGAGATGTCTTCGGTGACATCCTCGAGGTGATTGCCCAAGAGGAAAGAGACGCAAAGGCGAGGGAGGATGACAAAGAGGAAAGAAGAAATAAGGAGGACAAGGCGCAGCCTCGGGTGGAAAGTGCTACTTGCAGCAAAGAGAAAGCAAACGAGCCTGCTGAAACGCAAGGGTCAGTCTTTGTGTCCATAAGTCCTGAAGAGCAGCCCATGGACTCCAATGACAGACTGATCAAGGAGTATGTGTCGGTAAGCGAGGCCAAAAGAAAGAGGCTGGAGGAAGAAGAGGTGGTGCCGCTGATAAGAAAGAAAAAAAAGGTATCACAAGGGCCGAAAAAAGCTGTCGAGCTCGAGAAGATGACTGCCGACGATGAAGAGCCGAGAGACGCAGAGTGAGGAGACAGTCCTGAGTCACCAATCGCGGCTACATCTTTCGATCGGCTGGTTGAGAAGATGGCCAAGAGGAAGGCTAAGCTAAGAAAGGAGCTGAAAACCCTAAGGAAAGGAGCACAAAAAATTGCCAAGGGCGCATTGTCCGGCAAGAAGGTGCACAAGGAAGTGCAGCCGAAAGAAGAAACAAAAATGCAGAGGCTTTCTGATCCTAAAGTAGACGAAGCGGCAAGGGCATTTGAGGAGGAAATAAGAGAGGAGCAAAGAATATAAAAAGCAGCCGAGGAGTTTGAGAGGGAGTGACAAATAGAAGAAGACAAGGAGCTGGCCGTGCAAATATGTGCCCGAGAAGAGAAGGAGGGCAAGAAGAAGAAAAAGAAGAAGAGAAGTAGGCACCACTCGCCTACAAGGAAGAAACGCATCGAGGAGGGTGCGAGAGAGGAGCACCTTGATAAAGAAAAAGAAGAAAGAAACAATGAGGGAGGAGTTAGTCACCGAATTCCCAGTCATTCCCAAGAGAATTGCAAGGGGAAGGAGAAGGTGGCTGAGGCACCAACTGAAATGGCCAAAAGCAAAAATTAGATAGTGGATAAAATCCCTGCTAAGGCCAAGGGGAAGGAAAAGGTGGCGGATGCGTCACCAAAGAAGACGGAGGGAAAATGGAGACGCAAGCTATTCCCTGACTTATTGATGGACGTTGCCTTCTTTCCAGAGGAAGCCCCACTGCAGGCATACATCACGGACCTTATAGATCACCACGGCTGGCGAGACTTCTGTGTTGGCCCATCTTGGATTCAACCAGCGTTAGTCCGAAGTTTTTACAATGGACGCATTAATGAAGAGAAATATGTAGTGGTGGTGGAGGGAAGTGAAGTCCCATTCAACTTGGAGGCAATTAACGCCATATTTAAGTTGAGGGACGACCCGGACGTAGAGGGCAACAGTCTCATTGAATCCACTTCGCCCAATACATGCAAGACGTCGTCCGGGTCATGGCCAAGCTAGGCTCAAAATGGGACGTATCACCCACAGGCATCCGAACCTTGCCTGCCAACAGCCTCTTGCCTGAGGCCAACCTGTGGGTGTACTTCATCAAGAAGCGGCTCATCTCAACAACACACGACAAAACCATCTCAAGGGATTGAGTGATGGCACCATATTGTATTCTGCGAGGCATTCGTCTGGACGTCGAACTCATAATTGCAGCGCAGATCAGAGGGGTCTTCAGCAAGCCAAGGGGGTAGCTATTTTTCCCTTGGCTCATTATGAGCTTACGTGCCAATGCTGCCATCGGAAGTGATAAGGAAGTGTTAGATGCAAACCAGATGACAAAAGTCAATGGTGTTATTGCCAACAAAATTCTGTGTCGATTGATGAGAGGATCGCAACACCAGCCAGGTCTCACCAAGGCCGCCAAAGGATCTCATCAGCCAACACCTCCACCTAAATCCCCACTTCCAAAACCGTCGAAGAGGAAGGAGAAGGGGAAGTCATCCAAGCCAAAACGCAAGCTCGTGGCAAGTTTTGATGCCACCGTCCGAGTTACCCCTTCCCCAAGTCCTTCACCCCCACTCCCATTGGTCCCATGAGAACCAACTCCATCTCCACCTCCTCCAAAGACTCAACCCCCGAACCCACATGTCGAACCCTCAATCTGAACTATCTCTTCCTCTTCGGCCTCCCGTCAAAGAGTTGATGATTCACACTATGGGGATTTTGGTGCAACTACTGTGCATCATCCACTGCATTTGACAAAACTCCATCAACCTCTCGCCCCAGCAAAACCTTCATCCTCCACCACCGCGCCTCAACTGCACCCAACTCGACCTCGATTGGGAAACAATGCAAGCATACCTGCAACAATCAATCTAGCGTCCCATCATGCATTTAATGAACATGCTAGCACGCCAGCAAACGGAGCAGATTCATTTTACTTTGAATTACATCCATCAACTGTTTTCGATTCAACTAGAAGTTTCGCCACCTAACATTCCAAAATGTCTACAACATTCGCTTGTCTTCCCAATGCCGCAACGTCCTACACCTTACCAACAACGCAGATGACGGACGAAATTTGCCACCCAATCCCGTGCCAAATAAATTTTCCTAACTTACCCACAGTAGTAGTGGTAAGTCGGGTCGGACACATGGAGCCCTAGAATTTCATAGTAGATGTGCTTGATCTGCGGCTGAAGTGGCGGATATGAATTGATCCATAAATCACTCGATTATTCGAGAAGGACGCAAGACAATAATTCAGTCTCTAATCATGCAAATTTGCCAACGATTGCGACGCAGCTTCTATAAAAGGCCAGACCTGAAGGCTGGAAAAAGGTTGTTGAAACTATCGGAAGAATTCTTAAGTGATAGTAGAGTCTTTTCCAGAAGACAACCGAAGACAAATAGCTCGAAAGAGAAGAGTCTTCCTTCCGACCAACCATTTCACAGCGGAACTCACGCTACCATCTCAATGAGCTCAAGAGATTGAGTAGACACTTATTTCATGCTTTCTATCCTCTTTCTTGCTTACGAATGTTTTAGCATATTTACAAGATATTGTAATTTCTAAGACAATTGTTCCATTCATTAATCTATATGACTTTCATGGCTATCCATTTCCTATTACTTTCCACTTGCTGTTTATCATCCATGAGTAACTAACTCTCTTGGGGGTTAAGAGTTACGTTATCATCTGATTAAGAATCATAGTTGCGTTTGTTACATCTTGTTAACTGTATTTGAATCTAATGCTTATGTCTATTTAGCTAATTGATATAAGTAGTAATAATCGACTACTCGAGAGAGTAAGTGATTGTAGAACTCAGTTGACAAGGCTGAGAAGTGTTTCTAGACATAGAAATAACCTTGGCACTTAACACTCTCCTATGTGTTATAGAGATATAAGTGTAGTAGTTGTTAACCGAGAAATGCAGTTCAGAGTTGTTGGTATGAAATAGACCATTCTATGCATTTCTTACTTAGATGATAATGAACCCTAGCCCTACTTTTACCATCCATATAATTTCCTTAGCTGAACTTTGCTGTGTTGCATACCTATCCATAAACCCTAGCCCTACTTTTAATCTCTCTTTGTAAATCCGTTAATTGATGAGATTAATATTTCCTAAGATGATCCATAAACACTGAAAAGGCATCACAAGAAACTCATAATGTCCATACCTTGTCCTAAATGTTGTCTTAGGGATATCAGACCCCCTAATCTTCAACTAATGGTACCCAGATCACAAATCAATCTTAGAGAATACTGAAGCACCCTTAAGTTGATCAAACAGGTCATCAATACGAGGCAGTGGGTACTTATTACGTATTGTTACCTTGTTTAGCTGCCGTTGATCAATACATAATCCAAGTATCCCATCTTTCTTCTTTAGAAACAATATAGGTGCTCCCCACGATGACACACCGGGTCGTATGTACCCCTTGTCAATCAACTCCGCAACTGAACTTTCACTTCTTTCAATTCCTTTGGGGCCATCCTTATGGAGCTTGTGAAATTGGTGTAGTCCCTGAAATCAGATCAATAGAGAACTCTACCACCCTATCAGGCGGTAAACCTAGTAGTTCATCAGGAAACACATCCAGGAACTCACATACCACAAGAATATCTTCTGGCCTCAACTTACTGACCTATGTATCAACAACATGTGCAAGGTATGCATTACAACCATTGCTTAATAATTTCCTGGCCTTGATAGCATATATCATACAAGTAGGGAGAATTTTTCTATCCCCCCTAAAGACAACTTCAACCCCTTCAGGTCCTCTAAATACAACCTCCTTCCGGAAACAATCTATAGAGGCACGATATTTAGACAAGAAATCCATCCCTAATATAACATCAAACTCTTGGATATCTAAGGGAATCAAATCTGCTGTCATAGCTATCCCATCAATTTCAACCACACAATTCTTATACACATTGCTAGCCACAAGCACATCACCAACAGGGGTATAAATAAACAATTCTTCAGACAAAGGTTATAGCTTTCTATCAATATTCACAGAAAACATGCTATCAACAAAAGAATGAGTAGCTCCAAGATCTAATAACACATGAGCAGAAATGTGACAAATAGAAAGTGTACCAGTAACAACTTCTGGAGCGTCTTCAGCTTCTTGCTGTGTCAGAGCAAAGACCTTCCCTTGTTGTCGTGGTCGTCCAGCAGGTCCCTTCTGTCTCGACCCACTGGTTCCCTCGCCGCCAACTACAGCAGGTTTCAGTGGTTGGCTAACTGTATGTGAAATAGTTCTCTGCTCGACTTTATCCTCTTGCATCAACTGGGGGGCACTCCCGTCTAAAATGTCCTGCTTGACCACAGTTATAACATATATTGGTTCGACTCATACATTGTCCCCAATGGTATTTCCCACATGTAGGACATAATGGTTTCCTCGCCGAACAAGATGTGGACTCGCCTGGCTGTCCACCCCTTGATCCTCCCATGGATTCCACAGGACCACTAAAACTCCTCAGTCTCTGCCTCTGCATACTTCCCCCCGTACTAGCCCTGGAGGTAGCCTATCCACCTGATCGAGATTTGAAGTTCCCTCTATCTAACACACCTGGCACAAATCTTCTACTGCTACTTCTGCCAAACTGATCCTGAATAACACTAGTGGAGTGGATTGCATGTCCACTTCTAACAGATTCACTTTCCATCTTCCTTCCCGCTAGACTTCGTTCAACACGCATAGCTGCCTCCACTAACTTAGAGAAGTCTACCCATTCTACACCGGCAGTCACGGGAGGATGAATTTCCTCCCACAATCCTTCTCCAAATCTCTTACACCGATCGGCCTCATCAGCTACAATGGTGATGGCATACTTGCATAATTCAGTATATTTCTTTTCGTACTCTGCCGCCGTCATCGTCCTTTGCACTAGCTTAAGAAATTCATTCCGTTTGGCATCACAGAATGCTTTCAAACAATACTTATCTTGGAACGCTTTCTTAAATTTATCCGTATTTTGACAAGCTGTCATGAAGCCTTGTATGGAGGACATTTTGGTGGGTAGAGAACAACTGCAAAGGTGCTGCAAAGTGGCTACTTCTGGCCGACACTATTTAAGACGCAAGGGCATACGTAGTTGCTTCCGATCGTTGTCAAAGGACGGGTAATATTTCCAACAAAAATGAGATGCCTTTGAACTCAAACTGATTCTATCTTTCAGCTGCACGTCGAGGGGAGGTAGAAGAAGAGACCTAGGGCAAATTCGTGTATGGTTTAGGCCAGTTTCATGGTGTAATTGAAACTGAAACAGAAGCTTCGTTTGTTGTTGCGAAGTTTGAAAAAGGTTCAGTGTTTGTTGAATATCGAGCAGAAGAGTCAGAGTTTGAAGCTGATATTTTGAGGTTAGTAACTCAATTTCTAACAACTCTTGTGAAGGATGGTTGAGCTGAATATGAAGGGAAACATGTTAAATTTTAGGTGGAACTGACTGATACAAATTTCTCGAGTGATCTAGAGCAAGGCGAAGTAAATTGGGAATATCTGTCAAACGAAGAGGAGTTAAGCTATGAAATATTGAGGTAAGGTAGAAAACATATTCATCTACAAGTGTACAGCTGTAAGAAGGGAAACATGTTAAAGTTCGGTCAGTAGAGAGAATAGCAGCAGAAAGAAGCAAGTCTCCTTGGAAATGATAGACAGTGCTGGAAACGTGAACGAGCAAGAGCGAGACTAGTCTCGCTAGTCTCGCTGGTCAAAACTATCTCACAAATCTCACTGGTTTGTGGCTTTCGCTAGTCTCGCTCATCCTCAGTCTCGCTGGTACTACTGGTTTTGGCTTATTTTGCTAATTTAGTCTCGCTAATGGTTTAAATCTTGATTATTAATGAACTCCTAAATGAAGTATAGCCTCGGTTGAGCATTTCTTCATGAAATATAGTCTCGATGATGGTTTTCTTTATGTAGTTTGGTTTCAGGGATAAATATTATGCATATCTAAGGCTTGTTTCTTATGTAAAAAGGAATTTCAAGGAAATCTAACAAAGGGAACGTATTATTTCAGGCTGAGAGGAGCTAGGAAGGGCGTATAACCCACTAAGAGCCCAAGACAAGTAGTGAGTGATAATTTTATTTTTAAATGAGCTTACTTTAAACTAAGTTTTCATGAAATACGATTATGTTTGGAAACATGTATATATGTTTATGCTTTTCATGGGTTTTAATGTGCCATGAGGATCATTTGCTTGAAAAGAAAAATATGTATTTTCATGTACGTGCGTATTATATGTTTTACAATGGAAATCATTTGAAGCATGCTTGTTGTTAAACGAGTATTATAAAAGGCATGCTATTTAATAGCTTATGATTTCATAGAAAAGCATTGATGATTATTATTAATGAGTTTGAGAAGATTTAGAAATGTTATAAACTCGTGAACTTTTATTATGCTATTTTCAAAGCATATTGTTTTTTAATAATGTTTTGAGACGGCTCCCAATGCTGAAAGACACGGAGAAGGCATATGGGTAGTCGGGATATAGAAATGGTTCCCAATACAGAAGAACTCGGAGCAGGCATGTGGGTAACCTGAGTATTGAGATAGCCCCAATGCTGAAGGACTCGGAGAAGGCATGTGGGTGGCCTAAATCTCATGTATGGGACTTGGTACTAAAGGACTCGGCGAAGGTATTCGGGGTAACCTAGGATATGATATCTATGTGCACATAGAGGTATATAGACGTTGTGTTGAGATTACTCCACACAGCAAGGGATTTTCGACGTTGGGTGTGTCGAGACTACTCCGCCCCAACTAAGGATGTTTTCAACGTTGAGTAGTGTTGAGCACCGCTCCGCCTCAACTAAGGAAAATATTTTTGAAATAAACTGAATTTCTGTGAATCTTTTTCTGTGATGATCATATCTGATTTGACTCTGAATTGTTTTTATTCACGTATTATTACAGAGTAACTCCGGTTTGATTAACTTCCTAGTTTTGAGGAAGGTGTTTACTAGATATGTCACTCACTGGGCATCCTAGCTCATACTTTCTTTCTTTTTTCTGTTTTCCAGGTAGCGAGCGAGCCTGGGCTGCTTAGCCTACACTGCAACTCGTCTGGGCCTTCCACTGTCAGCGTTTGAGAATTTTGAGCATTGTAAATAGTTGAACTTACTTTTATGTTGTAGATATTGAGGGTTAAGGGCGATATTGATGAACTTATGTAAATCTTTGGTTTTGAGTGAAAATCGATGTCTATATGATAGCTTAACCCTAGTAAGAGTATGTTGTTAAATTTTTGTATGAATCTGCTTATTAGGTATATTGGTCAAGGTATAAGGTTGACAATGGATGCGTAAGATAGTCGTTGTCCGCTGTCCTCACACTTTCTCTTAGGTTAGGGTACCTGAGAGGGGGTGTGACAAGTTGGTATCAGAGCATAAGGTTTTGGGGAAGTGAGAACATGCATAGTAGTTAGGAGCATGATGAGTTTATAATATATTGATGCTATGATATGTTATAGGAACATGCCCAAAATGACCAAACGAGGTAGGCAAGTATTGCAAATCTTTATTAAACTTGTCATGCATTCAACATGCTTAATAATATGCGTTACTAATCTATCAAGTTTTCCTATTCTTCACCCAAGTATAAGCAAAGAATGAGGTTTTCTCGATGAGTCCGAGGTCGAACACAAGGACTATGCAGATTCTATAATTAGTTGGATTATTTGAGTCATGCGTTTACTTGGTGGTGAGAAGTGATGCGTCCAAGAAACTAAAAAGCAGTAAAACTAAGCTAAAGTGGTTTGATGGAGAGGTATGCGACACAGCAAAGTCAACTGATTGAGTTATATGAATGGTAAACGCAGGGGGTTGGGGTTGGTTATCATCTAAAGTCAGAAACGCATAGTTAGATCTATTTCATAACAGCGACATCTTCTCTCGGTTGTCAGCCGCTATGCGTTATAATGTCTATAACGCATAGGAGAGTGTTAAGTGCCAAGGTTATTCCTATGTCTAGGTAACACTTCTTAGCCTTGTCAATTGAGTTCCACAATCACTTACTCTCTCGAGCAGTCTGATTATTACTACTTATATCGATTAGCTAGATGGACATAAGCATTAGATTAAAAGTACAATTGACAAGATGGAATAGTCTTCTACGGTTCTTAGTTAGATGATAACGCAACCTGTGACCCTTAAGAGAGTTAGTTACTCATGGATGATAAACAGCAAATGGAAAGTGATAAGAAAATGAATAGCCATGGAAGATGTATTTGGTCCATTAGGTCCCCTTCCTAGCTCGTAAAGAGTATTAAGGTACATTAAGTCTTGAATTGAATTTGAAATGTTTGAATTCACTTGGAAAATATTATAATGTATACTGACAAATTATAATATAAAGCTTTTTAAAAGAAAAAAAACTTTATAAGTTTAATTTTTGGATGTGATTCGAAATTAATGAGGGAATTAAATATTCGAAGTAGTGAAAAGTGCTTTTTATTCTCTTAAATTAAGGAAGTTTATAGTAGATTTCACTTGCTTGTTAGTGGTTTTTAGATCAAAACGAAGAAAACTAGAATTGAAAGCCAAAAGATCAAAACCGAGCCAAAATCCAGCAAAAAAGAGAAGAAAAGTACAAAACTACAAAAAACAGGGCAGTGTCGCAACACTTTTTCCTAAGAGCAACCTCTGATTTCAACGCAGTAGCACCGTCGTGGCGCTGAGGGTAGGCTTTATGACAGACAGTGCGGCAATGCCATCTTTTGATGACGGACAGCGCAACAGCGCTATTGACCAGCGCCGCGATGCCAGTTTTTCATATTTTAAAAATCTACATTTTTGGAAAGAATTTTGGGCGGTCAACTCTATAAACTTGGAGGGTTTTCGGCAGCCCTAATCATCAATCTACACACCAAGAGACACAAGAAGAAGAGAATTGAGAGAAAGTTTATTAGAGAGTCCAAAGAGTGAGTTAGCTGCAAGGAAGAGAAAAAAGAGTTCGAGAGAGAGTTGTGGTGTTGTTCGAGTTTCGATGTGAAGACCAAGGACATCTTGACGGTGCTTCTTCAATCAAGAGTCTCTTTTTGAAGAGAATTGAATCCCGGCAGAAGCGTGTGATCGCATTCTTTGATTTATTGAAAGAATTAAGAATACAAAAAATAAAGAAAAGGTTAAGCATCATACCTTTGCCAATCTATAATTCTCGAATGATAGTCTTCTCCTTATAGTCTTCTGTTTCCAAGAGATCTTCATCGTTATTACCCTGGCAAGGATCCGGTTTGTGGGAACCGCTTCTTTGAAAGAATGAGTGAATTCCATCTTGTATAATTATGTCCCCAGCTCCCCACTCGGTCTTGTCCCCAAGATGGTAGGTATATTGAGTTGGCAAATGGCCACTCTCACCCATACAAATCAAAGGACAATCCCTCGTGGATAGAAGTTCATAATATACTCAAGATTGAGACCAAGTTGCCTAGGTCATCCTATTGAAGTAGAAACCTAACTAGTCAATAGAGTTACATCTAGTGATTACTATTTCATGGTCTAGTCTTATGCAAACTCATTGCATAGGATACCCCCATTCGCATGTCACCTACATGAATGCATTAGATCATTGCGTTTGTATCAAATACAAAGTGGGCCGTATCCATAGTGTTACCAGGACAAGGTACCCAACCTTATCCCTATACTATAGACCCTTTAGATTGTATCTTGAACATTGATCTCCTATGCAACATTCTAGGGTTCATGGACTTTATTGCAATTCATATGCTTAAGTCTAGAAACATAAATCCAAGTTATTTTCTTTCAAAAATAACATTTTCTCGTGCAACTTAATTGATTACTAATTTCTTGAAACCAATACAAATTACATGGCATTAGGAGTAGTCTTTAGCAACTTTCATTGTTAACCTAACTATTTTCCCGATAGATTAACAACAATTCATTGTTATAGATCTAATTAAACATACAATTATCTCAACCATACATCTAATCTAACATTCAAGGATGGCCATTCAAGAAGAATTTAAGCACAATAACAATGAAAAGCATACTTATTACAACAAAACCATGAAGAGTTCTACAATATTAACATAACTTCATAAACAATTCATCAATACCCTAAAACTAAAGAGTTTAGCCACTCATAGCTTTAGGCAACATGCTCACAAACAATATAAGCATAGAAAGAGTGTAAAAAAAGGAAAACTTTACTAGGAAGAAGCCCTTGATTAAGGAGAAACCGCCAAGATGTCCTTTAATTTTCACGTCGAGAACTCGAAGGGCACCACAACTCCTTCTCAAACTCTCTTCTCTCCTTCTTGGAGCTAACCCACTCTTTGGGACTCTCTATTGTGTCTCTTGGTCTGTTGATTGTTTTTTAGGGCTGTTGGAAACCCTCCAATTAATAGAGTTGGCCTCCTAAAATTCTTTCCAAAAATGTTGATTTTTCAAATAAGACAAACTGGTGTTGCGGTGCTTTTCAATGGCGCTGCTACGCTGTCCAACATCAAAAGGTGGCGCCATCGCGCTGTGCATCATAAAAGCCTACCCTCGGCGCGGTGCCGCAACGCCGCGTCAGTGTCGCTACGCGGAGGTTGATTGATGCTCTGGGGAAAAAGCGCCACGACACCGAGCCGCGTTGCCTTGTTTTTGGTAATTTTCTTCTCTTTTTCACTTGATTTTAGCTTGGTTTGGTTCTTTTGGCTTTCGATTCTAGTTTTCTTTGTAGTGACCTGAAAACCACTAATAAACAAGTGAAATCTAATATAAACTCCCGTAATTTAAGAGAATAAAAAGCAATTTTCAAGCACTTTTCATGGATCATATCAAGGGTCTGTACCAAGAGTGGTTTTCCGAGCGTAGGACATTAACATCGAAACAAGAAATTATTTTGTTAGACCAAGGGGAAGAACTTATGAAACTTGCAGATATCAGTTCCAGGTCATATATTGTGCGACCGACCGATCATGTGTGGAGAATCTAATTACTATGAAATCCCCTACTCGCATGCTCTCGCCGCTTCGCTTGTCAGTTAGGAATATTGATCTGTATAATCTATGTTCTAGTGCATGCACAGTTACGTCCTGGCTGGCTAGTTATGTAGAGCTTATATTCCCTATATGTAATTCATCAGAGTGGATGACACCACCTAGGTTCGAGGATAAAGTAGTTCGGCCTCCTAGGGTTGTTGGAACAGAGGTCGTCGTCCAATTGTACGAATCTCATCAAACAGTGAAATACAGAAACAGGCTCATAAGTGTAGTTGGTATCATAATGTTGGGCATAATCGGTAGACATGTCGAGCTCAACTTGCAGAGAGCACTATCTTGAGACCTAAACAAAATTGTTTATTTTTACAATCTCGGAGAATCTCGGGCATCACTAGCCCCAAGATGGAAAATAGAAGGTTGGTTTTTTGACAATCTCGTGACATTCTCAAGGCACATTTGTCCCGAGACGTAAAATAGAAACGTTTAATTTTACAATCTCGGGGAATCTCAGACATCACTAGCCCCGAGATGGAAAACAGAAGGTTGGTTTTTTACATTCTCGGGGTACATTTGTCTCGAGACCTAAAACATAAATGTTTTCTTTTCTATGTGTGAAAGTGTGTATGAGGCACTAGCATGAAATTGGATAATTCATTCTACTAAAAATAAAATAAAGATAGTTACAAGAAGACTTTGTCGGCCCATAATTGAATATTCAGTTGACGCCTAAACAATGGGATATTATCCTGCCTAAGTGTATCCAAGGGGGATTGAGTCACATTGAACTCAAAAAATTTCATACAAAGTATCCACCGTCATCCCTTGTAGATTGTTGTGGTGTTGTCTTCACTCGATACAATCTCCATAGTGTCACCGGCAGGGTAGGCTTCACTGCTATGATCTCGACCCTATCTAGTAGAGCTGGAAATACCATCTGCATATTATCCAGCTCCTTTGACAATTCGGCATCCAAGGTTAGAGATATCATAGAATACCATACCAGCAATTGTCCCAACACGAGGTTGATCATCAAAAGCACCCAATGGCAACCACCGATGTTATACAACATGTACACGTAATCAACTACCTTCCAAGGTGTGTTGTGATATGGTTGTTCCCCTTGCACGTATCTCAATATTGTGGCATCTTCCACCAAAGTGTATTGCACTTCCAAAGGACTAGTGCCCCTCTTAATCTGTTCAGACCACCCGGGGTTATGCCTTAGAAAATTATGCATTGTTCACTAATTTGGGGTTAGAATTTTAAAAATTTTCGACAATACACAAACATAATAAACGTAGTGGCGAACGGAATTCGTCACCCAATTCGTGCCAAATAAATTTTTCAAACTTAACCAACAATAGTAGTGGCAAGTTGGGTCCAACACAAGGAGCACTTTGAATCTCAAAATTAGGCAGTTTTCAATTCTATATACCGAAAGGGGGGTTTTATGAGAAAGTTGGTCACAAAAAGAATTACATTTCATAAAAAATAAAATGCGGAATTAAAAGGAGTAAAATTCAATTAGAGAAAGCTCTAGCTTGGGTTGGACGGGATTTTCTTTGTTCGATGTTCTTATTCATTGGTTTGTCGTTACTCAATTTGTTATACTTGACACCTAATCAATTTAATTGGAAAGGCCAAAATTAAATTGTCCTAATCGACAAATTAGAATTAAAACAAACTGATGATAGGCATGCAATATTTGTATTAGATCCAATTGCATTAAGTTCATGGAAATGGGGTGATAACTTCTACCCTATATCAATGCTCCAAATTTTATCAAGAGAGCATTAAGAAAATTGAAGCAGACTCCAATTCATTCTCAAAAGCTGAGTCTCACTTCGCAGACACAAATTTTACTTGAAGAGTGATAACATCGGTGAAGCAATGCCTACAGAGATTCCTCTAATAAAAGAAGGGAATAAATTCAAGTCAAGGCCACAAGCAGAGGCGAGAAAAGAGTCAAGTGAAGGAAATACTTCTAACTCTCAAAAGAGTAAACCATCCACTAGCCCTACGAAGACTAAAACTTTGAGAGACGAGAAAGCTTCAAGTCCTCTAATCTTGCGCTATGTTCCTTCGTCGAGGCGTAAGCAGGGTGAATCACCATTTATAAAATGCTCAAAAGTTGCCAATAGCAATCACACAACCGTTGAAGAAGTTGACAATTCAAAGGAAACCAAGCAAAGAACTTCTGTCTTTGATCGTATTAAGCCTTCAACTACTCGATCTTCAGTTTTCCAAAGATTGGGTATGTCCAAGATAAAGGAAGAAGATCAATGTTTAACATCTACCTCCACCCGAACTTCAGCCTTCAAAAGACTAAGCACCTCCATATCAAAGAAAGATCAACTTTCAACATTTGCTTTTGATCGTCTCAAAATAACAAACGATCAACATGAAAGAAAGATGAAAGTCTCAAAAGCAAAATCATTTCATGGAGAAAACAACGACGAGAAGATTCACAGTTGTGTCCCTTCATGCATAAAGAGGAAGCTGTCTGTTGACATAACTACAGAAGGTTCCTTAACGGTGAAGCCAAAGCTCATCATATTTACGAATCCTACAAATGAAAAGGATGATCAAAGCCACAATAAAATAAGAGCTTCTGAAATTTAAATGTAGAAGCTCCTTATCGCAAGAACCTAAACTGCATGATGCTCCTAGCCCGCATGAGTTTAAAAGGTGAATGGCATAAAAAACAAAAAAAAAACAAAAAAAAAAAGCAAAAAAACAAAACTAAACTACGTGATGACTTAATCCTTATTCATTATAAAGGATACGTAGGCAGCTTGAAGGAAACTTTAAATTCAGTCCAGTAAAAAAAAAATTCGTTGAACTACGTCATGACTTGATCCCTATTCATTATAAAGGGTACGTAGGCAGCTCGAAGAATACTTTAAGTTCAGTCCAATAAAAAGGAAAAAAAAATCCTTTGAACTACGTTATGACTTGATCCCTCTCTTCAGGGGTACATAGGCAACTTAAAGAAATTTAAGTTCAATCCAAGAAGAAATGTCACCACCGCCTAGAGTGTGACACTAGGAAATTGATGGTGTTCATTATAGTTAAAGAATTCACTAAAGGTTGAACATACCTCACTGGGGGCAATGCAACAAGTCAAAGAACTGCAACACTATGGGCAAGACACTACAAGTTTGATGATCAATAAGTAGCTTTCAAAGAAACTGTGTTTCTCTTTGCTCACTTTAAATAAGCTTTGGAATGTAGGTTGTTGCTCGCTTTAGTTCGAAGGCTTCATCGAGGTTCATCAATGCTCCTTCATCCGTAAGTACGATGGTTTCATCGCAGCTTCTCCGTCTCCAAACACAATGGTTTTGCCACAGCTTTTCCCATCCCGGTTCCACCTCATCATTTCCATCTCCAAAATGTTGGTGCATCTTCGCTCCATCTCCAAAATACTGATGCAACTTTGTTCCATCTCCAAAATGCTAGTGTAGCTTTGCTCCATCTCCAGAATGTTGGTGCGGCTCTGCCTCCTCTCCAAAATATTGGCATAACTTCACTTCATCTCCAAAATGTTGGTGTACTAGCTCTCGTTTCCTCTCTAAAATGTTGGTGCAACTTTGCTCCATCTTCATGTTCAAGATCGGCATGCTCCGCTCCACTCCATCTTCACAAACAAGATGAGTGTGTCCCACTTCGCTTCATTTTCAAGTACAAGATCAGTGTGCTTGGTTTGACTTCGTTTCATCTTCACAAACAACATCGGTGTGTCCGGCTTCGCTCCATGTTCAAATACAAGATCGGTGTGCCCAACTCCACTCCGTCTTTAGGTTCAAGATTTGTGTGGTCAGCTCCGCTCCATCTACAAGATCAAGTTCGGTCAGCCTGGCTCCGCCTCATATGTGAGATCAAGTTTGGCCTACCTGGCTTTGCCTCATCTGTAAAATTAAGATCAATCTGCCTGGCTCTGCCTCATCTGCAAGGTCCAGATTATTCAGCCGGGCTCCGCCTCATCCCCAAGATCAAGTTCGATCTACCTGGCCCTACCTTATCTACAAGATCAAGTTTGATTCGCCTGGCTTTGCCTCATCTGTAGGGTCCAGATCATTCAGCCTAGCTTCGCCTCATCTGCAAGATCAAGTTTGATCTGTTTGGCTCTGTCTCACTTGCAAGATCAAGTTCGATCTGCCTAGCCTCAGTCCATCTCTAAAGTATGATACAGTCGACTTTGCCTCATTTTCAAAATTGACTTCATGATTTTGTCGTCGTCTTGTTCTTAAGCTCGATTCGATGACTTTTCCAAGGTTGTTCCAAACCTTCCGGTGTCATCCCTCTATCTAGCCACACGAGGAGATGATTTGGGCCAGATATGTAATACCCTATCTCCAAAAACCTAAGCATTCTATGACTAGTAAGGATAAAAGGATAAAAGTATGTGGATTAGCGGAACTTTTAAACGAAAAGTTAAGATTGTGTAATTACTGAATTATGGCCAATAAATTCTGTGCGTTGAAATGAATAGTATTAAGTAAAGAGTAGACATATTTCTGGTAATCAGGCTGACGCATAGATGGATAAGCTATAACGCATGTAATAGTTAATATTGAGGATTTAAAAAGGGGCACAAGAATTAGGAGGAAGAGGAAAACGCATGGTTATACTTAATTTTAGAAATTGTTAAGCTATGAGAATAGTTTTGGAAGGTGGTAAGTTAAATGGGGTGATGTACCCTGCGTTGACGAAGCAAGGTTGGTCAGAACCACCAGATGTGGGAAAGTACCTTACGTAGGAAAAGTTAGCGTGCGGGGGAGAAATAGTTATTTAAGGAAAGTAATGCGTTGAGTGTTGTATAGAGCAATGGTGAATGGAGGTGAAGGAACAAGAACTGAGTATGGATTACGGCTATGCATTGGTAAGCCTAGCATGGGAAGCTAGTGTAAAAAGAAGAAAGTAGACTGTTACCATAGAAAGATGGAAGAGTTGTTATTTTGATAGGTATGTCAGGCATTTAAAGGTGTTATTATCCTTTTGGAAGTAAAGAAGGAGCCTGACCAAAGGTTGTATTCAACTTACGTTACGTTGAGAAGAAATACCTTGAATTGGAGAATAGTTGTATGCGATAGGCTAAAGGTTAATGATAAATTGATAAGTCATGAAATGGACAACAACTATGCGCGGAAGGTTTACTATAATGGATCATTGTGCTGATCAGAAAGTTCTTTAGTGCAGCAAGTGCAAAAAGGGTCGCTAAGCGTTAAAGTGCTATGAGATGTTAAACGTTAAAGGATTATTATATGCTAGTAGGACTTCAGCGATTAGTAAGGTCTTACTATGCGTTGAGAAAGTTATGTGGTGAGAAAATATTAGCTATGCGTTGAGGAGTTCTGTGTTAAGAACAGCTATTAGCTATGCGACGAGAGGTTTATGAGTTGATGGTGGCTACCATTGGTTATTAAGTTATACGCTAAAGAGCTTAACTTCATGATAAATGGAAAATGTTACCACGATCTCGGGTAAACGCATAGGAAGAAGTTAAAGAAGGAAATGGTTAAAGGAATAACCTTGGTATATGACTCAAGGACGCATAGAGGGAAAACCAAGGGACCTTAAAGGAAGATGGTGGTGGACGCGGGATGAAGTAAAGATGAATGCAAGAGGGTAAACGCATAAAGAAAGAACTTGAGTTGGATGTGGTAGTCAATGGTAAACCACAGTGTCAGAAGGGTATAATTGTACAAAAGAGGGATTTGTAGCTAAGAACGAATATAAGAAGAGGGAGTTGAACGCATATAGTATGCGATTAAGATTGATGTATGATGTTTTATGGTAAGCTGAAACGCATAGTAGTATGCGTTTAGAATTTGTACACCTACTTGAATGTGAAGGAGAAGTGGAAATAAAAGTAGTAAAGCTGAGAGTAGTAAAAGGGAGTAAAGAAGTTAAATCTGGAAGAAAGTTCCATGAACGCATAGGAACACAGAGTTGATTGGGTAGTTGTGTATTGGAACATAATGAACGCATAAGGTAAGCCTATATGCCAGGTGGCTACACATAGTTGTGACACCTTATCAAGTAGGAGGTGTTAGAAGGCATGCTAAGTATCTCATGCAAGGTGACGCTTGGATTAATGCATGATTAATTAAGCATGCAACATGACATGTGGCAAACAAGTGGCAGCAAAAGAAGAGAGGTAGGATGACAAGCCCTCTATAAATAGGACCTTGAGGGAAAAGTAATGACTGATGATTCAGTGGTAAGAATCCTTGAGAGAAGGAAAGAAAGAAGGCTGAAGGAAGAAACCCTTGCGTCTGTAAGAGGAAGTCTGCGGCCAAGGAAGAAGACATTCTTGACACTTAAGTCATTTGGTGTTAAAGAAGTTGTCTTGCGTTGAAAAGAGTGAGCCTTGCGTTTTACACGAACTCAACATTTAAGGTGAACATCGCGATGCGTTCGAGTTAGATCTTGCGTCCAAGGAAGGTCAACACATCCAAAAGAGTAAGAAGCGTTAGTCTGCACCTTGCGCCCGGGTTGCGTCCAACCGGTTACCAGAGATAGTTTGCAGGCTAGGAGCTCAAACCTTGCGTTCAAGGAGCTCGGGAAGACAGGGATTGGAAGGAAAAGAGGAAATCTCTTAAGCAATAGTGAGTGACTCTCTTCTTCTTTCAAAACTGAATTTTGTTGAAAATGTTCTTATGTGATATGGTTTTGTGATAACTGATTTCATGAAACGCATGATGTTTGATCATATTGTTTAAAAGGCATGTTTTATCTGATTGTTTTACTATATTGAAAGGCATGTTGCAAGATATGGTTTATCAAGAAACATTCTGTTTTCTATAAAAGGTTTCATATGAATGATTTATTCAAACTGATTGATAAAATGTTTAAGAGGAGGCTCAGTGCTCATCTACTTGAGAAGGCTCGTGAGTTTCCCCGGGACCCAATACTCAAGGACATGAGAAGGTACATTGGCAACCCGTCATATTCCTATGTGCACATAGAGGTTAATTTGGCTAGTGCGTCGAGTTTGCTCCGCATTGAGCTAGGGATGATTTCGACGTTGGGTGTGTTGAGCCTTGCTCCACCCCCAACTAAGGTTGTTTTCGACGTTAAGAGCGTTGAGCCTTGCTTCGCCTCAACTAAGGGTAAAGATTGAAAAACCAAACGGTTTTCTGTTAAATCATTCTGGAAAACGATTCTATTGATTTTGAAACAGATTTACGAAATTGATAAAGTTTTGTGGAAAATCTGTTTCTGTTGAACTATCGAGTTAAATCCTTGTTTTAATGCGTATTACTGTAACATGCCTGATTTTGAATAAAAGATAGTTTTACAAAACCAGTCACTCACGGGGCTTTGGCTCACGTTTTCCTATGTTTTTCTAATTTTCCAGGTAGCAAGCGAGTACGGGATGCTTTGCCTACGCAAGAACCTCGTCTGGGCCGTCTTAAGTAAAAATGGTTGGACAGTGAACCTTACAGAGGAGTCAAGGTTGCTGTCTTCACATCTCCTCTCGGGTTATGGAGGATAATCCGGGAGGGGGTGTGACAAGATAGGTGATAGAATACCGAGGTTGTTCCAAACCTTCCGATGTCATCCCTCTATCTACCAACATGAAGAGGTGATTCAAGTAGATAGGTGATAGAACACCGAGGTTGTTCCAAACCTTCCGATGCCGTCCCTCTATCTACCTCCATACAAGAAGGTAATCCGAGCCAGATAGGCAATAGAACACCAAGGTTGTTCCAAACCTTCCGATGCTATCCCTCTATCTGCCCACCCGAGGAGATGATATCTGCCTACACAAGGAGATGATATCTGCCCACATGAGGAGATAATCTGGGCCAAATAAGCAATAGAACACCGAGGTTGTTCCAAACCTTCTGATGACATCCCTCCATCCGCCTACATGAATAGGTGATCCAAGCCAGATAGGCGATATAACACCAAGGTTGTTCAAACCTTCTGGTGTCATCCCTCTATCTGTCTGCACAATGAGGTGATCATAGCCAAAGAAGAAATAGAACACTGAGATCGAAGCCAAAGAACACTGAAATTGAAGCCAGCAAAACATGGACATTGAGGTTGACAAAACACTAAGGTAAGGAGCCAATAAAACAGAAGTGTTGGAGCCGATGAGACATTAAAATTGAAACCTTAATCATCTTTGTTTCATTTGTATCTAAAAAACAAAATAAAAGAAAAAAATATTAGCAAAAAAAGAAGGAGAAAATGAGTAGAAAGAAAAGGAAAAAGAGTGAAAAGAAAAGAGAAAAAAAAAAAAGAAAGAAAAGAAAAAAAAAAAAGAAAAAAAACTCTAACGGACGAAAAGAAAACAAAAAAAGAGGAAAAAGAGAAGGAAAAAAAAGAATGAAAAAGAAAAACACGAAAAGAAAAAAAAAAGAAAAAAAAAAGAAAAGATAGGGTAAAAAACGTGAAAATAGAAGGAAAAAAAATGTTGAGAGAAGGAAGAAGAATGTGAAAAAAGAGAGAGAATTGAATGAGATTGATGTGTAGATAGAGCTCTATTTATAGAGGCCAATATTGGATTCAAATCCTAATTCAATTTAGATTTCCTATTGAAATCTTATTTGTCCAGAAGATTTTGATGAGATTTTCAAGTCAAATTGAATTGTAGATTGGATCCTAAATTAATCTCAAATTTTAAATTTTAAACATAATTCAAATTTTATCTCAAATTCAAATCACAGGATTTTATCTAATTTGATAATATTTCAAATTAAAGTTTGGTCATATCCCAAATTTTATTCCAAATTTAGGGTTCTTACCAAAAAGCCAAATTAAATTGGGATAGAGTCTCAAATTTACCTCAAGTTAAAATTTGGCCATACTCCAAATTTTATCCCAAATTTAAATTATCCAAATTTAGGGTTCTTTCCAAAAAGCCAAATTAAATTGGGATAGAGTTCCAAATTTACCTCAAGTTAAAATTTGGCCATACTCCAAATTTTATCCCAAATTTAAATTATCCAAATTTAGGGTTCTTTCCTCAAAGTCAAATTAAATTGGGGATAGAGTCTCAATTTTTTAAAAAATTTGGTCATATTCCAAGTTTTATCCCAAATTTACGGTTTTTTTTTCCTCAAAACCAAATTAAATTGGGGATAGAATCTCAAATTTACCTCCAATTAAAATTTGGTCATATTCCAAATTTTATCACAAATTTAGGGTTCTTTCTTCAAAGTCAAATTAAATTGGGATAGAGCCTCAAATTTATCTCAAGTTAAAATTTGGCCATATTCCTGATGCGCACTTTAAGTGTTAATCGCAAGTTTACGTGTCAAGTTATAATATAAGACGGTAAAGTCCGAATATCATTCTACTGAGGATCGAATTGTGAAGGTTTAAGTTACTTAGCTATTATAGAATCGAATCAAACTTATTTGAGGATTGAAATTGAAGTTGTGATTTAAGAAAATAAAACTAAAAAGGAAAGTAAAAAGATAAGAAACACAAGAGTCAAAGAGAGTTCTAGGGTAATGAATCCTTGTTTATTTCATCATGCAATATTCTAGGGTTCATGGATTTTATTGCAATTCTTATGCTTAAGTCTAGAAACGTAAATTCAAGTTATTTTCTCTTAAAAACAACCTTTTTTTTCATGCAACTCAATTGATTACTAATTTCTTGAAACCAATACAAATTACATGGCATTAAGCATAATCTTTAGCAACTTTCGTTGTTAACTCGAAGATGGCCAATCCACAAGAATTAAGCACGATAACAATGAAAAGTATTACAACAAAACCATGAATAGTCTACAATATCATCATAACTTCATAAACAATTCATCAAAACCCTAAAACTAAAAAGTTTAGCCACTCATAGGTTTGAGTAACATGGTTATAAACAAGCATAGATAGAGTGTAAAGAAAGAAAAACTCTACTAGGAAGAAGCCCTTGATCGAGGAGGAACTGCCAAGATATCCTTTGGTCTTCACGTCGGGAACTCGAACGATACAAAACTCTTTCTCTCGAACTCTTCTCTTTTCCTTACAGCCAACTCACTCTTTGAGACTCTTTTGATGTGTTTTTCTCTGATTTCTTAATGTCTAGGGTTGTTAGAAACCTTCCAATTTATAGAGTTGGCCACCCAAAATTCTTTCCAAAAATACAAAAGCTTCAAATTAGGAAAGCTGGCACCACAACGCTGACCGATATGGAAAGTTGGCGCCACTGCGTTGTTAGATGGCGTCGCGGCGCTGACCGTCATGGAAAGGTAGCCTCAGTCGCCATGCCGCAATGTCGCTGCTAAGACACTGCGCTAAAATTTCTTCTGCTCTCGGAAAAAAGTGTCGCCACAGCGCCGTGTTCTTGGCAGATTTGGAGTTTTCTTCACTTTTTCACTATATTTTGCCTCGGTTTTGATTTTTTGATCTTCACTTCTGATTTTCTTTATTTTGACCTGAAAACCACTAGCAAGCAAGTGAAATCTAATATAAACTTCGTTAATTTGAGAGAATAGAAAGCATTTTTCAAGTGCTTTTCCATTCTAAATTTAATCACAAATTTTTATCCAAATTTAGGTTTCTCACCTCAAAGCCAAATTAAATTGAGAGTGAAATCTCAAATTTATCTTGAATTAAAATTTGGCCACATTCCAAATTTTATCTCAAATTTTAATCAAACTTACCTACTAAATTCATAGTTTGATTAATTCGATGCACTAAATAGAGTCAAACTCAAGGACATATAATTTGTATTTTGATTCCAACTTTATCTTTTTCGAGATTCCTCATGCATGTGCATAAATCTTGAAAAGGGGGCATTTGTTGAAGGAGAAATTTTGGACCAATCACAAATTGACACGTCATTTCTCAAATTAATGCCAAAATTACAAATAATTGAATTTGGGACCAATTAAAAGTTGACATGTGCCCCAAATTGAAATTGAAGACATAAATTGGCAAATCTCAATGGCGCCACGTGTTTTCGTCTTGACTGTTGGATTAAATAAAATAATTTGGTCCAATTTGGTATTAATATTTTGGCTAAAATCCAATTGATTCCTAAAATAAGCTTAATTTGGCCCAAAGGCCAATGAAGTCCCAAGTCCAATTTGTTGAGCCCAAGGGCCAAGCCCATAGACCAACCAAGCCCAAGCCCAAGCCCACAAAACTCACCTAAGAACTCTATAAATAGAAGAGTTCTCTTCATTTGTGGGGTTCAGAAAATTCTACACTTCAGAGAACTTAGAGAGAATTCTCTAACTCCTGAAGCTGAACTAGAACTTAGAGAGAATTTTCCCTACAATCAGAAGACTCCTAACTCCTAAAGCTGAACCAGACTTGAAGACTGAAGCTCTTTGGAACACAGACATTCTTCAAAGACTCCAACTTCAATAACATCTATGCGTTCTGCTTCCATACAACAAGCGTACGCATTCAACTAAGAGAGAATCAGAGGATCAAGTACTAGAGATTGAACCACACACACCAGATTTATATCAACTTAAGTTCAAATCCACGAAACAAGTTTCTCAGGAAACCTCATGTGAATGCAAAGCTGAGTTTCAAAGAAAATGGAGGGAGAACTCGAGTGAAATGATGACCTAGAACTACATTCGTAAAGATGAAGGCTTTTTTTTCAACCAGGGGTATTTTTGTAATTTTACAACATTGCATCATTTTGAATTCCTAACGTTTCAACTAAATCTCGAGGCGATTTAAGCTGAGAATAACCAAGAAAAATTATATATACGAGATTTCAGAAAGCGTACTAGTTTTGTAACGTGAAAATTCAACCAAGTTATTTTTGACAATTTCCCTCAAAATTTCCTTCTATATCCAAATTTTCTAGTTTATTTCCACGATTTCATTAGAAAAAAGAACTTACCCAAGTTCTTGAGAGTTGTCTAAGAATCACTAGGAGTTCGTTCTTTTGCTAATTTTATGATGAACCTTTTGAAGAAAGCCCCTCAAGTTGTCTTTTCTTTAAATGTGACCCCTCCCTCACCAACCATAAGTATTGCTTCGTCTCTCCCTTTTATTCTCAAAATCGGTCTCTCCCTTTTTTTTCAACAGATAAAGAAAAAAAGAAAAAATAACAGTACATATCAAACTCTAAATCGTCCAACATATATGACATGTGTACACCAAACCTTCTTTCTCACAAATTTCGGGCGGAATTTTTTTCTTTTTTTTTTTTAACTTTCTAGTATGTTGATTTCCTATTTAATAAATTATTATTTAACTATTTACTTTTTTTATTTATAAGTATATACGAAGCTCTTTTAATTAAAGATTGAAAAGACAATTATAACGTTAAAGATATGTAATTTCTTCTTTTGCCTTTAATTATGAATTCAATTTATTATTACTTTTATTACCAAATAAATTAGGTTGGTTCTTACCATATGGATTCAATTCTTACTTTTTTTTTTTTTTTTTTTACATTTAGTATTTTAATTATTATGGTGCATATTTGTTTGCTATTTAAAAATAAAAAATAATAATAAAAGAAAATTTTTTAAAAAAAAAACCTACATCTAAAAGAAAAGGAACAAAAATTTTCAATTACAATCGTCCAAATTTGAATATGAGTGAAGCCAAAATAAAATTTAAAATTAAGAGAGAGAAGAAGAGGCCCAGTTGGCCCATAACTGATATCCAAAACCAATAAAAAAATTAAACTATTGATTTTGCCTTTTATTGAACATTAGTTTGAATCCCTGTTTCATAAATTGATTGTTGATACCAAAATTGAGAAAACTAAACCGACTATAGGCATAAGTATGGAGTGTCCCGTATGTCTCTTGAAACAATGGTATGAGATTATTGTCTCTTTTGCATCACAATTAAAAGATAGAATCTAGTTAAATCATTATATATGTTTGTGATTTGGATAGGATAATTACTTCTTCCTTTGTTATTAAATATTGCAAAATTCACCCCAAAGAAAGATATTCAACTATTTGTTCATAATATTTGGTCAATATTCATGATTTTGCACAAAGATCATATGCCATTTGGTGTATCTTTCTTAAATTGTTATTGCACGATTATATTCAGTATATGAGAATAATGGAAAGTAACACAAGCTAAGCTTTTCTTATTTTAAATATGTGCAACTGCAGAAACATTTAATAAAACTTAACAAAAACCATGTAGCTTTAAGTGCATTTTGTTAAATATGCACTAATTAATCCATGCAGCTTTGCATTTAGTTTGAATTACCCTTGGGAGAATAACTACTACAATACATAACTTTCAAATTTTGTTTTAGGATAATTCAAAATATATATATATATATATATATATATATATATATATATATATTACAATTATTATAAATTTCACAAATTTATCCAGATTCAAATATACAGCCACATTTCAGCCTTGAGCAAAAGTTTGATTAATTCAACTCTCAAATTAGTTTCCAGCTTAAATTTGATTAATTCAACTCTTAAATTAGTTTACATGTAACGTGTTCCTTTTGGTCAGCAGTCACATGAACATTCAAATTTGAATTGCAATCTAATTGCAATTTGAGTCTGCAAGGTTCTAGCCCCATGTCATGCAATCTGATTGCAATGTGAATGTCAATTGGTTGAAATTTTATCCCACTAAAAATACATGTCCTATGCACTGATCACAAGTGGTTGAATCTACATGCTCCTATAACCATCTCGAAATGCAAGATATGAAAAGATAAAAGATATCGGAGAAGATAATAAAAAAGATATATAAAATATGTATAGATACATATGAGATACGTCAAGATAGATTAGATATAAAAAGACAGATATTTAAGAAGATAATTCAAATATTTACAACATTCTTATTATAATACCAGGATTTCCAAGTTCATATAAGAGGAAAATCAAAAATCATACATGAAAAACACTCGGAAGTCCTTTTATTTGAACCGTCCAATCCCTAAAAGCCAAAAGCCATACAGTGCTTGGCGAGCAATGCAATTCAAATGAAAGGAGTGAAAGGGGAGATTGATGCCCTTTATTCCCTGGATAATCAATAAGGGCATGGAAGCTTCAGTTGAGAAGAAGGTATCCATTTCACAAGGAGATTAGAAAATATGAAGCAATCCATTGTTCTTAAAAGACAGGGATGCAGACAGGGATGCTTAATCATTCCATGTCACCATCACCAATATCAAATATAAGATCAGGGTTAATTTACATGTTTCACACAGAACCTTTTCAGGTAAAAAGTATGTTTTTGTTTCTTTCCCTTTTGACAAAAATCTTGTGAGCTAATGCTTCTAAGACTTCACCATTGAACATTTATCCAGAATGTTAAGCTGCAGAATGCCGATGAAGCCAAGACGGGGTTGGTTTCATTGATTCCACAAAACAGAAGTTTGAACGGACTTGAAGCAAAGTTCATCCAATCTACGTGAGATCAAAGGGTGATTTTGCAGGCATTTTTATCAATCTGTTCAAGAAACGATGACTTCTAAGATACAATAGTTTCCACAAATAAAATACAAAAAATAATAATAATAATAATAAATTATGGGCATAGAAAATGGAAAACCCGAAAAGACACCAGAAACCCGAAAATACTATCACACCTTCTTAGGTACTAATTCAACCGCCCTGGTAAGATCCTTCCTTCTGGTGCACATAAAAGACACCAGAGGCTTGTTAAAGAAACCATTCCACAGATGAGATAAAATTTCCAAGTTCTCCCACGGACACCAATAGGAGGTAATCGGGAGTAGTTTCGCCACTAGATACTCAGAGGTTGTTGCTGGTTGGGATTCAATAAATCATAGCACACTCATATTCAAATTTTAAATTTTAACATTTGCTGAAGCAAATGTAATTCCAAGATTTGGTAAGGATTATTGCTTTAATTTCCTCTTGGAATTAAATTTAAAATTAAGAGAGAGAACTCGACCATTGCAACATTTGCTTCAGCATGGTTGCAGAAGGAAAAACACAAGAAAATTTTAAACAAGATTTGACTCAAACTCGAGAGCGCTTTGCTTGCCCAATTTTGAAATCGATATAAGATTCTCCAGAGAAACATGCACATATTAGATGTGTTAAGCTACCTTTTCTATGTTGTAGGATGATAGCTATCACTCCGACTCAGAGGCCTCCTCAGAATCTGACAAGGGTAACAGAGTGCAAATACCAAGCATATGTCCATTGAGGCAGACATAGTAGTCAATACAATCCTCATAAGCACCCAATCTACAGCTGGCACTCTGTGGTATCATTTTAGCCTGTAGCATGCTCCATAGCTTGGCCTTACAATAGGGGCACACCTCCGTTGGATGAAGCTCTGCGCCTCTCTTTATCAGCATTTTCCTAACCTTTGACATCGAAAATGACTTAAAAATACCCCTGAAGAAACCAATATCCCCTTCTTCCCCTTGGTCGAGATGTTCACAAGGATCAGATACATATAAAATATCTGTTCTGCATTGTGGCATAAGAAAACTCCTGCCTGATGTCCTAGAAAATCGGGTTCTGTAAACAAAATGACCTGGAATTTGAATGTTATTGAAGAGACCACCCTTCTTACATCCCGAGCAATAAATAAGCAGCTTCCCAAGAGCCCTCCAGTTCCCATCCACACTGTGACTCCCGCTAGACTGCAAATCCAGCATCATTTTTGGGGCTCTGGTCCGGCAGAACTCCTTCCATAGCACTCGCTTGGCGAGATCGTCAAACCATTTGCATGCACAGGAGAGAGTAGCAATCAACTTTGGATTCCAGTTCAAATGCTGGAATACTAAGAATATTGCATCCTCACTAAGGTGCCCCTTGGTGCACAGGCAGCTTGCTGAATGCACACACCGGTATTGCTTTGTTAGGATCATTCCTTCATGAGCATCTGGGAACTATTAATTAATCTGGCATGGGTTGTCAAAAGATTAGATTGACTGCAACTTTCATGTAAAAACCCATATTTCAATACTACCGTTATAACATAAATGCAGAAAACATAATAATTATAACTTTTACAACTTACACAGATCAGCCGAAGCAACTTATTACAAACAAGTTATGAGTCAAACTATCACATCCTATTGATGGCCTGCGTCAGAACGCCAAACTTCAATTTCTTCAGAATCCTCACTTGATCCTTCATCTAAAAGCATTTTGGAAAAACAAAAATGAGTACAAAAAATATTCAATAAGCAGCTCCCATATCAAATTTTGAAATTGATGGTTTCAAAACTTCCGGAAATAAAAATATAAATCATTACAAAATTTTCAATCAAAATTTTGCTACAAAAGATACTTTCCAAATCAAGATCTTTCAACCAACTAAAACTTCAAAACTAAACATTCAAGCTGAAACTTTCAAATAGCCTTTCAACAAAACCAAAACGTTGAAATAAAGTTTCAGCACGCATAATAAACAAAACTTTCATACTTTTTAAAACACAAATCCTTTAATACTTTCAAATACAAAGCTTCCAATCGGTCAATACTTTCAATCAGTCAATAGTTTCTATAGTCACTCAAAACTTTCAAATACAAAATAAGAAAGATGTGTAGTTGAAGTAACCCAACAGAAATGATTATCTATCAGTAACACCAATTAGAAATGTTGACTAACAATCGACCAGAACAGCATAAACATCGATTAACAACTGACTAAAGTATCAGAAAATCTGATTAACAACAAACCAGAAATTACTTTAAGTGTGAGGCCGTGTGAGTGCAACACAAATGAATCTTCATTCCAAAGAATGCCAAAGTACAAAAATGTGTCTTCTCAAAAATAAGTTTCAGTCACAACAGAAAATGACAATTCCAAATTTGGCTACAACAAAATACCATACAATTCCCAAATACAAAAACTGACATATTCGGATAGCCCTATCAAATCATTCAGAAATATTTGAAACAAAACATGCAGTTTCAAATAGCACAAGTTTAGGAGCAGAACTCATCAATCAAACCAATCTTTCAAAAGTTTTTAGAAGTAACAAAAATGAAAACAAAAAAACACTTTCAATCCAAAATCAGTCAACATTTTCATATATCATTCAAAATAGTCACATACTTTTATATAACAAAATCAACTAAAAATATACAAAATACTTTCAGTCAATTCTTAAATCACATAAAACATTGTTTTCAAAAAGGAAAACATTTAAAACATCCAAACAAATTCATTCGGTTTCAAATGGTACAAAACATACTTTCAACCATTTATCAAATCACAACAGTCAAAACACATCTTTCTCAAAATTTACATTGTGAAAGGGCTGTGAAAACTGAAAACTACTTACCTCAATCAACAATTCTATAATTTGCAATTAAAAGATCTACTTCCTTGAACAAACATCAACCTTTAGAAAGTCTAACAAATAAACATCATGTTTAAGAGTTAGAACTTAGTTTGAAAACCTTAATCGCCACTAAAAGGTTTTCAACAAGGATATCTTATCAAAATCTACCATAAACCCTAATTAATCACTCTGAATTAGTCCGGCACTACAACCAACAACCTTTCACAAGTGAAAGACTGATCTAAGACAATCTAAGAGTCTAAACTAGTCCAAAACGTGATCAACCTCACTGAACCCTAATCAACTACTCAAAAATCCTCCCAAACAGAAGAACAAACAAGTTCCAATAATTCAGAATAATATTCAAACACTTAAATGTAATTCCAAGAGGAAATTAAAGCAATAATCCTTACCAAATCTTATCGAAGAGGCTCTAAACCTTGCTGGTGGGTGTCCGAAAACGTCCGAACTTGCAGATCTGGACCTTAAACGATATGGGTACACCAATTTGAAGCTAATCAAAGTGTGGGTCAATACCGAAACCTGTCAAAACGGAGAGACATTGACGGGAAGGTGTACAAAGTGGGTTCCCGTCTCATGGGTGTCACATCGGCTTGGTTACACTACGACCATAAAACTCACTGAGCTGCCATCGAGAATCGCGTTGCCATTGCAGAGCTAACTCGCTGGTTTCACCGCCACAACGCTCGCCAGAAGTGAGGGAAAGAAGGTGGGTTCATGAGTAAGACCTTCAAGGTGAGGGTGTCCGCTCGTGTCAACGTGAGCTCGTGGGTGTCGTGGCCGTCTGATGCTCGCCGGCCAAGAAGAATGAACAGAAGGGGGGCGGCCGGCCGCTGCAAGGGGAAGAAGAAGATTATGGAGTCTAGGTTTCCTCTTTTCTTTTCTCCTTTCCTTTTTTTCTTTTATTGCTTATAACCTCATAAATAGAAATAGAGCACCTTTGTTTTCCAACAAATCTTCTTTATTTCTCCTACTTTATAACTCAAAAAAGTTCACAAATATAAGAATTCAATCTAAGAAAATATTTGGATTTTCAACTTCTCCTAAAAAATTCAAAGAAAATATTTAAATTTTCAAAATTACGATTTTAAAATTTAATTTAAAACCTCTTATACATAAAATTTAAAAAATATATATATTTAAATTTTCAAAATTACGCTTTTAAAATTTAATTTAAAATGTCTAATCTACAAAATTCAAAAGTTTAAAAGTTATTCCATAATTATTTTGGATTCGTTTGATAACTATTTTCTTTTTTTTTTTAGTTTTTAATTTTTGAAAAATGAATTTTGTTTGATATCAATGGGTTTTTCTATTTTTAATTTTTTTTTATTTTAAAAATGTTTTAAGAGTGTTAAAGAATTTTGAAAATAGAAAACATACATTTTTAAAAATTCATTGTCATTTTTCATATCATAGGTGCATGCTTATTTTAGCAGTGATGGGCTTTATCCTTTGCAGGTCACCTGTTTGACCCTTAATAACATATTTCATTTTTCTTATGAAATTGAAAGGTACATTTTACACTTCAATTTTTTTTTTTTTTAATTTTAGCAAGAATAACTTCAATTTTATTTAACAATTTCAGAATTAATTTTTTTTAGATACATAATTAAAAATTAAAATTGTAGGAAAATATACCTAATGGGCTGTTTAGGGCACTAAGTTAAGATATGATGTTTAGAGATATGATGTATAGAATTTATATGTTTGTGAAGTTCATATGTCTTTGTTTTGAGTGCTTGGGGTGTTGAGTTCATATATTAAGGGTATCTGGAGCAGTTTTTTTTTACATAAATAATTTGTTTTTATGATAATTATGTTTGTTTGAAAACTTTTTTATTCAATAATTCTACATATATTTGTTTAATAAACTATAGATTGCATGATTCTTTTAATGCTAAATTACTATAAAGAACGACAATAGAATACTATAAACTAATACAAAAATTGAGAATTCAACGTTTTGACAGAATTACGCACTTTTATATCAACAAAGGTGTTTTTATTGACAATGTTGTGCGTCAACTTAAATATAAATATTTGTTGATGTTTTATATTTATTTTTAAATTAATAGTTATTTTGAATCTTTAAATTAAGGTTTTATTGATGGTTTTATGTCACAAGCTCCAACAAAACAAAAAACTTGTGCGTCAACAAAACTCAAATTTGTAGTAGTCATAATTTAAAATAATGGTTGTCGGAGTTGGTGGAGTGGTCACTGTTGGAGGTTGCTGGAGTTTCCCGTCAACAATAGTGGTTGGTGTTAGATTTTATGTCTTACAACTCGTGGTTGGTGTTAGATTTTATGTCTTAAAACTCGTGGTTGGTGTTAGATTTTATGTCTTAAAACTCGTGGTTTGAAAGTGATAAACATATAATATTTTCAATAAAGTTGATAATGAGTTCTATTCAGTATAGATGATATTAGATATGTAAGTTACGTATAAATCTAAATCTAATAAACTGAAAATTCGTAGTTATAGCTTGAATACTTAGACTTTATGTATAGACATAAAAAAATGGATCAAGTTTAAGTAATAGTTAAAAAAGTTTATAGTATAGCGATAAGATTGGACCATAAGATAATCACTTTTAATTTATAACGTCGTTTACTGTTAATAGTGACTATTTCAATATGATGACCTAGGTAACTCGATCTTAATCCTGAGCTAACTATAAACGAGTTCATTTGGGATTATCTTTTAATTTGTATGAGTGAGAGTGGCTCAGTTTGCCGACTCAATATGTTGACCATTTTAGGGTAAGACTAGGTAGATAGATAGGGACATAGTTTTGCAAGATGAAATTCACCCCTTAAGTACTGACTCTGAATCTTGGACAAGGAGCTCCACCCTCTCATTGGCTCGAAAGGGACTCGATTTGGTGGTTGGACCACAAACTAATTGTTCATTAAAGAATCAGTTGGACTTAAGGAACAAGTTATAATTACAAGGGTAAAACAGTAATTTTGACCCAGTTGTAATTACGAAGAACTTGTGAAGAATCGACTTACTAATCATGGTTATATAAAGTAGACATAAATATATCTATAGTGAGGAGAGTACAGTTATTAGGCTATGGTGGAATGTCCCGACAGTTAATGAATGTTAATTAGCTAGGTTAAAGAGTTTAGTCAGTTAAGTTTAAATTATTGGAGCTCATGATCTGTAGGTCAATTAGGTCCCCTTGTTAGCTCATACACTAAACCTTAGAACAATATGATGAGAGAATATGAAAACGTTCAAATTCAATTTAAGGAGTAAGTTTTACGTTTTGTTCGTTTAATTATAAATTAAACAAAAATGAAGAGTTGGAAAATATTTAAATATGATATTAATGGCATGTATAGAGATTCATCGCATTGAAAAAGTCGAGATTCGTGAAAATATTATTAATTTAATATTTAATATTATTTTAATAATTAATTAAAATGTTTAATTAATTATTTGAATTAATTGTATTTTTATATTGAATTAATATAATTAATTAGAATTAATTTTATGTAAAATTAAAAGAAAAAAATTCATTTAAATTGAATTTTACAACTTCAATTTAAAATTGAAATTCAGAATTTCGATTTTGCATGAGAATTAAGTAGGAGGTGGTTTTTTCTCAAGTCATGATGAACCTCCTTTAAACACCTATTTTTCCACTTAACTTATCACCAATTTCAATTTAGTGTCAATTTGTTGTAAATTTGATTTGCATGCTTTTCTCTATATATAGAAAATTAGAAGAATGAAAATTTGCTGAAAAATAATAGTGGATTTTGCTTAATTTTTTTTCGAACTCTCATCTCTCCAATAACGGAAAATTTAAAAAATTATTGTGGTTTTATAAATTATTTAGGAAAATATTGTAGGTTTTGAAATATTTAGGAAAATATTGTAGTTTTTTTTAGGAATTGGGATGTGGGTAGTTATTTCTTGGTCGAGGGTTGAACCCTCGACCCGATTTTTTTTTTTTTTAAATTGTTTTTTCCCAAAATTTCCTTCCACTTCCCACTTCGGAAAATTTTAAAAAATATTGTGGTTTTATAAATTATTTAGGAAAATATTGTATGTTTTGAAATATTTATGAAAATATAAGAATTATATTTTAATAATATTATTTTAACTAACATTATTTTAAAAACCGTTATAATAACAAACATATATTTTATCACTAACCAACCAATATAAAATTAAAGTGTCAATATTAATACACCGATTTATTGTGTTTTTCCACTAAAATTAATAATAATAAAAAAAAATTCAATGTGTCTCACAAGGCGGACGTCGCCGATTTCGAGCTGGTTGGCGTCGTTGACTTTACACTCTAGGTTGCTCTGGTACCTCTGTAGTTGCTTCATAGACGTCGTGTCTGTGTGTATGCATGTATGAAGACGATGACCCGGCCTCTGAATCATAATATCCTGAACCAAAGGCTGGTTGCATCATCATCGGACTATCATAACCAGTCTGGCTCTGCGTTTGCGTCTGCTTGAGCACGTTTTGTATGCCTAGGAACTGGTGGAAGTGCAATAGGTATATCGTACATGTAGTGTAATTCTTCCATGTAACTTGCGTTATTATTGCATATAGTAAATACTTGATCTGGATCATTTGCAACATCACGAAGACTACTATTGCTCGATCTCTGTGAATTACAAAACAATTAGATAATATTTCAAATAAATTTAAATTAAAAATAATTAAACAATATTTGATTATATACCAAATGACCCAAAGCCGCTTCTGGAACAATATTTTATTATATACCAAATGACCCAAAGCCGCTCCCGGACATGTAATGTAGCGTCTCTTAATATTATTATACCAAAGGATGTAATCTTGAGTTGCATCCTTATCGAATTGTCCAACTGAAACGCCGACTGCAATAAACCTTCTATGATAGTGTCGTCACACTACTAAATGTGCAACTTTTTTAGACCAATCTGCAGATCTTAGGTCAATGTCATGTAGTAGGGAAGTATTGCACTCCGATGGAACATCCTGTTTGAAACCAAACTGTCGGATTACCCTGTCAGGAAAATGCCACTCGCCAATGTGAAAACATATGAGTGGGTTCATCGTCCGCCATATGTCTTGACCACTCGTACAAAAATTGGGCAAAGTGTCCATAACAACTTTGTAAGGCTCCCAAATAATCTGAAACATAACATATTATATTAAAAATATTAAATGTTTATACCTGGTCAGGTTGAAGTAGATCAAGCATATATCTATACTGACTCACTACATGTGTAGCTGACCTAGTTACAAAATTGGTCTCTCTACCTGTATTATTAAATTAATATTTTAGGTTTAAAATTAACTATATTAGTCACAAAAAATATTAGCTAAATTAAATTAGAATGACATATCGAGAACCGTAGGCTCGTTCTGCTAATTGATGATCGTTGACATGTCGAAGTTGTGGAGCCATTGTTGGAAATCGTTCCCAAGCCCATATTTGTAGCAATATTAGAGGCCCAACGATTTCACGAACATCAGGTTTTGTTGCTTTACATAGCTGTCTATACAGCCATGCCAAACACGCTCCACCCTAGTGACTTGATTTATCAGAAAATAGACTTCCGCCCATTATCTGCATTATGTATGCTCTTGCGTATCTCGTGACAGATTCCTCGTCTGCATCATCAAGTCTTGGAAATTGTGTCCCTAGCCATGTTAGACTCAACCTTGATCCCCTAATTTTATTTGCAGGTGGGGTCATACCGAGTAGCATTTGACAAATATGTAGCCAATCGTCATGCATTACCCCGGTAACAGGCTCGCCATCGACAAGTAACCTAAACAATATTTCTATGTCCTAGAGTGTGATAGTGACCTCTAGTAGGCACATGAAAATGAAATGTATGGATCTCTGGTCTCCATCTCTCGACAAGTGCAGTGATGAGGTGTCAGTCTAACTGAATGAATCCTAGTTTGGCAACCCCATGAAAGCCTGATGCAGAAGTGGTAGTATGTGACGATGAAGTGGGATGGTACGATAAACAACCGCCTCACGTCGTCTACAGCACATCTCACTTGTAGTCCGATCCTGCCATACATTTGTTGATCGATCAACAGATTGATCGTATAAAATATCCAGATCAATCGGTCCTAAGTTTAAAGCCATGGTCTAGAAGAAAACAAATTATATATTTATCGAGTAAAACATACAAATAAATTAGGAGTTAAAAGCGATAGAGAGTGAGATAGTGAGAGCACATGATAAAAATATTAATTTCATTATTAAAACATTGGTTACATGATAGAAATGTTAACGAAAAAAATTCTCTAACTGTTTGGTGCCTGTCTTTGTAACGAAGGACATTTCCTTCGATTATGACCTAACTGATTACAAAATCAGCAACATACTTGAGAACTTGGTTCTGTCCAGTCCATCTCATTATGATATCGTGAACTCTTTGGTCTGCCAGATTTTCTCAATAATGTCGGGTCGGCATGTAAAATAGGCATATTAGGAGGTGTGATCCAGTAATCTTCATGCGGTACAGGTTGAAATTGAGGAAAGTAGCATGCAATGTATGTCGACATTTTATAGTAGTTCTCAATTAAATCTTCATAGTTCATGTTAAATCGTGAGTAAACTGCCATAAAATGCGAACATGGAATGCCAAATGCTTGCCACTTGTTACATGAACAGTACCGTTTGGAATCATTTAGCTTCAGTATTTGAATATTTCCTCCTTTAGAATTGAGGTCGTGACGTCCGAGTTTCACATGAAATACACCTTCATATCGATCATATGATTGGACTTCATGTTTATTGGATCTTGCAACCCACTTTGAGACTTTTTCGTGTGCGTACCTAAATATTTACTCACTTAGTATTATAAAAATATTTGGAACAAATTGTTGATTACTAAAAAGAAAATTATTACCGGGTGTATTTATCTGGACGCTCCAAGGCAGCTCTTATTTCTTCTCTTCTTTTCTCAAAATAATTTACACATTTGTAGAATGTTATTTGAGCAAGAGCATTTATCGGCAACATTCGAGCTTCTTTGAGCACTCCATTGATGCACTCTGATAGATTCGTCGTCATCCACCCGCACCTAAACCCTCCATTGTGCGCTTGAGTCCATTGCTCAATACCAATGTTGTCAAAAAAACTCATACAACTCCTATTTATTCGCTTGATGTCTTCCACTGCTTTATTAAACTTGCGAACTTGAAACTGATATCCAGCACGATATACAAAAATTTTTAATGTATTGAACTTGTATTTTTTTATTAAAACTACTTACAATATGGCGTAAGCAAAATCTATGGTGACATTTTGGCCCTATCCAACCATTGTCTGGATTGTTCACTGCCGAGATGATGCCACCATGCCGATTCGAAATCAAGCACACCTCTTCATGTATAACAATTTCTCTGAGGTGTTTTAAAAACAATCCCCACGTGTCAATAGACTTTTCATCTACAACGAGAAATGCAAGAGGAAGAAGATGCCCATTCGAATCAACTGATGTAGCAATTAGCAACTTTCCTCGATATTTTCCATATAAGTGAGTATCGTCTATTTGAATAATCGGTCGATCTATTAAATGCTTCTATACAAGGACCAAAAGCCCAAAATACAAAAGCAAGGATGGCATGTCCTTCTGTCACACCCCCTCCCGGATTACCTACCTATCCTGAAAGGGAATGTGAAGACAATAAACATCACCGCTCTTGTGACGCATATTGTCTCATCTTGCTCATCTTCCTGTGCACACATTTACTTATATACATTCATAGAACTCAATCATACTACACATGCTTATAACATAACATTACTCCCTGTACAGAGTACACTTTTATCATATAACATAATTTAAACTTTCACATCCAACATACATTGTACAAAACCTCACTACAATCCCCGCTCAAAAACTACTAGGTCTACATGCCATCTACATAAAGTTATATACAATGTACAATTCTCAGACTTGACTAAATTTCAAGAACTCGAGACTTAGGTAGGGTGAGCTGAAGTAGGCTAAGCACCGGGAATGTCGTTGCTACCTGGGGGGAGAAAAAGAAAACATTGAAAACATAACCTAACAGCCCAGTGAGTAACCAATCTTTGTAAAACGGACATTTATTGAAAACAGGCATGTTACATATAGACAGATAACAAAGATTTAACATACTATTCAACTATAGCATACTTTTCCACAAACCCATCAATCACATAAATCCAATTTCAAATCATACATGATTGTTTTCCAAAAGAAGTGATACAGTAAACAATTTGGTTTTTCAAACTTTTCCCTTAGTTGAGGCGAAGCAACGCTCAACGCACTCAACGTCGAAAACATCCTTAGTTGGGGGTGGAGCAAGGCTCAACACACCCAACATCAAAATCATCCCTGGCTCAATGCAGAGCAACCTCGACGCACTAGCCAAATCAACCTCTATGTGCACATAGGAATATGACGGGTTGCCCAAGTACCTTCTCCATGTCCTTCAGTACTGGGTCCCGGGGAAACTCATGTGCCTTCTCATGTCCTTGAGCACTGAGCCTCCTCTAAAACATTTTAGAACCCGTTCACATAAATAGTTCATATAGAAATCCTTTCATAGAAAATCATACAGATCGTTACTCAATAACATTTCATAAAAGAAAATGCTTCCTATCAACTTTAGAAAGCGTATAACATGCCTCGTAATTAATGCAACCAAACATTATGCATTTTAAACAGTTCATCGCAAGATCATATTCCATAAGAACATTTTTAATAAAAATCGAATTGAAGAATAAAGAAGTCACTCACAACTCTTCCTAGGCTTTGCGTGGGTTATACGCCTTCCCTATCTCTTCTTGGCCTGCAATTAACATTTTACCATGCGTTACTTTACATTGAACCTCCCCCTTTTTCAAACTAATCATCATAAGCGAGAATTCTAGCGATACTACCCAACAGAAGCTGTTACTAGCGATACTAGATTGAGCGACACTAGCGTTACCTTACCTTAGTAGCGACACCTAGCAATATCTAGCGAGTTTTGTGAGACGGAAGACTCCTTTGCGTCTCAACGATACTCGACTCGCTTCCAGTACTTAGATAGCGCGCCGATACTTGGTTTTTAGCGGCACCCCGGACTGTGATTTCTTCCTTTCCTCTTGTTCTTAATTCAATCTATTAAAAGTCATGATTTCAGATGGATTTAGAACTTCTTCCCTTCTACAAACTTATAGAGAATTGAGTTTTATAGCTTACCTCAAAATTTCAAGGCTTAACTCCTCTTCTTTCTCTCGTTATTCCAAAATCACTTCATGCTGCTCCAGATTGCTTAACAATCTTGTAAGTGCTGCTTTTCCCTAAAGATTCACATAATTACTTCAATTTCAGCTTTATCATCCTTCACAAGATTTGTTAGGAATTATGTTAACTTACTGACCTCCAAATTTCAGCTCTAAACTCGGCTTCCTCTATACGTTCTACTCCGAATATCAACCCCTGTTCAGTCTGTGCGACTTCAATCAATCTTCTGTTCCAGCTCCGTTTTCAACACCAATATGAGTAGAATTTCACCCAAAATCCGCAAGAACACCTTCCTCAATCTTCTCCTGAAGTTTGTCTAAAATATAGAACCGACTTAAGCTCTCGAAAATGTCTTAAAAATGATTAAACATTTAATTAATCCAACTATATATACTACCGACTTAGCCTTCACAAACACCAAGACTCGTGTTACCGACTTACCCTTCACCCACAGGCTGGCGCAGGGTTCTCATCTGAACGCGAGGCACTCATGTTAAACTTCTCCTCCAATGCCTTCCGCAACTAACCACACCCAACGCATGGTGTCGTCCTCAACGTCTCCTATTTTTGATGCATACATCCCCGTCATACACCACTATTTTTGTCGCGTCAAGACCACTCTGTCCACGCGGAGCGACTTCATCGTATCTGTCTTCAACGCATCGACTTCAGCGCATAACTGTCCTCAACGCAGAGTGACTTAAACGCATGGTTCAAGCACATTTCTTCCCCCCGCCAAAATTAGTTATCCTTCGATGCGATAGCTACTTCAGCTCACGACTCTCCGTGAGTCAATCAACAACGCATGGGCTTGGCCAACACTTAGGCAAAATTTTACTTTCCAAAAATTCTTGCTCTCACTCACGACTACTTCTCCCTTTGCAACGCATAGCCACAATCTCATTGCCGCACCCCAACACTTGGTATCACAAGTCAGTGCTTACACCTTCAGTAGGTGTGCTCTTTATTCTCCATTCCATTCGTGTGCCGGGATTTGTATGCTTGACCATATACAACCACCTAGGCAACAGTTTGTATGAGTCATCCCAATCACCAAACACTCGTGGCCAATACCTTTCATTTACCCTCCCACACCTTGTGGTAAGGAACATGGTATTTTCCCTCATAGCTTCACAAAACTCTAGTGGAATCATTGAAGAATCTAATTACACATGAGTTTGGCTAAGCTCTGAGTAAAAACATATATGTTGGTCAACATACTTAGTAATCTTGAACAAATTATGAGATTTTTTCTTCGCTGCACGGAGTCGCCAATTGCAACCATCCTCCCATTTCTTACACTGAATTGCCCAAATATTCGGTGTTGATTCCACAACCTCATATGATGCGTGACACTTGATAGCAAAACACTTGACCAAATGTTGTAATATTTCTTTGTCTTGAAAAATCATACCCTTATACAATTGGGTATTGTCAACGACTACCGGTGCTACAACTAGGACATGTTCTCTAACGCTATCTATTATATTCATGTCAAGATTAACGAATGTATCTGATGGCATTTCATGTTCAGGACCATCGAAATCTAACTGCTCGAATTCATCGTCTGTTTCTGTTCTAAAATCCCTATATTGATTACTAGCTACCATATCTTCATTGTCATAGGTTGGTGCAACTGGTTCAGGATCAGGATCAATACAAGCCTACCCTACTCACATTAATGTATAAATGCACTAGGTTCTAGAGCGACATTGCAATTGAAAACATCTTTGTTTGTTATGAATGGGGAATGACATATACTTTACAGATCCTAATAGTGTTAGATTAGGATGTCTGTATATTATTTCTAAGTGGTTTGATCTCATATCTACACCAAGTGACAGCCCAATCATTTCAACAAATTGTTAAAAAACGAGTCAACTATTCACATTTATGCTAAAATCTCCACATGCTGGCCGGTCATATTTAACTTCATCAACACTATCAATCATATGACCATTTGTAAACAACATAAATCTCAAACACTTGTCTGCCATTTTCTAAGTAAAGAAAACAACAATATACATCACTAATTATTTAACTAAAAACTCTAATATTAAAAAAATCTAGTAATATCTAAAATGCAACGAAATATAAATTTGTACTAAAAAATTAAAATTTACTATAATACTAAATTTAAAAAATAAAAAGAACATTAAAAGGTAATATTATTTTTAAAAAATTCTAAAACTAATATTATTTATTTTAATAAAAATCAATATTATTTCTTCTAAAAATAAATATTATTTCTTCTAAAAATCAATATTATTTTTTTAAAAAAAGAAGTTCTTAAGCTAAATTTTTTTAATTAAAAAATAGATACTAAAAAAATATTATTTTTGAAAAATTATATAACTAAAATTTTTAATTTTTTAATTTTTTTTCAATTGAGAAACTAATATATATATATATATATTTTGAACAAAAATACATTCTAAAACAAATTTTTTCAATTAAAAAACAACTTTTTGTGTTAAAAAGATATAAATATAAAATGCAAAGCAAAGACAAATTATAAAAATATTATATTAAAATTATCAACATGGTAGATCTAATATAACATTAATATGATAAATCTAATATAATATAAACAAGAACATTAAATTATAGAAAAAACCCATAACATCAATATATAAATATTATTCAATTCAAAGACTATTAACAAAATAAATACGAACATAAAAATGACATATTTAGCTTAAAATGGTATATCTTTATTATATAAATATTAGAAAATGAAATGGTAACTCACAAATTCAGCAATGGTTTACTTTTTTTTTCCTTGAAGTGACAACGATCGATCTTTGCTTTCCAAAGAGCAACAAATACTGTAAAAAAAAAAAATAGCATGAGAATAGAGAAAAAAATTTATATTATCTTAAAAAAAAATATATTTCATAAATCAAATTTACAAACCTCATAAATTTGGAAGAAAAAAAAGAATATTTCGATAGATCAAATTTTTTAGAAAAAAAAAGGGAGAAAATTTAGAGAAAATGGAGTATTTGTGAGAAGTTGCGAAAATGAGAGGAAATAGTGGGAACTGCTAGGATTCGGAAGGAGGAGAAGCAAGGCATTGGAAGAAGAAATAGTGGGTGGAAGAAGAGGGCGGGGCGGCATTTAAAGAGACTTGGTTGAGGGTTGAACCCTCGTCCATAAGTCACGAGCACTTAGCAATGACAGCGGCAGCGGCGACAGGAATCTCTGCGACGACGCGACGAGACCTGCGGCGGATTCTCTACGACGACGTGACGACGAGACGTGAGGCGGAATCTCTGTGACAACGCGACGGGACGTGCGGCGGAATTTCTGTGATGACGCGACGAGACCTGCGGCGGACGGAATCTCTGCAAAAGTTTCCACCCGTGGGTCTGCGTTGGTCGAAGGTTGAGGCCTCGACCTTGCGTTGGTCAAAGTAGGCCTTGTGTTGGTCGAAGGTTGAGGCCTCCTTGCGTTGGTCGAAGGCTCGCGTTGGTCGAGGGTTGAGGTCTCTACCTCTGCCTTGGTGGAAGGTTGAGGTCTCGATCTTTGCCTCTTTCCCCTTTTCAATCTTCTCTCTCCTCCCAACTACCATATTTTCCTAAATAGTTTCCAAACTACAATATTTTCCTAATTATTTTGACTAAATGCAATATTTCAATAAAAGGTCCCTCCAATAACTCTCCATAACCTTCAAACTTGCTCCAAATTCATCACAATTTGGATCCTACAATCCGTTCTAAGGCCAGAGAATAACAAGAAAGACTCTTGTGGTGGTCTACGAAGTGTTTGTGATCAAAATCATCAAAGAGATTACTTCAATTTTGAGCTACAACTAGTAAGTATCAAAATTCTGCTTTTCGATTTTTTGAACAAGCATGTTTAATCTTAAAAATTGACATAGTTAGAGTGCTTTAGATCCAAATTGCTTCTGCATATGTGTTTTTAACTCTTTAAGTTGGATGTTGCCAGAGTTGGTCGTCAGAGGTGGTCGCCAGAGTTGGTAGCCAGAGTGGCCGTCAGAGGTGGTCGCTAGAGTTGGCCCTCGAAGGTGATCACTGAAATTGGTCATCGGAGGTGGTCACTTGTGATGAAGGTTGAGTGCAGTGTTGAAGGTTGAGTGCAGTGTTGGCAGACATTGTATAAAATGTTAGTAACATACGTTGTTGGCCTCTCAAACAATGAGTTGAGTTCATATCTCAACTCATTTCATCTCATCTCATCTCCTCACCCTAGACACCCCATAAATTTTATTTATTTATTTAAAAAATGAAAAATATCACACCTCTTGATAAGAGAGTGTATTTTTTTTTAAATGACATAATGTCATAATGAAAGAATACGTCTTTTCTCAAAAGAGACAATCCCGTACCAAGACATGTAACTATATGAATATTCACAAATTGTCTATAAATATCAAGGAACTTCACCTTCAACTATAAATTTTAGTTTTATTTTTTTTCCCATGATATAATAACATTTTCCATTTTATCATGAAATTGAAGGGTAAATGTTTAAAAAAAAAAAATTAAGGGTCTGTTTAGGGAGTGGGAATGGGTTGGGTTTGGAATGGTTTGGGTTTGAACGCCCATGTTAATTAGAGCCCAGTTTGTAATCCATCCCACCATTTTGAATTCCGCGGTTTCCATCACACTACGTTCCTGCCAGTTTGTAATCAAGTCTCCCATTTCCCATGATTTCACAAACTAATCATCTCTCTCTCTCTCTTCTTTTCGTCTTCTTCTTTCCACACGCTTTCTCCTTCTTCCATCTTCTTCCTCTCTTAAACCCTAATCAATGCTCTGATTTTCATCATGAATGCTCTTTTGATCTTCTTCTTCCTCTCTGATATCACGTTCCTTTCTGTCTCGAAAACCCAAATCTATGGAATCTCTAATGCAAAGGGAGCGTCGAAGTTCTCCCTTGCCACTCCAACGCCGAAAAATTATATCTCTTGCTCAAAAGCTTGGTAGGAGAGCGTCTTCTAATGATTGGAAGCTTGGTAGGGGAGGGCTCCTTCCCACATAAAGGTCAACTGCTTACCTTTGAGGGGCGATGATGATGGTTCTTTTTTTATTTCAATGTTGATTTTAATTAGATCTGATTTTGGTTGGTTCGCATGCTTCAAATGTGTTCCTATTTTATTTTATTTTTCCTAAAATGTTTTGGATCTGTTGTTTTTCGCTTGCATGCTTCAAATCTATTCTTTTTTTGGTTTTGATTTTTTCGGATATGCTTTGTTCTTATTTTGCCTTCCTTCGAACGAGTTGGATTTGTTCCTAATTTGGTTTTGGGTTGCATGTTTCAAATTTGATCTACTTTTGTGAGTTTTTTATATTTTTGAACCTGTTCTTCTTGGCTCTGGTTTGCATTCTTCAGATTTGTTATTACTTGTCTTCCTTTGGATGTTTTGGATTTGTTCTTATTCTGTTTTGGTTTGCATGCTTGGATATGTTTTGATTGTTTCTGTTATGTTCTTCTTGGGTTTTGGTTTCCATCTTTCAAATCTGATCTTCTTGGTTCTTGTTTGCATGGTTCAGATCTGTTCTTCGTTTGTAAACTATGTATTGTAATTCAATTTTTCTCTCAAATATTTAATTAATCAATTTTTTTCCTGACCTAGATTTATTTTTCACTATTTACAATTTTTTTTTCTTTCACGGAAATAAGAATTGTTTTTAATTACACATGTCTCATTTTTTTTTCTTTACCTAAATCCTTTTTAAGAACGTATAAATTTATCTTGTCATTACTATTTTCTCTTTGTTAAATATGTATGTATGTTTACCAACTAAAATATGTTTGATGATGTATTTATCAGCTTATCTAATTATATACTTGAGGCCTCTTTAGTAAATGTGTTTTGTATTTTATATATTATGTTTGATGTGATTATAACTCACGTCTGTTTTTTTTTTTTTTTTTTTTATTAGAATCGAAAGTGTATACTTATGTTTGTGTTGTGTGAAGGAATTGGATTCTCAGCAGAAGCGAGTGATCGCCATATGCCAATAAGTTTCTTGAGAAAAAAATAAATTACAGAAAACAAACCTACCTTTGAAGACCATCTTCAATGTAGGATGTCTTTTTCTCACCAAGTCACGAACCAGAGCAAACTCCTTTCGACAACGAATACAAATGTTTTTATTGGGACACAACCAAGAAATCTTCCTCACTTTTCTTAGGAAGAACTAAAAGAGGAGTGGTGGACTCTCTATTGATTTTGATAAAGGAGAATGTTGAAAAGAAGAGAGATTTTAAGAGGGAATAACTTCAGGGAGTTTTTTTTTTTTTTTTCTCTTTTTCTTTTTTTTTTTTCTTCTTCTTCTTCTTTTTTCTCATAGAAAACTTCTGCAATTCTAGTGTAACTTCTCCCTCCCTCCTCCTTTTCTTTTACGTAAAAACTAATATGAGAGAGAAGAAAAAAAAATAACTTTCCACTATGTGGGAGTTATTTTAAATAATAAAATAAAATTGAATTAAAATAAATTTAATTATAATATATATAATTAAATAAAATTAATTAATTAACAATTAATTAATTACATATCTCATATTTAATTTAAATTTGATTCATATTCAAATAACATTCCCTCACATAACCTATAGTTTTAATATGAATCTCATTCATATTAATTTTAACATATAGTTTTTATATGAATCTCATGAAGGAGTTAGGATACATATGCAAAAGCAACTCGGATCTAAAGTGTCATACCCCCTCTCAGATACCCTCTTAACCTAGGAGAAAATATGAGGACAACAGACACCGACCCTCTTACGGCATCTACTGTCAACCTGTTCAACCTTAAACCGTGTTCAAACACCTAATAAACAGTTATCAATCATAACAGGACATTTATCTCCAACCAGGGTTAAGCTATCATACAGATTTAGACTTACAATCAAACTTAAAAGTAACACAAGTTTACTCACTCTCACACCTTAACCCTCTATATGTACAACACATGTTTAAGATAAAATATTTACAATGTTCACTGAACTAGTGGTAGGCCCAGACGAGTTGCTGTGTAGGCTAAGCACCCCGGTTTCGCTCGCTACCTGGAAAACACAAAAACAAGGAAAACATGAACTAGGTTGCCCAGCGAGTGACAAGTTTAGGAAAAACCTTATTTTAATTTAGGAATAAATCAAAACCGTGTTCAAATCATGATGATAATATTACATTAGTAAGTAATGCATTTCCACTTCCAGGCAAATCATGCTCGATTAACGTTATTAAACCATTATATTTCATTTCCGAAAAATAATGAAAACTCAACACATATAAAAAATATTTCCTTAGTTGAGGCAGAGCGGAGCTCAGCACTACTCAACGTCGAAAAGAACCTTAGTTGGGGTGGAGTAATCTTGACACACCCAACGTCGAATATCCTTAGCTGTGTGGAGTAATCTCAACACAACAGCATCAATCATACCTTTATGTGCACATAGATATCATATCCTGGGTTGCCCGTAAACCTTCTCGAGTCCTTCAGTACCGGGTCCCATACACGAGATTTAGGCCATCTACATGCCTTCTCCGTGTCCTTCAGCATTGGAGGTTATCTCTATACTCAGTTACCCATATGCCTTCTCCGAGTCCTTAAGCATTGGGGCTATCTCTATACTCAAGTTACCCATATGCCTTCTCCGAGTCCTTAAGCATTGGGGCTATCTCTATACTCAAGTTACCCATATGCCTTCTCCGAGTCCTTCAGCATTGGGAACCATTTCTATATCCCTGGCTACCAATATGCCTACTCTGAATCCTTCTACATTGGCAGCCTTTCACAAATATAATTCAAATGCAACGTGCTTTGAAAATAACATAATAAAAATTCACGAGTTTATGACATCTCAAATCTTCACAAATTCATCATTAGGCATTATGCTTTCACAAAATCATGGTGTACTAAATAGTATGCCTTTTGAATAATTTCCAATTCAAAACCATAATATGCATTTACATGTAAACACATGCTTTCTTTCAAGCAAATAGTCATGTAGCATACTAAAACTCGTGAAAAGCATAAACAGAGAAACATGCTTCAATCATAGTTATATATCATGAAAACTTTGTATAAATTAAGCTCATTTTGAATAAAATTGTCACTCACTACTTGTCTCTGGGCCCCTAATGGATTATACGCCTTCCCTAGCTCCTCTCGGCCTAAAAGGGTTTAATTTTCTTTGTTAGATTCCTTAGCATTCCCATTGGAATAGCAAATAGGCCTCAAATATTGATGTACATGTCCCTACCGAGACCAAACTTTATAACAAAATTCATTAACTCACAAGATTCGGATGACCAACGAGACTAGATAAACGAAACCATGAAGCCAGCGAAACCGTCATCTAGCGAGATTTACCTAACTAGCGAGACCATTGAGCGAGCGAGACAGTGAGACCTAGCGAGATTTGTGAGACAAAAAGCGTTCAGGGACACTAGGAAGATTCGTCTCGCTCCACGCCCTCGTGTCATTGTTCTTTCCTAGCGAAACCTGTCTAACACAGCTTCTGTCTTCGCTTCTAACTGCTAAAAGTAGCATTTCCAGCCCGAATTAGAATTTCTTTCCACTTACAAACTTGTAAGAAAATGAGTTTTATAACTTACCTCCAAATTTCAGGGTCTATCTCCTCTTTGTTCATCGAATATTCCAATTTTACTCCATCCTACTCCAGATCACTCGAGATATCCACATCAGTCACTTCCACCTATAATTTAACCTGTTTCTCTTCACATTCAGCTCAACCATCCTTCCCAAAAGTAGTTAATAAATGAATTAACTTACTAACCTCAAATATTCAGCCCTAAACGCAATCTCTATAGCTTGCTATCCTCCAAACACCGGACCTTGTGCAGATTGCTCGGGTTTTGATAAGCACTTGAAAAGTGCTTATTATTCTCTCAAATTAAGGGAGTTTTATATTAGATTTCACTTGTTTGCTAGTGATTTTTAGGTTAAAACGAGGAAAATTAGAAGAAACAACTAAAAGATCAAAACCGAGCAAGAATATGGTGAAAAAGAGCTGAAAAACGCATCCTTGTTGAAACGCATGATGCGCCGCGGCGATAAGGCAGCGTTGAAGCAGAAACGCATCAGCATGGACGCAGAGTAGCAACGCGGCGCTGGGAAGGCGCTGCCTCGACGCATCCTTGATGAACGCAAGACAGCGTTGCGGCGCTGGGACGACGCTGCCGCGGCGCTAAAACCCGAGAGCAACTTATTTTTGGCCGCAACCCTAGCGCCGCGGCGCTATGCGTCAGCGCCGCGGCGCCAGCGTTAATTAAAACGAAAAGTTTGTATTTTAGGTCAAATTTTGGGCGGCCAAACTCTATAAATTTAGGGGTTTTCAGCAGCCAAAAAGAGGGGGAGAAAAATCAAGAAAATCAAGAAAAGTTGCAGAACAAAAGAAAGATCCAAAAGGGTGAGAATTAAGCTAGAGTTTCAAGAGTGAGTTAGCCGCAAGGAAGAGGAAAAGAGTTCGAGATAGTTTTGGTGCCCTTCGAAGTCCAACGCGAGAGCCAAGGAGTTCGTGACGGCGCTGCCTCAATCAAGAACCTCTTTTCAGTAGAGTTTCCCTATTCTTTACACTCTTTCTTTGATTCTTTTTGCTCAATATGTTGCTTCACGCTATGAGTGGCCAAACTCTTTAGTTTTAGGGTTTTTGATGAATTGTTTGTGAATTCATGATAATTTTGTAGACTCATGGTTTTGTTCAAATAAATATGCTTTTCATTGTTATTGTGTTTAATTCTTGAAGATTGGCCACCTTCACATGTTAGGTTAGATGTATGATCGAGAGATTATATGTTTAATTTGATCTATAACAATGAATCGTTGTTAATCTATCACGAGAGTAGTTAGGTTGACAATGAAAGTTGCTAAAGACTAGTTTTAATGCCATGTAATCTTTGTATTGGTTTTAAGAGATTAACGATCAATCAAGTTGCATAAGAAAGAGTTGTCTTTGAGAGAAGATAACTTGGAATTAAGTTTCTAGACTTAGGCATAAGAATAAAATCCATGAAATCTATAATTTTGCATGATGAAACAAATAAGGATTCGAAACCCTAGAACTCTCTTTGACTCTTGCAATCTCCCTTTGATATTTTCTTTGCTTGATTTTTCTTTTTCCCAAAAACAAAATTTGAATTCTAATCCTCAAATAAAATTGATTCAATTCTAGAATAGCTAAGTAACTTAAACCTTCCCAATTGGATCTCTAGTGGAAACGATACTCGGACTTGACCGTTTTATATTATAACTTGACCCGTACACTTGCGGTAAACACACAAAGTGGCACATCAGGTTCCAGACTAGCCTCGGTTTTGCTTCAATTTTCACCAAGATTTCTTCCAAAATTCGACTCCAATTCACCTTGGTCTTCTTCTTCTTTCTCCTCTCGATGCCAAACTGAGAACCACGAGCTTGTTTATGTTTTTAGAGAGAAAATGATAAGTCGGCAACCATAATGAAGTAGATCCCATTCCATTTCTTTATTCCACCAACTCTTTTCTTTTGTTTTATTTATTTATTTATTTAATCTCCACTACCTCACTTAATTTCCTTTCATTTCCTTTCTTTTTCTTTTTACTAATAATTCTAATAATAATTAAAGTTCTTAAGTACATCCTTCTACCTCAGTTCGAACGGTGACACTCTTCTTAAGTCTTTATATATTCCAAGTTCGATTTATCTCAAAATGATTTAGAATTCAACTTACCGAAAATACTCTCAGTTTTCCTTCACTTTTTCTTTCGATCTACACAAAAGAAGCCTTCGATCTACACAAAAGAAGGCAGATAAATCCACGACGATATTACGTACTTAAGTTAAGTACTTAGAAACGAAAGTAGGGTTTACAATTTACCACCTATTTATAAGAATTTCGTCCTTGAAAATCAGTGGACTGCTAGCTCCTCGGAAATAGATGCGATACTTCTTTATCATTTTTTCCTTGGTTTCCCAGGTAGCTTCTTCAACACCGTGGTTCCTCCAAAGCACCTTGACCAACGAAATCACCTTGGTTTTCAAAACCTGTTCCTTATTGTCTAACACTTGAACCGGTTCTTCTTCATAACTCAAATCTTCATTTAGCTCAATTGGTTGCACCTCAAGTACGTGAGTAGGATCAGGAATATATTTCCTTAAAACTGAGATGTGAAACACGTTGTGAATTTTGGACATCTCCATTGGTAAGGCTAACCTGTAAGCTGTTAGTCCAACTCTTCCCAAGATCTCGTTAAGGTTCAATATACCTCAGACTCAACTTCCCTTTCCTACCGAACCTCAAAACTCCCTTCCATGGTGACAACTTCAGGAATACTCTATCACCGACTTCAAACTCGAGATCTCTTCTCCTGTTATCAACATAACTCTTCTGCTGATCCCGAGCTGACTTAAGGTTCACCTTAATCATTTCCACCTTCTCTATTGTAATCTGTACAATCTCTGATCCAACCAACTTCCTTTCTCCAACCTCTCCTTAGCACACTGAGGTTCTGCACGGCCTGCCATATAATGCTTCGTATGGAGCCATACCTATGCTTGACTGATAGTTGTTATTGTAAGTAAATTCCATTAAGAACAGATGTACATCCCAGCTACCTTTGAACTGCAAAGCACAAGCGTGAAGGATATCTTCTAAAGTCTGGATCGTCCTCTCTAACTGTCCATCAATCTGAGGATGAAAAGTTGTACTGAACTGCAACTTAGTTCCTCAAGCCTGTTGCAAACTCATCCAGAATTTAGAAGTAAACCTATGATCCTTGTCCGATACAATAGTCAAAGGAACTCCGTATTGACTTACAATCTTATCCACATGCATTTGTGCTAGTCTATTCAGTGTATAAGTCGCCTTAACTGGTAGAAAACGTGCTATCTTTGTTAGTCTATCAACAATTACCCAAATTTCGTCAACAGTTATTAGAGTCCTTGGTAATCCAAACAGAAAATCCATCGTAACATGCTCCCATTTTCACTTAGGAATAGGGAGTGGATTTAACAATCCTGCTGGCTTCTGTCGTTCGGGCTTTACCTGCTGACAGATTAGACATCTTGCTACATACTCAGCTATCTCCCTTTTCATACCTGGCCACCAATAAAAACTCCGTAACGTTCTATACATCTTGGTACTTCTAGGATGCATAGCATAAGCTGAGCTATGTGCCTCCTCAAGAATCGTTGGTTTAACTTCCATATTCTTTGGTACATAAATCCTACCATGTTTCAACAGTGCACCATCAGATCTTAGCTCGAAGTCCATTCTTTGCTGGGCTTTTACTTCTTCTATTAGCCTCTTAATCATAATATCTTCTAGCTACTTTCTTACCACCTCATCAACTAGCTTGGGCCTCAACTAGAAATATGCTAACAATGTTCCATTATCAGTCACTTTTAAACTAGCAACACTACTCCTGAATTCCCTGAACAAAACAACTCTTACAACATTTAGAGAACTTGTACCGCCCTTAAGGCATCATCTACAACGTTCGTTTTTCCTAGGTTATATTCAATAGTACAATCATAATCTTTGATCATCTCCAACCACCTCCTTTGTCTCATGTTAAGTTCCTTCTGATCAAAGATATACTTCAAACTCTTATGATCTGTATAGATATGACACTTTTCCCCAAACAAGTAATGCCGCCATACCTTTAATGCTAGAACAACTGCAGCTAATTCCAGATCATGGGTAGGATAGTTACTCTCGTGAGGTCTTGATGCGCGCACTTTTAGTGTTAACCGCAAGTGTATGGGTCAAGTTATAATATAAGACGGTGAAGTCCGAATATCGTTCTACTGGAGATCCAATTGTGAAGGTTTAAGTTACTTAGCTATTCTAGAGTTGAATCAATTTTATTTGAGGATTGGAATTAATATTGTAAGTTATGGAAAATATAAACCAAATAAGGAAAGTATTAAAGTGAGAAACACAAGAGTCAAAGAGAGTTCTAGGGTAATGAATCCTTGTTTATTTCATCATGCAATATTATAGATTTCATGGATTTTATTGTAATTCATATGCCTAAGTCTAGAAACTTAATTCCAAGTTATATTCTCTAAAAAACAACCCTTTCTCATGCAACTCGATTGATTACTAATCTCTTGAAACCAATACAAAATTACATGGCATTAAGAATAGTCTTTAGCAACTTTTATTGTCAACCTAACTACTCTCATGATATATTAACAACAATTCATTGTTATAGATCAAGTTAAACATACAATCTCTTAATCATACATCTAACCTAACATGTGTAGATGACCAATCCACAAGAATTAAACACAATAACAATTAAAAGCATAATCATTTAAACAAAACCATGAAAGTCTACAATATTAACATACATTCATAAACAATTCATCAAAACCCTAAAACTAAAGAGTTTAGCCACTCATAGCTTGAAGCAACATGTTTAATCAAAATAAACAAAGAAAGAGTGTAAAGAAAGGGAAACTCTACTGAAAAGAGGCTCTTGATTGAGGTAGCACCGTCACGATCTCCTTGGCTCTCACGTCGGAATTCGAAGGGCACCACGACTATCTCGAACTCTTTTTCTCTTACTTACAACTAACTCACTCTTTGAACTCTTTTATGAACTCTTACTCAATTCTCTCCTTCTTGTGCCTCTTTAGGTCTATAAATTAATGGTTGATTCGTTTTTGATGATTAGGGTTGCTGGAAACCCCCAAGTTTATAGAGTTAGCCGCCCAAAAATTTACCAAAAATAACAAATTTTCATTTAAGGAAAACTGGCGCTGCGGCGCTAGGGTTGCGTCCAAAAATGTTGCGCTCGGATTTTGGCGCTGCGATGATATAATGCGTCAAGAATGTTGTGCTTGGGTTTTAGTGCCGCAGTAGCGCCGTCCAAGCGCCGCGGCGCTATCCCAAATTTTGTCCTTTTGAGTTTTTCAGCTCTTTTTCTCCGTATTCTTGCTCGGTTTTGATCTTTAGTCTTTTCTTCTAATTTTCCTCATTTTAACCTGAAAATCACTAGCAAACAAGTGAAATCTAATATAAACTCCCTTAATTTGAGAGGATAGAAAGTACTTTTCAAGTGCTTATCAGGTCTCAGCTGTCTAGAAGCGCAAGTTATCACCTTCCCATTCTGCATCAACACACAGCCTAACCTGTCACACCCCCTCCCGGATTATCCTCCATAACCCGAAAGAAGATGTGAAGTCAGCAACCTTGACTCCTCTGTAAGATTCACTGACCAACCATTTCTTTATCCAGACGGCCCAGACGAGGTTCTTGCATAGGCAAAGCATCCCGAACTCGCTTGCTACCTGGAAAATTAGAAAACATGGGTAAACGTGAGCTAAAGCCCCGTGAGTGACAAGTTTTGTAAAACTATCTTTTATTAGAAAACAGACATGATACAGTAATACGCATCCATAGAATCGTTTTCCAGAATATTTAAATAGAAAACCGTTGGTTTTTCAATCTTTTTCCCTTAGTTGAGGTGGAGCAAAGCTCAACGCTCTCAACATCGAAAACATCCTTAGTTGGGGTGAGCAAGGCTCAACACACCCAACGTCGAAATCATCCCTGGCTTCAAGCAGAGCAAGCTCAATGCACTAGCCAGCTTAACCTCTATGTGCACATAGGAATATGACGGGTTGCCCATGTACCTTCTCATGTCCTTGAGTACTGGGTCCCGGGGAAACTCACGAGCTTTCTCAAAGAGATAAGCACTGAGCCTCCTCTTAAACATTTTATCAATCAGTTTGAATAAATCATTCACATAAAACCTTTTATAGAAAACAGGAAGTTTCTTGATAAACCGTTTCTTACATCATGCCTTTCTATATAATAAACCATCCGATAAAACATGCCTTTTAAACATTAAGATCAAACAAGGCTTGCGTTTCTAACCCGCAAGGTTGTTCAGATGGACGCGGCGTGCAAAATCTTCTGGATGCGTTGACCTTGTGCAAGATTTCCTGGATGCGTCGACCTTCTTGGACGCAAGGTCAACTTCCTTTACACCTGATGACTAAATTGTCAATATCATCTTCTTTCTTGGCCATAGGCCTCCTTTTACAGATGCAAGGAGTCCCTTTTCTCTGCCTTCGTTCTCCTCTTTCTCTCGAGGATTCTTATTTCCGAACATCAGTCATTACTCTTCCCTCAAGGTCCTATTTATAGAGGGCTTGCCATCCTACTTCTCTCTTTTGCCACTTGATTGCCACATGTCACGCTGCATGTCTGACTAACCATGCATTAGTCCAAGTGTCACCTTGCATGAGGCAATTACCATGCCTCTTTAACATCTCTTACTTTAAGGTGTCAAATCTATATAAAGCCACCTGACCTTTGTAAGCTTATTTTAAGCGTCCGACATTTTCCAATAGTCAACCGTTCATTCTGCACAATGCCCTCCAGCGTTCTTTGAGTTCCTTTAGAGGTTTGAGTTTCACTACTCACTTTTCTAACTCTTAGCCAACTACCCTACTGTCTTCGATGCATAGGGACCTCAACGCATGACGATCTCACCAACTCATGGTAACGAAATACGTTTCTTCTCCTGCCAACGCGGCGACTACTTCAGCTCACAACCATTCGTGATCACCTTCAATGCATAGCCGCACTATTACAAACCAGTGTTTACACAATGCCACTAGGCGTTAATGACAAACGTTCAATACTACGCGTTTGTACCTCAACGCATCATAAGACTTCTTACCAACACTTTATTCCGTATTCTGCTATTTCACCTTTCACACTTGGCCATTAGTAAATATTTCCTTTAACTTCCTATACATCGCTATACTTCCAGGATGTATAACGTAAACCAAGTTATAATTCTTTTATTCAACCTTTTAGATTTCGAGATTACCCTACTACACGTCCACTAGGTATACCCAACGCTTTGTTTCCTAACTTCTCCCATTTTTAGCCGTTTCCTTTAACAATTGTTCTAATATACATCCTTCTATTGTTTCCTCCTATTAGATTTGCCTTCCACCCTACAACATATCCAACGCCTGAACTCAGTTTCCTTTTTGTTAGCTCATAAAACCATTTCTAAGTAAGGTTGTTCCCAATTATTAACTATTAAGAATTTCAGTTTCCTCAACGCGTCGCTTTGCCATCGCATAGCAATTCTTCAACGCATAGAAATTTTCCAATGTAATAACCTTCAACGCTTAACGGCCTCTTCTGCACATGCTATACCATATTCAGGGACTTCTTGATTAGCCCAATGAACCTTCATCGCACATAGCAAACTCCCAACGCCTAGCCATTGCTCATCTCATAGTTTTTCAATCCATCGCTAACCTTCAGCGCATAGTTACAGCTTATCGCATGGTTTACCAACGCGTAGTTGTGATCAATACCCAAGTTTCTTTTTCCTCCATACTGTTGCTTCATAACGCCTAATGCATTACTTTCCTTCACTCTATTTTCCGACGCGTTGCCAACCCTTCCAACGCAAAGTACTTTTCCCACGCAATGGTTCTACTCCATTTTACATCATCGACGCATGGTACTTCACCTCATTTAACTTGCCATTATTAACATTTAATCGCGTAACTTGGTAACTCAATATTAACTATTACATGCGTTATAACTTATCCATCCATGCGTCAGCCTGATTTCCAGAATTATGTCTACCCTCTTCTTAATACCATTCATTTCATCGCACAGAATTTATTGGCCATAGTAATTACACAATCTTAACTTCTCGTTTACACGTTCCGCTAATCCACTCTTTATCCTTTTATCCTTACCAATTATATAAATACTTAGGTTTTCAGGGACAGGGTGTTACACCTGCTGTCAAAGGTCACGCCAAGTAAGCCTATTGAGATTTAAGGATCGTTTCCTCCCTAGCGCAATCAAGGATTAGCAAGGAGGACTTAAGAGTTTGAGTGAATGAGAGCTTTAGAAAGGGAGCTTCACCAACCGATGAGAGAACGCACAAGCTTTGGAAGTTGGCTTATATAGCTCTCTGTCTATGCGTTTACAAATGGGCCCCTCCTCATATTTATAGAGGGGGCTTGTCGACTGAACTATGATGACCGACGCACTATGTCGGTCAAGAGGGATCTAGACTCTTCTTCTATGTACAAAGGCGGCAATCCTATGTACAAGTCTAGACTCCACTGACTTAGGCCCATGCTAGAACTATCTAGACCTACAAGGGCCTTCTAGCTATTTACATGGATATCCCATTTTCTTAAAAGGTTCTAGAATTGCCTAGCACGCTCTAGAGGCTTATTGCACTCTCCAGCACAGTCGGGAGGCGTCTAGCATATCCTTGCCCATTCGAGGTTCTTCTGGTGCTGTCGGGGCCTTGCGAGCACAGTCGAGGCCATTCTCGTGTCTTCCAGAGTCTTCCCGCGGTGTCGGGGATTCGAGCATGCGCGCTGGCTTTGCCCAGCGGCCTGCTCGCCTCTCCAGATGCGTCTAGAGGTTTGTCGAGGTCTCTAGCCTTGTCCTGATGCGTCTAGAATCTTCCGAGACTTACTCGAAGCGTTTGGGACTTTCCATGCATCGAAGGATGCTATTAGATGCATGGTCTCTAGGTGGTGTACGCATGAGGCGTCAACGATATGCGTACGCTGCTGACACTTATGAGGCACGCATGTGTTGTTCCCACTCTTAACACATCGTGGGTATGCGTCGAACTTGAACACCTGGCAACTTCGCGTATGCGGGCATGTCACGCTGTTCACCCTTGCAGTTGCGCGTGCACGCCACATACTTATGGTTGGTTGCGTAGCCATTCCGCCATGTGCCAACGCACATGGGCGTCTGTTAAGGCACTCAGCTGGGGGTCCGGCTATGTCGAAGGCACACGCTTGAAGCATGAGCGTGGCTTGATGGAAATTGCATCCCGTCTGCATGCGATGACATCCTCGTGCAACGGCTTTATCAACGCCTTGGCCCTTCACTCTCGAACTTCCCTTGACGATGCGGGGCGAGTCAAGGGCGTTTGTGTTGCGGTTTGAAATGGCGTTATTTCCATCCGTGACATCGTGCTGATAACATGTTGTAAGTTTGAGGAGAAAAATGACGAACAACGGGAACACGAACATTGAGAAATTATAATATTAAAATAAATAAATAATAAAATAAAATAAAATAGCAAACTTGGAAAAGAAATTTTATGGAAATTAAAAATCTATAAATTTTTCCACAAAAATTTCTCTAATTCTTTCTTACTTTTCTCACAAATGTATGTATTTCAAAATCCAGCAAAGTCTACTATTTATAGGTAAATTGACAAGTATGAGAGTAAAATTGTATAGACACTAATAGTGTGTGATCTTGAGACACATAGACAATACATGGATAAGAGGAGTATGATACATAACCTTTGAATACTAAGCATGCACATCTAAATTATATATATTCTTCAGTAATAGTTTATAAATTTTAATTTTAAGTACTGATTTCAAAACCATAATTTTGTTCAATCGACAACATACAAATTTTTTTTTTTTGAATTTTGGTTGAAAAATTCAAACACGTTATTTCATTTTCCATATATATTTCAATTTTACGTGGTAAAAGTATAAAACCATCAAAATTTTCACGATTTCAACAGCATACATGAATTTTTTTTCTACCTTTTTCATTCTTTTAAAAGCACTCTTTTCAAATATAGCAAAAAGAACTAAAATATTTACAAATATAGTAAAATTTCACTGTCTATCGTAGATAGACTGTGTATTTTGGTATTAATTATAAATATTTTTATCAATTTTACCATTTAAGATAATTTTTTTTAAAAGATTTTTTGCATCATTAATTGAATATATAGATTCTATTCAATTAATGTGTAATTAATGCTGTATAAAATGAATTACAGGCCATCAATTGAGAGTATCTTTCAAAATTGGCTGATTGAGAACGAAAATGGTTTACAAAGGACAATCTGCCATCGATTTATACTACCGATTGAAAATTATAAAAAAAGAAAGAAAGAAAGAGAGAGTAGTTTTAAAACTTTGTTTTCATTTTTTAAAATTGAATAAGAATTCAATGTTTTTATTAAAGAAAGATACAAACCATAGTAAGAAAACTAAATAAAATAAGTTTAATTTTCAAAACCAATAAATTAAAAACTATGTCTTCATTTGATAGTAATTTGGTTTTTAGTTTATGATTTTTTGTTTTTTTTGTTTTAGTAAAAACATTCCAATGTTTGGTTATTATTTTTTATTTTCTATTTTTTAAAAACAAAAAATCAAAATATGTTTGGTAATGATTTTTGCTTTTCCCTTTTTTAAAAAATAAAAACCAATAACATGGCTGACAATTTTTCTTTTGTTTTCTGTTTATAAAAAATCAAAATAAGTTTAGATGATTTTTTAATTATATATTTTTTAATGAAAAAGTCGAACCATTTTTACAATATTTGTTGATTTAATATAGAGAAATTATATTAAATGGCAAAACTGCTGAAAATATTTACAACTAATAATAAAATACACTAGTTATCTAGATTTATCATAGATAGACAATGAAATTTTGTTATATTTATAAATATTTTGGTTATTTTTGCTATATTTGAAAAGAGTCTATAATATAGATAATTATAAAATTATATCTTGATTTTCAATTTCCTTTTAAAGTTTATATTGATAAAACAATATAAGTAAAATAAAAAACTAAACATATCAACAACAAGAAAATAATTTTTTTTTTTAAAGGGACAATTATATGAGAATAAAGGATGAATGAAAATAATTAAAATCTAGATCCAATGAATTCACGTTGTTTTTTTAAGACAATTTTGATTTTTTATGGTAATCAAAGGTATCATGAATAATTGTCTTCTAGGATAGAACAAAACTAACCTATATATGAATGCAAAACTTCAGCCATATGACTTAACGAATACTATATTGTGTGGGTAATTGTAAATAAAAGGTACGAGAAATTGGGAAACAAATTTATTTTTTATGTTTATATGTGTTTTTAAATTGACAAGAAAGTCGCATATGAATTGTGACAATTCAAATAGTCACAACCTTGGAATAGAATTCTAATTTTTTGAGGAAAAAAAAATATTTTCGTTAAGGTGGTGTCATTTACTAATAATTTTTTTTAAAAAAAAATCCTCTCATAGAGAGTTGTGTTTTTCTATATTAAAAAATGATTAATTTTATTCATATTAAAGCTAAAAAGAAAAATAAGAATTTATGTAGAACTAAAATCTTACTAGAAAATATTTTTGGCATTATTTACGACTCAATTTCAAATAAAAAAGTGAAAATCATTATAGAGATCAAACCCGTAACAAGATGTTGGGAAGAGAAATATGACCGCATACATGTAATAGAGGTGAAATGGATGTTTATAAACTTAATTTTCAAAAGTTAAAATAAAAAAATCAAATAATTACTAAAAAGGGACATTAATAATTAAATACATCTGATTTTAATTAAACAGTACCTACACGTGTTTTAAAAAATGGAAATACATTTTTGTAAACAATTTTTTTTTTTCCAAAAAGACATTCTTAATGTTACAAAAAAATGTTTCAAAATTCAAAAAATAGAAAATTCAATTGGATACTAAACAAATCTGTTTTCTAAAAACTAAAAAGTAAAAACCAACAACGCAGAAGGAGTTGCTTATTAAACGCTCCTACAAATAAGGCCTAAAATAATCCTTTTGTAAACCATATACACTTATTTTAAAAAATTTAGAGCATAAAAAGGTAATTTTATCTAAATTTTTATTTCCCTCTTAATTTTTCCTCTCTCACTAACTTTTGTTGACCACTCTTTATTCTTGTTTCTTTAGAGGTAATGTTTTCTTTTCTTTTCCCCTTTTTTTAAATAGTTATTTTATGATTCTAAAACTACTTTTGAAAATAAACAATAATCCTAAAATAAATATTTATAATGAAATCAAAATCACTTTTACAAATGGAGAACTAAACATATAAGTGGCTATTTGTTTTATTTTTTTGGGAACGTAGATATATATAATCTTTAGATACACGAAATTATAGATATACATCTTTAAGTAACCATATTTATTTTGTAAGAATATCTTTTTTAAATATATGAAAATATTTTGTTGATTGTATTTGTTTTGTAGGATTTCTAATTTGAAATGTTGAAAATTTACTAGAAATTTCATGTCTAGATACTGCAAAAATATTAACTATATTTTAAAGAATTTGTTATAAAATTTCGGGCAATAAAATAATGTATAATAAACATGGTCAAGTCTTCCATTTTGCAAATAAGGCATATCTTCTCTAGGCAAAAATTTTTAAACAATACCTTTATTTCCATGTCTTCCCGCTACCTTATCCCCTACTTTTGGGCAACAAAATAATAATAATAATAATAATAATTTAATATTTTGTAGTAAAATAAATATTAATTTAAATTGAGTATCTTAAAAAGATAGTGATGTATATGACTGACAATATTTATTTTAATTATAATGCAAACAAAGAAGAGTATATATATATATAAAAGGGAGGTTAAAAAGGTAAATTGAGAATGTTCTCAATATGGGAATTCCAAAACCCATGTTTCAAGAGGGGCAACCAAAACTCTCGAGATGCCCTTCATAATGACATCTTAAGATATATGCACGAGAATCTCTAGATGTTAGGTCATCTTACAATACTTCGAAACATATATATATATAATATGTCTCTAACATCACTATTTTTAAAATCATGTGATTAGTGTGATAAAGACAAAGGCATGCAAAATATAAAGATTAGACCCAGGCACTTAAAGGTTTGGAAAATCTATTAATTTTTTTTTGAATTAATAATTATTGAAATGAGAAATTTTAGACCAATCACAAATTGTCATGTCATTTATCAAATTAATGACGAAATTATGAACAATTGAATTTGGGATTAATTAAAAGTTGACATGTGTCCCAAATTGAAATTGAAAACATAAATTGGCAAATCCCGATGATGCCACATGATTTTGCCTTGACCATTGGAATAAAATAATTTGATCTAATTTGATATTAATATTTGGGCTAAAATTCAATTGAGTCCTAAAATAGGCTTAATTTGGTCCAAAGGTCAATGAAGTCCAATTTGTTGGGCCCAAGGGCTAGGTCTATGGACCAACCAAGCCCAAGCCCACCTGAGAACTCTACAAATAGAAGGATTCTCTTCATTGGTGGGAGTTTAGAAAATTCTACACTTCAAAGAGCCTAGAGAGAATTTTATCTACAATCAGAAGACTCCTAACTCTTGAAGATGAACCAGACTTGAAAACTGAAGTTATTTGGAACATACAGTCTTCCAAGATTTCAACTTCAAGAACATCCACGCGCTCCACTTCCATACATCAAGCATAAGCAGTCAACTGAGAGAGAATTAAAGGACCACTCTCACCCATGCAGATTAAAGGATAGTCTCAAAAAATAGGAGTTCATAGTTACCTTAGGATTAAGATCGAGTTACCTAGGTCATTAGGTTAAAATAATCAGTTTTAACAGTAAATAGTATTATAAAGGAAACGTGATTATTTCTTGGTCCAGTCTTATGCAAACTCATTGCATAGGATACCCTCACTCACATGTCTCTACATGAATGATTTAGGATCACATCGTTTGTATTAAATACAGAGTGTCTATCCTTAGTGTCCCCAAGATAAGGTACTCAACCTTTATCCATATACTATAGACCGTTTTGGCTATTACTTAAACTTTATCAACTTTTATCATATAAAGTCTAAGTATTCACCAAATAACCATGAGTTCTTAGTTTATTGGATTTAAATGCAATTCACATATTCAATAACAACTTTACTGAATAAACCTCTGACAACTTTATTGAGAACAAATTCCATAAATTACAAACAACGAGTTTTAGGACATAAAACCCAACAAACTACCACTTGGACTAAAACTCCACAATGAATATATTCAGTTGAGCTTATAGAGAAAAGCATATAAATAAAATAAACTAGGGCATCAGATACCTAGTAGGAACAAGGTTTTGCCATTATAGAGAACATCTGGAGGCGGTTGACGGAATCCCTTAAAGGCGGGATTGTCATCAAAGAAAATCCATTGTTTGACAGCTTTGCTCCTGCTTCTGATCGCTCCAAGAAAGAATCACATCTTGTTGTTATGTTTGTCATGATGGCTGATGTAACAGCAGAGGTAGCCATGGCGGAATGGAGAGAAAAATAGATTTCCTAATGAAAGTTTTCAAAGAGCGAGATCATGAGATTGTTGCCTTAAGAGAGAAAATTCAGGCTCGAGAAACTGCTAAGTCAAGCCAAACTCCTGCTGCCAAGGCCAGTGACAAAGGGAAAACTATGTTGTAGGGAAACTAGTTGCAACAATTCACCTCTGTAGCCTCTCTGTCAGTTCAATAGCTACAGGATATGATCACAAACTCCATTGGAGCTCAATATGGAGGACCATCTCAAAATTCTTTTATGTATTCTAAACCATATACTAAAAGAATAGACAACTTAAAAATGCATGTTGGGTATCAAGCTTTAAAGTTCCAATAGTTCGATGGAAAGGGCAACCTAAAGCAACATGTTCCCCACTTTGTTAAAACATGTGAAAACGTGGGAACAAGAGGAGATCTGTTAGTTAAGCAGTTCGTCCGAACTCTAAAAGGAAACACTTTCGACTGGTATACCGATCTGGAGTTGATAGTGATTAACAGCTGGGAGCAACTAGAAAGAGAATTCTTAAACCGCTTCTACAACACTAGACGTACTATGATCATGATGGAGCTAACAAATGCCAAGCAATGAAAAGGGGAGTTGGTCGACTATATCAATTGATGCAGGGCTTTGAGTCTTGACTGCAAAGACTGACTCACTAAACTATTTGCAGTAGAGATGTGCACCCAAGGCATGCACTGGGGTCTTCTTTACATTCTACAGGGGGCAAAGCTCGCACGTTTGAAGAGTTGCCGACTCACTGCCACCATATGGAGCTAAGCATCGCCAATAGAGAAACAAAAGGTTTCCTAGTCCCCAAGGTAAAGAAAGAGAAGAGGGAGATAAAAGGCACGGAGAAGATCACAAAGAGTGCCACAAAGGAATCCATAGACGTTAATACAACCCCATTGAAATTTTCCCCCAAAGGAAAAGAAGAGAAAGTTGGAAGGAAAGATGATGGAGGCGAGAGGCGCTGCTTAACCTTAAAAGAGAAACAAGAAAAAGTTTACTTGTTTCTTGACTCCGAAGTTGCAAACATGTTGGAGCAACTATTAGAGAAACAACTCCTTCAATTGCTAGAGTGCAAGCAACCTGAGTAGCTAAGAAAGGTCAACGATCCCAACTACTGTAAATATCATCGAGTCATCAGGCATTCGGTTGAAAAGTGCTTCGTGTTGAAAAGCTGATTTTAAGGTTGGCTCGTGAAAAGAAAATAGTAGATCTTGATAAAGTAGCGCAAACAAATCATGTTGCAGTGACGATGACTTCAAATGTCCTGCCATCTACAATGTATTACGATAAAAGAGAAAGCTTAGTCAAATTTGGGACCTTCGAGCCTATAGTTGTTTGGTTCCAACAAAAGATTCTAATGACAGACTCCCAAAGCAAAGATGAGCCTGTTAAAGATGACGGTGAAGGGTGGATCCTTGTGACTCGTCGAAAAAAAGAAATTTGAATTCTACCCAAAAAGCGTTGCGCTTCTGTCGAGACTACAGAAGAGGAAGAAAGACTCAGAAAAAGAGAGGTGAGAAGAAGGCATAAATGCCTAAGCTTGTTAAGGAAGATGACGAGGAATTTTCTCACCCTTGATGACCAATAACTTTGGCATAATTTCTCCTTAGAAACTTCCATGAGAACTATTTGAAGGAAGCACTAGAGGTTGTTGCGTGCCATGCCATCAGCACAACAGAGAGCAAAGATATTTTTGCAAGTCGATCGGAGATGAGGATAGAACCAAAAGACTATCACCGTTCAACATAGATGACTTATTGTCACTCCCTCAAGCAACCAAGACCGCTCTTATTGGTGCACTGTTGCAGTCAGATGTCTCGCACGCATGTGCCTCTTGTTGCACGTCCATAAGTTTGTTAGATGAAGACTTGCTGTTGGAACAGACCTTTGTTTGTCTCAGGATACATGTGAGAGCAGTGGGTTAGTTGTTCGTTTAAATTTCTATTCTAATTAAATTGAGTTTCTTAGCTCGTTGCACAAAAATAGATTTATTATTTTCGTACAAGGATGCGTCGAGAATTACTCTAGATGTGATCATGATTAAGCAAGTTTTTCTATAAAGACCCAAGTATAAGCATTTATAAGTTTCCTGGTGAGTCCAGGATCGAAAGTAGGGATTTGTAATAACTAGGCATTGAGAATAAATGCATGACTATGTGGTGACTGTACATGTAATATGTGCATTTGTTGATTATATGTGTCTAAAACTATACATAAAAGAATGAATAAAATTTCCTATAACTAACGATGAAGTGGACGCGGCGTTGGGTAGTCATATGTAATTTAGTGTCAGATAGCATGCGTTGAGAATGAATGGAACCATGCAATAGAAGTAGAGTTGAACGCAAGAGCTAGTTGTTACCTAAGCTTTCGTAAGTACAATTACATACCTACAAACTGCGTTTGTGAATCCATCTCTCTATGTTTCGACGCCACATTAATCTTATCTCTAAGACGCATGGTAAGTTTGCGTTGGCAAAAGATGAACTACATCTCTTCATCTCATCTAGTCTTAATTAATGCTAAAGATTAACTATCCATTCTCTCAAGCTCGACAGTCATGCTTACTAAATTTGTTTGTTAGACAAAGTTATGCAAGCTAAAGATATGCATTAATCAAGATGTAACATACTCAGAATTGCTCAAGAAAAACTAACTTTTAACATTTAACTCATTTAGCATTTAGACAACATGGTGTAAAGTATTTAATACGGAAATAGATGGAAGATGATAGTCAATCAAACTCATATTAAGAAAATAAATCATTCTCTCGAATGTCACTAACAAAATATAAGCAAGAAGGAGAGAAATGGAAATAAAACAGAAATGAAGGGCATCAAGCCGCCACTGGCAACGTCTTGCTTCATGGAGGCTTGAGATGGTTGCTATCTGATACATAGATTCCATAAGGTGGAGATTCTCACTCACTGGGAGACGACTTTGAAGGTGCTCAGAATCCTTCTCTCAGAAGAGCTCGAAATGGAGGCTGGTTATGGTGAGAGAGAAATAGTGCAGAGCTTTCGCCTCTTGAACTGGTCTCTCTTTCTCCTTTTCTTGGAGAAGCTTTTGAACTATTTATAGGCGTCAAAAAGTTGATATCATGATGACCTGACACCTTGTGCATTAAATTTCAGCCACGCTGCATAAACTTTTCAGATTGTCAGCCTTTGTTCTGCCATGATCTGATTGGATGTTGTCTTTTTTTATAATGACATGACAGCTGTTTGAGCATGCGTCTGTGTCTACTATTTCTTGACGCATGGTCTCAACGCATGGTCTCGACGCATGGGCTCAACGCATAGGTTTCCACTTGTTCTCGTAGCAGCTTCGTCTCTTCGTACTTGGTTGTTTGTGCTTCTTTTCTTCTTAACCCTACGTTAGGAACATAAAAGCTCATCGTTTTTCAGGTATTTTCTTTTGTAAATAGTGCCAACGCATGGTGATACATTTTTCATCATTCAACTACCAAAATCATGCGTTTAGCTCCAAAGTTACTCTAATTAAGTCAAATAGTGACTATAATAACTTGTATTTCTACAAGTTATCATTAGTCAAATTCTCATTGATGAATGGCAAGTTGGTAATCCAAGGAAACCAAGACGGTCAACGAGCGATCGACATGATACGCTTGGAACTCATTATTGGCGACCTGAAGGCCAACACATTATTCCATGTCATAGACTTGATGACCATTTACAAGCTGTTACTAGGTCGTCCTTGGATTCATGGAAATGAGGTGATAACTTCTACACTATATCAATGATTCAAGTTTTATCAGGAGAGCATTAAGAAAGTTGAAGCAGACTCCAATCCATTCTCAGAAGCTGAGTCTCACCTCACAGACGCAAAATTTTACTTGAAAAGTAATAACATTAGTGAAGAAATGCCTACAGAGATTCCCCTAATAAAAGAAGGGGATAAATTCAAGTTAAAGCCACAAGCAGAGGCAAGAAAACAGTCAAGCGAAGGAGCAAGTACTTCAAACCCTCAAAAGAGTGAAGCATCCACTAGCCCTGCGAAGACTAAAACTTTGAGAGACAAGAAAGCTCCAAGTTCTCTAATCTTGCACTATGTTCCTTTGTTGAGACACAAGAAGGGTGAGTCACCATTTATAGAATGCTCAAAAGTTGCCAACAACAATCACATAACCGTCGAAAAAGTCGATGATTCAAAGAAAATCAAGCACAAAACTTTTGTCTTTGATAGTATCAAGCCTTCAGCTACTTGATCTTCAGTTTTCCTAATATTGGGTATGGCCAAGATAAAATAAGAAGATCAATATTTAACATCTACCTCCACCCAAACTTTAACCTTCAAAAGACTAAATATTTTCACATCAAAGAAAGATCGACTTTCAACATCTACTTTTGATCGTCTCAAAATGACAGGCGATCAACATGAAAGAAAGATGAAAATCTTGAAAGCAAAATCTTTTCATGAACAAAACAACGATGAGAAGATTCACAATCGTGTCCCTTCACGTATGAAGAGGAAGTTGTTTGTTGACATAAATATAGAAGGTTCCTTGAGGGTGAAGTCAAAACTCATCATTTTTAAGAATCCTACGAATGAAGAGTATGATCAAAGCCACGATGAAATAAGAGCTTTTGAAATTTAAATGTAAAAGCTCCTTATCGCAAGAGCCTAAACTACATGATGCTCCTGGCCCGCATGAACTTAAAACGTGAATGACAAAAAAAAAAAAAAAAAAAAATCTGAAGCATGTGATGACTTGATCCTTATTCATTATAAAGGGTGCGTAGGCAGCTTGAAGGAAACTTCAAGTTCAGTCCAGTAAAAAAAAATTAAAAAAAAAAAAGCTTAGTTGAACTATGTTATGACTTGATCTCTATTCATTATAAATGGTACGTAGGTAGCTTGAAGGAAACTTTAAGTTCAATCTAGTAAAAAGCAGAGAAAAATCCTCTAAACTACGTTATGACTTGATCCTTTACTTCAAGGGTACGTAGGCAACTTAAAGAAATTTAAGTTCAGTCCATTAAATATTATCACAAAAGTTGGGGTGTCACAACCACCGACATGGGGCTCTACAAATTTGATCATCTCACATCTCAGTGAATAATGAAATCTCAAATTGAAGACGCTCATCTCTATTAGGGACAACACAACAAATTGGGGGCAGAGCAACAAATTCAAGAGGTTCACTCTCACTAAGGAGGTCATGAAGGAAATTGAATCCCGGCGGAAGTGTGTGATCGCGTTCTTTGATTTATTGAAAGAATTAAAAATACCTAAAATAAAGGAAAAATTAAGCATCATACTTTTGCTAATCAATAATTCTTAAACCAATAGTCTTCTCCTTGTAGTCTTCCTTTTCGAAGAGATCTTTCTCGCTATGACTCTGACAAAAATTCGGTTTGTGGGAACCACTTCTTTGAAAGAATGGGAAGAAGAATTTTCTTAGAATTTTTTTAAAAAAATTGGGAGAATTAGTAGAGGAAGATTTTTAGAGTAATCGTAGAGATTATTCTCTTAGAGAGTGTGTTCTATGAAGGATCCCAAGGGCCCTATTTATAAAACTCTATGGGTTATCCTAATAGACCATATGCAGAGATTTTAGATTAAATATAATAATATCCAATATTAATAAATATCTACCCAAATAATATCTCATATTAAATGATTGAAAATATTTAGATCTTATTTAAATACTTATTTTTTTGCAGAATCTTTAATTTGGATCTCATCCAAATTACATAATTAATTATTTGAATCCAATTCAAATTAATTAATTAATTAATTCTCCCTCTATTTATTTATATGGAGTTTATCCAAATAAATAATTAATTATTTGAATCATATTCAAATAAATTAATTCTTCATATTATAAAGTTATCATTTGAATCACATTCAAATAAAATTTATAATAAATCATGCAATTAATTGTATTCAATACAATTAATATTTTCCTTCATAAATTTGAACATTTCAAATTTTTCTTTCAACATAGTTGATTTTTGTTGGTCCGTAGTGAGCTAGTAAGGGGATTTTATGGACCTACAGATCAGAAGCTCCAACAATATGAGATTAATCGGCTAAACTCATTAATCACATTAATCAATATTCGTTAACTATGGGTACACTTCACTGTAGATGTATTTCTGTGTCCATGGATATAGACCAACAATAGCAAATTAGTCCTTCACAAGTGTTCCTAACACCAGCTAGGTCAAATTACCATTTTACCCTTAGGTTACTTTTAAATCATTAAGTACTAGTGCTACTCTAATGAACAACCTGTTTATGGTCCAACCATTAAACAAAAACCTCTCTCAGGCTAGTGAGAGGGTAGGGCTCTTTGTTCAAGTCCTAGAGACACCACTTAAGGGAACACTTATCTACTTACCCTAAAAATGGGAATGAGTGAATTCCATTTTGTATAATTATGTCCCTAGCTCCCCGCTTGGTCTTGTCCCCAAGATGGTAAGCATATTAGTCGGCAAACGACCACTCTCACCCATACAAATCAAAGGATAATCCCTCGTGGATAGGAGTTCATAATATACTCAGGGTTAAGACTAAGTTGCCTAAGTCATCCTATTGAAATAGAAACCTAACTAGTCAATAGAGTTACATCTAGTGATTACTATTTCATGGTCCGGTCTTATGCAAACTCATTGTATAGGATACCCCCACTCGTATATCACCTACACGAACGCGTTAGATCATTGCGTTTGTGTCAAATACAAAGTGGGCCGTATTGATAGTGTCACCAAGATAAGGTACCCGACCTTATCCTTATACTATAGACCCTTTAGATTGTATCTTGAACATTGATCTCCATATGTCCTCACATACAATTCAAGACTCATAAAACAGCCTAGGATATTAGTTTATTGGATTTAGGGTTACTAAGACAAAACAAACAAAAACAATCAATAACGCTTATTGAAGTAACACATCAACAACTCTTTATTAATGATTTAATTAGGGTCAAATTATTACATTTACAATCTACGAGTTTTAGGGCATAAAACCCAACAGGTCATACGGTAGATTAAAGGCATGCTACTTTGCACGAGACTATACAAGTTGGATACATACCCAAAAAAAAAAAAAAAAAAAAGGTATTTGCTAAAAAATTCAGTCTTCTTTTCACTCTCTTAAATAAAATAAGCTTTAAGAGTTGAGCATCGCTTGCTTCAAGTTCAAGACATCGCTCACCTAAATTTTGACACTTCATCTTAAAGTATAGAAGTTCTTCAAAATAAAATTCAGAGGTTTCAACGATGCTTAAAATCAAGTTCGGAGGATTCGACAATGCTTTTGCAAAATCAAGTTTAGAGAATCTGTGATACTTTTAACAATTCTTCCTTAAAATCAAGTTTGAAAGATTTGTCGATGCTTCATCAAATTCAAGTTTGGAAGATTCATCGATGCTCCATCAAATTCAAGTCCGATTTGCTTGGCTCTAAATGATCATATCTGGTTTGTATGACTTTGTGTAAACCCTACTTTCATTTCTAAGCACTTAATTAAGTGTTGTATTATTGTTGTGGACTTTGACAAATTTTCTTGTTTAGATTGAAGGAGGTGTGGAGGAGAAGCCAAGGAAGGCAGGCTTGTGGACTTAGCCGAGAGTCCTTTTGTAAGCCTTAATCTTTAACCCTTATGTGATTTATCGAGCTTGAGATTTATTTTGATAAGCCAATTAGAATGTAAAAGACTTAAGAGGGTTGTCACCAATTGGACCAAGGTTAAATGATGCTATTAAGGATTATTACTATCATTGGTATTATTATTATTATTATTATTATTATTAATTAAATGAAAAGTTATAAATTCAATTAATTTAGTGGGAAGGAAATATATATAAAAAAGAAGAAAAGAAAAAGAAAAAAAGAAATAAAATTTGGTCGGTGGTGGAATTAAAAGGGAAAGAACGAGGATAATCAACACTTGTTTTGCCGACTTTCCATTCCCTCCAAACCTAAAAAAACTTGTGGTTCTTCAGCTAAGCATTGAAAGGGAGAAGAAGGAGAAGATTTAGGTTGATTGAAATGGAATTTTGAAGGGAAACTTGGTGAAACTCAAAGAGGAATTGAAGCTGGTATAGAATTCGAGCAATTTGAACAGGTTATGATGTTCGAAAGATATGAAGCTATAGAGATCAAATTGGGAGCTGAAATTTTGAGGTTAGCAAGTTAACACATTTATTAATAACTTTCATGAAGAATGTATAAGCTAAATGTGAAGGAAAATAGGTGAAATTGTAGGTAGAAGTTACTGATTTGGTGTTTCTGGTGGTCTAAAGCAGGGTTGAAGGATTTTGAGTTATCTGACAAACGAAGAGGAGTTAGACCCTAAAGTTTGGAGGTAAACTAGTTAACTCAATTATCTACAAGTTTGTAAGAGGCAGTAAAATTTAATTTAAGTTGGAAATACTATTTATAGCAGCTGGAAGTGAAGACAACTACTGAGCAGGTGTGGAACGAGACAAATCTTGCTAGTCTCACTAAGTCTCGCTAGCTACATTAGTCCCACAAATCTCGCTAGTCTCGCTAGTGTTGCTAGTCTCCCTAATTGCATTAGCCTCATCTCGCTAGTCTCGCTTGGTCTCGCTAGTAAGCTAAATTTCAATATGAAAGATCTATTTGACATACATTAAAGGGAATCTTAAAGAATCTAACAAAAGGAATTAAATTATTTTAGGTCGAGAAGAGCTAGGAGAGGTTTATATCCATTAAGATCCCGGGACAAGTTGTGAGTGATAGAATTTTATTTATAATGATTTATTCTCTCAATGTATTTAGTATGTTCGATTATTCTTAAAACATGAGTTTTCTAGCATGATTTGAGTATGATAAAGTATGAATTTCTTGAAATGACTTTGAGCTTGTTTTTACATGATTTTGATGATAAAGCATGATGTTTTATGGTGCCAAATTTACGGAAAGCATGTTGTTGTTAAATAGTTTGAATTTTTGAGGATTTACTAAACTTGTGTTTATGAATGAATTATTTATTATCAAAGCATGCTTTATTTTTAAAAGGATTAATAGATGGTCCCCAATGCCGAAGGACAGGGAGAAGGCATATGGGTAGCCTTAAAATGATAATATGGTTCCCAAAGCTGAAGAACTCGGAGAAGGCATATGGGCAACCTTAATATTGTAGTATGGGACCCCAGTATTGAAGGTCTCGAGAAGGTACTCGGGCAGCCCAAGTTATAATTCCTATGTGCACATAGAGGTATATTCGACGCTGTTGTATTGAGATTACTCCACACAGATAAGGTTATTTGACATTGGGTGTGTCGAGATTACTCCACCTCAACTAAGGTTGTTTTCGACGTTAAGTAGCATTGAGCTCCACTCCGCCTCAACTAAGGATAATTTTTCAGGCATATGCAAAATTTTATAAGTTTTCGATGATGAAATGTTTACTGTCTTATTACTGTCTATCAAACATGATTTTGCTGAGTTTAAAGCTAAGTATAGTTTTCTGAATTTTTCACTCACTGGGCAACCTAGCTCATGTTTTCCATTGTTTTTCTGTTTTCAAGGTAGCGAGTGAAACTGGGGTGCTTAGCCTACATAACAAACTCATTTGGGCCTGCTACTAATTTATGAACATTGTAAACTGTTTATTAGGTGTTTGGTATAGGTTTAAGGATTAGTTTTCAGTAGATGTCGTACGAGGGTCGATGTCTACTGTCCTCACACCTTTTCCTAGGTTAAGAGGGTAACAACTTGGGAGGGGAAGTGATACTTTGCCTCATATACGAGGTCACGTCCGGTCCGCTTGGCTGATCATGTTTGGTTCGCCTGGCTCCGCCTCATGTGAGAGATCAAGTCTGGTCCACTTGGCTGCTCAAGTTCAGTCTGCTTGGCTCTGCCTCATGTGCGAGATCAAGTCCGGTCTTCCTAGTTTTGGTTCATGTGGGAGATCAAGTTTGGTATGCATGACTCTGCCTCATTTGCAAGATCTCATGGCTTTTGCTCCTTCTCCACTGGCAATGCTCCATCTCCAAAGTCAACTTTGATGTGGCTGGCTCCCCTCCATCTCCAAAGTGTTTGATGTGGTAGGCAGAGCTCCATCTCCAAAGTCAACTCTGATGTGGCTGACTCCACTCTCCATCTCCAGATATGTTGATGCAGCTTTGCTCCATCTCCAAAGTGTTGCCGCTTCACGCCATCTCCAAAATGTTGATGTAGCTTCGCTCCATTTCCGAAATGCTGATGTTGTTGGGTTTTATGCCCTAAAACTCGTAGAATGTAAATGTAATTATTTGACTGTCATTAAATCATTAATAACGAGTTATTGATCTGTTAATAAGCATTATTGATTTTTTTTTTTATTTTGTCTTAATAACCCTAAATCCAATAAACTAACATTCTAGGATGTTTTATGAGTCTTGAACTGTATGTGGGGACATATGGAGATCAATGTTCAAGATACAATCTAAAGGGTCTATAGTATAGGGATAAGTCTAGGTACCTTATCTTGGTAACACTATGGATACGACCTACTTTGTATTTGATACAAACGAATGATCTAACGCGTTCATGTAGGTGACATGCGAGTGGGGGTATCCTATGCAATGAGTTTGCATAAGACCGGACCACGAAATAATGATCACTAAATGTAACTCCGTTGACTAGTTAGGTTTCTATTTCAATTGGATGACCTAGGCAACTTAGTCTTAATCCTGAGTATATTATGAATTCCTATTTACGAGGGATTTTCCTTTGATTTGTATGGGTGAGACTGGTTGTTTTCGAACTCAATATACCTACCATCTTGGGGACAAAATCGAGTGGAGAGCTAGAAACATAAAAGATAGAATTCACTCATTCCCATCTTTAGGGTAAATAGATGAGTGTTCCCTTAAATGGTGTCTCCAGGACTTTAGCAAAAGGTCCTACCCTCTCACTTGCCCGAGAGGGGTTTTTGTTTAATAGTTGGACTATAAACATGTTGTTCATTAAAGAAACATTGGTACTTAAGGATTTAGAAGTAACCTAGGGGTAAAACGGTAATTTGACCTAGCTAGTGTTACGAACACTTGTGAAGGACTAATTTGTTGTTATTAGTTTATATTCATGGACACATAAATATATTTGCAGTGAGAAGAGTGCAACTATGGATTTTTAGTGGAGTGTACCCACAGTTAACGAATATTGATTAATGTGGTTAATGAGTTTAGCTGATTAATCTCTTATCGTTGAAACTTCTTATCTGTAGGTCCATTAGGTCCCCTTCCTAGCTCGTAAAGAGTGTTGACGTATTTATGTCTTGAATAAAATTTGAAATGTTCAAATTTACTTAGGGAAATAATATAATGTATGAAGATACATTATAATATAAAGTTTATTTTTAAGTTTATCATATAAATTTAATTTTCGATATGATACAAAATTAGTTTTTGAGGGAATTAAATATTTGAAGGAGTTCAAATATTAATATGAATTAGATTCATATTAAAACTATAGGTTAAAATGAATGTGTATTAGATGCACATTAAAACTATAAGTTATGAGAGAATAACAATTGAATTTGATTCAAATGTAGGTTCAATTAAATATTAAATATTTAATTGAGAAATTATCTTAAATGGCAAAACTGCTGAAAATATTTACTACTAATAGCAAAATACACAGTCTATCTGTGATAGATCACAATAGATCGCGATATACTACTATCTATGTCTATTGAGACACAAATAATAGTCTATCAAGATCTATCACAGTCTATCACAGATAGATAGTGAAATTTTGCTATATTTGTAAATATGTTGGTTCCTTTTGCTATATTTGAAAAAAACCCTATTTAATTTGAAAATTAATTAATTTTTTAAAATTTATTTTAATTAAATTAAATGAATTAAAACTATAGGTTATATGGAGATGTTCATTTAAATATGATTTCAATGAATGAATTAATTAAATTAGATTTAATTATTAATTATTAATTAATTAATTATTTATTTAATTGTTAAATTAAATAATTAATAAATTAATAAATTAATTATAAAAAAGGTAACTCCCATATGTGGGAGTTACTGTATACGTGATTTACTCTCACGTCTCATTATCTATCTCTCTATATTTGCCTACAAAAGAAAAAGAGAAACAGAACGTTTTTGTGAGAGTTTGTTTATTCTTTTTTTTCTTAAATTCTCTTTAAAAAAAGGTTTTTCTCATATCAAGAAGATGATCCACAATCCTTTATCTCAAAATCACTTAGAGAATAGAAGAGGTTTGTGGTGGTGGTGTTTGTGATTTAGAAGCCAAAAGAAGCTTCGTAGATTCAGAGTTGACAACGAATATAAGGTTTCTAATTTTAAAAGCATGCTTAACCCTAGAATTAATACAATAGGTTTTCTATATTAGTGTATCGGTATTTCAAAATCCAATTAATTTCGAGTTTGGTTATCTACTGTGTCACACCCCAACCCAGATTTACTCTATACCTAGGAAGGAGCATGATACTATTGCCCAACATAAGATTCTATAATATATACATCATAAACGAATAGCAAATCATACAACAAACTCTTTATCGGATCAGAAGAATGTGTAAACTTTTAACTAACATATCTGAAAAATACTCATAGTAGGTACAACACATCCCTCTTTCACTACACTCTCAGTAAAGATGTTTATTACATGTCATATGAGCAAACTGAGTATTTACAACTATCCCAGAGGTTCGCTTCCAGATAGGCCCAGACGAGATTCTTCAGTAGGCTAGGCGTCCCGGACACGCTCGCTACCTGAAACGGCAAACAACAACAAACTGGATGAGCAAAAGGCTCAGTGAATGACTAAATCTACTAAGACAAATCATATTAGTTTAATTCAGTTTGTAAGGTAGTAACCATCGCATGTATATCTATCAATTCTCATGTTTCACAAGTTTCCTATCTATTTAGTGCCTTCACTTCTCGTCCCTCAGCACTTGTTCATGTTTAACTACAACACCATGTGCCTTCACATGAAATTCCTCAGCACAGGTAACAAACTCTATCTACGCTCAAGTGCCTTCACACAGAATCCCTCGGCACGAGCTAGTTGTGATAGGATACTACATGCCTTCACTTACAGTCCCTGAGCATTGTAGTCTATTCTCTACTGTTATTCAAGTGCCTTCTCAAATCCCTCGGCACTTAATATCACGCTTACTCACAAGTAGCTTTCACCATAAGGTCCCTCAGCCACTTATATGCTTAGACATTTGTAATAGTATTCTTTTAAATCACTAACACATCACATACATAAAGCAAACTACCATGCATTACGTTTCCTCATCACTATGCGTACTAAGTTTAACACAAGATATAACAAACAGTCACTCACAATCGGTCCCGACTCTAAATGGGTTATAAGCCTCCCCGAGCTCTTCTTGGCCTGAAAATACACAATCCTCAAGTTTAGTTTTCATAAACTCCCCTTTTCTTTAACATACAGTAGTATCGTTACTCTATGGGAATTAATAAGCTACCAGCGTTACTCAAAAGATATTCAAACTGTACTAGCGACACTGCGTTGATTAAAACCAGCGAAACTACCTTGAGGAGCGATACCCAGCGATACTCTAGCGAGAATTGTGAGACGCAAGCCTATCTTTGCGTTGCAGCGTTAATTCCTCTGCTGCTCAATCTCTCTCACTCAGCGATACTCCCGCTGTGACAGAACCGTTTCCTTCTTCCTTTCTTCTTCCTTCTTCAACCTGTTAAACATTTCGTTTCAACAAATTCCAGTGCTTTCTTCCTTCTATAAACTTGTTAAAATACAGGTCCTACATCTCACCTCCAAATTTCATGAAGAACCTCCTCACCGTTTAGGACATAACCTTCGACAACTCCAAGTTGCCTCTAATCATCCGACAGTTCAACTTCCATCTCTTCTTCCTGAGTTTGACACACAATTAGACAATTTCAGCTCAAACATCCTTCATGAATTCTGCTAGAAATCGAGTTAACTTACTAACCTCAAAGTTTCAACCTTAATCTTCGTCTCTTCAATTTGTTCTTCCTCCAAAACAGAGCATCACTCTGAAGAGATCACAGCAGCCGAAACCTCTGTCAAACCCGAGTTTCTTCCACGAATTCAATGAGATTTCTGCTTCAGACCAGCATGAACATCTTCTTCTACCTCTCTTCGAAGTTTCGCCTTAATATGGACCCAACTCGAGCTCTGAAATGCAAGCAGAACAATTGAATTCTCAGTCCACTTATATATATATATCACCGACTTGTTCCCCATTCCAACTCTATATTATAATCCGTTCGACGCATACCTCCTATGCTCAGCTTCAGCAACGCACACGGCCTCTGATGATAATTCATTTCAAACTTTCCTGCCAAATAATTAACATACGCATTACCTTCTCTCAACCAACACTCCTTGTCCAACGCACACTAGCCTTCGACGCATGGTAGCGTTCACCGCATAATGGACTCACCGCATAACAGCTCCCAAACCCCTCGTGGCCTTTACTTCCACCGACACACTGCCTTCAATGCGTTTAACGCATAATGATCCTCGGTACCAAGTGATCCTCCTCGCCTTATTATCCTCAACGCGTCACGACTTCAACGCATGATAAGCTTCCTTCACCTTTGCGTTTACACCAAAATTACCTCCTCCACAACAGATTGCCATCAACGCATAGCTTACACTTAGCTATTTTCCCACTCCAACTGCAAGCCAGCCAACTACTTTTGCACATTCACCCATCTCTCGGCCCCTTCTTCTTTGCGTTCCCATAAAAATAGATGCGGGGCTTACATACTGCTTTCACTGTGTTAGGGATTTCAACCCTACAGATGTATCTTCATTCAATCTCCAAATATGTTGATGCAACTTTGTTTTATCTCTAGAAGGCCGGTGCAACTTCGCAGCATCTCCAAAATGTTGGTGCGGTTTCACTCCATCTCCAAAATGTTGATGTAGCTTTGGTCCATCTCCCAAATATGTTGATGTGCTTCGCCCCATCCAGAATGCTGGTGCAACTTTATGGCATCTCGAAAATGTTGGTGCATCTTCGCTCCATTACCAAAATGTTGGTGCATCTTTGCTCCATCACCAAAATGTTGGTGTAGCTTTGCTCCATCTCCAAATATGCTGGTGTAGCTTCGCTCCATCTCCAAATATGCTGGTGCATCTTCATTCCATCTCCAAAATGTTGATGCAACTTTGCTCCATATCCAGAATGCTCATGCAGCTTCGCTCTATTTCCAAAATGGTGATGTAGCTTCGCTCCATCTCCAAATATGCTGATGCAATTTCGCTCCATCTCTAGAATGCTGGTGTAGCTTTGTGGCATCTCCAAAATGTTAATGCATCTTCGCTCCATCTCCAAAATGTTAATGCATCTTCGCTCCATCTCCAAAATGTTGATGTAGCTTCACTCCATCTCTAAAATGCTGGTGCAGCTTCGTGGCATCTCCAAATGTTGGTGCATGAAATCCATCTCCAAAATGTTGATGCAGCTTCGCTCCATCTCCAAAATGCTAGGGCATCTTCGCTACATCTCCAAAATGTTGATGCAACTTTGCTCCATCTCTAAAATGTTGGGCATCTTCGCTACATCTCCAAAATGGTGATGCAGCTTTGCTCCATCTCTAGAATGTCGATGCAGCTTTATTACATCTGCAAAATGCTGGTGCATCTTCTCTACATCTCCAAAATGTTGGTGCAGCTTTGCTCCTCCTCCGAAATATTGGTGTAGCTCCGCTTCTTCTTTAAAATGTTGGTGCAGCTCTGATTCTCCTCCCAAATGTTGGTACAACTTTGCTCCTCCTTGGTGCAACTTTACTCCTCCTCCGAAAAATTAGTGTAGCTCCACTTCTCCTCTGAAATGTTGGTGCAGCTCCGTTCCCCTCCAAAATGGATGCAGCTTCGGTCCATCTCCAAAATGCTGGTGCATCTTTTCTACATCTCCATAATGTTGGTGCAGCTTTGCTCCTCCTCCGAAATATTGGTGTAGCTCCGCTTCTTCTCTAAAATGTTGGTGCAGCTCTGCTCCTCCTCCCAAATATTGGTGCAGGTTCGCTTGTCCTCCCAAATGTTGGTACAGCTCTGCTTCTCTTTGGTGCAACTTTGCTCCTCCTCCGAAAAATTAGTGTAGCTCCGCTCCTCCTTTGAAATGTTGGTGCAGCTCCATCCCCCTCCAAAATGGATGCAGCTTCAGTCCATCTCCAAAATGCTAGTGCATCTTCTCTACATCTCTAAAATGTTGGTGCAGCTCTGTTTCTCCTCTAAAATGTTGGTGCAGCTGTGCTCCTCCTCCAAAAAATTAGTGTAGCTCCGCTCCTCCTTCGAAATGTTGGTGCAGCTCTGTTCCCCTCCAAAATGTTGGTGCAGCTCTGTTCCCCTCCAAAATGTTGGTGTAAGCCCCGCATCTATTTTTGTGAGAACGCAAAGTAAGAAGGGACCTAGAGATGGGTGAATGTGTAAAAGTAGTTGGCTAGCTTGTATTTTGAGTGGGAAAATGGCTAAGTGTAAGCTATGCGTTGATGGCAACCTGTTGTGGAGGAAATAATTTTGGTGTAAACGCAAAGGTGAGGGAAGCTTATCATGCGCTGAAGTTGAGACGCGTTGAGGACATAAGGCGTGGAGGATCACTTGGTATCGAGGATCATTATGCGTCAAACGCATTGAAGGCAGTGTGCCGTCGGAAGTAAAGGCCACGAGGAGTTGGGAACTGATCTGCGGTGAGGCTATTATGCGGTGAACGCTACCATGCGTCGAAGGCGGGTATGCGTTGGACAAAGAGTGTTGGCCGAGAGAAAGTTATGCGTATGCTAACTATTTGGCGGGAGAGTTTGAAAAGAATTATCATCAGTGGCCGTGTGCGTTGCTGAAGCTGAGCATAGGAGGTATGCGTTGAACGGATTATAGTATAGAGTTGAAATGGAGGACAAGTCGGTGGTATATATATAAGTGGATTGAGAAATCAATTGTTCTGCTTGCATTTCAGAGCTTGAGTTGGGTCCATATTAAGGCGAAACATCGAAGGGAGGTAGAAGAAGATGTTCATGCTGATCTGAAGCAGAAATCTCATTGAATTTGTGGAAGAAACTTGGGGTTGACAGAGGTTTCGGCTGCTGTTATCTCTTCAGAGTGATGCCCGATCTTGGAGGAAGAACGAACTGAAGAGACGAAGGTTAGGGCTGAAACTTTGAGGTTAGTAAGTTAACTCGATTTCTAGCAGGTTTCATGAAGGATGCTTGAGCTGAAATTGTTTAATTGTGTGTTAAACTCAGGAAGAAGAGACGGTAGTTGAACTGTCGGATGATTAGAGGTAACTTGGAGTTGTCGAAGGAGATGTCCTAAACGAAGAGGATGTTCTTCATGAAATTTGGAGGTAAGATGAAGGACTTGTATTTTAACAAGTTTGTAGAAGGAAGGAAGTACTGAAATTGATTGAAATGGAATGTTTAGCAGGTTGAAGAAGGAAGAAGAAAGGAAGAAGGAAACGGTTCTGTCGCAGCGAAAGTATCGTTGAGTGAACGAGAGACTGGGCAGCGAAGCAAGTAACGCTGCAACGCAAAGATAGGCTTTGCGTCTCACAATTCTCGCTAGAGTATCGCTGGGTATCGCTCCTCAAGGTAGACTCGCTGGTTTTAATCAACGTAGTGTCGCTAGTACAGTTTAAGTATCTTTTGAGTAACGCTGGTAGCTTACAATTTTCTATAGAGTAACGATGCTATTGTATGCTAAAGGAAAAGGGAGATTATGGAAACTAAACTTGAGGATTATGTATTTTCAGGCCAAGAAGAGCTCGGGGAGGCTTATAACCCACTTAGAGCGGGACCAATTGTGAGTGACAGTTTGTTATACCTTGTGTTAAACTTAGTACGCTTATTGATGAGGAAACGTGATTCATGGTAGTATACCTTATGAATGTGATGTGTTAGTGATTTAAAAGAATATTAATACTAATGTCTAAATATATTATTGGCTGAGGGACCTTATGGTGAAAGCTATAAGTGAGGAAGCGTGAAAGCAAGTGCTGAGGGAATTGAGAAGGCACTTGATAAATATAAGGAATGGACTACAATGCTCAGGGACTATGAGTGAAGACATGTAGTAATCCATCACACACTAGCTCGTGCCGAGGGATCATGAGTGAAGGCACTTGAGCATAGATAGAGTTTATTACCTGTGCCGAGGGATTTCATGTGAAGGTACATGGTACTGTAATTATAAATGAGTAAGTGCTGAGGGACGGAAAGTGAAAGCACTAAATAGATGAAAGCTTGTGAGACATGAGAATTAATAGTTATACATGCATAGTGGAAAGTAAATCTTGATAATTCATTGGGATGTGTTATGCGATGGTTACTATCTTACAAACTGGATTAAAGTTGTTATGAGTAGTTTTAGTAGATTTAGTCACTCACTGAGCCTTTTGCTCATCCAGTTTGTTGTTGTTGTTATTTCAGGTAGCGAGCGTGTCCGGGACGCCTAGCCTACTGAAGAATCTCGTCTGGGCCTATCTGGAAGTGAACCTCTGGGATAGTTGTAAATACTTAGTTTGTTCGTATATCTTGTAATGAACATATTTCATGAGGGTAGAGAGGGGGACGTGTTGTACTTTATATGTGTATATACAAACATGCTGGTTGAAAGTTTGCACGTTCATCTGATGAGATTATGGGATTGTTGTTTGTTTTGCTATTCTTTTATGGTGTTTATCTTATAGAGTCTTATGTTGGGAAATAGGATCATGCTCCTTCCTAGGTATAGAGTAAATCTGGGTTGGGGTGTGACAATTTGGTATCAGAGCACAAGATTTTGGGCTGTGAGGTCATGCATAGTAGCTAGGATCATGTAAAAGTAAATTGATTACATACTATGTTATAGGAACATGCCCAGAGGTACTAGACGAGGTAGGCAGGAAGGCGCCGCGACATCGCACGCTACCGGGGAGGAGAGATAAGCGTCTGAAGGAGAATCTAGTAATCCTCAGGCGAGTATGAATATGGAGGAACAACTTTTTAGCAGAATCGCACAAAGATTAGTAACTAGTATGGAAACAGTTCAGGGTGACCCTGAGAAAAAGTTTGGCATTGAGCGATTCAAGGCATTGGGTGCTCAAGTGTTTGAAGGCACCACAGATCCTGCGGAAGCTGAAGCATGGTTGAATCAGGTAGAAAAATGCTTCAGAGTGATGCATTGTCCAGAGGACAAGAAACTTGACTTGGTCACATTCATGCTCCAAAAAGGAGCTGAAGACTGGTGGCGATTGATAGAGCACAGAAGTGCAGATGTGGGCTCATTAACATGGGTAGATTTTAAGAAGTCATTCCAGGAGAAGTATTACCCTAAACTCTTTTGTGATGAGAAGAGGAAGGAATTCTTAAATCTAGTACAAGGAAGTATGATTGTAGCTGAATATGAAAAGAAATTCACGGAGCTTGCCAAGTATGCTTTGGCATTGATAGCAGAAGAAGCTGATAAATGCAAACGTTTCGAAGACGACTTGCGTAGTGAAATCCGAACTCCAGTAACAGCTAATACAGAGTGGACAGACTTATAGTTCTTCACGAGTACAGACCCAGCAGGGTGAAGGACGACGTTTTACACCGGGAGTTTCTGGTAGGGATAAGTTTAAAGCCCGTACCAATGGTTCGTACTTTTCAGGAGGGTCACGGAGGGGAAATCCACAGGGAGGATGAGGGAGGTTTCCTCAAGCATCTGTACCATCGGGTCGGTCACAGTACAATCAACCTAGTGAATCTGTGGCCAGTTCAGCACGGAAACCGTATTGTACTTCCTGTGGCAACTCCCATTGGGGACAATATTATATGGGATCTGATGTCTGTTATAACTGTGGACAGACAGGGTATTTTAGAAGAGATTGTCCTCAACCCAAGAAGGGAAGGGAAGTAGAGCAAAGAACAGTGGTGCAGTCAGTAAATTAGTCTAGATAGGAAATGGGTGCTGGAGAAGGGACTAGTGGAGGTCGACAGAGGGGTAGCACAGGTAGACCCAGACAACAGGGGCAGGTGTTTATTGTAACACGGCAGGAGGCCGAGGCGACACCGGATGTAGTTACGGGTATGCTTACTGTTTGTTCTAATATTGCACATGTGTTGATAGATTCAGGAGCTACTCACTCATTTGTGTCTTGTAAATTTTCTGCATTTATGAATAAAGAATTAAAATCCTTGTCTGAAGCTTTACTAGTATGTACCCCTACTGGGGAAAACATTGTTATAGAACGGGCTTATTTCGAGTGTGAGATTGTGATTGATGGTATGGTGTGGTTGGCTGATTTATTACCACTAGAATTATTGGAGTTTGATGTAATTCTTGGCATGGACTTTTTATCAAAGTATCATGCAAAAGTTGATTGTTTTAAGAAGGAGGTGTGGTTATCGAAGCCTGATGGAATTGAAGTAGTATTTAAGGGGAGGAGACGAATTCTTCCTACTTGTGTAATCTCTGCAGTAAAAGCTAGGAAGTTATTGAGTAAAGGCTGTGAAGCATACTTAGCTCATGTGATGGAAGTAAAAGCAGAGAAGCTAAAACCAGAAGATGTACCGGTAGTGCAGGAGTTTCTTGATGTTTTTCCTGAAGAATTATCAGGTTTACCACCTGATAGGGAGGTGGAATTTACTATTGATTTAGTTCCTGGAACAACTCCCATTTCACAGGCACCATACCGTATGGCGCCATCAGAACTGAAAGAGCTGAAAGTGCAGTTGCAGGAGTTGGTAGATAAGGGGTACATTAGACCCAGTGTGTCTCCATGGGGTGCACTGGTACTATTTGTGAAGAAAAAGGATGGAACTATGAGATTGTGTATAGATTACCGTCAATTAAATAAGGTAACTATACGCAATAAGTACCCTTTACCTCGTATTGATGATTTATTTGATCAGCTTAGAGGAGCATCAGTATTTTCCAAGATAGATTTGAGATCAGGATATCATCAGTTGAAGGTCAGGGAGGCAGATGTGTCAAAAACGGCTTTTAGAACAAGGTACGGACATTATGAATTCCTTGTAATGCCATTTGGTTTGACAAATGCTCCAGCAGTATTTATGGACCTGATGAATAGGATTTTTCATCCTTATCTAGATCGTTTGTGATTGTATTCATTGATGATATCTTAGTGTATTCTAAAAGCAGAGAGGAACATGAGAGACATCTTAGAACTGTTTTGCAGATGTTAAGGGAAAAGAAACTGTATGCAAAATTCAGCAAATGCGAATTTTGGTTGAAACAGGTGATGTTCTTAGGATATATTTTATCTGAGGCAGGTGTGTGCGTGGATCCTCAAAAAACGGAGGCAGTTACTAGATGGGAACAGCCCAAGACAGTATCCGAGGTGCGTAGTTTTCTGAGACTTGCAGGATACTATCGACGATTTGTACAGGGATTTTCTAAGATAGCTTTACCATTGACGCACCTAACCAAGAAAAGTACCAGATTTGAATGGAGTGATGAATGCGAACGAAGTTTTCAGGAGTTAAAGAATAGGTTGATATCTGCACCTATTTTGGCACTACCAGAGTCAGGGAAGGAGTTTGAGGTGTATTGTGATGCTTCCCGACAGGGGTTAGGTTGTGTGCTAATGCAGGAAGGTAAGGTTATAGCCTATGCCTCTAGACAGTTGAGGCCGCATGAAGTTAACTATCCTGTTCATGATTTGGAATTGGCTGCGGTGGTGTTAGCATTGAAGATATAGCGGCATTATCTGTATGGAGAGAAATGCCATATCTATACAGACCACAAAAGCATAAAATATATCTTTGATCAGAAAGAACTTAACATGAGGCAAAGGAGGTGGTTAGAGTTGATTAAAGATTATGATTGCACCATAAACTATCATCCAGGAAAGGCGAATGTGGTGGCTGATGCTTTGAGTAGGAAGTCTCAGAGTGAAGTAAGTTTACTGAATGCAATAAGGGTGTCCTTACTCAAGGAGTTGAGTTTCGACGTGGCTAGGTTGGAAGTAACTGGAACAGGAGCATTGTTAGCACATTTTCAGTTGAAACCTAAACTAGTAGATGAAGTTGTGAAGAGGCAAATGGCTGATCCTATGATTAGTAAATTAGTAGAAGAGGTGAAGACTCAGCAGAGAACGGACTTTGAGCTCAGACCTGATGGTGTATTATTGAAACAGGGCAGGATATATGTACCAAAAGATGGAGAGATTAAATATATGATACTGGAAGAGGCTCATAGTTCGGCGTATGCTATGCACCCAGGTAGTACCAAGATGTACAGGACGCTGAGGAAATTCTATGTGTGGCCAGGTATGAAAAGAGAAATAGCGGAATTTGTAGCAAAATGTTTAATTTGTCAGCAGGTTAAGCCTGAACGACAAAGGCCAGCAGGATTATTGAATCCACTCCCTATTCCTGAGTGGAAATGGGAGCATGTTACTATGGACTTTCTGTTTGGATTACCAGGAACTTCAGCAGGTGTTAATGGAATCTGGGTGATCGTGGACAGGTTAACAAAAACGGCACGATTTTTACTAGTTAAAACGACCTACACTTTAGACAGGTTAGCACAACTGTATGTGGACAGGATCGTGAGTCAGTTTGGTGTACCTGTAACGGTGACATCAGACAGAGATCCTAGGTTTACTTCCAAATTTTGGGAAGTTTGCAAAACGCATTAGGAACCAAGCTACAGTTTACCACTGCGTTTCATCCTCAGATCGACGGGCAATCTGCGCGGACCATTCAAACTTTGGAAGATATGCTGAGAACCTGTGCGTTGCAGTTTCAGGGTAATTGGGATGTGCACTTACCTTTGATGGAATTTGCATATAACAACAGTTATCAAGCGAGTATTGGGATGGCTCCCTATGAAGCACTATATGGTAGACCATGCAGAACCCCAGTTTGTTGGGGAGAAGTGGGTGAAAGAAAGTTAGTTGGACTAGAAATTGTGCAGGTTACAACAGGAAAGGTAGAACTGATTAAGGCAAATCTTAAGGCAGCTAGGGACCGTCAAAAGAGCTATGCGGACAACAGAAGAAAAGATCTTGAATTCGAGATTGGAGACAAAGTATTTCTGAAGTTATCACCGTGGAAAGGAATTCTGAGATTTGCCAAGAAAGAGAAGTTGAGTCCTAGATATATTGGGCCCTATGAGATATTAGAAAGGGTTGGACCAGTGGCATATAGACTAGCTTTACTTGTTGAAATGTCTAGGATACATAATGTATTCTATGTATCAGTGTTGAGAAAGTACATACCCGATGCTACTCATGTGTTATCAATGCAACCAGTGGAGCTTAATGAAGATTTGAGCTATGAGGAAAAGCCCGTACAGATATTAGATGAGAAAGAACAGGTTTTATGAAACAAAGTGATACCATTGGTTAAAGTGTTATGGAGAAATCACGAGATAGAAGAAGCAACGTGGGAGCCGAAGGAGCAAATGCTTAAACAATATCCAAGTTTATTTGAGTAAAGAGTGTGCTACCTACTGATTTCGGGGACGAAATCTTTGTAAGGAGGTGGTAATTGTAAGCCCCGCATCTATTTTTGTGAGAACGCAAAGTAAGAAGGGACTGAGAGATGGGTAAATGTGTAAAAGTAGTTGGCTGGCTTGTATTTGGAGTGGGAAAATGGCTAAGTGTAAGCTATGCGTTGATGGCAACCTGTTGTGGAGGAAATAATTTTGGTGTAAACGCAAAGGTGAGGGAAGCTTATCATGCGCTGAAGTTGAGACGCGTTGAGGACATAAGGTGTGGAGGATCACTTGGTATCGAGGATCATTATGCGTCAAACGCATTGAAGGCAGTGTGTCGTTGGAAGTAAAGGCCACGAGGAGTTGGGAACTGATCTGCGGTGAGGCTATTATGCGGTTAACGCTACCATGCGTCGAAGGCGGGTATGCGTTGGACAAAGAATGTTGGCCGAGAGAAAGTTATGCGTATGCTAACTATTTGGCGGGAGAGTTTGAAAAGAATTATCATCAGAGGCCGTGTGCGTTGCTGAAGCTGAGCATAGGAGGTATGCGTTGAACGGATTATAGTATAGAGTTGAAATGGAGGACAAGTCGGTGGTATATATATAAGTGGATTGAGAAATCAATTGTTCTGCTTGCATTTCAGAGCTCGAGTTGGGTCCATATTAAGGCGAAACATCGAAGGGAGGTAGAAGAAGATGTTCATGCTGATCTGAAGCAGAAATCTCATTGAATTTGTGGAAGAAACTTGGGGTTGACAGAGGTTTCGGCTGCTGTTATCTCTTCAGAGTGATGCCCGATCTTGGAGGAAGAACGAACTGAAGAGACGAAGGTTAGGGCTGAAACTTTGAGGTTAGTAAGTTAACTCGATTTCTAGCAGGTTTCATGAAGGATGCTTGAGCTGAAATTGTTTAATTGTGTGTCAAACTCAGGAAGAAGAGACGGTAGTTGAACTGTCGGATGATTAGAGGTAACTTGGAGTTGTCGAAGGAGATGTCCTAAACGAAGAGGATGTTTTTCATGAAATTTGGAGGTAAGATGAAGGACTTGTATTTTAACAAGTTTGTAGAAGGAAGGAAGTACTGAAATTGATTGAAATGGAATGTTTAGCAGGTTGAAGAAGGAAGAAGAAAGGAAGAAGGAAACGGTTCTGTCGCAGCGAAAGTATCGTTGAGTGAACGAGAGACTGGGCAGCGAAGCAAGTAACGCTGCAACGCAAAGATAGGCTTTGCATCTCACAATTCTCGCTAGAGTATCGCTGGGTATCGCTCCTCAAGGTAGACTCGCTGGTTTTAATCAACGCAGTGTCGCTAGTACAGTTTAAGTATCTTTTGAGTAACGCTGGTAGCTTACAATTTTCTATAGAGTAACGATGCTATTGTATGCTAAAGGAAAAGGGAGATTATGGAAACTAAACTTGAGGATTATGTATTTTCAGGCCAAGAAGAGCTCGGGGAGGCTTATAACCCACTTAGAGCGGGACCAATTGTGAGTGACAGTTTGTTATACCTTGTGTTAAACTTAGTACGCTTATTGATGAGGAAACGTGATTCATGGTAGTATACCTTATGAATGTGATGTGTTAGTGATTTAAAAGAATATTAATACTAATGTCTAAATATATTATTGGCTGAGGGACCTTATGGTGAAAGCTATAAGTGAGGAAGCGTGAAAGCAAGTGCTGAGGGAATTGAGAAGGCACTTGATAAATATAAGGAATGGACTACAATGCTCAGGGACTATGAGTGAAGACATGTAGTAATCCATCACACACTAGCTCGTGCCGAGGGATCATGAGTGAAGGCACTTGAGCATAGATAGAGTTTATTACCTGTGCCGAGGGATTTCATGTGAAGGTACATGGTACTGTAATTATAAATGAGTAAGTGCTGAGGGACGGAAAGTGAAAGCACTAAATAGATGAAAGCTTGTGAGACATGAGAATTAATAGTTATACATGCATAGTGGAAAGTAAATCTTGATAATTCATTGGGATGTGTTATGCGATGGTTACTATCTTACAAACTGGATTAAAGTTGTTATGAGTAGTTTTAGTAGATTTAGTCACTCACTGAGCCTTTTGCTCATCCAGTTTGTTGTTGTTGTTATTTCAGGTAGCGAGCGTGTCCGGGACGCCTAGCCTACTGAAGAATCTCGTCTGGGCCTATCTGGAAGTGAACCTCTGGGATAGTTGTAAATACTTAGTTTGTTCGTATATCTTGTAATGAACATATTTCATGAGGGTAGAGAGGGGGACGTGTTGTACTTTATATGTGTATATACAAACATGCTGGTTGAAAGTTTGCACGTTCATCTGATGAGATTATGGGATTGTTGTTTGTTTTGCTATTCTTTTATGGTGTTTATCTTATAGAGTCTTATGTTGGGAAATAGGATCATGCTCCTTCCTAGGTATAGAGTAAATCTGGGTTGGGGTGTGACAGTTGGTGTAGCTCCGCTCCTCTAGAATGCTGGTGCAACTCAACTCCATCTCTAGAATGCTGGTGCAACTTAGCTCCATCTCCAGAATGCTGGTGCAACTTCACTCCCACTATAAAATGCTGATGTAGCTTCGAGCCATCTCTAAATATACTCGTGCAGCTTGCTCCATCTCCAAATATACTGATGCAACTTTGCTCCATCTCCAAATATAATGATGCAACTTCGCTCCATTTCCAAATATAATGATGCAACTTCGCTCCATCTCCAAAATGTTGTCGTTGCTTCGCTCCATCTCCAAAATGTTGGTGCGGCTCTGCTCCTCCTCCAAAATGTTGGTGCAGCTATGCTCCTCCTCCCAGATGTTGGTGTAACTCCACTCATCCTCCAAAATATTGGTGCAACTCAAGTTTTGCTGCTTCTATACCTCCAAGTTGATGGTTGTGCCACCGCTTCTCCATCTCCAAGTTCGATGGTTGCACGTACTGTCATCTGAAAAGTAGTGCGCGACGTGTTGGTGTACTTATCTACTACATATTTGATACATGTTTGCTACATATCTTCTACATGTCTGTTGGACGTTCGCTACATATTGGCAATATATCTGCAATGATAAACACATCTATGAGTGGATGATGTACTAACGTCAATATGTCCTCCTCCATCAGAGTTGTGGATGCCAGTGAACATGGGGCATATTGACGTAGTGCCAGTCTATACCTGGTGTGCCTTACAACCTCCATCAAAGTTTCGCATGCCAATGAACAAGGGTGTATTGACGCAATACAATCTATATCCGAGGTGCCCTATGACCTCCAACGCAGCTAGGAACACGGGGCGTATTAAGTAGTGCCAATCTATACTTGACGTGCCCTACAACCTCCAACACAGCAAGGAACACGGGGTGTATTAACGTAGTGCCAATTATACCTGATGTGCTCTACGACTTTTAGTACGATAAGGAACACGGGGCGTATTGACGTAGTGCCAATCTATACCCAACATGCCCTACAACCTCTAGCATAGCAAAGAACAACATGTCATATGTCACACCCCCTCCCGGATTATCCTCCCTAACCCGAGAGGAGATGTGAAGACAGCAACCTTGACTCCTCTGTAAGGTTCACTGACCAGCCATTTACTTTATCGAAGACGGCTTACACGAGGTTCTTACATAGGCAAAGCATCCCGAACTCGCTTGCTACCTGGAAAATTTGAGAACATAGGAAAATGTGAGCTAAAGCCCCGTGAGTGACTAGTTTTGTAAAACTATTTTTAAATAAAAAACAGGCACGTTACATTTATACATATAAAACAAGATAAGTACATCAATACAACAGGAACGTATTTCAACATCTCTTTTGAACTATATCAAAACGTTCCAAATCAATAGAGTCGTTTAGAAACATTTATATGAAAACTCGTTTGGCTTCTTAATCATTTCCCTTAGTTGAGGCGGAGCAAGACTCAACGCTCTCAACGTCAAAAACATCCTTAGTTGGGGTGGACCAAGGCTCAACACACCCAACGTCGAAATCATCCCTGGCTTCAAGCAGAGCAAGCTCGATGCACTAGCCAGATCAACCTCTATGTGCACATAGGAATATAACGGGTTGCCCATGTACCTTCTCATGTCCTTGAGTACTGGGTCTCGGGGAAACTCCTCAAAGAGATAAGCACTGAGCCTCCTCTTAAACATTTTATCAATCAATTTGAGTAGATCATTCATATAAAACCTTTCATAGAAATCAAGATGTTTCTTGATAAACTATACTTTGCAACATGCCTTTCAATATTGTAAAACAATCAGATAAAACATGTCTTTTAAACATTATGATCAACATCATGCGTTTCATGAAATCAATTATCATAAAACATATCATATAAGAACGTTTCAACAAAGTTTAGTTTTGATAGAAGAAGAGAGTCACTCACAATTACTTAAGAGATTTCCTCTTTTCCTTCCAATCTCTGTCTTCCCGAGCTCCTTGAACGCAAGGTTTGAACTCCTAACCCGCAAACTATTTCTGGTAACCGGTTGGACGCAACCCTGCCCTTAAATGCAAGGTGCAGACTAACTCTTCTTACTTTTTCGGATGCGTCGACCTTCCTTGGACGCAAGGTCTAACTTGAACGCATCGTGGTGTCCACCCTTATGTTGAATTCGGTTTAAACGCAAGGCTCACCCTTCTCGATGCAAGCCAACTTTTTAACACCAGTTGACTTAAGTGTCAAGGATGTCTTCTTCCTTGGCTGCAGGCTTCCTCTTTCAGACGCAAGGGTTTCTTCCTTCAGCCCTCTTTCTCTCCTTCTCTTAAGGATTCTTACCACCGAATCATCAATCATTACTTTTCCCTCAAGGTTCTATTTATAGAGAGTTTGTCATTCTTCCTCTTCTCTTCTGCTGCCATTTGTTTTCCACATGTCATGTTGCATGCTTAATTAATCATGCATTAGTCCAAGTGTCACTTTGCATGAAATGTTTATCATGCTTCCTAACACCTCCTACTTAATAAGGTGTCACGATCATGTGTCACCACCTGACATATAGGCTTACCTTATGGGTTCATTATGTTTCAATACACAACTACCCAATCAACCCTGTGTTCTTATGCGTTCATGGGACCTTCTTCCAGATTTAACTTCTTTACCCCCCTTTTACTACTCTCAGCTTTACTACCTTAATTCTCCATTTCTCCTTCATATTCAAGTAGGTATACAAATTCTAAACGCATACTACTATGCGTTTCAGCTTACCATAAAATATCATACATTTCCCTTAATCGCATACTATATGCGTTCGTCCCTCTTTTTACGTTCGTTCACAGCTACAATTCCTTCTTTGCACAATTACACCCTTCTGACCATGTGGTTTACCTTTAACCACCACATCTAACTCAATTTCTTTTTTCCTACGTTTACCCTCTTGCACTCACCTTGCTTCATTTTGCGTCCACAACCATCTTTCTTGAAGTTCCTTGATTTTTCCCTCTATGCGTTTACTCAACAACGTGGTAGCATTTTCCATTATGAGATTAAGCTCTGTAGCGTATAATTAAATAACCAATGGTAACCATCATCGACTCCTTAACCCCTTGTCGCATAGCTAATATTTTCTCACCACATAGCTTTCTCAGCGCATAGTAAGACCCGACAATTTGCTCAAATCCTACTAGCATACAATAACCCTTTAACGTTTTAACATCTCATAGCACTTATAACGCATAGCGACTCCTTGTGCACTCTGCACTAAAGGACTTCTCGATCAGCACAATGATCCTTATAGTAATACTTCAGCGCATAGTTATTCCATCTCGTGGCTTACCAACTGTCACACCCCCCTCCCGGATTATCCTCCATAACCCAAAAGAAGATGTGAAGACAGCAACCTTGACTCCTCTGTAAGGTTCACTGCCCAACCTCACCATCTGCTTACTCTTGACAAACCTCGACTTCGATCGGCAACGGGAACTGTCATGCTACCTGAAAATGGAAAACATATGAAAGCATGAGCTAACAGCTCAGTGAGTAACAGTTTCTGAAAAACATTATACTTTAGCTGTAAAACTGATTTATCTCGTATAAAAGATTTCACTGAAAATCAGTTTATAACATGGTCACTTCTTGGTTATATCATGTAAATATATCTACTCGGAATAAATAATATAAATCTCATTCATTTCAATTCCTTTTTCCTTAGTTGAGGCGGAGCAGTGCTCCACGCTTCTCAATGTTGATTACCCTTATCTGTGTGGAGCATCTCAATGCATAAGCGTCATATATATCTATTCATTCTTCTATGTGCATAAGCATACTATTGCTCGGGCTGCCCATATGCCTTCCTTCTATCCTTGAGCATTGGGTCCCATTCTATTTTCCGATTACCCATTTGCCTTCATCTAGTCCTTGAGCAATGGGTACCCATCGTAACTCGGGCTGCCCACAATGCCTTCTACGAGTCCTTGAGCATTGGGGTTCGTTTTCAAAGCTTATAAAACACTATACATATTTTGGAATCATTGTATTAACAGCACATAACTTAACCGTTTCTCAAGTTACAAATAAAACGCATACATATGTTTCTGAACGCGTGCTCTTATCTTCTATAAACAACATATTCATGTGTTCTTTATATAACAACGCATGCTCTATTTCATTTGAAACCATGTAATCATATTCATTAAGAACTCATTTATTTTTATAAAACGCAAGTGTTACTCACATTTACTTGCCAAAGAATACTTCTTCTTCCTTTCCTCTATTTCCTCTTCCTGTGTTTTTGGACGCAGCGTTCAAATCTCAGAAACGCAAAGCTCCACTTCCTCTGTCAGCTCGGTTGAACGCATCCCGACTCTTCTTACTTCTCCTTCGGATGCGTTGTCTTCTCTTGGACGCAAGGTCCATCATGGACGCATCTTCTAGCTTTGGACGCCGCGTTCACCTTCTTTCTTGGTCGCATCTTCCTACCACAGACTTCTTTCTTGTCTTTTTCTCTTTTTCTCTCCAGAATTCTCCTTTTCGAGTCATCCGTCGCTCCTTTTCCCTCAAAGTTCTATTTATAGGGAGCTTGCCATCCAACTCCTTCTCTCCTTTTGCCACTTATTTGCTACATGCCACGCTGCATGCTTAATTAACCATGCATTGAACCAAGTGTCACCTTGCATGAAACACTTGACATGCCTTCAACACCTCCTACTAATAAGGTGTCAAATCTATACAAAGCCACCTGGCCTTTATAAGCTGATCTTATGCGTCCAACATTCCCAATGAACAACTTTTATTCAATACAACGCCCTCATGCGTTAGTTGAATTTCCCTTAAGCTTTGAGCTTCACTGCTCACTTTTCTAACTCTCAGCCAACTATACTACTGCTGTCTTTGACGCATAGAGACAATTTTGTCTTCAACGCATAGGGACCTTAACGCATAACAACCTTGCCAACGCATGGTAAGCCAAGTACGATCTTTTCCCCCGCCAACGCGGCGACTGCTTCAGCTCACAACACCATTTGTGATTTCACCTTTAGCGCATAACCGCACTATTACAAACCAGCTCTTACATATGCCACTAGGCTTTAATGACAAATGTGCAATACTATGCGTTTATACCTCATCGCATCAAACCATGCGTCCAACCCTCACAACGAATAAATCCTTCTCCATTTCTTTATGCGTTTCACATCTTTCCCTTCTCGGTTTACTTCCATGCGTCCATCCCTACCATGCGTTACCTACTCCTGACCATGCGTCCAACATGGTCTTTTACCTCATTTCTTCATAAACTCTTCAACGCTTCGTTTTCTTAAAAAAGTAGGGTGTGACACCAACGCATAGTCGTAATCCATGCTCAATTCTTGTTCCTTCACCTCCATTCACTATCATTCTATACAACACTCAACGCATTACTTTTCTTAGCTTCACTTCCCGACGCGTTGTCAACCTTTCCAGCGCAAGGCACTTTTCCTACGTGATGGTTCTATTTCACTTTACATTATCAGCGCATGGTACTTTACCCCACTCAACTTGCCACCATTAGAACCTAATTCCACAGCTTGGTAACTCCTCAATATTTCTACCATGCGTTTGAGCTTAACCATCGACGCGTCAACCTAATATCCAAAATATTTCTGCTCTTTCTTAATATCATTCTTCTCAATGCACAAAATTTATTAGCCATAATTCAGTAATTAGACCATCTTAACTTTTCGTTTAAAAGTTCCGCTAATCCACATACTTTTTTATCCTTACTAATCATATGAATACTTAGGTTTTCGGGGACAGGGTGTTACATCATACCTACAAAGGAAAAAAAAAAAGCAAATGTAAGTGCAATATTAATGAAAATTCAAAATAAAAAAAAAAGAAAAAGAAAAAGAAAGAAAAAAAGAGAAAAGTTTAAGAAAATAAACAAAAGAAAGAAAATAAGAGAAACAAAAGAAAAGAAGAAAAAAAAAGAGAGAAAAAAACGAGAAGGAAAAAAAACGTTAAAACAGAAAGAAAAAAGAAGAAAAAACTCTAAGAGAAGAAAGAATAATGCGAAAAAAGAGGGGAAGAATTGAATGAGATTGATGGGTGGACGAAACCCTATTTATAGAAGCCAATATTGGATTCTAATCCTAATTCAATTTAGATTTCCTTCTAGAATCTTATTTCGTTTTGATGAGATTCTCATGTCAAATTAAATTGTAGATTGGATCTTAAATTGATCTCTCAAATTAAAATTTAGTTATATTCTAAATTTTATCTCAAATTTAAATTATTCAAATTTAGGGTTCTTTTATCAAAGCCAAATTAAATTAGGGATAGAGTCTCAAATTTTTCTCAAATTAAAATTTGGCCATATTTCAAATTTAAATTATCCAAATTTAGGGTTCTTTCCTCAAAGCTAAATTAAATTGGGAATAAAGTCTCAAATTTATCTCAAATTAAAATTTGACCATCTTCCTAATTTTATCTCAAATTTAAATTATCTGAATTTAGGATTCTTTCCTTGAAGCCAAATAAATTGGAGAGAGTCTCAAATTTCTCTCAAATTAAAATTTGGTTATATCCCAAATTTTATCCCAAATTCAAATCAAATTTAGCTTTTATTCTCAATTCAAATCAAATTGAGGGTAAAATCTCAAGTTTCTCTAAAACTAAAATTTGGTCATATTCCGAAATTTATCTCAATTTCAAATCATGCTTAACTGTTATTCTCAATTCAAATCAGACTGAGGGTAAAATCTCAAGTTTATCTCAAATTAAAATTTGGCCATATTCTAAATTTTATTTCAAATTCAAATCAAATTTTAACTTTTATTCTCAATTCAAATCAAATTAGGGTTAAAATCTTAGATTTTGAATTCAACTTTATTTTTTTTAGATTCACCTACCCATATACATGCATAAATCTTGATAAGGGGCATTTGTTGAATGAAAAATTTTGGACCAATCACAAATTGTCATGTCATTTGCCAAATTAACGATGAAATTACAAATAATTGAATTTGGGACTAATTAAAAGTTGACATGTGTCCCAAATTGAACTTGAAGAGATAAATTGACAAATCCCGATGATGTCACATGTTTTTGCCTTGACCGTTAGATTGAATAAAATAATTTGATCCAATTTGGTATTAATATTTGGGCTAAAATTCAATTGGGTCCTAAAATAGTATTAATTTGGTCCAAAGGCTCATTAAGACCCAAGTCCAATTTGTTGGGCCCAAGGGCCATGTCCATGGACCAACCAAGCTCAAGCCCAAAAAATTATGCACTTCAAAGAAATTCTCCGTACCATCGAAAGACTCCTAAACTTCTGAAGCAACCAAACTTGAAGATTGAAGTTTTTTGGAACGCATACATTATTCCAAGACTCCAATTTCAAGAACATACACGCGCTCTGCTTCCATGCATCAAGCGTACGCATTCAACTGAGAAAGAATCAGAGGATCAACTAGAGATCGAACTACATCCGTATGAAATGTACATCAACTTAAGTTCAAATTCACGAATCAAGTTTCTCTAAAAATCTCGTGTGAACAATAATGTCTAAATAGATAAATAAATCTAAAAATGGACTAAAACTATATATATACCAATTATATTTCTGTAAGTTGTATAATTTGCCACGTTACATTAAAGAAACACACAACAATATTTTGACTCTTGAGTCGAAGGTTTTATCGATAAATACATAGAAAAGAAACAAAATTTTCATTTTCTTTAATATGTTGATTGCCCTACAAAAATATTATATAAAACAATTTAGTAGAAATGTTGAGTTTTAAATATTTTAATACTCCTCACATGGTTTTAGTGTCCACACAACTTCGTCACTAGAATAATAAATAGTCAGAATAGTATAATTTACATTTCTACTATGTTTTATTTTTGTGTGACATCACAAAAATATATTAAGTAACAAATTTTGTAAAAAAAAACAACGATGAGTTAAAGGATGAGTAAAATAGATGAAAATATTTTCAAATATAGCAATGTGTCTAAACATTAATAAATGTCTATTATTATTTATCATTATCTATTACTAATAAATAGTGACATTTTGAAAACAACGTTTTAAAGTAAATTAAAGTTTCAAACATTTATAACTTTATCTTATGTTTGACTTATTTTTAAAAGCTAAGTTAACTCATCATAAATTGAGCATTTAAGAGCAAAACCAAGAATTGAATCAAACATATCTATTTACAGTAATTATAAACTGCTGAAAATCAAGTCTGCTAAGTTTCAATTTTTAAACTGAACTACCCTATTCGGTTCAGGTCGGATCGGTTCGATTAAAATCGATTTTTTTTCTTGTTTGTTTCTAGCTCATTTTTGTCTGCGGTCCCAAATACAAACTCATTTTTTGTTCTTTTTTTTTTTTTTTTTTTTTTTTTTTTTTTTTTTTTAATCTATTAAACTTCCAAATCATAGTAAAATAATTCATCCAAAGTCCCAATCAAACCTTCAAAGCATCTTAAAATTTAATATGATTCATCTAAAATTTAATAGGATTCATTCAACGACTTAATCAAACTTTCAAATATAAAATACAATTTGTCTAAAGTTCAAACACAACATAAAACAAAATAAAATGATACAAATTACAAAGTTCAAAGTCCAAACTAAATAAATTTGAACTACAAATGAAGCAAGCACAACTTTTCTTCCACTTCATTCTTCAATCACCTAAATCAATTATCGTGGATTTTTCGTCTCTTTAATTATTTCTAAAAAAAAAAAAGGGAAAAAAAGAACAAATTAGTTTATAAGATATAAATAAAGAGATATTAAAACAGTATACTTACATTAAAAATTACCTAATTCAAGCTTTTCAATATGATTTGTTGTTATTTCAATTGTCTCAACTCTATGTGTAATTGGTGTAGAACACATCAAATTTGGTGTATAAATAAGAACTTTAACCTTTTTTTGCAGACAATGTACTACGATATAAATTTAAAACTCAACCTCCTGTGCTAAAAGTCAACTTTGAAGCCATTGCTGAGACAGGAATGAGGTCAGGGACTCAGGGGTATGGTGACTGGAGGTGGAGCTTAAGATGGCTGAATTGCTGAGGAAGTCATGGATGTGGTGTTGTGGGGGAGAATAGAGATGGCAGGTGACGACACGCGAACTGGAGAAGGTGAAGAATCATGGTTCCTATTTATTTTTAGGGTTTTATTTTTTTTAATTTTGTATGTCTTTTACTCTTTGGAATTGGAAGGAGGGCTAATGGGCTGAGGGTTGATCAGCTTTTTAAATCAAAAGAAATAGTGGGGCGGGCTGGGTTAGTTATATATATAGGTTGCATAAAATCATTGTTGATCTCCTACTTGTTCCTAGAGTCTTCCTCACTATGACTTTAATGAAGAGCGGCTTGTGAGATTCTCTTTTGAGAGATAGAGGGAATATGATAGAAAAGCATTTTGTATAGAGAACTATTTTCTCTGGGTTATGAGATATTGAGAGTAGAGAGTAAAAATTCAAAATCCTATAAAGAAGAACCGACCCATCGGTTTCATATTAATTTATTAATTTATAATTTTAATATGAAACTTATTCATATGAATCACATTCAAATATATTATATCTCCCATATTATAAAGTTTAATTAGAATTAACTATATATTATAATGTATCTATATATATTATGTTAATTGTATCATATATAATTAACATATTATTTTCTGAACTAATTTGAACACTTCAAATTATTCTTTTAAAACATTGATCCTTATTGATCCATTCTAAGCTAGTAAGGGGACTTAATGGACCAACAAATTATGAGCTCTAATAATATGATATCAATTATTAAACTTTTTAATTAGTGGGGCAAACCACTATAGATCCATAGTTGCACCTTATGCTCTGTAGAACAGGTTGCGTCCATGAATGTAACCATCACATGTAAGTCGATCATTCACAAGTTGGTCGTAATTATAGATGCTCAATTGTTCATTTTTCCCCTGTAATTACCTGTTACTCCTTAAGTACCACTAATCTTCTAATGAACAATTTTGTTTATGGTCCAACCATAAACTAAGTCTCTCTCGGGCCAGTGAGAAGGTGAAATCTCTTTGTTCAATTCCGGAGTTAGCACTTAAGGGAACTAATCATCTACGTACCTAATACGGGAATGAGTAAATTTTATCTTGTGAAATTACATTCCAAGTTTCTTATTCGGTCAAGTCCCCGAAATCGTAGGCTTATTGAGTCGGCAACATGGGCTACTCTTACCCATGAAAATCAAAGGACGAGCTTTAATAGACATGAGTTCATAACTCACTTAGAATTCTGATTGAGTTACATATGATCAACTTTCGAAATATTAATCTCTTCAATTGGCGGAGTTACAAAGAGAGATTAATTATTTTGTGGTTTAGTCTTATATAAACTCTTTGTATATGATACACCTACTTGCATGTCTCCATGTGGAAAAAAATGTTTTTTTTTTTTTTTAATTTTATTAAAGATGTCTTTCTTTCTTACATTTACAAGGGTACAAAGCTCTAACTTAAATAGAATACAGATTTAACCAAGTAAGAAAATATTGACGGACAAGGAAAAAATCCTAGGGACTAATTACAGCAAATAATATCAAATAATATCAAATTATGACATAAATCAACACTCCCCCTCAAGCTGGTTTAAAGATGTCTTCCATTGCCAGCTTGTTTATCAATTTGTCGAATTGTAATTTTGGATGTCCCTTTGTCAGTACATTAGCAATTTGCTCTGTTGTAGGGAGATAGGTAATGCAAATCACTCCAGTATCGATCTTTTCCTTTATAAAGTGTTTATCAATCTCTATATGTTTCGTCCTATCATGTAGGACTAGGTTGTGTGCTATGAAGATGACTGCCTTATTGTCACAATAAACATGTATAGGCATTACCTGGATAAATTTCAATTCTTCCAATAGTCTTTTTATCCATATACCCTCACATATGCCATGGGCTAAAGCCCTGAACTCAGTTTCAACGCTACTTCTGGCTACAACACTTTGTTTTTTGCTTCGCCAGGTAACTAGATTACCTCCAACAAAGGAACAATAGCCAGAAGTTGATCTCCTATCTGTGGTACTACCTGCCCAATCAGCATTAGTGTAGATTTCCACATGTAAATGACCATTCTTCTTAAACAGTATCCATTTTCTTGGAGTTCCTTTCAAGTATCTTAGAATTATGTAAACAGTTTCAAAGTGGGTTGGCCTTGAGGCATGCATGAACTGGCTTACCATACTGACAGCAAAAGCAATATTTGGACGAGTGTGTGATAGATAAATAAGTCTTCCCACAAGTCTCTGATATTTCTCTTTATCTTTTATCTCTGTATCCTTTGCAGCTTGTAATTTTGAGTTTGTTTCGATAGGAGTTTTTGCTGTATAACAGCCAAGTAAGCTTGTCTCTTCAAGTAAGTCAACAATATATTTTCTTTGATTAACAAGGATACCTTGTTTCGACCTAGCAAATTCCATTCCTAAGAAGTATTTTAACATTCCCAAGTCTTTAATTTGGAAGTCATTAGCTAGTTTCCCCTTCAGGTTTTTCATCTCACCTTCATCATTGCCTATGAGAATAATATTATCAACATACACTATTAACACAACCATCTTGTCATGACTGGTATGTCTATAAAAAATGGTGTGATCTGCTTGACTCTAACGCAAACCATAACCTGTCACTGCTTTCTCAAAACGTTCAAACCATACTCTAGGAGACTGCTTAAGGCCATAGAGAGATTTCTTTAACCTGCACACTTTGTTGCTTCCAAGGTTGGCTTCAAAACTTGGTGGTAAGCTCATGAATACTTCCTCTTCAAGCTCGCCATTAAGGAAGACGTTTTTTACATCAAGCTAATAAAGGGGGCCAGTCAAAGTTAACTACGATAGATAATAACACTCTAATGGAGTTGATTTTTGCAATAAGGGCAAATGTTTCTTGATAATCAATTCCATAGGTTTGTGTAAAATCTTTAGCAACCAGTCTCGTTTTTTATCTTTCTACGCTTCCATCAGCTTTGCACTTTATAATGAACACCCATTTACATCCCTTTGTTTTATTGTTTTTCAAAAGTTCAACAACTTCCACGTGCCATTTTCTCTTTAGAGCTGTCATCTCTTCCATAACTGCTAAGTTCCAATTCAGATCATTTAAGACTTCCTGTATATTCCTTGGCACAAATAGATTTGTTATCCTAGAGGTGAAGACTCTATAATCATTAGACAGTATATGATAAGAAAGGGAGTTTGCAATGGGATATTTAGTGCACTGACAAACACCTTTTCTATGGGCTATTGGAATGTCAAGGTCAGACAAGGGATTTTGAGAAGCTGAGGAAATTGGAATAAAAGGAGAATTACCTGGATTTTCAGCATCATTCGTCAGGGTATTTGATTGAGTGTGTGGCATGTCGCCTCTTCCATAACTGCTAAGTTCCAATTCAGATCATTTAAGATTTCCTGTATATTCCTTGGCACAAATAGATTTGTTATCCTAGAGGTGAAGACTCTATAATCATTAGACAGTATATGATAAGAAAGGGAGTTTGCAATGGGATATTTAGTGCACTGACAAACACCTTTTCTATGGGCTATTGGAATGTCAAGGTCAGACAAGGGATTTTGAGAAGCTGAGGAAATTGGAATAAAAGGAGAATTACCTGGATTTTCAGCATCATTCGTCAGGGTATTTGATTGAGTGTGTGGCACGTCGCCTCTTTTATCTTGATCACTTTGATTGAATGCTTTTCTAGTATAAACCTGAAGCTCAGGTTGTCGATCATTGAGATCTCTTCGGAGTATTTCTCCCCCTGAATTTGAATCTCCCATGTTTGGCATTACGAGTCTATAGGCTTATGATAGATGAGAGAAGGGAGAGAAGATGTATCCCAAAATGATCTTCATGGTTGGATATCTTCCCCTGAAGAGAATTTTTGTCAACAAATGATTTATTTTCCAAAAACACCACATCCAAACTCTCAATGTATCTTTGAGTGACAGGGTTAAAAAACCGATATCCTTTTTGTCAGAGGCATAACCAAGAAAAATACACTTACGGGCCCTAGGATCAAGTTTAGACCGAGAAAAACTTGGAACATGAACATAAACAGTACACCCAAAGACTTTAAGAGGTAAATCAGACAACAAACGAACAAGAGAAAATGATTCCTTAAAAGTATTTAAAGGGGTTTTAAAATCCAAAACTTTAGAAGGCATTCGATTGATAAGGTAAGTGGCCGTGAGAACTGCATCGCCTCACAAGTACTGAGGAACATGCATATAAAACATAAGGGCACGTGCAACATCAAGTAAATGCCTATTTTTTTGTTCAGCAATGCCATTTTGTTGGGGAGTATCTCGACAAGTGGATTGATGGAAAATACCCTTTACTTTAAAGAAATCAGCCAAAAACTCGTTGAAGTATTCAGTCCCATTATCAGAGTGTAGGATGCTTAATTTAGTTTGAAATTGATTTTCAACCATGTTATAAAAGCGAACAAAGATGTCCTTGACCTCATATTTTTTTGTAATAAGTAAACCCACATTAATCGAGTGTGATCATCAATAATTGTAACAAACACACGTTTGCCGCTATATGTCGAAACTTTGGATCGACCCCAAACATCCCTGTGAATTAAGTAAAACGGTTTGGAAGCTTTGTAAGGTTTTGGTAAATATGTGACCCCATGGTTCTTGGCAAAAATGTAACTTTCACATTGAAAACTTGAACAATCAATTCCTTTAAATAATTTTGGGAATAAAAACTTCAAATAGAAAAAACTGGGATGGCCTAGCTTAACATGATTGCTTCTCGAATAGAGGGAGAACTGACACAACTTAAGCCCTGAACTTTTTTTATCACCAGTTGAAGATTCATCAAAGTAGTTGTCACACCCCCTCCCAGATTACCCACCTAACCTGAAAAGGAATGTGAAGACAATAAACATCACCCCTCTTGTGACGCCTATTGTCCCATCCTCCATCCCTATCCCTGCATACATTCCACTCATATACAAACATAGAACTCAGTCATACTACACATGCTTATAACTTGATATGATTCCCTGCATAGAGTACACTTTTATTACATAGCATAATTTCACATCCATATCCATCATACAATGAACAAAACTCCACCAACAATCCTCACTCAAATCTACATGATCTACATGCCATTACATAAAAACATATGCAACGTACAACTCTCAGACTTGACTGTATTTTGTGAACTTGAGGCTTAGGCAGGGTAAGCTAAAGTAGGCTAAGCACCGGGAACGTCCTTGCTACCTGGGGGAGAAAAGAAAAACATTCGAAAACATAAGCTAACAGCCCAGTGAGTGATAAATCTTTGTAAAACGAACATTCTTTGAAAACAGGCATGTATTGTATAACGAATAAGCAAGAGTTTATCATTTAGTTCAAATTAAACATGCTTTCCATAAAGTCCGTTAATCTCATAAATCAAAGCTTAAGTCATACAGGAGTGTTTTCCAAGGAGTTTATCAATATCAGTTTAGTTTTTCAACTTTTTCCCTTAGTTGAGGCGGAGCAATGCTTCTACGCTCTCAACGTCGAAAATCATCCCTGGCTCAATACGGAGCAAACTCGACGCACCAGCCAAATCAACCTCTATGTGCACATAGAAATATGACGGGTTGCCCAAGTACCTTCTCATGTCTTTCAGTACTGGGTCCCGGGGAAACTCACGTGCCTTCTCGTGTCCTTGAGCACTGAGCCTCCTCTAAAACGTTTTAGAATTTCATTCACATAATAGTTCATATGAAAATCCTTTCATAGAAATCACACAAAACTTTATTCAATAACATTTCATAAAAGAGAATACTTTCTATCAACTTTAGAAAACGTATAACATGCCTCGTAAATATTGCAACCAAACATTATGCATTTTAAACAGTTCATCGCAAAAATCATATTCCATAAGAACATTTTTAATAAAATAGAATTGAAGAGTAAAATAGTCACTCACTACTCTTTCTAGGCTTTACGTGGGTTATACACTTTCTCTATTTCTTCTTGGCCTGCAAGAGACATGTACCTTGCGTTATTCAACATTGAATCTTCTTCTTTCTCTTTTTTTTTTTAAAACTAACTTTATAAACGAGAATCATAGCGATACCATCCAACAAGAGTTGTTACTAGCGATACTTGATGGAGCGACACTAGCGTTACCTTACCTTAGTAGCGATACCCAGCGATATCTAGCGAGTTTTGTGAGACGGACAACTCCTTTGCGTCTCAGCGGCACTCGTCTCGCTACTAGTACATAGGCAATGCACCGTTACTTGGTTTTAGCAGCATCCTGTACTGTGATCTTTCTTTCCTCTTGTTCTTACTTCAATCTATTAAAAGTCATGATTTCCAACGGATTTAGAACTTCTTCCCTTCTACAAACTTATAGAGAATTGAGTTTTATAGCTTACCTCAAAATTTCAAGGCTTAACTCTTCTTCATTCCCTCGTTATTCCAAAATCACTTCATGCCGCTCCAGATTGCTTAACAATCTTGTAAGTGCTGCTTTTTCCTAAAGATTCACATAATAAACTTCAATTTCAGCTTTACCATCCTTCACAAGATTTGTTAGGAATTAAGTTAACTTACTGACCTCCAGATTTTAGCTCTAAACTCGGCTTCCTCTATACGTTCCACTCCAAATATCAACCACCGTTCAGTATGTGCGACTGCTATCCATCTTCTGTTCCAGCTCCGTTTTTAACACCAAAACGAGTGGAATTCCGCCCAAAAACTACAAGAACACCTTCCTAAATCTCCTCCTGAAGTTTATCTGGAAAATGGAACCGACTTAAGCTCTCGAAAATGTCTTAAAAATGATTAAACATTTAATTACTATATAAACTACCGACTTAGTCTTCACAAACACCAAGATTAATGTTGCCGACTTACCCCTCACCCGCAGGCTAGCGCGGGGTTCTCACTTCGACGCGAGGCGCTCATGTTATAATTCTCCTCCAACGCCTTCAGCAACTAGCCTCACCCAACGCATGACGTCGTCCACAACGCCTCCTACTTTTGACGCATACAACTCGGTCATACACCACTATCTTCGTCGCGTCAAGACCACTCTGTCTTCGACGTGGAGTGACTTCAACTCATGTCTGTCTTCAACGCATCGACTTCAGCGCATGGCTGTCCTCAACGCAGAGTGAATTCAACACATGACTGTCCTCAACGCAGAGTGACTTTAGCGCATGGTTCAAGCACGCTCCTTTCCCCGCCAGAATTACTTATCCTTCAACGCGGGTAGCTACCTCAGCTCACTAACCTCCGTGAATCAACCACAAATGCATGGACTTAGTCAATACTTAGCCACAATTTTTACTTTCCAAAAATTCATACTCTCGCTCCCGGCCACTTCTTCCTTTGAAACACATAGTCACAAACGCATGGCCGCACCCCAACGTTTGGCAACGCAAATCAGTGCTTACAGTAGTAAAGACCACCAAGTAGGCTAACACGTCCAATCATCTCCCCTGAGCCCTGATCCTGAAACAAACAGTGGGTTGAACAAAAAATGATGTGACAGTTAGTATCTCTAAAGAGTTTACTTATGGAGTACAGAGTAAGATGATTTTATTTGTCAGATGAATAGTTCCTTTGCTTGCAATAGAATTGAAACTACTGTTTGCAAGTCGAATTTTCCCAGTGCTATACAGAGAGGAATATGAGTCAAAAAAATGAGATGTACTGGTCATATGGTCTGGAGCTCCAGAATCTATGATCCATGGAGATGAATTAAGACAAGAAAAAGCTAGAGGACAGTTACCTATTTGTGCCAAGGAGGTACTAGGATTACCCAATGACGAATTGATCTTTAACAGCGTCAGAAGTTGATCAACTTGCTCTTTACTGAATGGATTGGAGTCAGCATTATTGGCAATGGAAGGTGCAGAGTGATTTTTTACCTTTGTCACCTGACTTGTTGTTCTTCTAATTTGCAGACTTTCCATGGATTTTCCAACAGGTTTCCCGAGTATGGCGAGATTTGTTACAGTGATCACACCATACTCGTGGTTTGTTTGGAGGTGTAGAAGCCTTATTGGCTATTGCTTCAGTCATCATTGCCAATGTCTCAACTGAGTCTGTACTTTTCTTGTCCAACATAACACTTCGACGACTTTCCTCCCTGCGGACCTCAGAAAAAGTTTCATTGATGGATGTCATCTAGTTTAAGATTCAACTCCAATACACGTGATTGATTTTCTAGATCTGAATACATTTGGTTAACGTTGTCCCACAAGTCCTTCGCGGTCAAATAACACATATAATTTGAACATATTTCCTCAGTCATGGAATTGACTAACCACGTCATGACCATGGAATTTTCAACATTCCAAGTAGCAAATGATGGATCCGTCTTGACTAGTTCCTTTTTTTCACCGGTGAGATACCCAATCTTCCTTTGTTCGCGAATATACATCCGAACGCTTTGGGACCAATGAAGAAAGTTGTCTCAATTAAGTCGGATTGTGGTGATTTGGACATTTGGAAGCTGACGGTGATCAGAAACTTTGGCCATCGGTGACTTTTCGTCGGATATGTCGTATTAAAAAAAATAACACCGCTGGACGGAAAACTGAAAACCAGCAGTGCTGAAAGACCCGACACAACAACGTCGGAAAACAAATGGACATAGAGACGTCAGAGACAAAGCCAAAAAATCAGAAGCAGCCGAAAAAATATAAAAAAATGACATCTGAGATTGCAACCAATTGTCGTAGGAAATTAAAGTCGTCTGAGATCAAAAACAGCGTTGAAGTTGCGACAGGAAAAAACAACGCTGAAGACGGAGACTTTGACAACGCAGTAGAAAGTCGGAGTTGTTGATGGCGACGACGGAAGTCGGAGGCATCTAAGTACAAAAAATGCGATGGCGGGCACGGAGAGGCGGCGACTAAGACAACACTAAGGATTAGGGTTAGGGTTTTTTTCTTTGTTTGACCAGTCTGATACCATGTAGAAAAAATGTTATTGTTTTTTTTATTTATTAAAGAGACCTTTCTTTCTTACATTTACAAGGGTACAAAGCCCTAACTTAAATAGATACAGATTTAACCAAGTAAGGAAATATTGATAGACAAGGAAAAAATCCTATGGACTTATTACAGCAAATAATATCAAATAATATCAAATTATGACATAAATCAACACTCCACATGAAGAATTTGGATCACATTGTTTGTAACAATATAAAGTGGGTCGTATCCATAGTGTTACCAGGATAAGACACCCAACCTTATCCATATACTATAGCCCCTTTAGGTTATTACTTGATATGATCTACCTCTATGTCAACTACATACTGTTGAAGTCTCACGTAATAACCTTGGATTTTTATTGTAATGGATAATTCATTATTGCATATTTAATAATTAAACTAAGTACCGTATTAAATAGTTAATTAACTACGAGGTTTTAGAGCACAAATCCCAACAATCTCTCATTAGCACTAAAGTTGGGTGAGACATGTATCCTAGGGCACTCTATACCCAACATGTTATCCCACTTGCCCTAGCGATGGTAGTCTTAGAAATTCTAGATGAACCTCAGACACTTTAGTCTAGAGAGTCTCTTTATATAAATAAAACTGTATGTCATAAAATGCCATCCTAGTCACCACCATGATGCTTTCTCTCAATCTGCCTTTACCCTATAAATTTATGTTTACTAGTTGTAAGCCCCTACACTTAGTTGAAAGGAATGGGCTAGCTAACGTATGGTAAGTGTGGAGGCCGAGAGCTTAAGTCATGAGTATCTTGTATTGAAGAGTATTATGTGTTGAAGTATATTATGCGTTGGAGAAATCCAAAGTAGTGATCGAGAGTTTTCAGTTGTGGTGCAGTGTATGAAGATGTGGTTATTAATCGCTAAGTGATATTGTTATGCATTGAGAAGGGCTATGCGTTGAAGGTTGGTATCCTTTGGTGCATAGAAGAGTGGCTGAGAAGGGCTATGCGTTGAAGGTTGGTATACGTTGGTGCATAGAAGAGTGGCCAAGAGAACCATGCTTTAGTCGGCTACCCGGCGATGGGGCGTTGGGCAATTAGTAGCACAATAAGTTGAGGCTATGCATTGCTGAAGCCATGCGCAGAAGGTTTGCGTTGGCCAACCTACGTAGGAAGGTGATGGCAGTGCTGGTGAGTCAGTGGTCTATATTTGTATATAAGTGAGGGCACCGAATGATTAAACACTTTAGACATATTTTCAAACTCAGATTGACCCCATTTCGCAGACGAACAACGAAGAGAGGTGGAAGAAGGTGTTTATATCAAATTTAAGTAGAATCAAAATCATTTTCATGGTGAAATTGAAGCTGGAACCATAAGCTTGATTGTTGTCGATAAATCTGGACATCATTCGGTATTTGAAGAAGAGTGAGCTGAGGAAGTTGAAGCTGAGGCTGATATTTTAAGGTTAGTAAGTTATCCCAATTCTTAGCAACTTCCATGAAGAATGTTTAAACTGAATTTGAGCAAAAATATGTTAAATTCTAGGAGGAAGTAATCGGAGTTGAACTGCTCGATGATTCAAAGCAGCCGAAGTTATTTGAGAATAGTTCTCAAACGAAGAAGAGTTATGGTTTGAAATTTTGAGGTAAGTTAGAAAGCTCACTACTTTACAAGTTTGTAGAAGATAGGAAGTTTTGAATTTGGCTGGAATGCGATGTTTAGTAGGTTAAAGAAAGAGTTAGAAGGGAAGGAAGAAAGCAGTGGCCATCAGGTGTCGATAAGACAATGGTATCGCTAAAAGAGCTGGAGAGTGAGCAGCAAAACGAGTATTGCTGGTAACGCAAAGGGCTTTGCGTCTCACAACTCTCGCTGAAGTCTCGCTGGGTGTCGCTCTTTAAGGTAATCTCATTAGTCTCGCTAAGCCTGGTCTCGTTAGTGCCGCATGGTTATAAGAATGTCCCACTAATAATCTCGCTGATATTTGTGGATCTCCCTCATTATGAAAAGTTATAAACAAGAGAGGGACTAGTGATGAAACACATGTTTGAGATGTTTAAGCAAATATAGTGAATATAAAGAGGAATATTAGAAATGTCTAACACGAAAAAGGTGTGTTTACAGGCCAAGAGGAGCTAGGGAAAGCGTATAACCCGCTCGGAGCTCAGAATAAGTTGTGAGTGATATTATGGTTTGAGATAAGCTTACTTGATTACTATTTTCTATATGCTCAGTAATACGTGTGAAGCATGATTTGGGGTGTACTCATATGTATGAAACTAGAACATATCTTATATGTAAGTTAGAGCTTGAAAGTGTATTAGTTGATGTACCTAAGTCTTACCAAGCTAGTTGCTAGATGAATGATCTGAGAACTCTGAGGTACCAAGATTTATGTTTAATTTATGATTAATATGAAGTGCATGTCAGTACTCTAGAAAGAAAGAAATGGGACCCAATGCTGAAAAACATGAGAAGGCATATGGGCAGCCCTAGTATTTCTATGAAGCTCTCACCAAAGGACATAGAGAAGGTGATTGAGTATTCACTAGGACCCCAGTACCAAAGGACATGAGAAGGTATACAGGCAGCCCGAGATCAAACAAACATATAAGCATAATAGAAGGCATTTGATGCTGATGTGTTGAGATTACTCCACACAGCTAAGGTTTATTGACGTTGGGAGCGTTGAGTTCGCTCCGCCTCAACTAAGGATTAATGAAAAGAAACTCAGTTGTGTGATTATATAAGTTGCTAGTTTACAGTGCGTGACTAAGCAAATTATATTAGTGATTGTAGTTATGCTTTATTGAGTTTATATTTTAGATAGTCACTCACTAAGCATTGTAGCTCATAAATTCTCCTTTCTTTGATGTTTTTTTTTCCAGGTAGCGAGCGTGTTCGTGGTGCTTAGTGTAAGCACTGATTTGCGTTACCAAGCGTTGGGGTGCGACCATGCGTTTGTGGCTATGCGTTTCAAAGGGAGAAGTGGTCGTGAGCGAGAGCAAGAATTTTTGGAAAGTAAAATTTTGGTTAAGTGTTGGCCAAGTCCATGCGTTGTGGTTGATTCATGGAGGTTAGTGAGCTGAAGTAGCTACCCGCGTTGAAGGATAAGTAATTCTGGCGGGGAGGAAATGTGCTTGAACCATGCGTTTAAGTCACTCTGCGTTGAGGACAGTTATGCGCTGAAGTCGATGCGTCGAAGACAGACATGTGTTGGAGTCACCCTGCGTCGAAGACAGAATGGTCTTGACGCGACGAAAGTAGTATTGTATGACGGAAATGTATGCGTCAAAAATAGGAGGCGTTGAGGACGACACCATGCGTTGGGTGTGGTCAGTTGCTGGAGGCGTTGGAGGAGAAGTTAACATGAATACCTCGCGTTGAGATAAGAACCCTGCGCTAGTCTGCGGGTGAAGGGTAAGTCGGCAACATAAGTCCTAGTGGTTGTAAAGGCTAGTTCGGTAGTATATATAGCTGGATTAATTAAATGTTTAATCATTTTTAAGACATTTCGAGAGCTTAAGTCGGTTCCATATTTCAGACAAACTTCAGAAGAAGATTGAGGAAGGTGTTCTTGCGAATTTTGGGCGAGATTCGACTCATATTGATGTTGACAACGAAGCTGGAACAGAGGAATGACTGAAGTTGCACAGTTTGAGCAGTGATTGATATTCAGAGTAGAACGTGTAGAGGAAGCCGAGTTTAGAGCTGAAAATTGGAGGTTAGTAAGTTAACATAATTCCTAACAACTTTTGTGAAGGATGGTAATGTTGAAATTGAAGATTTACTATGTGAATCCTTAGGAAAAGCAGAGCTTACAAGATTGATACGCAATCCGGAACAGCATGAGGTGATTCCGGAATACCGAGAGAACGAGGAGAAGTTAAGCCTTGAAACTTTGAGGTAAGCTATAGAACTTAATTTCCTATAAGTTTGTAGAAGAGAAGAAGTCCTGAATCCGTATGGAATTGTGACTTTTAATAGATTGAAGTAAGAACAAGAAGAAAAGAAGGAATAACGGTGCAGACTGCCGCTAAGAATCAAGTATCGACACACTGTTTGGGTACTGATAGCGAGAAGGGTGTCTCTGAGACGCAAAGGAGTCTTCCGTTTCACAGATCTCGCTAGATAACACTGAGTATCGCTGCTAAGGTAAGGTAACGCTAGTGTCGCTCCATCAAGTATCGCTAGTAACAGCTCTTGTTGGTTGGTATCACTAGGATTCTCGCTTATAATGGTAGTTTAGAAAAGGAAGAAAGATTTAATGTTAAATAACACAAGGTAAATGTCTCTTGCTGCTAAGAAGAAATAGGGAAAGCGTATAACCCACGTAAAGCCTAGAAAGAGTTGTGAGTGACTATTTTATTCTTCAATTCTATGTTATTAAAAATGTTCTTATGAAGTATGATTTACAATGAACTGTTTAATATGCTTAAGGTTGATTGCATTACTCATAAGGCATATAATATATTTCTAAAGTTGATAGAAAGCAATTTTATGAAATGTTATTGAATAAAGTTTTGTATGATTTCTATGAAAGGATTTTCATATGAACTATTATGTGAACGAAATTCTAAAACGTTTTAGAGGAGGCTCAGTGCTCAAGGACACGAGAAGGCACGTGAGTTTCCCTATGACCCAGTACTGAAGGACATGAGAACGTACTTGGGCTACCCGTCATATTCCTATGTGCACATAGAGGTTGATTTGGCTGGTGCGTCGAGTTTGCTCCGCATTGAGCCAGGGACGATTTTGACGTTGAGTGCGTAGAAGCGTTGCTCCGCCTCAACTAAGGGAAAAGTTTGAAAAACTGAATTGATATTAATAAACTCCTTGGAAAACACTCGTGTATGTTTTAAGATTTGATTTATGAGATTAATAGATTTTATGGAAAGCATGTTTAATTTGAACAAAATGTTAAACTCTTACTTATTCGTTATACGTAACATGGCTGTTTTCAATGAATGCTCGTTTTACAAAGATTTGTCACTCACTGGGCTGTTAGCTTATGCTTTCCAATGTTTTTCTTTTCTCCCCCCAGGTAGCAAGGACGTTCCCGGTGCTTAGCCTACTTCAGCTCACCCTGCCTAAGGCTCGAGTTCTCAAATACAGTCAAGTCTGAGAGTTGTACGTTGCATATAATCTTATGTAGATGGCATGTAGACCATGTAGTTTTGAGTGGGGACTGCGGTGGAGTTTTGTACATTGTATGATGGATATGGAAGTGAAATTATGCTATGTAATAAAAGTGTACTCTATACAGGGAATAATATTATATTATAAGCATATGTTGTATGACTGAGTTCTATGTATATATATGAGCAGAATGTATGCAGAGATAGGAATGTAAGATGGGACAATATGCGTCACAAGAGGGGTGATGTTTATTGTCTTCACATTCCCTTCCAGGTTAGGTGGGTAATCCGGGAGGGGCTGTGACACTTAGCCTACCATCAAGACTCATTTGGACCTAATCAGGATTTTGTACTTGGGAACTTGTAAACCCCAACCCTATGTCGATATTATACTTATTTTGAGTAACATAGTTAGAATCATTAGGCATACTTATAAATGTTACACGTAGCCTCTTAAATCTTTACTCATAATGCTATCCTATCAGTAGATCTTTGCATAACTATTGTATAAGCTAAGTCTAATGCCAGCAGGTTCTGATATATAAATATGTATATAACAGTGTTAGCAGGATGAGGAATAGTTTTAACACTCACTCCTAGGTAACTTTGCACTAGTATCCTTGGTTTCAGTCGTTGCATGATAACTTGTAGAAATACAAGTTATTATAGTCACTATTTGATTTAATTAGAGTAACTTTAGAGCTAAACGCATGATTTTGGTAGTTGAATTATGTAAAATGTATCACCATGCGTTGGCGCTATTTATAAAAGAAAATACCTGAAAAACTATGAGCTTTTCTGTTCCTAACGCAGGGTTAAGAAGAAAAAAAGCACAAATAACCCAAGTACTAAGAGACGAAGCTGCTGCGAGAACAAGTGGAAACCCATGCATTGAACCTATGCATTGAGACCATGCGTCAAGAAAAAGTAGATACAAACGCATGGGCAAAAAGCTGTCATGTCATTATGAAAAAGAACAACACTTTATCAGATCATGGCAGAACCTATGGGCCGACAATGTAAAAAGTCTACGCAGCGGGCAGGGAATTTAATGCAAAGGTGTCAGGTCATCATGAGTATCAACTTTTCAACGCCTATAAATAGACCAAAGCTTCTCCATTGTGAGAGGGAGAAAAAGGAAAGAAAGAAACGAGTTCAAGAGGCGAAAACTCTGCACAATATCTCCCCCACCATAACCAGCCTCCATTTCGAGCTCTTCTGAGAGAAGGATTCTGAGAACTTTCAGAGTCGTCTCCCAGTGAGTGAGAACCTCCACCATATGAAATTTATGTATCAGATAGCAACCATCTCAAGCCTCCATGTAGCAAGACGTTGCCAGTGGTGGCTTGACGCCTTCCATTTCTGTTTTATCTCCATTTCTCTCCTTCTTACTTATGTTATGTTAATGACATTCGAAAGAATGGTTTACTTTCTTAATATGAGTTTGATTGACGATTATCTTCCATCTATTTTCATATTAAATACCTTACACCATGTTGTTTGAATGCTAAATGAGTTAGATGTTAGAACTTAGTTTTTCTTAAGCAATGTTAAGTATGTTACATGTTGATTAATGGATATCATTAGCTTACATAACTTTGTCTGACAAACAAAAGTAGTAAGCACGACTGTCTAGCTTGAGAGAGTAGATAGTTTATCTTTAGCATTTATCAGGACTAGATGAGGTGCAGAGATGTAGTTCATCTTTTGCCAACGCAAACTTACCATGCGCCTTAGAGATAAGATTAATGTGGCGTCGAAACATCGAGAGATGGTTTCACAAACGCAGTTTGTAGGTATGTAATTATACTTGGAAAGCTTAGGTAACAATTAGCTCCTGCGTTAACTCTACTTTTATCGCATGGTTCCATTTATTCTTAACGCATGCTATCTGACACTAAATGACATTTGACTAACCATCGCCGAGTCCACCTCATTGTTAGTTGTAGGAAATTTTATTCATTCTTTATGTATAGTTTTAGACACATACAACCAACACATGCACATATTACATGTACAGTTTACCACATAGTCATGCATCTATTCTCAACGCCTAGTTATTACAAATCCCTACGTTCTACCCTGGACTCACCAAGAAACCTATAAGAGCTTATACTTGGGCTTTTTATAGGAAAACTTGCTTAATCATGATCATATTTGAGTAATTCTCGACGCATCCTTGTACTGAAATTATAATATCTATTTTTATGCAACAAGCTATGAAACTCAATTTAAATCAAATAGAAATCAAACAACATTGCACCACTATAATCTAATAAAGTATGATAGACTAATTCACATATGAAACAACTTATCTAAAATGATTTTTTATGGCTATACAAATTATTTGTGTTGCTTCACAAGCAAAAACAATTACTTTGTATGCCATTTTACACCATTTAGGATAACTTAATTTCAACATAGATTTCTCTAAATCTCTATAAGATTTAGTGTATCTTTAAAAGATCAAAACTTTAACTCCATACACATAAATTTCTTAACATTCATAGGTATTATGAAAACATTTATCATTTTGTTCTCAATGTGTAGGGTTGAAATCCACACAGTGGAAGATTTTCAGAGAACCAAACACTGTATTTTAATTTAGATAAAAAAATCAATACATTTGGCAAATAATAATAATGTTATAGAGACATTTTACTGCAAACATAGGCTAAACATGCAATGAAAAATTAAAAATTCTAAATCCATGATAAAATTACAGAGAACACAAGACCATACCTTCCTTGTGACCCAAGTGGATTTTCACCAACTCCTTTGGGAAAATATTTCTTCTTTGCACGATCTCTGTAAATTGCGCAGGAACACCACCACTTGAATTCACTAGTAATCACCTTTGGGAAAGACGAGGTAGGATGGTGGGATCCTAATTTGTTTTTGGAAAATTCTACAAAGAGTGATTGGTAGAGATGAGAGAACCTCTCTTGGAAACATATTTCCTCTATATCACACAAAAAGGAGGAGAAAGCCAAAATCAACATATTTCCCTTTCTTTAGACGTGGATTATATATAGAAAAACCACTGTGGACCCATACCACGTATAATAACTAAAGTATCAGTTATTATTATTTAATTTTAAAATCAATCAAATCCAATTTAATTGACTAATTTATTTAAATCATATTTAGATAAATATTCCTTGCATAATTTATAGTTTTAAATCAATCAATTTAATTAAATCAAATTAAATTAAATAATTAATTAATTCACCAATTAATTAATCATTAAATTAAAACATCATACATTTAATTTTAACCCTATAATTGAATCACATTCAATTATATTTCTCTCAAATAACCTATAGTTTTAATTTGCATCTAATGCGCATTAGAGTTAACCTATAGTTTTAATATGAATTCAATTCATATTAAATTTAATATTTGAACTCCTTCAAATATCTACTTCTCCCATGAATTAAATTTTGAATCAAATTCAAAATAAATTTATATTATAAAGTTAATTAAAAAATAATCTTTATATTATAATGTATCTCCATACATTATATTGTTTCCCTGAGTAAATTTGAATATTTCAAATTACTATAATTACCTCAATACCTTTTATGAGCTACTAGTGAGACCTACCAGACCTATTGATTAGAAGCTCCAATGATATGAGATTAATTGGCTACACTAAACTAAGGTAATCAATATTTGTTAACTGTAGGTACACTCAACTATAGACCCATAGTTGCACTTCTCACTACAGATATATTTTTTTGTCCACAAACATAGACCAACATCAGCAAGTTAGCCCTTCACGAATGTTCGTAACAATAGTTGGGTCAAAATTACCATTTTACCCCTAGGTTACCTTTAAATCCTTAAGTATCAGTGCTTCTTTAATGAACAACTTGTTTATGGTCTAACCATTAAAAAGAAATCCCTCTCGTGCCATTGAGAGGGTAGACCCTTTATTCAAGACCCGAAGACACCACTTAAGGGAACACTCATCTACTTTCCTAAAGCAGGGAATGAGTGAATTCCATCTTGTGTGATTATGTTCTCAGCTCCTCACTCGGTCTTGTCCCCAAAATGGTAGGCTTATTGAGTCTGCAAACTTGCCATTCTCACCTATACTAATCAAAAGACAATCCCTTGTGAATAGGAGTCCATAACCCACTCAGGATTGAAACTAAGTTGCTTGGGTCATTCTAGTGAAATAGAAACCTAACTAGTTAATGGTATTATAGCTAGCGGCTACTATTTCGCGGTCTGGCCTTATGCAAACTCATTGTATAGGATACGCTCACTCACATATCCCCTACACGAATGCGTTGGATCATTGTGTTTGTATCAAGTACAAAGTGGGTCGTATCTATAGTGTCACCAGGATAAGATACCCAGCCTTATCCCTATATTATAGTCCTTTAGGCTGTATCTTGTACACTAATCCTCGTATGTCTCCACATACAGTTCAAGACTCGTTTAACAACCTAGGATGTTAATTTATTGGATTAGGGTTATTTAGGCAAGATAAACATAATATAAACGATAACACTTTATTGAAAAAAAAAACATTAATAACATTTTATTAATGTTCGGTCAAATGTTACATTTACTATCTATGAGTCTTAGTGCATAAAACCCAACAAACTCCCACTTGAACTAAAACTCGAGTTAGTGGGATGTATATATGATAAATAATCTAAGCTGGAAATTTCAAATGTATAATGCACATTACATAAAAAGTAAATGTACAAATACAATAAATAAGACATCCTTATACCCATTACACACAATGTACATTGATTTAAGATATATCTAACCATTTGTTTATTTAAATGTTAAATAAGTCTCATTTGCATATTAATCCTCTTCTACTAAGAGAAGATAATTAATCATTTGTCCTCAACACTTGAGGTTTCTTCGGATGCTCTTTCTTAAACTTATGAACTTCACTTTTAGAATGATAAACTATCATTTTTTCTAAAGTTCTGCATTAGATGTTTGACTACAATTTTGTAAATGTAAGATGCCTAAGAAAATTTTAACATTATGTCCTTCAAAATATCTATTTGGACATATAATATACAAAGTCATTTCAAATTACTCATTTGAAATTGGTTAGGTAGTCAAACTTTTATATTACATTGAACTTTTACATCATACATAATGAGTAATAAGACATCAATATAAAATATGAGAAATAACCACTTAGCACTTTATAATTTTTTTTTTGTACGTACAAGACAATAATTATTTATTTAAAGTCATAGGTTATGATACTTTTATCAAACCTTATATTTAAAGATTCGAATTGTGTAATATTGTGCAAACCTTTTGCTTTTGTTCTTTGAAAACTTTCAAGATATGTGTAGATACAATAAGTTTCTTTTCATAAAAAAATTTTATTTATTCATTTTACATATCTCAAATATAACAATGAATCAAATAATACTTAAAAAACTCCATTGTGGCAAAAGGTGAGAAAATTGACTCATAGTCTAATTTCTCATCAGTTTCACCTATCACCATGAGTGTTACTTTGAAGATCTGTATCTTCTTATCTATATTTTCATGTACTTTTTTTTGTAGATACATTCATATCCTATGAGTTTTACCCCATCAAGAAACTCTACGAATTCAGACTGAGTTGGAGTGTAATAACATGACTATCTAAGACTTACTAACAGGACGTTGCCACATGCATGCTTAATTACAAAGCAAATCCTTTAACAAGAAACCAAAACAAAATGAATTTCATTAAGCAAATAACTTTTAAAAAATAGTGATTAAAAACGTCAAACCTCTATTTGGGGTACCCTCTTCCAAGACAATTAAAACATAGATTTCTGGAAAGTTGAAATAAAAAAAATGCAAAAAGTTCCAAAATAAATTTAGACATCATAGGCTCGTTTTAAAACATGAAAACTATGCGGAAGTTCCTTTTGGTCCAATGATACTACCATAGATTCTTCTTGTCACACGTTGGTATATCCTTTCCGTTACCTAGAGAAAACATAATACAAGAAAATGGTGAGCATAAAAATACTCAATAATAACCCCACTACAGGGGTTCGACTATGCATTTATGTCCAATAAATGCAACATTCTAGTGGGACATGCATACATGAACTAGTTCAGGATGACCATCTAGTAATTGTTTTAACCCAAAATAACACACATCTGGTGGCCTGAAGGCTCACACATATAGTAGGGCATCTGTCGACACCCGATAACATAATAGGAAATCCATTGATTTCTAGGAACATATTAGGAAACTCACAGACTTTCGATAACATAGTAGAAAACATGTAGGCTTCTAATAACATAGTAGGAAACCTTTCGGCTTCCGATAACTGTTGCGTTTGTAAAGGTGTAATGCATGTGATGTATATTTAGTTAGCTTTTCCTAATTTCAACCCAATTATAAGCTGAAAGTAGGTTTCTCGGTGAGTCTGAGGTCGAAAGCAGAAACTTGTTATATATTTGAAACTCTTAAAGCGTAATGGTGATCTTATTACAAAATAATCAAGGAAAGCTTTGCATAAACTAAGAAAACTATACTACTAATGGGTGGATGTGGTGGAAAGTGTGTGCACAGCAGTTGGTCAGCGAAAGATAATAGGAATGAGAAAAACAGGGTTAGGGGGTCATTATTATCTATCTTCAGAAATGCAGCTTAGATTATTTCATGTTCTCAACTTATGGTCTGCAACTCTTAGTTAACAAACTGCTTACTCATATTTCTATGACGCATGGATGAAGTATTATTGAAGTTAAGGTTGTTTCTATATCTAGAAATACTTCTTAATTCACAATCACTTGCTCTCTCAAGCAGTTGATTATATCTACTTATCTCAATTAGCTAAATTGAAATAAGCATTATCTTCAAATACATCAAGCAAAGATGAAATAATCTCAAACGTTATTCTTATATAATAACTTTGCTCCAATCCTTGTTATATTTAGGTACTCATGCTTGTAAACAAGAAAATGGATAGAGATATGGATATGAAATTCATGGATGATAAGAAATTAAGGAAAGCGGTACAATTGTTCCGAAGAATACAATCTCTTGATACACAATGTAAACAACAAGGTAGAAAAATAAGGATAGAAAGCAGGGAATGAATCGGCGGTGGATCAATCTCTTGATTCCATCAATGATGATCGCGTACTTCACTACTGTGGTGGTAATCTCAAGTGCTCTATCCCGGTTGTCTTCTCGGAAGAATTCTACTATAGATGGTGAATCTCCAGGAAAATCAACAGCCTTTTCAGCCTTTGATCTTGCCCTTTTATAGAGATTGTGTTGAAGCTCTGGCAGAATCGTGTCATTTCCAACTGATTTGCTGATTTGCATCAATTTGATCTTATTGCGTAATTCTCGGCTAATTTGGCGACCGCTTGTAACGCCACAAATGAAGCAGAGTAATTTCTAAGATCCAATTTCCAATTGTCGTAGATCTCAAAGCTTACGTTTGCCGATTGAAGGCTTGGCGTTTGTCAATTTGGAAGACGCCTAGGCTTGAGTCATGCGTTCTCTGCAAGACATCACACGTTTTAGAAATAGTTTTACTTAAGAACATTTAGCTTAAGCAAATCAAGATTGCAAAACGCAAAGAAGATTTTTATCAATGAATTTTAAGTCTAGATTGCCGCATAATCCATTAAATACTCTCTATTATTCTAAGAAAAAGCTATAATAACTTGTATTTCTACAAGTTACCAATAACATAGTAGTGTTAAGAGAGTAAATTGTCGCTTCTTAACTTAAGATATAACATGCTTACAATAAATATACAACATAAGTCATAGTACATGTCTCAAGGTTCAACACATATTCATATCAGTCACATGCTAATAACATCATGCTCATAAAATAGTTGTAATCATATCAGACTTCTCAATATCATCCAAACAAATTAAATATGTTAGGTTGGGGTCCCAAATCTCTTAGGTCTCGTAGTTTGTAAATTGTAAATACAAATTATTTATTTAATAAAATAAAAAGTATTTTGTTCAACATTTAGATTGCATTAACTCAATCCAATAAACTAAGATATAAGTGAAGGAATATAAAACATGCACAGCGGAAGTAATTGGATAAAAAAACACTCTAATTTGCTTTAATTTGAAAGAAAAACATGTTATTTAGCTATAAAATAGAGGGTTTGAAATACAACCTTTGTAGCACCAAGATCTTGCGAATTAACCTTCCAATTGATCACGAACAAGACGTAGACCACCACAAGTGTCTTCCTTGCTATTATCTGGTCTTAGAACTTGATTGTGGGATCAAATTAGAGATAAATTGGAGGAAATTTTGTGAATTGAGAGAGTTTGAGAGACTTTTGTTTTTAGTGCTTAATTTCAGCAAATTCAAGCATCAATCTTTTTTCATTCATTATTCATCCATCCATTATGAATCTCATTCATAATTTCTCTTTAAAAGAGATTAGCGTGCAAAATTAATTATCATTTCAAATTGACACCTTACATAAGAGTAATTAGTGTCAATTTGAGATGAATACACATAGCATGCAAAAATGAATATTGATTTCAAGTTGACACCTAATTTGAGTATGATTAGTGCCAAAATGTGAAGCTTACACCAAGGATGCAAAATAGCTTAGTCATAATATCACTAAAATTGAGAATTGGAAATATCACTAATATTTGGTCAATATTTGAACTTTTGATTTCAAAAATCAAAATTTTCAATTTTTAAATTAAGTTATATATAATTAATTCAAACAATTAAGCCTCTTTTCAAATATAGCAAAAGTAACCAAAATATTTACAAATATAGCAAAATTTAACTATATATCTGCGATAGATCGCGATAGGTCGCAATAGACTACTATTTGTGTCACAATAGACATAGATAGTAGTCTATCGTAATTTATCACAGATAAACTGTGTATTTTGCTATTAGTTGTAGATATTTTTAGTAGTTTTGCCATTTAAGATAATTTCTCAATAATTAATTTCATATTTAATTAATTATTTATAAAATTTAATATCATATTATATATAAATCCCAATTTGACTACTCTCGATATGAACTCCTATTCATATACACAATATTTAAATCATATTTAAATATATTTTAATCTCTCTCTATTGTTTAATTCGAAATTAAACAATAAGTCGTTAAACTCTTTTAACGCTTTATTCTCTAAATTGAATTTGAAATATTTGAATTCATTCATCATGCTGTTCTAAAATTTTGTCCAATATGAGCTAGCAAGAGGACCTAATGAACCTACAAATCATGAGTTCGAACGATACGAGATTAACTGGTCAAACTTTTTGACCTAATTAATCAACATTCATTAACTACCGGGATACTTCACTAAAGCCCAGTAGTTGCACTCTCCTCACTGCAGATATATTTCTCTCCACTTGATATAACCATGATTAGTAAGTTGATCCTTTACAGGTTGTATGTAATCACAGTTAGGTTAAATTACCGTTTTACCTCTGTGAGTACTTCTTGTTCCTTAAGTCTCACTGATTCTCTAATGAACAAATTGTTTTCACTAAACCGAATCCCTCTCGGGCCAGTGAGAGGGTTGGGCCCCTTGTTCAAGACCTGAAGTTATCATTTAAGGGAACAACCTATCTACAATCCCTAAAACGCATAGGAGTAAATTCCATCTTGCACCTTATGTCCCCAGCTATCTACCCAGTCTTACCCCTGAAATAGGAGGCTTATTGAGCCGCGAAGTCAGGCTACTCTTACCTATGCATATCTAAGGATAATCTCGAATAAACAAGAGTTCATAGTTAGCTTAGGATTAAAATCAAGTTACTTAGGTCATTAGGTTGAAACAATCAGTTTTAATAGTAAACGATGTTAATAAAGTAAAAATGATTATTTCATGGTCTGGTCTTATGCAAACTCATTACACAGGACATTATTTGTCAATTATGTTATCTACTTATTTTTTATGACATTATTTGTTAATTATGTTATCAACTTATTTTTTATGACATTCTTTGTTAATTATATTTTAAAAATAGAAATAATACTCACAAATAAGGGCAGGATGATGTCGAGAAGAGAAAAGGACGAGCAAGTTTATGACTCTGGTTGTAGTATAAGACATTTGAATACATTTTACTTCAAATTTTTAGTCAAACTTTTTTTAATACGTGAATTTGTAGAATTTGACTCATGGATTCGTGAATTTGTAGAATTTGTAGAATTTAACTCATGGATTTGTGAGCTTGTGAATTTGTAGAATTTGTAGAATTTAACTCATGCATTTGTTAGCTTGTGAATTTGTAGAATTTATTTATTTTCTTTCATGAATTTGTATCTATTAAATTTTGTTTAATTTTTATGAGGTAGTGCAAACAAATTGTCTCAAATTAAAAAATAAAATAAAATAAAATATATGAGATTTAAAAGAAAAAGATATAACAAAATAAACGGGGAATAATAGGGGAAACAGGGAATCCCCACCCCTATCCTCCCCTTCAAATGGTGGGAACGGGGGCAAAGATGGGGGTGAATTCCCCCAGCGGGATGGGGAGAGGGAACCCCCCCACCCCCCACCGCGCCCAGGCCCCGTTGCCAACCTTAGTGGTACTTAAGAAGTTAGATGTAATAACAACGGTAAAATGGTAATTTGACACAACAGTAATTACGAGCGATTCGTGAAGAGTTGACTTACTGTTGATTGGTTATGTCCATCAACATAGAAATGTATGTATAGTGTGAAGATTGCAACTATGGGTCTTTGGCAGAGTGATCTACAGTTAATGAATGTTGATTAATTTAATTAAAAGATTTAATTAATTAATCTTGTATCATTAGAGTTTGTAGGTCCGTTAGTCTCCTTGCTAGCTTACTAAGGATAAAATAAGAATCGTTTAATTTTGGATTAATTTGAGTTGTTCAAATTAAATAGGAGAATTAATGTATGTGTATATGGATACATTATAATATAAAGTTAATTTTGAATGAGATTCAAAATTATACTTTATTATATGAGAGAGATGAATATTTGAATAAGATTCAAATATTGTTTATATGAATGAGATTCATATAAAACTGTAGGTTAAAATTAATATGAATGAGATTCAAATAAAAACTATAGGTTAGGTTAGAGAATATTATTTGAATATGATTAAATGAAATTAAATATATGATATTTAATTTTTAACTAATTAATTGTTTATTAATTAATATTATTGATTTAATTATATATAAATTAGATTTAATATATAAATTAAAGGGATATTTTAAAGGACAAAACTATTGAAAATATTTACAAATAATAGCAAAATATCACAATTTATCTGCATTAGATTGCGATAGACTACTATCTGTGAATAGACAGTTAAAAATTTTTGCTATATTTGTAAATATTTTGATTCATTTTACTATATTTGAAAACAACCCTAAATTAAATTAAGTAAAATGAAGGGAGTTATCCTCTAAAGGAGTTTCTCAACAGGTTGAAACGCAATTCTCTGGTGTTTTTTGGGAGTGCTTTACAAAAATTCTCTCTATCTTAAGAACTCTCTCTCAACGTTTTAAAGGAAACTTTGTTTTGTAAATCTCTTCCCTTCCAAAGATTCCCATAAGTCTTGATTTTGTCGGGAGAATAGCAAGGAAGACTCAGTCGTGGTGTCTTGGTGTTTGTTCGTTCGTATAAGAGTTTGTGACGTGGAAAAGAAACCTTAGAAGACGATCTTCAAAGGTGTAATTTTTTTCCTTTCTCTTTTTCTCTTTACATCATGCTTATGAGAATAGGTTTATTCTTTTAGTTTTCTATTTCTTTTTATGAATTTTTAAAATGAATTTCAATGGCACATGCATTCAGGTGCTTCCACTGAGAAGTTCGATTCCTTCAAAATTAATCACACTGTCTATATCACTTGGCTCCAAGGCAGTTCCAATAATAAGATTACTTACCTTATATTTATGCCCAAACCAATTCGCAATCCGAACTCTAAAAGTACTGGAATAAAACCCTACAACATTAACCAAAATTCAATTTCAACATTTAAGGTCTAATTCCAAACACCAACTATTCAAATAATTCCAAATAATTTTACCCAAACTGCAATTTGATTCGAAATTACTTCCAAGCTTCAAAGAAGGATCTCAACCTGAACACAGATCAAAATTGAAGGGTTATAGACCCAATTTCTAGCACAACTATGCCTCAAATGGCTATGAATCCTTAAATACTTAACACCTCAAACACTCTCAATTTTGCTAGGTAGTGACTTCAATCCCTTCAAAACTTCAAATATGAATTCCAGAACTACAAGTAAACCGAAAACCAAGTCAAAACACCATTGGATTAGTTAAAAACCAACCAAACCCACACAAAACAAATATAAAAAACCCAAAACAAAAATCCTCACCTGAAATCCAAAATTCGACAAAGTGTGTGGGTTCCGGTGACTAATGACGACGACGATGGACTATGGTACCAAATGCGAGATGAGACAGTGGGCTGGGCGCGGATGTCCAATGTGCATGACAGTGGCGGAATAGAATGCGAACTCTAGTGGCTGGACAGACGACGCGGCGCTGACCAGAGCAGTGCTGAAGCTCAGACCTAAATGATGGTGACGAACGAAGGCTGACGGTGGAGTCTACTAGTGATGCTGTGAGAAGTAGAGGGAGAGAGAGACCAATCGTGAGAGAGGGGAGGAAAGGGAAAGGAAGAAGGCTCCTCCATGGGTTGCGTGCGACTAGGGTAAGGAGGTGGTTTTTTCTTTTTTTCTTTTACTTTCCTAAAAACATGTGTTTTCCTTTTCTTTTTCCCGTTGAATTCTCAATCTCACACAACCTAAAATCTTAAATTCAAACTTCAAAATTACAAATCTTTTATCCTAATCTTAAATTGAATTAACTTAACAATTTAATTCAATTAAGCCAAAAAAGTTCCCGATTAAATCCAAATAATTAAAATAATTATTTCCAATTTACCTGAACATTTGAGATGTCACATTCTTCCCCCCTTGAGGACTTTCATCCTCGAAAGTCTTAATCCTGAAAGAGTTCTAAGTATTTCAATCTCTATCATGTTCTCTCATTCTCATGTCGCCTCCTCAAACTGATGATTTTGCCATAGGACTTTTACTAGCACTATTTCTGGATTGCGTAAAGTCTTCACTTCCCTTGCAAGAATTTGAGTAGGTTTCTCCTCATAACTCAAGTTCTCATTGAATTGTAAGAGCTTAAAATCTACCACGTGGGACTAATCTGCTATATACTACCTCAACATGGAAACATAAAAAACATCGTAAACTGCAGACATTGTCGGTGGTAAGGCTAACGGATATGCAAAGGGCCAACTTAATCTATATCTCAAATGACCCAATGAATCAAGGACTCAACTTTTCTTCCTTCTAAACCCTAAAACACCTTTCCTAGGTGTCACTTTAAGGAAAACCTTATCACTTACTTCAAACTCCGAGTTTTTACGCCTAATATCAGTGTAACTTATTAGTCTACTCTAGGCTGTATACATCCTTGCCTTAATTTTTTGAATAACATCATTAGCAGTCTGCACTAACTTAGGTCCCAAGAATTTCCATTCACCAACCTCATCCCGATAAACAGGAGATCTGCAACTCTTTCCATATATGGCTTCAAATGGCGTCATGCCAATAGTAGCCTCGTAGCTATTATTGTAAGCAAACTCCATGAGATGCAAATGAGAGTCCCAACTTACTGGAAAATCCAATGCGCAAGCGCGCAATATATCCTCCATTTTATTCAAACGCTTAGTTGGCCATCACTCTGTGGGTGAAAAGTTGTATTGAACTTTAACTGCCTAGCGTTGACTAGAAACTCCTCCAAAAACTGGGCGTGAAGCACCTTTTTATATAGGTCTCTATCAGACTATTGAATCTGACACTCCATTCACCTTCACTACCTCTTTCATATAAATTTGTGCCCACTTATTCCCAACTTATTCATTGAATAAGTGGACTTGCTCGAAATAAAATGCACTGACTTGGTGAGTCTGCTACTATAGCTCATATCACGGTATGGCCTTTTGTTGTTCCTGGTAAACCTATAATGAAATCCATAGACATGTTCTCCCATTTTCACTCTGGTACATTCAAGGGTTGCAGCAATCCTACTGGTTTTTGCCTTGGAGCTTTCACTTGCTAAAAAACTTGATTGCGCCACTTTGAGTGTTAACCGCAAGTGTACGGGTGATGCGCACTTTTAGTGTTTACCGCAAGTGTACGGGTCAAGTTATAATATAAAATGGTTAAGTCCGAGTATCGTTTCCACTAGAGATCCAATTGGGAAGGTCAAGTTACTTAGCTATTTTAGAATTGAATCAATTTTATTTGAGGATTGAAATTCAATATTTCAATTTTTGGGAAAAAGAAAAATCAAGCAAAGAAAATATCAAAGGGAGAATTGCAAGAGTCAAAGAGAGTTCTAGGGATTCGAATCCTTGTTTAGTTCATCATGCAAAATTATAGATTTCATGGATTTTATTGTAATTCTTATGCCTAAGTCTAGAAACTTAATTCCAAGTTATCTTCTCTCAAAGACAACTCTTTCTCATGCAACTTGATTAATTGTTAATCTCTTAAAACCAATACACAATTACATGGCATTAAAACTAGTCTTTAGCAACTTTCATTGGCAACCTAACTACTCTCGTGATAGATTAACAACGATTCATTATTATAGGTCAAATTAAACATATAATCTCTCAATCATACATCTAACCTAGCATGTGAAGATGGTCAATCCTCAAGAATTAAACACAATAACAATGAAAAGCATAATTTATTTAAACAAAACCATGAGTCTACAAAATTAACATGAATTCACAAACAATTCATCAAAACCCTAAAACTAAAGAGTTTAGCCACTCATAGCTTGAAGCAACATGTTTGAGCAAAAATAATCAAAGGAAGAGTGTAAAGAATAGGGAAACTCTACTGAAAAGAGGTTCTTGATTGAGGCAGCACCGTCATGAACTCCTTGGCTCTCACGTCGGACTTCGAAAGGCACCAAGATTATCTCGAACTCTTTTCCTCTTTCTTGCGGGCTAACTCACTCTTTGAACTCGCGCTTAATTCTCACCTTTTTGGATCTTTCTTTCAGTCTGCAACTTTCTTGCTTTTCTTGATATTTCTCCCCCCTTTGGACTGCTGAAAACCCCTAAATTTATAGAGTTTCGCCGCCAAAAATTTAACTTAAAATACAAAACTTTCGTTTAATTAACGCTGGCGCCGCGGCGCTAGGATTGCGACCAAAAATAAGTTGCTCTCGGGTTTTAGTGTCGCGGCAGCGCCGTCCCAGCGCCGCGACGGTGTCATGCGTTCACCAAGGATGCGTCGAAGCAGCGGCATCTCTGCATCCATGCTAATACGTTTATACTTCGGCGCCGTGGCAGCGCTGCCTTAGCGCCGCGTCGCTATTATGCGTCCAGACTGTTGCGTTTATGCTTCAGCGCCGCGGCGCATCCCGAAATTTGTCTTTTTGAGCTTTTCAGCTCTTTTTCGCCGTATTCTTGCTCGGTTTTGATCTTTTTATCGTTTCTTCTCATTTTCCTCGTTTTAACCTGAAAATCACTAGCAAACAAGTGAAATCTAATATAAAACTCCCTTAATTTGAGAGAATATATAGCACTTTTCGAGTGCTTATCAACGGGTCAAGTTATAATATAAAACAGGAAAGTTAGAATATCATTCCACTGAAGATCCAATTTCGAAGGTTAAAGTTACTTAGCTATTCTAAAATCAAATCAATTTTATTTGAGGATAGGAATTTAATTTGTGAATTATGGAAAATACAAACTAAATAAGGAAAGTAATAAAGTGAGAAACACAACAGTCAAAGAGGGTTCTAGGGTAATGAATCCTTGTTTATTTCATCATGCACTATTATAGATTTCATGGATTTTATTGTAATTCATATGCCTAAGTCAAGAAATTTAATTCCAAGTTATTTTTCTCTAAAAAACAACATTTTCTCATACAACTCGATTAATTACTAATCTCTTGAAACCAATACAAATTACATGGCATTAAAAATAGTCTTTGGCAACTTTTATTGTCAACCTAACTACTCTAGTGATAAATTATCAACAATTCATTATTATAGATCAAGTTAAACATACAGTCTCTCAATCATACATCTAACCTAACATGTGAAGATGGCCAATCCACAAAAATTAAACATAATAACAATGAAAAGCATAATCATTCCAACAAGACCATGAAAGTCTACAATATCAACATAAATTCATAAACAAATCATCAAGACCCGAAAACTAAAGAGTTTAGCCACTCATAGCTTGAAGCAACATGCTTAAACAAAATAAATAAAGAAAGAGTGTAAAGAAAGGGAAACTTATTGAAAAGAGGCTCTTGATTGAGGTAGCACCGTCACGATCTCCTTGGCTCTCACGTCAGAATTCGAATGGCACCATGACTATCTCGAACTCTTTTCCTCTTCCTAAACTAACTCACTCTTTGAACTCTTTTATGAACTCTCACTCAATTCTCTCATTCTTGTGGCTCTTTTGGTTTGTAATTTCATGCTTTGATTCATTATTAGGGTTCCTGGGAGTATTTCGCCCAAGAAAACTTTCCAAAAATACGTTTTTTTCAAATATGGAAACTGGCACCGCGAAACTGCCATTTAAGGAAAGAGAGCGCTGCGGCACTACGACTGTGTTGCGCAGACCCTGCTCTCGGGTTTTAGCATTGTGACAACGCCGTCTTGGTGCAGCGGCTCTGCCTCAATATTTGCCATATTGAGTTTTTCTTCTTGTTTTCACCATATTCTTGCTTGGTTTTGATCTTTTGGTCTTTTCTTCTAATTTTCCTCATTTTAACCTGAAAACCACTAGCAATCAAGTGAGATCTAATATAAACTCCCCTAATTTGAGAGAATTGAAAGCACTTTTCAAGTGCTTTTCACCACCCCAAACTTAGAGATTTGCTAGTCCCGAGCAAAGAATAGAATCAAATAATAGGGAGTTTAGATGAAGAAGTGTGCAATTGACTCATGTCTCAGAGAGCATTTAGAGCTAAAGTAGAAACATGCAAGCATATCTATATTGTTATCATCATTCAAGGGCAAATCTTGCTATCTCCCATGTGTGTGTGTGCAAGCCTCCTTCAATTTAAAATGCTAGAACTCAAATTAGGACTTAAGAGAGTTTCTTTAGTTTTCCCCCTACTCTAGCTCATGCACCAATCTTCAAGCTTTCATACATTTCAAGTGAGTAATATGTCCACTAAGGTGCCTTTCAATCATATTTTTTCATGGGCCCTAAACTTTCATTATTTTACCTAGAGTTACTAGCTTTCACACATTCACTGTAGGGACTCGTACTTAGTCAATTCCCAGGTGTTCTTACTGATCACAGCAAAGGCAACTCTTTTTACCCCTATCCATGCATACTCATTACAAGTTTAACATTTAAAAAGATAGACAAATAAAGCTCATACATTTTATGTACATGTTTTCTTTTCTCAAGGCATGTATACTCTTTTCTTTTTTTCCTTAGTCTAAGATTACAAACTATCATGCATTTCGACTCTCTAACCGGTGGGGCCTTTCGAACTGACAACCAAATACACCCAACTTAATCCTTTTTTTCACTTAAAGATTCTGAATTAAAGTGGCTACGTGCTCAAGAATATAAGAGATTGTAAGAGGGACTTAAATGAATTTAACTCAAGATAGTGCTATTCTATTTCCACAATAAGTCATCTACCATGCAAATTCGAATCTCATCATGGGCAATCAACATCAAGGCACACGACCATAAACAACATTCCCATTAACTTTGAAAGCTCCAAAATTTTCAAAAAAATTTCAAAATTAACATGCATATGATCATTAAAACATTCACAAACATGCATAGCAGGATAAGAAAACACACAAAAGTACGAGAGACACCTCCCATCCCAAACTTAGAATCATGCATTGTCCCCAATGCATAAGAGCATCTAACAAAGAAAGAACAAGCCTGGGAGCAAGCGGGAAGCCATCAAACAGGCTTGGTGTAAGGAGTACTTTGTCTGATAAACCAAGATCCTGAGAGATAAAGCATATGAGTGACTCAAAAATTTATTGAAAAGAAAATTAAAAGAAAAGTAAAGAAAGCAATAAAATTGGGTTGCCTCCCAATAGGCGCTTAGTTTGACGTCTTCTAGCTAGACGGGGCTCACGAGTCACGGTGGATCCCAAGGTGGTTTCTTCCTTTCATGCTTTGGATCACCTACAACTTTTAGTTTTCGCCCACATTGACATTCACAAACATATTCATTAGCATTTAGTGACTTGGTCAATAAATCATTATCAAGTTGGACATCATCTTTACTAATGTAGTCAATAATCATTAAGGAGTTATTATTCTTAGATTTTACTGGACTCACCACTTCATTTTTAACATGCTTCTCCATGATTTGTTCATAACTCATTATAGGTTTTGAAGGCATGCAAGAAGAACTAGGAGAATTATACAACTAGAAACATGCTTCATAGGATTTTTTACTTTAATGTCAAGCATGCCATTAGTCTTCCATTCAAAGGAGGCTCATCATGCATAGAGTTTTTATTAGACGAAAGAGGCAATGTTACCTTTGTGCTTGGCTCATGATGCTCATACCTTTTCACATCTGGATGCTTAGGGGTTTTATAAATGTCGAATGTTACCTCCACATCGTTAAGGTGGAATGTGAGCTTTCCATCTTGCATGTCACACCCTCTCCCGGATTATCCTCTATAATCCGAAAGAAGATGTGAAGTCAGTAACCATGACTCCTCTGTAAGGTTCACTGACCAACCATTCCTTTTACCAAAGACGGCCCAAATGAGGTTCGACGTAGGCATAGCATCCCGAACTCGCTTGCTACCTAGAAAATTAGAAAACATGGGAAAACGTGAGCTAAACCCCGTGAGTGACAAGTTTTGTAAATTATCTTTTATTCGAAAAGAGGCATGTTACAGTGAAACGCATTAAAAGAAGGATTCAACAGGAACAGATTTTCCACAATTCTTTGTCATTCACGTAAATCCATTCTAAATCTATAGAATCATTTTCCAGGAAATATTTATAGAGAAAACCGTTTGGTTTTTCAATCTTTTCCCTTAGTTGAGGCAGAGCAAAGCTCAACGCTCTCAACGTCGAAAACATCCTTAGTTGGGGTGGAGCAAGGCTCAACACACCCAATGTCGAAATCATCTCTGACTTTAGGCAGAGCAAGCTCGATGCACTAGCCAGCTTAACCTCTATGTGCACATAGGAATAAGACGGGTTGCCCATGTACCTTCTCATGTCCTTGAGTACTGGGTCCCGGGGAAACTCACGTGCCTTCTCGTGTCCTTGAGCACCGAGTCTCCTCTAAAATGTTTTAGAATTTCGTTCACATAATAGTTTATATGAAAATCCTTTCATAGAAATCACACAAACTTTATTCAATATTTCACATAAAACCTTTCATAGAAAACAGGAAGTTTCTTGATAAACCGTTTCTTACAACATGTCTTTCCATATAATAAACAATCCGATAAAACATGCTTTTTAAACATTAAGATCAAACATCATGCGTTTCATGAGATCAATTATCACAAAACCATATCATATAAAAATATTTTCAACAAAGTTCAGTTTTGAAAGAAGAAGAGTCACTCACAATTTCTTTAGATATCTCCTCTTTTCCTTCCAATCCTTGTTTTCCCGAGCTCCTTGAGCGCAAGGGTTTGGTCTTTTACCCCGCAAACTATTTCTGGTAACAAGTTGGATGCAAGCCTACCCTTAAACGCAAGGTGCAGACTAACTCTTCTTACTCTTTCGGATGCGTCGACCTTCCTTGAACACAAGGTCTAATTTGAACGCATCGTGGCGTTCACCCCTTTATGTTGAATTCGTGTAAAACGCAAGGCTTACCCTTCTCGACGCAAGCCAACTTCTTAACACCAGATGACTTAGGTGTCAAGGTTGTCTTCCTCTTTGGCCGCAGACTTCCTCTTACAGACGCAAGGTTTTCTTCTTTCAGTTCTCCTCCTTTCTTCTCAAGAATTATTATCACCGAATCATCAGTCATTACTTTTCCCCTCAAGGTCCTATTTATAGAGAACTTATCATTCTACTTCTCCTCTTTTGCTGCCACTTGTTTGCCACATGTCATGTTGCATGCTTAATCAACTATGCATTAGTCCAAGTGTCACTTTGCATGAGATGATTATCATGCTTTCTAACACCTCCTACTTAATGAGGTGTCCCAATCATGTGTAACCACCTGGCATATAGGCTTACCTTATGCGTCCGTTATGTTCCAATATACAACTACCCAATCATTCCTGTGTTCCTATGCGTTTATAGACCTTTATTTCCATTTCTCTACCACATTCAATTAGGTATACAAATCTTAAACGCATGCTACTATGTGTTTCAGCTTACCATAAAATATCATACATCAATCTTAATCGCATACTATCTGCGTTCAACTTTCTTTTCTTATATTTATTCACAGCTACAAATCCCTCTTTTGTACAATTACACCCTTCTGACCATGTGGTTTACTCTTAACTACCACATTCAACTCAAGTTCTTTCTTTATGCATTTATCCTCTTGCATTCATCTTTACATCATCCCGCGTTCATGACCTTCCTTTTAAGTCTCTTGATTTTACCCTCTATGCGTTCTCGAATCATATACCAAGGTTATTCCTTTAACCATTTCCTGCTTTAACTTTTCCTATGCGTTTACCCGAGATCTTGATAACATTTTCCATTTCTTATACGTTAAGCTCTTCCGCGTAACTTATTAACCAATGGTAGTCACCTTCTACTCATAAACCCCTCGTCGCATAGCTAATAGCTGTTCTTATCACAGAACTCCTCAATGCGTAGCTAATGGTTCCTCACCTCATAACTTCCTCATCGCATAGTAAGATCTTACTAATCACTGAAGTCTTACTAGCATATAATAATCCTTTAACGTTTATCGTCTCAATTATTAACTATTTAGATTTTCAATTTCCTCAACGCGTCGCTTTGCCATCGCATAGCAATTCTTCAACGCACAGAAATTTCCCAATGTAATAACCTTCAACACTTAACAGCCTCTTTCGCACATGCTATACCATATTTAGGGACTTCTTGATTAGCCCAATGAACCTTCATAGCGCATAGCAAACTCCCAACGCCTAGCCGTTGCTCATCGCATAGTTTTTCAATCCATCGCTAACCTTCAGCGCATAGTTACAGCTTATCGCATGGTTTACCAACGCATAGTCATGATCAGTACTTAATAGTTCTTGTTCCTTTTTCTTCCGTACTATTGCTTCATAACGCCTAATACATTACTTTCCTTCACTTCACTTTCCGACGCGTTGCCAACCTTTCCAACGCAAAGTACTTTTCCCACGCGATGGTTCTACTCCATTTTACATCATCGACGCATGGTATTCACCTCATTTAACTAGCCATTATTAACATTTAATCTCGTAACTTGGTAACTCAATATTAAATATTACATGTGTTATACTTATCCATCCATGCGTCGGCCTGATTTCTAGAATTATGTCTACCCTTTTCTTAATACCATTCATTTCAACGCACAGAATTTATTGGCCATAATTTAGTAATTACACAATCTTAACTTCTCGTTTACATGTTCCGTTAATCCACACTCTTTATCCTTTTATTCTTACCAATTATATAAATACTTAGGTTTTCAGGGACAGGGTGTTACATTGCACATCGATGAGGGCCCTTCCGGTGGCCAAGAATGATCTCCCAAGGATTATGGGCACTTCGGCATCTTCCTCCATGTCTAATATCACAAAGTCTGCCGGAAAGATAAACTTGTCTACCTTGACCAGGATGTCCTTGATAATGCCGTAGGGATGAACAAATGATCGATCAGCCAAAACCAAAGATATGGTAGTTGGTTGCACCTCTCCACCATTGAGCTTCCTAAACATGGATAAAGGCATTAAATTAATGGAAGCACCAAGATCACAAAAAGCTTTAGTGACAGAATTATTGCCTAAATGACAAGGGATAGAGAAACTTCCTAGATCCTTTAGTTTTGGAGGCAATTTCCTTTGTAGTGCCGCACTACATTCTTTGGTTAGTGCAACCATTACGTAATCTCCATACCTTTTCTTCTTAGACAACACATCCTTTATGAACTTGGCATACATGGGCATTTGTTCTAATGCCTCTGCAAAAGGAAGGTTAATTTACAACTTTTTGAATATGTCTAAGAACTTTGAAAATTGAGCATCAATCTTTTTCTTTTGAAATCTTTGAGTAAAAGGTAAAGTGTTAGAAATAAAAGAAGTAGAGTTAGAAGTCTCCCTATGTTGGACTTTGATTTCTCCTTTTCCTTAGATGCACTCTCTTTTTGTGGAACATCCTCTTCTTGTGGAGGTTCATCATCTTCTTGTGGAGGCTCATCATCTTCATCATTGATCAAGGGAGTGAATAGCTTTTTCCCACTCCTCAAAGTCACAGCCTTGCACTTCTCCCTTGGGTTTCTCTCGGGGCAACTAGGGAACTTACCCTTTTGCATTGCTTGGAGGGAAGTTGCCCTTTGACTAACTTGAACCTCCAAGGTTTGAATTGTCTTACCTTGGCTTTGAACGGTGCTTGAAATAGCTTGGACCGAATTCTCCAATGTGGTTGTCCTTGATCTTGACTATTTGACAAAGTCAAGCATTGTGTCCTCTAATGATGATGTCTTTGCATTCCCCGCTCCATTGAATCCATGAGGTGCTTGCAACACATTCCTGTTGTTAGCTGATAACTTGTAGAAATACAAGTTATGATAGCCCTTTTCTTAGAAAAATATAGATTAAATAGAGAAGCATGCGGTAGTTTATGCTAAATTCTATTAATAAATCTTCCTTTGCATTATACTCTTGTATTTTTATGAAGATAATGATTACCACTTTTTGAGCCTAAAACGCATTTTTTAACGCAGGAATGCAAACGATGCGTTGACGACTTCTTAACGCAGGACTATGCATTAGCAATCTGTTCTTCGTGGAAGCATGATCTGAACGGAATGCGAACCTGTAGATGCGTTAACAACTACTCAACGCAAGACTATGCGTTAGCAACTCATGACACGTTGACATTGGCCAAATTATCCATGGACGCATAAACAACCATTAACGCAAGGCAGCGGACAATCAGATCAGAATCTTGAGAGATTGTCGGAAGATTGACATACATAATCTGTGGCTAAAGTGGTGGATCTTAATTGACCCAAGAATTACGCAATCAGGCGAGATGGACGCATGGTATCAATCTCGCGCCAATCAAGCAGATTTGCCATTGATTGCGACGCAACATCTATAAAAGGGCAGTCCTACAAGATGAAAAAGTGTTGTTGATTCTCGGAAGAATTCCATAAGTGACAGCAGAGTTCCCTCCAGACCTCAACCGGAGACGAATAGCTCGAGAGAGAAGAGTCTTCCCTCTGCCTGACCACTTCACAGCAGAACCTCACGCTTCCATCTAGGCGACTCAAGACATTGACGGCTTTTCCTGCTTTCCATCTTATTTTGCTATCTTGATTTTAGATTTGTGTCAAGACGTTGAGCTTATCTAAAGTTGTATTCCGTTCATCAATATATATTTCTTCCATGTCTACTCATTTCTCTCTACTTTCCACTTTTTACTTTGAATCCATGAGTAACTAATCTATCAAGGGTCTAGGGTTGCGTTAGCATCTAACTAAGAATCATAGTGTTAATCCGATGCTTATGTCAATCTAGCTAATCGATATAAGTAGTAATAATCAAACTGCTTGAGAGGGTAAGTGATGGTGGAACTCAATTGACAAGGCTAAGAAGTGTTACCTGTCTATAGCAATAACCTTGGTTCTTAACACTCTCCTATGCGTTATAGACATATAACGCATAGCGGCTGACAACCGGGAGAAGAGTCGCAAGTATGAATAGACTATCACCATGCATTTCCGATGTTAGATGTTAACCAACCCGAACCCTGTTTTTGGATATTCATTTAAATCATTAGCTGACTTTGCTGTGTTGCATGCCTTTCCATTTTCCACAATTTAGTCTAGTGTACATGTTATCGCTTTCTTTAGATTAGAAACAAACACCTCTCAACTCATTTCTTGGTTACCATTGCATCGCATATAATCCATTTAAATATAGAATCAACATAATCCCTGTGTTCGACCTCAGACTCACTGAGAAAACCTACTCCTTTGCTTATACTTGGGTAAAGGAGAGGAAAATTTGACAGATCATCAACGCATAACATTTAAGCATAAGTAAGACGCATGGTATGATCAACACATAGTATGTGAAACGCATAATCATAGCTCACTTGCACCTTGCGTTTGTAAATTCCAATTCCACAATTGCATACACAACATTAGCATATGAGAAATTCTCATGCTTCCTCAAGTTGGGATGATAGTGAGTCGGGAGTTGTTGTTGACCTCAGTATTGTCCCCTGTTCGTTTGAATTTCTTATTCGAATTAAATTGAATTTCTTAACTCGTTGCACAAAAATAGATTTATCATTTCCGTACAAGGATGTGTCGAGAATTACTCTAGATGTGATCATGATTAAGCAAGTTTTCCTATAAAGATCCGAGTATAAGCATTTATAGGTTTCCTGGTGAGTCCAGTGTCGAATGCAGGGATTTGTAATAACTAGGCGTTGAGATTAGATACTTGACTATACATGTAATATGTGCATTTGTTAGTTGTATGTGTCTAAAACTATACATAAAGAATGAAAAAAATTTCCTATAATTAACAATGAGGTGGACGCGGCGATGGGTAGTCATATGTCATTTAGCTTCAGATAGCATGCGTTGAGAATGAATGGAACCACGCGATAGAAGTAGAGTTGAATGCAAGAGCTAGTTGTTACCTAAACTTTCTAAGTACAATTACATACCTACAAACTGCATTTGTGAATCCATCTCTCGATGTTTCGACGCCACATTAATCTTATCTCTAAGACGCATGGTAAGTTTGCGTTGGCAAAAGATGAACATACATCTCTACAACTCATCTAGTCTTAATTAATGCTAAAGATTAACTATCCACTCTCTCAAGCTCGACAGTCATGCTTACTACATTTGTTTGTCAGACAAAGTTATGCAAGCTAAAGATATGCATTAATCAAGATGTAACATACTCAGAATTGCTAAAGAAAAACTAACTTTTAACATTTAACTCATTTAACATTTAGACAACATGGTGTAAAGTATTTAATACGGAAATAGATGGAAGATGATGGTCAATCAAACTCATATTAAGACAATAAATCATTCTCTCGAATGTCATTAACAAAATATAAGCAAGAAGGAGAGAAATGGAAATAAAACATAAATGAAGGGCGTCAAGCCGCCACTGGCAACGTCTTGCTTCATGGAGGCTTGAGATGGTTGCTATCTGATACATAGATTCCACAAGGTGAAGATTCTCACTCACTGGGAGACGACTCTGAAGGTGCTCAGAATCCTTCTCCCAGAAGAGCTCAAAATGGAGGCTGGTTATGGTGAGGGAGAAATAATGCAGAGCTTTCGCCTCTTGAACTGGTCTCTGCTTCCTTGTTTTCTTGGAGAAGCTGTTGGGCTATTTATAAGCGTCAAAAAGTTGATATCATGATGACCTGACACCTTTGCATTAAATTTCAGCCACGCTGCATAGACTTTTCAGATTGTCAGCCTATTTGTTCTGCCATGATCTGACTGGGTGTTGTCCTTTTTCATAATGACATGACAGCTGTTTGAGCATGCGTCTGTGTCTACTATTTCTCGACGCATGGTCTCAACGCATGGGCTCGACGCATGGGTTTCCACTTGTTCTTGCAGCAGCTTCGTCTCTTCGTACTTGATTGTTTGCGCTTCTTTTCTTCTTAACCCTGCGTTAGGAACAGAAAAGCTTATCGTTTTTCAGGTATTTTCTTTTGTAAATAGTGCCTATGCATGGTGATACATTTTTCATCATTCAACTACCAAAATCATGCGTTTAGCTCCAAAGTTACTCTAATTAAATCAAATAGTGACTATAATAACTTGTATTCTACAAGTTATCATCCCTTATCTACATAATTGGCTACTTCTAACTCATTAGGCTCTTGTTGATTTGCCATAGCTGCAAGGGAAGCTATTGATGGTGGACTTGCTTGAGCTTGGCTTCCTGGAGACAATTTAGATAAAGCATTAGTGATGGAAGCCAATTGAGCTTTTAGAGAACTTACCTCGTCCATCTCATATCGTCCGGTGGCTTTTGGAATAATTGGAGAAGACCGTTCACATGGCCAATTGTACGATGCAGTGGCCAAGTCTTCTAGTATGGTATAAGACTCTTGAGCATTTCTTTGAAAAAATTGAGCCTCCAACGGTTGCATCTAGAAAGGATTTGGTTAAGCTTGCTAATCCATTGTAGAAGAGTTGAATTTGCAACCAATCCGGGTAACTGTGTTGAGGGCATCTTCCCAAGAGATCCTTATACCTCTCCCAAGCCTTGATAACTTGTAGAAATACAAGTTATTATAGTCACTATTTGATTTAATTAGAGTAACTTTGGAGCTAAACGCATGATTTTGGTAGTTGAATGATGAAAAATGTATCACCATGCGTTGGCACTACTTACAAAAGAAAATACCTGAAAAACGATGAGCTTTTATGTTCCTAATGCAGGGTTAAGAAGAAAAGAAGCGCAAACAATCAAAGTACGAAGAGACGAAGCTGTTGCGAGGACAAGTGGAAACCCATGCGTCGAGCCTATGTGCTGAGCCCATGCGTTGAGACCATGGGTCGAGCCTATGCGTTGACAATCTGAAAAGTAGAAACAGACGCATGCTCAAATAGCTGTCATGTCATTATGAAAAAGGACAACACCCAATCAGATCATGGCAGAACAAATAGGCTGACAATCTGAAAAGTCTATGCAGTGTGGCTGAAATTTAATGCAAAGGTGTCAAGTCATCATGATATCAACTTTTTGACGTCTATAAATAGTCCACAAGCTTCTCCAAGAAATGGAGGAAGAGAGACCAGTTCAAGAGGCGAAAGCTCTGCACTATTTCTCCCTCACCATAACTAGCCTCCATTTCGAGCTCTTCTGAGAGAAGGATTCTGAGCATCTTCAGTGTCGTCTCCTAGTGAGTGAGAACCTTTCACCTTATGGAATCTTTGTATCAGATAGCAACCATCTCAAGCCTCCATGAAGCAAGACGTTGCCAGTGGCGGCTTGACGCCCTTCATCTCTATTTTATTTCCATTTCTCTCCTTCTTGCTTATATTTTGTTGATGACATTCGAGAGAATGATTTATTGTCTTCATATGAGTTTGATTGACTATCATCTTCCGTCTATTTTCGTATTAAATACTTTACACCATGTTGTCTAAATGCTAAATGAGTTAAATGTTAAGAGTTAGTTTTTCTTGAGCAATTCTGAGTATGTTACATCTTGATTAATGCATATCTCTAGCTTGCATAACTTTGTCTGACAAACAAACGTAGTAATCATGATTGTCGAGCTTGAGAGAGTGGATAGTTAATCTTTAGCATTAATTAAGACTAGATGAGTGCAGAGATGTAGTTCATCTTTTGCCAACGCAAACTTACCATGCGTCTTAGAGATAAGATAAATGTGGCGTCGAAACATCGAGAGATGGATTCACACACGCAGTTTGTAGGTATGTAATTATACTTAGAAAGTTTAGGTAACAACTAGCTCTTACGTTCAACTTTACCTCTATCGCATGGTTCCATTCATTCTCAATGCATGCTATCTGACGCATTGTTTTACATATGACTACCCAACGCCGCGTCCACTTCATTATTAGTAGTAGGAAATTCTTTTCATTTTTTTATGTATAGTTTTACACACATAATCAACAAACGCATATATATTTACATGTACAGTCACCGTATAGTCATACATTTAGTCTCAACGCCTAGTTATTACAAATCCCTGCGTTCGACCCTAGACTCATCAGGAAACCTATAAATGCTTATACTTGGGTCTTTATAGGAAAACTGTCTTAGTCATGATCACATCTAGAGTAATTCTCAAAGCATCCTTGTACGGAAATGATAAAATCTAATTTTTTTGTGCAACGAGCTAAGAAACTCAATTTAATTGGAATGGAAATTTAAACGAACAAAACCACCGAACAAGTTTTTGGCCCCGTTGCCGGGGATTTGAATTAATAATTTAGTTTTGATATTATTTGTTGATTTATGCAAAAATCTTTATCTTGGGCCGTACTGAGTGTTTTGCCGAAGACGTTTCTGACAGATTATGAGCAAGGAAGAACAACCTTCGTTCATTTCTGACCCTGAGATCGAGAGAAACTTTCGGAAAAGAAACAACTCATCAAAGGCGGCGACAACTTTGGGAAGAGAAGCAATTGAAAAATCAAGCCAACCAGCCTTTGAGAGCCAACAACAATTGAGCTAACACCAGGCGACAAAGTAATGAACGACGCGTTGGCCCAAAATTTTCACAAATTGGACGCGGCGTTAGCAATCTCAAATTTTCGGAGAATTTTTTTTTACGAGATTTGGAACGCCGAGTGCCCTGATCAGCGCCACAGGTAAACTATGAACAAGATGTTCTAGTGATTTATTTTGAGATCCAGGGAATTTTTCCTCATGGTGCCGCAAAGCTGATGAATGAAGACGGCATCAACGCATCCAAAGTTAAAGGTCAACGCGTGAAACCATATTTTGGAGACTGCCTTGAACGCGACAAAGTAACGGTTGACCTAGCAAAGATCGAATGAGGAAAAGATGGACGCGCCCTGCGTTGACAACAAGCATTTATATCCCAGGAACGCATCCTAACTTTTTTCTTTTTTCCTCACCGCATCATTTTATTTCTTATCACATTGTTTCAATTCTTACCGCATTGTTTCATTTCTCCCTTTTCGTCATTTGATTTGATTTGATTTGATTTGATTTGATTTTATCTTATTTTTTTTATTATTATCTGCTTTGAAAAATTTTGTTTGGGGGTTATCTATTATCTTGCGTTGAGTGAAAACTGAACTGCAAGGCGTCGATATCTAAAACGATGCGATAGAATTATCTCGACGCCTAGAGGGGAATCTGAAGCGATTCTGTCAGATCGCTCAGATCAAGAATTCGAAAAGGCTGTTGGCGCTAAAGTCGGCTGATATCGACGGATGTCAGACCATTTAATGCGGCTATGATGTCACGCATCGAGCCGATAACCCACGCGCACAGCCAAAAAACCCTTTATAAACCCCTCTTCACCCTTTTCCAGGTTACGCTCCATATCTCTCTGAATTCTCAGATTTCCAGCACAATTTCCGGTCTGTTGAAAAATCTTCCGATTCTCACCCATTTTTCTCTCTTTTCACCAATACCATATCTATGGCTTCCAAGAAACCCACTTCCTCCAAAAGCCCTAAACGTATGGTGTCACACCCCCTCCTAAATTACCCATCTAACCTAAGGGGGAGTGTGAAGACAATAAACATCACCCCTCTTGTGACGCATATTGTCCTAACTTTACATTCTTTTCCTATACATACATTTACTCATATACAAACATAGAACACAGTCATACATCACGTGCTTATAACTTGATACAATTTCCTGTATAGGGTACACCTTTAATACATAGCATAAGTTCATATTCATATCCATAATACAATATACACAACTCTATCAACAGTCCCCACTCAAAACTACATGTTCCACATGCCATTTACATAAACATATGCAACGTACAACTCTCAGACTTGATTGTATCTTGATAACTCGAGACTTAGGCAGGGTGAGCTGAAATAGGCTCACCGGGAACGTCCTTGCTACCTGGGAAGAGAAAAGGAAAACATTGGAAAACATAAGCTAATAGCCTAGCGAGTGACAATCTTTGTAAAACGGCATTCATATAAAATAGGCATGTTTCATATAACAAATAAATAAGAGTTTAACATTTGTTCAAATGTAACATACTTTCCATGAAATCCATCATTCTCATAAATCAATACTAAAATCATACAAAAGTGTTTTCCAAGGAATTTATCAATATCAACTAGTTTTCAAACTTTTCCCTTAGTTGAGGCGGAGCAATGCTTCTACGCACTCAACGTCGAAAATCACCTTAGTTGGGGTGGAGCAAGGCTCAACACACCCAACGTCGAAATCATCCCTGGCTTCAAGCAGAGCAAGCTCGATGCACTAGCCAGCTTAATCTCTATGTGCACATAGGAATATGACGGGTTGCCCATGTACCTTCTCATGTCCTTGAGTATTGGGTCCCGGGGAAACTCACGTGCCTTCTCGTGTCCTTGAGCACTGAGCCTCCTCTAAAACGTTTCAGAATTTCGTTCACATAGTAGTTCATATGAAAATCTTTCATGAAAATCAATATATCACGATAAACAATAATTCAAAACATGCCATTGAACATCTTATAGAAACGTAATAAACATGCCTTGTGAACAACATCATCAAACATCATGCTTTTAAGAAAACAATTCATCTCAAAGTCATAACTCATAAGAAAACCAAGCTAAACATTTTCAATAAATTTCGTTTCAAAGCAAGAAAAGTGTCACTCACAACTCTTTCTAGGCTTTACGTGGGTTATATACTTTTCCTATTTCTTCTTGGCCTGCAAAAGAAATATACCTTGCGTTAATCAACTTTAGTTCCCTTTCCTTTTCTCTACTGTCTTATAACGAGAGCCTCAGCGATACCCGCCGAATAATACTGTTACTAGCGATACTCGATGGAACAGCACCAGCGTTACATACCTTCGCAGCGATACTCAGCGTTATCTAGCGAGATCTGTGAGATGGAAGGTTCCTTTGCGTCTCAGCGATACCCGTCTTGCTACAAATTCCCAGACAGTGTGCCGATACTTGATTTTCCAACGGTACTCTGCACTGTAATTTCTTCCTTTCTTCTTGTTCCAACTTCAACTATTAAAAGTCACATTTCCATACGGATTCAGGGTTTCTTCTCTTCTGCAAACTTATAGGAAATCACGTTCTATAGCTTACCTTAAAATTTCAGGGTGTAGCTCCTCTTCGTTCTTACGATATTCCGAAGTTACCTCCCGCTGTTCCGGATTGCGAGTTGATCTTGTAAACTCTGGTTTCCTAAGGATTCACATAGTAAATCTTCAATTTCGGCATCACCATCCTTTACAAAAGTTGTTAGGAATTATGTCAACTTACTAACCTTAAATTTTCAGCTCTGAACTCGGCTTCTTCCTCACGTTCTACTCCGAATATCAGTCACTGCTCAACCCAACCAAGTAACTTCAGTCATTCCCCTGTTCCAGCTTCGTTTTCAGCATCGATATGAGTCAAACTTCGTCCAAAATCCTCAAGAACACCTTCCTCAATCTTCTTCTGAAGTTTATCTGAAGAATAGAACCGACTTAAGCTCTCGAAATGTCCTTAAAAATGGTTAAACATTTAATTAATCCAGCTATATATACTACCGACTTAACCTTCACATACACCAGAACTTATGCTGCTAACTTACCTTTCATCTGCAGACCAGCGCAGGGTTCTCCTCTCAAGGCACGACACTCAAGCTAACTTCTCTTCCAACGCATGGTGGGCGTCCCCACACGCCTCCTATTTTGAACGCATATCTTTCCATCTTGCGATTCTACTTTTGTTGCGTCCAGACCATCCTGTCTTCAACACAGGTGCTTCCAACACATGTCTGTTTTCGACGCATCGACTTCAACACACAACTATCCTCAACGTAGAGTGACTTGAACGCATGGTTTAAGTGTGTTTCTTCCCCCATCAGAATTACTTATCTATCAGCGCGGGTGGCTAATTCAGCTCACCAACCTCCGTGAATGTCACAAACGCATGGACTTAGTCAATACTTAGCCAAAATTTACTTTCCAGAAATTCTTATTCTCGCTCTCAGCCACTTCTCCCTTTGAGACGCATAGCCACAACCGCATGGCTACACCTCAATGCTTGGCAACGCAAATCAGTGCTTACAATTCCTTACCCCCTTTTTAAGAATTTTGTCCTCGAAATTCAAGTAGGATTATGATAAGAAAAGATGAGGGTACTTGATTTTCATTTGTTCTTCACCTTCCCATGTTGCTTCTTCGATTGATGGTTTCTCCACAATACCTTCACAAGCGGTATTGTTTTTGTTCTTAACACTTGTTCTTTGCGATCAAGAATTTGCACAGGTTCTTCTTCATAGGTCTTCATTCACTTGAATAGGTTGCGTTTCTAAAACATGCGTAGGATCGGGAATATACTTCCTCAATAGAGAAACATGGAACACATCGTGTATTTTGGACAATTCCGTAGGCAATGCTAAACGATATGCTGAAGGCCCTATGCGTTCCAGAATCTCATACGGTCCAATGTATCTTGGACTTAATTTTCCTTTCCTTCCAAATCTTAATATTCCCTTCCAAGGAGATAATTTCAGGAAGACTTTATCCCCAACTTCAAATTCTAAGTCTCGACGCCTTTTGTCTGCGTAACTCTTTTGTCGATCCTGTGCGGTTTTCAATTTCTCTCTTATAAGTTTCACATTTTCAGAGGTGGCTTGAACTAATTCTAGCCCTATTAACTTCCGTTCTCCTACCTCACCCCAGCATATAGGAGTTCTACAACGCCTACCATATAACGCCTCGTAAGGTGCCATTCCAATGCTGGAATGATAGTTATTATTATAAGCGAACATCATTGTAAATCATACTTCATAAGAACATTTTTAATAACATAGAATTGAAGAATAAAATAGTCACTCACAACTCTTTCTAGGCTTTACGTGGGTTATACGCTTTCCCTATTTCTTCTTGGCCTACAAGAGACATTTACCTTGCGTTATTTAACATTAAATCTTCTTCCTTTTCTAAACCACCATTATAAGCGAGAATCCTAGCGATACCAACCAACAAGAGTTGTTACTAGCGATACTTGATGGAGCGACACTAGCGTTACCTTACCTTAGCAGCTATATTCAGCGTTATCTAGCGAGATCTGTGAGACGGAAGACTCCTTTGCGTCTCAGCGACACCCGTCTCGCTATCAGTACCTAGACAGCGTGTCGATACTTGATTCTTAGCGGCAGTCTGCACCGTTATTCCTTCCTTTCTTCTTATTCTTACTTCAATCTATTAAAAGTCACAATTCCATACGAATTCAGGACTTCTTCTCTTCTACAAACTTATAGGAAATTAAGTTCTATAGCTTACCTCAAAGTTTCAAGGCTTAACTTTTCCTCGTTCTCTCGGTATTCCGGAATCACGTCATTCTGTTCCGGATTGCATATCAATCTTGTAAGCTCTGCTTTTCCTAAGGATTCACATAGTAAATCTTCAATTTCAGCATTACCATCCTTCACAAAAGTTGTTAGGAATTATGTTAACTTACTAACCTCCAATTTTCAGCTCTAAACTCGGCTTCCTCTACAGCTTCTACTCTGAATATCAATCACTGCTCAAACTGTGCGACTTCAGTCATTTCTCTGTTCCAACTTCGTTGTCAACATCAATATGAGTCGAATCTCGCCCAAAATCCGCAAGAACACCTTCCTCAATCTTCTTCTGAAGTTTGTCTGAAATATGGAACCGACTTAAGCTCTCGAAATGTCTTAAAAATGATTAAACATTTAATTAATCCAGCTATATATACTACCGACCTAGCCTTTACAACCACTAGGACTTATGTTGCCGACTTACCCTTCACCCGCAGACTAGCGCAGGGTTCTTATCTCAACGCGAGGTATTCATGTTAACTTCTCCTCCAACGCCTCCAGCAACTGACCACACCCAACGCATGGTGTAGTCCTCAACGCCTCCTATTTTTGACGCATACATTTCTGTCATACAATACTACTTTCGTCGCGTCAAGACCATTCTGTCTTCGACGCAAGGTGACTCCAACACATGTCTGTCTTCGACACATCGACTTCAGCGCATAACTGTCCTCAACGCAGAGTGACTTAAACCCATGGTTCAAGCACATTTCCTCCCCCGCCAGAATTACTTATCCTTCAACGCGGGTAGCTACTTCAGCTCACTAACCTCCGTGAATCAACCACAACGCATGGACTTGGCCAACACTTAGCCAAAATTTTACTTTCCAAAAATTCTTGCTCTCGCTCACGACCACTTCTCCCTTTGAAACGCATAGCCACAAACGCATGGCCGCACCCTAACGCTTGGTAACGCAAATCAGTGCTTACAATTCCTTACCCCCTTTTTAAGAATTTTGTCCTCGAAATTCAAGTAGGATTACGGTAAGAAAAGGTGAGGGTATTTGATTTTCATTTGCTCTTCACTTTTCCATGTTGCCTCTTCGACTTGATGGTTTCTCCATAAGACCTTCACAAGCGGTATCGTTTTTGTTCTTAATACTTGTTCTTTGCGGTCAAGAATTTGCATAGGTTCTTCTTCATAAGATAAGTCTTCATTTACCTGAATAGGTTGAGTTTCTAAAACATGCGTAGGATTGGGAATATATTTCCTCAATAGAGAGACATGGAATACATAGTGTATTTTGGACAATTCCGTAGGTAACGCTAATCGGTAAGCCGAAGGTCCTATGCGTTCCAGAATCTCATAAGGTCCATGTATCTTGGACTTAATTTCCCTTTCCTTCCCAATCTCAATATTCCCTTCCAAGGAGATAATTTCAAGAAGACTTTATCCCCAATTTCAAATTCTAAATCTCGACGCCTCCTATCAGCGTAACTCTTTTGTCGGTCCTGTGCGGTTTTCAATCTTTCTCTTATAAATTTCACATTTTCAGAAGTGGTTTGAACTTATTCTGGCCATATTAACTTCCGTTCTCCTACTTCACCCCAGCATATAGGAGTTCTGCAACGCCTACCATATAACGCTTCATAAGGTGCCATTCCAATGCTGGAATGATAGTTATTATTATAGGCAAACTCCATTAAAGGTAGGTGAGTATCCCAGCTTCCTTTAAATTGCAGCACACACGCACGCAGCATATCCTCTAAAGTTTGAATTGTTCTTTCTGATTGCCCATCAGTTTGAGGATGGAAGGCTGTGCTAAATTTAAGTTTAGTTCCCAACGCATGCTGCAAACTTGGCAAAAATTTAGATGTAAACCTTGGATCCCTGTCAGAAACAATTGATACCGGTGCTCCATATTGACTTATTACTCTATCAACATACAATTTAGCCAATTGATCCAAGGTAGAAGTCACTTTGACTGGGAGGAATCTTGCGGTTTTAGTAAGTCTGTCTACTATCACCCCAATTCCATCATGACCACTAGGAGTTTTAGGAAGTCCAAATAAGAAATCCATTGTAATGTGTTCCCATTTCCATTCAGGTACGGGAAGTGGTTTTAAGAGTCCACCAGGTCGTTGTCTTTTCGGTTTAACTTGCTGACATATTAAGCATTTTGCTACACATTCAGCAATTTCTCGTTTCATTCCTGGCCACCAGTAATATCCTCTCAAAGTTCTGTACATTTTGGTACTACTCGGGTGCATCGCATAGGCAGAACCATGAGCTTCCTCTAGTATGGCGTTTTTCAATGTTAAATCGTTAGGAACACACAATCTTCCTTGTTTCAACAAAGTCCCATCACTTCTGATTTCAAAATCCACTCTTTTCTTAAGATTCACTTCTTCTACTATTTTCTTAAGTACTGAGTCTTCCATCTGTTTATTAACAATCTCCTCTGTCAAAGTAGGTCTTAGATGGAAGTGTGCAAACAAGCCTTCTAATGCGTCCACCGATAGAGATGCGTTTGACCGCTTAAGTTCTGTTGTTAATTCCGCCTTGATAGCGTTCATTGAAGCCTTGACTTGTCTTGACTTTCTGCTCAATGCGTCGGCCACCACATTGGCTTTTCCTAGATGGTATTCTATGGAGCAATCATAGTCTTTAATCAATTCCATCCATCTTCTCTGTCGTAAATTTAGTTCCTTTTGATCAAAGATATACTTCAACTTTTGTGATCGGAAAGAATGCGACACCTTTCTCCGTACAAGTAATGTCGCCAAATTTTCAAGGCTAACACAATTGCGACTAACTCCAAATCATGCGTCGGATAGTTACATTCGTGCTTCTTCAGCTGCCTCGACGCATAGGCAATTACTTTTCCTTTCTGCATGAGTACACATCCTAACCCCTGTCGTGATGCAGCGCAATACACTTCAAACTCCACTCCAGGGGTAGGCAATGTTAATATTGGTGCTGACACTAATCTTTCTTTCAACTTTTGAAAACTTTGCTCACATTCATTTTGTCCATTCAAACTTGGCTACCTTCTTGGTTAAGCTTGATAAGGGTAGTGCTATTTTCGAAAATCCTTCGACAAATTGGCGATAATAACCTGCTAATCCCAGAAAACTACGAACTTCTGTCACATTAGTCGGTCTTTCCCAGTTAACTATCGCCTCTATTTTCTGTGGATCTACACTTTTACCCCTTCTGCCGACACCACATGTCCTAGGAACATAACGTGATCAAGCCAAAATTCACATTTACTGAATTTAGCATACAATCATTCATTACGTAGTGTTTGTAATACTACACGAAGATGTTCTGTATGTTTTTCTTTATTCTCAGAATATACTAGTATATCATCGATGAACACTACAACGAATTGGTCAAGGTATGGATGGAATATACGATTCATGAGGTCCATAAATACAGCTGGAGCATTTGTTAATCCGAAAGGCATTACTAGAAATTCGTAATGTCCATACCTTGTTCTGAATGCCGTCTTTGGTATATCTGTTCCTTTGATCTTCACTTGATGATATCCAGATCGTAAATCAATCTTGGAAAATACTGAAGCGCCTTTAAGTTGGTCAAACAAATCATCAATGCGAGGTAATGGATACTTATTATGTATCATTACCTTATTCAACTGACGGTAGTCAATACATAATCTAAGTGTGCCATCCTTCTTTTTCACAAACAACACTGGTGCTCCCCACGGTGACACACTAGGTCGTACATACCCCTTGTCAATCAATTCCTGCAATTGTACTTTCAGTTCCTTTAACTCCTTTGGTGCCATTCTGTATGGAGTTTGTGAAATTGGTGCAGTTCCTGGGATTAATTCAATAGAGAATTCTATCTCCTTGTCAAGTGGCAACCCAGGTAGTTCTTCATGAAATACATCCAGGAATTCACTTACCACTAGAATATCTTCTGGTTTCAACTTACTAACCTATGCATCAATCACATAAGCAAGGTATGCTGAACAACCCTTGCTCAATAACTTTCTGGCCTTAACTGCAGATATTACACAAGTAGGAAGAATTTTCCTGTCTCCTCTGAAAATAACTTCAGTCCCTTCAAATCTTTTAAACACAACTTCCTTTTGGAAGCAATCCATAGTGGCACGATATTTGGATAAGAAATCCATCCCTAATATCACATCAAATTCCTGAATATCTAAGAGTATCAAGTTGGCTATCATAGCCACACCATCAATTTCTATCATACAATCTTTATACACTTCACTAGCTATCAACACATTACCAACAGAAGTATAAACAGACAATTCCTCAGGTAATGGTTCTATTATACTATTTACTCTTTTAGCAAACACTTTAGCAATAAAGGAATGCGTAGCACTAGGATCTATTAAAACGTGAGCAGAAGTATTACAAATAGAAATAGTACCGGTAACCACATTAGGAGCATCATCGGCTTCTTGTTGAGTCATAGCAAAGATTTTTCCTTCCTGTCTTAATCGTCCCATAGCTCCCTTCTGCCTTGTTCCACTAGTTCCCTCGTCAACATTTTCAGCAGTTCTTTGTGGCTGACCCACCACATGTGAGGCAGTTCTCTGCTCAGGTTTATCTTCTTGCATCAATTGAGGGCATTCTCGTTTAAAATGACCAGTCTGTCCACAGTTATAACATGCATTGGCCCTACACTGCCCCCAATGATACTTCCCGCAGGTGAGACACAGTGGTTTCTGTGTGGAACTAACTGTGGACTCACCAGGTCGCCCACTTCGAGAACCTTCTACTGACTGCGCTGGACCACCAACGTTCTTTGGTCCTTGCCCCCGTGTACCTCCACTAGTACTGGTCTTAAAAGTAGTCTGTCCACTCGATTTAGTTTTGAAGTTTCCTCCTTTAAACACGCCAGGTACAAATCTTCTTCCTGACTGTCCCGGAGTAACGCCAGAAGAGTGGACTACACATCCACTTTTAGATGAATCACGCTCCATCTTCTTCTCCATCAAACTCCTTTCTACCCGCATAGCTGCCTCCACTAGTCTAGAAAAATCCATCCATTCAACACTAGCGGTTACGGGAGTTTGTATTTCCTCCCGTAACCCTTCTTCAAACCTCTTACATCGATCAGTTTCATCTGCAATAACCGTCGTGGCATATTTAGACAGTTCTGTATATTTCTTCTCATATTCTACCACTGTCATAGATCACTGTATCAACCTCAAAAACTCATTCCGTTTAGCATCTCGGAATGATCTTGGACAATATTTTTCTTGGAAGACCTTCTTAAACTCATTCCAGTCTATTCCTTCTGTGTCTCCTCTTCTGCTTTCCACAATCTTCCACCAATCTTCTGCCCCTTTTTGGAGCAAAAATACTGCCAACTCCACTTTTCTGTCTTCAGGGCATCTCATTACACGATAGCATTTCTCGAGCAAATTTAGCCACGCTTCTTCCTCAACAGGGTCCACGGCGCCCTCAAAAGTAGTAGCACTTAAAGCCTTTAATCTTTCAATACTGTATTTCTTTTCTGGATCGGATTCCACTGATCCGATACTTGCAGCCAATCTCTGGGTAATTCTAGTAAATAGTTGTTCCTACATTGACCTCAGCTTGAGGATGACTAGATTCACCCTCAGACATATCTCCATGGTTCCCAGTAGCTTCAGGAGTTCCGGCTACTGCTTGCCTAGCTCGCCTGCCTCGAGGTGGCATGTTTCCTATAGGACAATACGACATTATCATTTACTAAAAATATACATGTTCCTACACTACAATGCATGATCCTATTCCCAAGACTCTTTCGCTCTGATACCAACTTGTCACACCCCTTCTCGGATTACCCACCTAACCTGGAAGGGAATGTGAAGACAATAAACATCACCCCTCTTGTGACGCATATTGTCCCATCTTACATTCCTATCTCTGCATACATTCTGCTCATATACATACATAGAACTCAGTCATACAACACATGCTTATAATATAATATTATTCCCTGTATAGAGTACACTTTTATTACATAGCATAATTTCACTTCCATATCCATCATACAATTTACAAAACTCCACCGCAGTCCCCACTCAAAACTACATGGTCTACATGCCATCTACATAAGATTATATGCAACGTACAACTCTCAGACTTGACTGTATTTTGAAACTCGAGACTTAGGCAGGGTGAGCTGATGTAGGCTAAGCATCGGGAACGTCCTTGCTACCTGGGGGGAGAAAAGGAAAACATTGGAAAACATAAGCTAACAGCCCAGTGAGTGACAAATCTTTGTAAAACGAGCATTCATTGAAAACAGGCATGTTACGTATAACGAATAAGTAGGAGTTTAACATTTTGTTCAAATTAAACATGCTTTCCATAAAATCCATTTATCTCATAAATCAAATCTTAAAACATACATGAGTGTTTTCCAAGGAGTTTATTAATATCAATTCAGTTTTTCAAACTTTTCCCTTAGTTGAGGCGGAGCAACGCTTCTACGCACTCAACGTCGAAATCGTCCCTAGCTCAATGCGGAGCAAACTCGACGCACCAACCAAATCAACCTCTATGTGCACATAGGAATATGGCGGGTTGCCCAAGTACGTTCTCATGTCCTTCAGTACTGGGTCCCAGGGAAACTCACATGCCTTCTCGTGTCCTTGAGCACGGAGCCTCCTTTAAAACGTTTTAGAATTTCGTTCACATAATAGTTCATATGAAAATCCTTTCATAGAAATCATACAAAACTTTAATCAATAACATTTCATAAAATTGCTTTCTATCAACTTTAGAAATATATAACATGCCTCATGAGTAATGCAATCAACCTTAAGCATATTAAACAGTTCATTGTAAATCATACTTCATAAGAACATTTTTAATAACATAGAATTGAAGAATAAAATAGTCACTCACAACTCTTTCTAGGCTTTACGTGGGTTATACGCTTTCCCTATTTCTTCTTGGCCTGCAAGAGACATTTACCTTGCCTTATTTAACATTAAATCTTCTTCCTTTTCTAAACTACCATTATAAGCGAGAATCCTAGCGATACCAACCAACAAGAGCTGTTACTAGCGATACTTGATGGAGCGACACTAGCGTTACCTTACCTTAGCAGCTATATTCAGCGTTATCTAGCGAGATCTGTGAAAAGGAAAACTCCTTTGCGTATCAGCGACACCCGTCTCGCTATCAGTACCCAAACAGTGTGCCGATACTTGATTCTTAGCGGCAGTCTGCACCGTTATTCCTTCCTTTCTTCTTGTTCTTACTTCAATCTCTTAAAAGTCACAATTCCATACGAATTCAGGACTTCTTCTCTTCTACAAACTTATAGGAAATTAAGTTCTATAGCTTACCTCAAAGTTTCAAGGCTTAACTCCTCCTCGTTCTCTCGGTATTCTGGAATCACCTCATGCTGTTCCGGATTGCATACCAATCTTGTAAGCTCTGCTTTTCCTAAGGATTCACATAGTAAATCTTCAATTTCAGCATTACCGTCCTTCACAAAAGTTGTTAGGAATTATGTTAACTTCTAACCTCCAATTTTCAGCTCTAAACTCGGCTTCCTCTACACCTTCTACTCTGAATATCAATCACTGCTCAAACTGTGCGACTTCAGTCATTTCTCTGTTCCAGCTTCGTTGTCAACATCAATATGAGTTAAACCTCGCCCAAAATCTGCAAGAACACCTTCCTCAATCTTCTTGTGAAGTTTTTCTGAAATATGGAACCGACTTAAGCTCTCGAAATGTCTTAAAAATGATTAAACATTTAATTAATCCAGCTATATATACTACCGACCTAGCCTTTACATCCACTAGGACTTATGTTGCCGACTTACCCTTCACCCGCAGACTAGCGCAGAGTTCTTATCTCAACGCGAGGTATTCATGTTAACTTCTCCTCCAACGCCTCCAGCAACTGACCACACCCAACGCATGGTGTCGTCCTCAACGCCTCCTATTTTTGACGCATACATTTTCGTCATACAATACTACTTTCGTCGCTTCAACACATGTCTGTCTTCGACGCATCGACTTCAGCGCATAACTGTCCTCAACGCAGAGTGACTTAAATGCATGGTTCAAGCACATTTCCTCCCCTGCCAGAATTACTTATCCTTCAACGCGGGTAGCTATTTCAGCTCATTAACCTCTATGAATCAACCACAACGCATGGACTTGGCCAACACTTAGCCAAAATTTTACTTTCCAAAAATTCTTGCTCTCGCTCACGACCACTTCTCCCTTTGAAACGCATAGCCACAAACGCATGGCCGCACCCCAACGCTTGGTAACGCAAATCAGTGCTTACAGAAGAAATCCGCCAAGGAAAAGAAAATCAGGCCAATAAGGGCCAGGGAAGAAGAAGCCGAGAAAGATGTCCTTCCGCTAAAAAGGAAAAATGAAAAAGCAAAGGACGAGGGGACATCTGAGGCTATCGCATCATCGGTCGCCGCATCACCTGTTGAGCGGCTAGCAGCGAAAGCGGCAAAAAGGTCTAAGAAGCTAAGAGACGACATCAAAAAAATGAAAGAAAAGACGGAGTCGTTTCTCGCCGCTAAGAAGAAAAGAAAAGAGGAAATTGCGGCTGGCGAACAAGCTCTTGATAAGGCCGTGAGAAAAGCCGAGTTTCTTCGTCGCATAGCAGAGATTGCGACGGAGTTAGAAGTAGAGTTGGAAGTAAGTGATGCAGAGAGGCCACCAAAAGCTGAACGCATCAAAAAAAATATAAAAAAGATAAGGGAGGAGAAGAAAGAAAAAGAGGTAGTGTTCACCAAGGAGAAGCTACCAGAGAAAAAGAAGAAGAATGAGGTGGCTAAGGCACCTGGAGTTGTTATCAGGGGCTTGGACGCAGGCAGAGCAAGGAGAACGCCTGCTAGTCCCATCAAGAGGAACGAGAAAGGAAAAGAAAAATTGGTTGAGGAACCAATAAAGGAGGCGGCGAAGAGCTGAAAGAAACAGTACAGTAGGCTCTACACTGAAGTGGGATTTTTCCCAGAGCCAATTGAGCTGCCCGCCTTCATTATACAAGGAGTCGACACATTGGGTTGGAGGCAATTTTGTGAAAGTGGCCAAGTCATCCAACCCACCGCCGTGGAGGCATTTTACGAAGGAACAATTCACCGCAAGGCACATTTAGTCAAAGTTGAAGATGAGGCGGTTTCCTTCGAGCCTCAAGAGATCAACGCGTTGTTTGATCTTCCCAACATCGCGGCGGCGGAAGGTAACAGAATAATATTGACGCCTACAGACGCCGAAATGAATGACGCCCTCACAATCATCGCCAAACCGGGGTCAGAGTGGAACACTTCCCCAAAGGGCATTCAGTCATTGGCACCTAACTCGCTTGATCGCCGAGGCCAACCTGTGGCTTTATTTCATCAAGTGGTCGCTGCTCCCCACAACGCATGACGCCTCAATTTCAAGAGACCGCGCCATGGTCATTTACTGCATCATGCGAGGAATTAAGCTGGACGTGGGACGCATCATTGCCCCACAGATTCGGGGGTTGTTCTTCAAGCCAAGGGGTCAGTTATTCTTCTCCTTTCTTGTGACTAGATTGTGCGCCAAAGCAGAATTCATGGAGGATGCGCCAGTCAGAGCAGTAAATAGAGTCCTTTCAGCGCAAAGTTTGAGACGAATATGAAAGGACTCACCGCATGTGCTTGACGCGGCTAACTCAAAGAAGAGGTTGCCAAAGTCACAAGAACCATCATCCCTCCAACCTCCTCAACCAAAGAAGAGGAAACTGGTCAAGAAGACTTTTGAGATTCAGGCATCGAGTTCACAACCTGGTGAAGCTGAAGAAGCTGTTCAGCTCGACGCCTACACCCAAGCCTTGACCATTTATACTCCTCCCATCGCCCCAATCACTGAGGAGCCCTCTTCACCACCAACTTCCCCTTCTCTTTCCCCTAAAATCCAAAATGAGCCACTCCATCTCCCTACCACCCAACGCGACCTTCCAACGCCTCTTCAGCTTCCTATGGCAGACTTAAACGAAGAGACGAAGGAAGTGTCGCCGCCTTCTTCACCCCACTTGGAGTTAACCCTCTCCCCGCCTCAAGTATCCACCTTTCGAGAGGCAACTCCACCACCACCACCACCACCACCCGTTGAGCCGACCCTGACTCTGGATCCTGAGGAGTTAGCGCCCTTTCACTTCTCACCACCTTGCCATGAACCTCAATTTTCCAATCTTCCAACTCCACCAACTACCAAACCTTCTGCCCGCCCAACATCTCAACCGCAGGCAGAAGCAACTACCAGCACTTATCATCAAGAAGAACCGTATCACTTGCGGCACGCCTCTGCTCCGCTGCCGTTTGTTGATTTAAATTTGGATGATTTGCTGCGGTACTTGGATGATGGGATCCTTCACCCCATCATGGGAGATTTGGATGAAATTCGGCGCAAGGAGATGGAAAGTCTCCAGCGGCTACAAGAGTTAGCTCAATAACTTTAACAATTGGGTCAGCAACTGACTCAAATGGCGCAGCAACAATCGGAGCTTTGGAGTTTTGTTCAACGCCAAGCCCGGCGTCAGGACGAACAGTTCAGCACTTTGATGAATTATATTCATGAAGTGTTCGTCCAACGCGCATCCCAGCGCCAGTTATCCCTACTTCCCTTCACAACCCCTACAGTTCAACGATCCAAATACTCCCCCTGCAGACAACAATGACAACGCCCCGGGGAGAACTTAAATTTGGGGGTGTTCTTTTGGTTTATTTTTCCCTTCTTTTCTTTAGTGTATTTCCTTTGATTTTTTTTTTTTTTTTTTTTTTGTAATTAGTACAACGCATAGTACTTTTGCATCAATACCATATCTTCATGAATCTTTTTGTTCTCTTTAGTTTGTACTTTCAATTATTTCTGGCTTTATTATTCTCTTCGCCTTGTTTTTGTTTATGCGTCCAACCTCCATGATAAAATTTATGCGCTTCACCTGTAGACTTATTGAAATAAGAGGATTTACCCGCAAGCCTTAGGATATTACACTTGGTAAATTACTTCTAAGAGTTAGTATGCGTTGCAAGCTTTGCCTCAAACCTCTTTTACAAAATTTTTCTAAGGCAATCTCATTACTCGATTTCAGTAATGAGGACCTTGCTACCTTCAAATTTGGGGGTAAGAAAGGTTTGAGCCATGCGTTCAGAATTCAAAATAAAAATATATATATATATATATATATATATATATTTTTCCTTTGGACAAACAACTCCGCTGACAACGCATAAAATTAGCCTATTAAGAGTTGAGTTGAGAATGACTCTTTAACACCCATAATCAAAGGTGAGAGTCCAAGATCAGCGCATAGTAAATAAACGGTACCACTGTCAACGCAACCAAAAAGGAACGCGATAAGTGCCGAGTTGTGAAAGGGTATTTGCTCGATGTTGGCTGCCTCCATGCACCCGATCGTTGGTATGCCAAAACGAAGGTAGATAGCCCAGATCAACGCAAGTCCACAATTAAAGAAAAAAAAATATTTTTTTGAAACTTTATGAATGAATGAACTCCAAGGCACATTACTAAAATTGAGGACATCAGATTGGCTGGAAATGAGTAAGGGTATTTTTGAGGAATAAGCTTGCCACATCTAAAAATTAGAAGTACTTTCAAAGCGTCGATTGAAAAAGGGCTTGGTATGGTTATCTGATTGTTGATGTAGTCAAGGATTAGAAGGCATGTTGAGAGGGTGCGCTTTTACTTAGACTTGGGCTGTAGAATTTAATAAATCTTCAAATAAATGTTCGAGGACAAACATTAACTCAAATTTGGGGGTGTGATAACTTGTAGAAATACAAGTTATTATAGTCACTATTTGACTTAATTAGAGTAACTTTGGAACTAAACGCATGATTTTGGTAGTTGAATGATGAAAAATGTATCAACATGCGTTGGCACTACTTACAAAAGAAAATACCTGAAAAACGATGAGCTTTTATGTTCCTAACGCAGGGTTAAGAAGAAAAGAAGCGCAAACAATCAAAGTACGAAGAGACGAAGCGGTTGCGAGGGCAAGTGGAAACCCATGTGTCGAGCCTATGCGCTGAGCCCATGCGTTGAGACCATGCGTCAAGCCTATGCATTGACAATCTGAAAAGTAGAAACAGACGCATGCTCAAACAGCTGTCATGTCATTATGAAAAAGGACAACACCCATTCAGATCATGGCAGAACAAATAGGCTGACAATCTGAAAAGTCTATGCAGCGTGGCTGAAATTTAATGCAAAGGTGTCAGGTCATCATGATATCAACTTTTTGACGTCTATAAATAGTTCACAAGCTTCTCCAAGAAAGGGAGGAAGAGAGACCAGTTCAAGAGGCGAAAGCTCTGCACTATTTTTCCCTCACCATAACCAGCCTCCATTTCGAGCTCTTCTTAGAGAAGGATTCTGAGCATCTTCAAAGTCGTCTCCCAGTGAGTGAGAACCTTTCACCTTATGGAATCTTTGTATCAGATAGCAACCATCTCAAGCCTCCATGAAACAAGACGTTGCCAGTGGCGGCTTGACGCCCTTCATCTCTATTTTATTTCCATTTCTCTCCTTCTTGCTTATATTTTGTTAATGACATTCGAGAGAATGATTTATTGTCTTAATATGAGTTTGATTGACTATCATCTTCCGTCTATTTCCGTATTAAATACTTTACACCATGTTGTCTAAATGCTAAATGAGTTAAATGTTAAGAGTTAGTTTTTCTTGAGCAATTCTGAGTATGTTACATCTTGATTAATGCATATCTCTAGCTTGCATAACTTTGTCTGACAAACAAACGTAGTAAGCATGACTGTCGAGCTTGAGAGAGTGGATAATTAATCTTTAGCATTAATTAAGACTAGATGAGTGCAGATGCAAACTTACCATGCGTCTTAGAGATAAGATAAATGTGGCAGCGAAACATCGAGAGATGGATTCACACACGCAGTTTGTAGGTATGTAATTGTACTTAGAAAGTTTAGGTAATAACTAGCTCTTGCGTTCAACTCTACCTCTATCGCATGGTTCCATTCATTCTCAACGCATGCTATCTGACGCATTGTTTTACATATGACTACCCAATGCCACGTCCACTTCATTATTAGTAGTAGGAAATTCTTTTCATTTTTTTATGTATAGTTTTACACACATAATCAACAAACGCATATATATTTACATGTACAGTCACCACATAGTCATACATTTAGTCTCAACGCCTAGTTATTACAAATCCCTGCGTTAGACCCTGGACTCACCAGGAAACCTATAAATGCTTATACTTGGGTCTTTATAGGAAAACTTGCTTAGTCATGATCACATCTAGAGTAATTCTCAATGCATCCTTGTACGGAAGTGATAAAATCTAATTTTTTTGTGCAACGAGCTAAGAAACTCAATTTAATTGAAATAGAAATTTAAACGAACAAATTCAACGAACAAGCCTCATATAGTTGTTCATCCTCACGTTGGCGGAATGTTCCAATCTCCGTCCTTAGTCTTTGAGATTTAGCCAGTTGAAAATATTTGTTAAAGAAAGCTTGAGCTAAGATCTCCCACGTGGTGATGCTTATCCAGAGGTATGGTTTTCAACCAATCTTTAGCATGGTCCTGTAAAGAGAAAGGAAAAAGTCTTAGTTTAATTGCATCGTTAGAAACACCATTCATCTTTACCATCCCACATATCTTCAAGAAAGACCGTAGGTGTTGTGAGGATCTTCATTGGTTCTTCCTCTAAAGGCTAGCTCTTTAGCCATGTGGATCAATCCTCTAAAGGCTAGCTCCCGGTTTCAACTCAAAGTTGTTGACATTGATGGGCACATTTATAATGCCGGGTTGATTTACCGGTAATGTCGGTTGGAAGTAGTCCCGAATTTCCTTTGGTATCTCCTCCGTCATCTCCTCGATGTGATTGTGTTGAACCCTTAGATTCCTTCTACACGTCCATTCAATCTCGGCATCAAGAGGGAGAATATTAGTATTATCTCGAGGCATAAACTGACCAAAATAAATAAATAAATAAATAATAAATAAAATACAATAAAATAAAAGAAAAAAAAAAGAAAAATATAAAATACAATAAAATAAAATAAAAATAAATAAACAAATAAATAATCAACCAAATAATATACACCTCAAATTAAAATCTACCAATTCTAATATATATTAAATAACAAAAACCGTTCTTTAGGTCCTCGGCAACGGCACCAAAAACTTGATTGCGCCACTTTGAGTGTTAACCGCAAGTGTACGGGTCAAGTTATAATAGAAGACGGTAAAGTCCGAATATCGTTCCACTGGAGATCAAATTTCGAAGGTTAAAGTTACTTAGCTATTCTATAATCAAATCAATTTTATTTGAGGATAGGAATTTAATTTGAGAATTGTGGAAAATACAAACTAAATAAAGAAAGTAATAAAGTGAGAAACACAAAAGTCAAAAAGAGTTCTAGGGTAATGATTCATCATGCAATATTATAGATTTCATGGATTTTATTGTAATTCATATGCCTAAGTCTAGAAACTTAATTCCAAATTATTTTCTCTCAAAAACAACTCTTTCTCATGTAACTCGATTGATTACTAATCTCTTGAAACCAATACAAATTACATGTCATTGAGAATAGTCTTTGGCAACTTTTATTGTCAACCTAACTATTCTAGTGATAGATTATCAATAATTCATTGTTATAGATCAAGTTAAACATACAGTCTCTCAATCATACATCTAACCTAACATGTGAAGATGGCCAATCCACAAAAATTAAACACAATAACAATGAAAAGCATAATCATTCCAAAAAAACCATGGAAGTCTACAATATCAACATGAATTCATAAACAAATCATCAAGACCCTAAAACTAAAAAGTTTAGCCACTCATAGCTTGAAGCAACATGTTTAAACAAAATAAACAAAGAAAGTGTAAAGAAAGGGAAACTCTACTAAAAAGAGGCTCTTGATTGAGGTAGCACCGTCACGATCTCCTTGGCTCTCACGTCGGAATTCGAATGGCACCACGACTATCTCGAACTCTCTTCCTCTTCCTTGTAACTAACTAACTCTTTGAACTCTTTTATGAACTCTCACTCAATTCTCTCCTTCTTGTGGCTCTTTTGATCTGTAATTTCGTGCTTTGATTCATTATTAGGGTTGTTGGAAACCCCCAAATTTATAGAGTATTTCGCCCAAGAAAACTTTCCAAAAATACGTTTTTTTCAAATATGGAAACTGGCACTGCGGCGCTGTTGGAGAGATATTGCCAGAATCATTCAAAGTATAAAAGAAGAGATGTTGCTAGAATCATTAAGACCAAACTGTTCTAAAGATCAACGAGTTGCGGAACCCGACGTCGAGAAGATTAGTAGAAGTAGACGCTTGGCGGCAATTGTCATGTCAATATGCAAGTGGGTAACTAACTTAACCAGATCATGGTAGATCCAATGAACTGAGGACGTGAAGAAATCTACACAGCAGAGCATGGAATTGAATGCAAAGATGTCAGGTCATCATGAGACTACCTTTTTTGGTGCCTATAAATAACTCGAAAAACTTCATGCTGAAGACAGAGAGAAATACAGTGGTGAAAACTCTGCTCAAATTCTCCCTCAACCTCCATCGCCACCTCCTACTTTGGGCTCTTCTATGAGAAGATTCTGAGAGTTGCAAAGTCACCTCTCAGAGAGTGAGAATCCATCCACCCCCTGTGAAAATTATGTATCAAACAACCACCATCTCAGGCCTCCATGAAGCAAGACATTGTCATTGGCGGCTTGACGACTTTTATTTCCATTTCTCCATTATGTCCATCTTTCTTTCTTGTATTTTGTTACCGACAATCTAGAGATTCGTTTATTTTCTTAATATAAGTTTAATTGACATTAAACCTCCATCTTTACTCATTTTTAACACTCTTCGCCATGAATGATTGAATGTTTAAGGGGTTAAGTGCATGAAGTTAGCATTTTCCAAGTTTTACCTAAGCTTGTTTTCATCTTGTTTAAATGGATGCTTCAAACTTGCCTAAATCTAGGGATCGAATATGTTTTAAGTATGATCAACTGCTTGAAAGAGTAATTGAGAGAGTAAGTGATTAATCGTTGTCATTTAATAAGAAAAGAATTGGCTTTAGAGATAAAGACTTTTGCATGAAAAACTTCTCATGCGTCTTAGAGATAAGACTAATGTGGCATCGAAGCATCTAGAGATGCATTTTCAATCTTGAGTTAGGTAGCATGAATGTTACTTAAGTAAAACTTAGGATTCATCCATCTCCACACATGTTGTCTAAACATATTTGTAATTGACAAATTCATCTGTCTCCACCCCGCATTGGCACTCCACATGTTCATCCATCAATTTATTTTATGTATAAAGTCAACATTGCAAATATTTGTAATTATTGTATAGTTCATCGCATCATATCAAAGAATATTTTCAATGCATAATTATTACAAATCCATGTATTTGACCCTAGACTCCCTAGGAAACCTATTTAAACTTACACTTGGGTTTTGGTTTTTATAGAAAACCTTGCATATTAATGTATCAATCTTTGGTAATTCTCAACGTGAGATGAGGCCAATAGATGCATAACGCATCATGCATTCTAAACGCAATACTGTGCATAAATTGTAACGACCCGACTTCCTAGGACTTGAACTAGGTTGGCAATGACAACCTAGTTCAAGTCCTAGGAAGTCATCTAAAATGACTCATTTTCATAATTTTACAAAAAAATCAATGATTAAAATAAATATCTTTTGCAAAATTCAAATAACTGAAAATCTTTGATCGGGGTACCCCTTATACAATTTTAAAAAAATAACAAACTCGCATAAAACATCTGACCGTGAGAATTTCAAAAGAAAGAAAAAAAAATAAAGTTATGAATTCAAATGACATAACCACAATTCTTAAAGATGAAAACATTAAATCTCTTGTGCAGATGCATTTGACTAGTCCTAATGGCACGGTCAAGGTTTTCTCTCATCATTCGCCAAAGTGTCCTTTCGTTTACCTGAAAAATATAACATGAAAAGAATGAGTACAAAATACTCTGTAAGTGACCTACTACTGGGCTTACTAGCTTTGGTTGTTATCCTTTTATCATGTGCACACGTGTACCCAACATAGGCATAGGCATAGGCATAGACATAAGTACCGAACGCGGAGGCACGTAGTGATCCCGAAGGTCATAGTCATAAGCATAAACATAGGTGGTGATCACGGGGACACCTGTTGTGTAACGACCTGACCTCTTACTACCTAACTCGTCACTACAACATGCATGAACATCTACGTAAATACGATGGAAACAAGTAGACATGACATCATCTATTTTAAACAAATGAACATTTTTTATAAAATGGCCAAATTATCCAAAGTTTATTTAATCAACGTAGGAAAAGGGAAAAATACTTTAGCGGGGTACCCCTTTTATTATTGGGCAAAATCTCAAGAAAAGAATCGATATAACCAAGACATTTAAACAATAATTTCATGAATGCAAGTACAACTACCCTAGGCTAAGGTGCGGAAGTAGTATGACGGTCTCATGGTATGATCACAGATTTCCTCGGCCATGCGCCGGGCCACCATGCTCCTTACCTGGAAGGAAAACATAGAAAAAGGGTGAGTAAAATATACTCAGTAAGAGACCCACTACTGGGCCTAGCTGTTACCCTATTTGTCGTGTGCGCCCGCGTACCCGGCATAAGTATAAGCGTAGGCATAAGCTTAGGAAGCGTCCCGAGGGTACGCATTAACTAACATTATAACATGAACATAGGTGGTGATCCCGAGGGACACCCTTCGTTGCATAGTACAGTGAGGGTACGGGGCACAACAACAAGGCAACCTATGACGTGTCATGGCATAATTAATCTATAGTTGAGATTTCAGAGTCACAACACATAAGCATGAGAAATAACCTACAATACAACTATTTGACATGCCTGAATAATTATAGCAACAACATTCGAAACATGGGTTCATAGCGACATTCAAAACCAACAACGCCGTAGACAGTATATATCACTAAAAACCCGATAGTAAGTCCCTTACCTGCGAGAGCGAAAAGGATTGACACTGACGATACTGAGCGTTACGAGCGATACTGAGTGTTACGAGCGTTACCGAGAGATACTGAGCGTGTCCGCGAGACAGCAACTTCCTTACAATGCAGCAACGCGCTACGTAGGCTGTGACAGTGCGTTGCGGGGAGGACAGGCGACGCGGCGATGCAGGCTGACGATGCGTCGCAGAGAGGACGGGCGACGCGGACTGATAATGCATCGCGGGCTAATGATGCGGCAACGCGGACTGACGATGCGTCGAGGCTAATGATGCAGCAACGCGGACTGATGATGCGTCGAGGGCTAATGATGCGGCAACGCGGACTGACGATGCGTCGAGGCTAATGATGCGGCAACGCGAACTGATGACGACCAAGACGCTGCGGCGCGGCAACTATGACGATGCCACAACGCTGAGCACTACGACTAAGGCCACATCGTCAGGGCTGGAGCGCTGCGGCTGAGTGACGGGGACAAGCGAGAATATGACCGACGAAGGGTGACTCCAGAGAGGAAAACTAGACTGCCTCTTTTCTTGCTGCCTCCCCTTCCTTCTCCTCTTCTAAAACGCCCCCCCACGTTCAAAAATCAACCGGAGATCTCTCCCCCAACCGAAAACGGCACAGCCTTCTGCTGACTCTCAACTCCCTACACGCTTCCTCCGCTGTAAAACTATTATTAACGATAATTAAAATTTTTTTAAAAAAAAATTTAAAGGGAGGAAATGATTTATCGAAATTAGGGTCGTTACACTCTCCCCTCTTTGGGGGAACTTTCGTCCCCGAAAGTCCTAATCCTGAAAGATCTCAGGGTACCTTGACCTCATTTCATCCTCCCGCTCCCATGTTGCTTCCTTGAAACCGTGGTTCTGCCACAACACCATCACTAGTGCTATTTCCTTGTTACGCAAGGTTTTCACTTCCTTTGCCAAGATTTCTATGGGTACCTCCTCGTAGCTTAGGTCTTCCCTCAACTGTAATGGTTCATAGTCCACTATGTGAGAAGGGTCGGCGACATACTTCCTTAGCATGGAGACGTGAAACACATTGTGGACTGCGTCGAGAGACGGTGGTAGCGCCAACCGGTATGCCACGGGGCCAATCCGTTCCAAAATCTCGAACGGCCCTATGAAACGAGGACTTAGCTTCCCTTTCCTGCCGAACCTCAAGACGCCCTTCAACGGGGCCACTTTTAAGAACATGTGATCCCCCACGTCGAACTCCAGGTCCTTGCGTCTAGTGTCGGCATAACTCTTCTGCCTGCTCTGTGCGGACTGCATGCGCAATCTGATTTTTTGGATAGCCTTGTTTGACACCTGCACCAACTCTGGCCCTAGCAACCTTCGCTCTCCCACTTCGTCCCAGCAAACTGGAGACCTACAAGATTTTCCGTACAATGCTTCGAATGGCGGCATGCCGATGGTTGCCTGATAGTTGTTGTTGTAGGCAAACTCCATGAGGTGCAAGTAGGAGTCCCAACTTCCCGGGAAATCCAAGGCACAAGCACGCAACATGTCCTCTAGTGTTTGGTTCAATCGTTCCGTCTAGTCGTCGGTCTGCGGGTGGAAGGCCGTAGTGAAATCCAACCTAGTGCCCAAAGCCGCTTGGAGACTTTTCCAGAATTTAGAAGTGAACCGCGGGTCCCTGTCTGATACTATTGAGACTGGCACCCCGTGCAACCTTACCACCTCCTTCAGGTAGATCTGTGCCCATTTACCCATCGAAAAGGTGGGCTTCCCAAGGAAGAAGTGTGCGGACTTGGTGAATCTGTCGACTATAACCCAGATCACTGTATGGCCCAACATCGTCCTTGGTAAACCTCCCACGAAATCCATAGATACGTTCTCCCACTTTCACTCTGGGACACTTAGAGGCTGCAATAGCCCTGCTGGCTTCTGTCTCAGGGCTTTCACTTGCTAGCACACCAGGCATCTACTGACATACTCTGCTACTTCCTTTTTCATGTTATGCCACCAATAGTAACGTTTCAGGTCCTGATACATCTTAGTGTTGCCAGGGTGAATTGAGAAGGGAGAGTTGTGAGCTTCTGACAACAGTTTGCTCTTAAGTTCGCCGCTTGCCGGCACACACAAATGCCCCTGGAAAAGTAGACCGTTTTCCGACGATAGCGAGAAATTGCCGCTTTGACCTGCCATTAGCTGGTTAACCTTCTCAACAAGGTAGGGATCACTTTGCTGAGCGTTGATAAACCTCTGCCTTAGGATTGGCTGGACGGTCAACTGCGACAATTGTGAGGCGACCTCCCCGATAGAAACCGTAATACCTGCTTGCTCAAATTCTTTACACAATGGGGACTGCCTAGTGATCAGGACTGCCGAATGCACCGCTTTCCTACTAAGGGCGTCTGCAACCACATTTGTCTTGCCGGGGTGGTATAGTATTTCCACATCATAATCCTTTACCAGCTTCAACCATCTCCGCTGTCTCATGTTCCACTCCTTCTGAGTGAAGAAGTACTTTAGGCTCTTGTGGTCCGTGAAGATTTGTATCTTTCCACCATACAAATAGTGTCGCCAGATTTTTAGAGCAAAAACCACCGCTGCCAACTCTAAATCGTAAGTGGGGTACTTTGTTCGTGGGTTTTTAGCTGGCGAGAAGCATAGGCCACCACTTTACCGTGTTGCATCAGCACGCAACCCAAACCCTTCTTGGAGGCATCACTGTAAACCACAAAACCTCCCAGCCCGTCTGGTACTGTAAGTACTGGTGCAGAGACCAGTTCTGTTTAAGATTTTGGAAACCTTCCTCGCAGTCTTTACTCCACACGAAAGGAGCACCCTTCCTTGTCAACTGAGTTAATGGTGCGACGATGCGCGAAAAGTCCTTGACGAAACGATGGTAATAGCCTGCCAAGCCTAGGAAACTGCGCACCTCGGTAACTGTCGTAGGGCAGGGCCAGGTAGTAACTGCCTCAATCTTCGCAGGGTCAACTGAGATTCCGCCTTTTGACACCACGTGTCCCAAAAAGGACACCTGCTTCAGCCAAAATTCACACTTCGAAAACTTGGCGTACAGCTTGTTGGCTCGCAAGGTTTCCAACACTTGATGCAAATGCACCTCATGCTCAGCCTCTGTCCGTGAGTACACCAAAATGTCGTCAATGAATACAATTACGAAGGTGTCAAGGAAATCCTTGAACACCCGATTCATTAGGTCCATGAATGTTGCCGGGGTATTTGTCAAGCCAAACGACATCACAACAAACTCGTAATGTCCATATCTTGAGCGGAAGGCTGTTTTTGGAATATCGCTATCCTTGATCCTTAGTTGGTGATAACCGGACCGAAGGTCAATTTTTGAGAAAACCGTGGATCCTTGCAACTAGTCGAACAAGTCATCAATTCTCTGGAGCGGGTACCAGTTCTTGATAGTGACTTTATTCAATTCCCTGTAGTCGATGCAAAGGCGCATCCTCCCATCCTTCTTTTTCACAAACAGAACGGGTGCACCCCACGGTGACACGCTGGGTCGAACAAAACCTTTATCCAACAACTCTTGCAATTGAGTCTTGAGCTCCTTCAATTCTGCTGGAGCCATTCTATAAGGGGCCTTCGAGATAGGTGTCGTACCCGACTCCAACTCAATCGCGAAGTCTATCTCCCGATGCGGAGGCAAGCCTGGAAGATCTTCTGGAAACACGTCAGGGTAATCCCTCACTACTGGCTCTGAAGTCAAGGAAACCTCTGCCTCTCTTGTATCCACCACACTGGCTAAAATACTCCACGTCCCTTGGTTCAGTAGCTTACTGGCCTTCAAGGCTGAGATTACCTTCAACAAGACCACGGTCCCTGACCCTTTAAATTTGAAGCTTGTCGTAGAAGGAGGACTGAAAACCACCTCCTTACGGGAACAGTCGATGCTAGCGTGATTAGCAGCCAACCAGTCCATACCAAAATGACGTCGAAATCTCGCATTTTTAAGACTAGCAGGCTCACCTCAAGAGCACGGTTTGCTATTTCTATCTGGCATGCCTTCACCTTTTCAGTCGCTAACATAATCTCCTCGGACGGAGTGGACACAGACAATGCATAATGTAACGGCTCTACCTCTAACATGGCATATTTCACAAATACTGACGATATAAAAGAATGAGAAGAGTCAGAATCAAATAACACCAAGGCATGGTGTCCTAAGATGAGGAGTGTACCTGTCACCACCGTGCCCGATTTTTCTGCCTCCTGCCGGGTGGTAGAGTAGACTCGACCCTGATGTTGCTGCTTGTTCGGGCGCCTAGGGTGAGGGTGCGCGGGCTGGCCCTTGCCTTTAGAAGACTGCGTTCCTGGGCATTGCTTCGCGGTATGACCCTCCTGCTTGCACCTGAAACAAGCTCCCGTGCCAATCAGACAGCGCCCCTAGTGGCGCTTCCCACAGTTCTTACATACGGGCTGGTCTCTCCAGACTTCTCCTGCCTCCGTGGCCAATTGCTTATAGTGAGTGAAGGGCCTATCTGAGTGCGAACCCGTTTGCGGGGGCTCGGGTGCCTTTTGGTCTTCCTTTCGCTTCTGACCTACCGAGATCCCTACCATCAACGACCTCCGATACTCCTCACCTTCCCGGGCATCCGCATCGATTCTGACTACTGCTCGAAGTGCTGCGTCATAAGTCTTGGGGTCTTGAGAATAGACCAAACCTCACAGTCCAACCTTCAAGCCCTGAACAAACTCTTCTTCGTACTCTTCCACCGTCATCGCTCCCTGCTTCAGGTTTAGGAACTCTGCCTGCTTGTTGAACCGTGTATTCGCAGAAAAATACTTCTCATAAAACCACTCCTTGAACTGGGCCCACGTTGCTAGGCCATCTCGGGTGTCTATCATTCTCTTGGTTGACCGCTACCATATCTCAGCATTATCAGTCAGCATAAAGACGGCACACTGGAGCTTCTGTTCCTCTGGGCATCTCATGTAGCGAAAAATTGTTTTGATTGAGGACAACCACATTTCTGCCTTTGTAGGGTCCTTTAGTGAGCCATCGAAAGTACAAGGGTTAAATTTTCGAAAGTCCCTCAGGTGCTTCGCTTCTATAGACCAATCATGAACATTCTGGTTCTGGGCTGAGGTGGAGGTACTGCTGCTGGTGGGGTCAGCACTTGTTGAGATCGCGCAAATTGAGCAAAACGCTCATCCATCATCTCATTCATTTGACCTAGCACTGCGGTTGTCACTGCTTCTCCAATTGCCGTCGCCAGAGCTGTAAACTCGGAAGGGACGGCGGAAGGGTTCGTTCCCGGGTTAGCCTCCGCCATGCTCCATACTCGACTCCTTACTTGATTCCTCTACCACCCCACACCGGAAGGGTTTTCGTCTAAAGATACGTCATCTTGGACCTCGGGGCCCTGCTCCTCCAACAGCGCAACGGGGTCCTGCAGTTTGCCCTTTTCCTTCCTCTTTCCTTTGTCCTTCGGTGCCATCACCTATCATATAAATTGTCAGCCACGTCATGACCCTCTAAGAGACTTGACGTTATTATTAATTGTTTTTAGGTTATACATATACCTGCTTCTTTTGTTTTTGTTTTTTTTTTTTTTTTTATATGGAGAGCATACCTGGCGATGACGAGGAATCCGTTACTACCATGGGACATTTTCTACTTATAAAATACGTAAGTCTACAGAACCTACAACTAAGACTCTGATACAAGCTGTAACGACCTGACCTCTTACTACCTAACTCGTTACTACAACATGCATGAACATCTATGTAAATACAATGGAAACAAGTAGACATGACATCATCTATTTTAAACAAACGAAAATTTTCTTATAAAATGGCCAAATTATCCAAAGTTTATTTAATCAACGTAGGAAAAGGGAAAAATACTTTAGCGGGGTACCCCTTTTATTATTGGGCAAAATCTCAAGAAAAGAATCGATATAACCAAGACATTTAAGCAATAATTTCATGAATGCAAGTACAACTACCCTAGGCTAAGGTGCGGAAGCAGTATGACGATCCCATGGTATGATCACAGATTTCCTCGCCGGGCCACCATGCTCCTTACCTAGAAGGAAAACATAGAAAAAAGGTGAGTAAAATATACTCAGTAAGAGACCCACTACTGGGCCTAGCTGTTACCCTATTTGTCGTGTACGCCCGCGTACCCGGCATAAGTATAAGCGTAGGCATAAGCATAGGAAGCGTCCTGAGGGTACGCATTAACTAACATTATAACATGAACATAGGTGGTGATCCCGAGGGACACCCTTCGTAGCATAGTACAGTGAGGGTACGGGGCACAACAACAAGGCAACCTATGACGTGTCATGGCATAATTAATCTATAGTTGAGATTTTAGAGTCACAACACATAAGCATGAGAAATAACCTACAATACAACTATTTGACATGCCTGAATAATTATAGCAACAACATTCGAAACATGGGTTCATAGCGACATTCAAAACCAACAACGTCGTAGACAGTATACATCACTAAAAACCCGGTCGTAAGTCCGTTACCTACAAGAGCGAAAAGGGTCGACACTGAGCGATACTGAGCGATACGAGCATTACGAGCGATACTAAGCGTCACGAGCGATACTGAGCGTTACAAGCGATACTGAGCGTGTCCGCGAGACAGCGACTTCCTGACAATGCGGCAACGCGCTACGTAGGTTGTGACAGTGCGTCGCGGGGAGAACAGGCGACGCGGCGATGCAGGCTAACGATGCGTCGTGGAGAGGACGGGCAACGTAGCGACGCGGACTGATGATGCGTCAAGGGCTAATGATGCGGCAACGCAGACTGATGATGCGTCGAGGCTAATGATGCGGCAACGCGGACTAATGATGCGTCGAGGGCTAATGATGCGGCAACGCGGACTGAGGATGCGTCGAGGGCTAATGATGCGGCAGTGCGGACTGACGATGCGTCGAGGGCTAATGATGCGGCAACGCGGACTGAGGATGCGTCGAGGGCTAATGATGCGGCAACGCGGACTGACGATGCGTCGAGGGCTAATGATGTGGCAACGCGGACTGACGATGCATCGAGGCTAATGATGCGGCAACGCGGATTGATGACGACCAAGACGCTGCGGCGCGGCAACTATGACGATGCCACAACGCTGAGCACTGCGACTATGGCCACACCGTGAGGGCTGGAGCGCTGCGACTGAGTGATGGGGACAAGCGAGAATATGGCCGACGAAGGGTGACTCTAGAGAGGAAAACTAGACTGCCTCCTTTTCTTGCTGCCTCCCCTTCCTTCTCCTCTTCTAAAACGCCCCCCACGTTCAAAATTCAACCGGGGATCTCTCCCCCAACCGAAAATGGCGCAGCCTCCTGCTGACTCTCAACTCCCTACACGCTCCCGCTGTAAAACTATTATTAACGATAATTAATAAATTTTTTTAAAAAAAAAAAATTTAAAGGGAGGAAATGATTTACCGAAATTAGGGCCGTTACATGTTGTAATCATAATCATAATCATAATTAGTGTACCCAAAGGTTCACGTCAATAGGGTACCAGGCATGATAAACAGGATAACAATCACCACGACATAGCAGTCATCACTAACATAACCAAGCAGAGTTTCCAGTTCATAGTAATAAGTTAATTAACCATCATACCAGTAGACACAATAATCATAACCAGCCAATGCAATAATTCAGTCCATACAACAACCATAATTCAATCAATAAGTAACTATGGGCATCAGCATAGAGTCAGTAGTAAGTCACTTACTTAAGGATACACCTAAACGCAATCAAAGCCAAAGCCAACCAAAACACCCAATTTCGGATTCCTAACCACTAGCTCCTCCAATCTCAACCTTCTCTAAAGCCCCTGGATCTAAGCTTGAATCTAAAACCCAAACCCAATGGGTAGTAATAATTAAAACCAAACACTAATGGGTATTTACGAAATTACAAGAAAATCAACAATACTTACCAAAACCATCCTGACCTAACCAAAACTTGAAATCCCAGCGTAACCCACAAAAAGGGATGATGCCAGCGAAGCTAAACAGTTGGGCGACGACTTGCAAATGGCAGATCAAAGCCCACTAAAATTCAAAATTAGCTTAAATATATATATATATATATACTTCTTTAAATTCTCTTTCCCTTTCCCTTTCCCTTTCCCTTTCCTTTTCCTTTTCTAAAACCCTAAATATATATATTTAAATTCCCCTTTTTCTTTTCCTTTTCCCAAAACATACACAACTTAATTAATATAATATTCCTCAACCCATCAAATCAAATTTTTTACAACCACCACTTAATAATTTATTTAACCACAATATCTCCTAACAAATCAATTCCCCAACTTAAGTTCTTAAATCTCACCCAATTCCAAATCTTCATGTTAAATCCAACTTTTAAATCTCCCCAAATAAAGTCCACTAATTGACTTAAATCCAAATCTTTTATCACGATTACTTTAAATTGAATTATTTTCTCAACATAATTGAATTAAAGCCTCAAAATTCAAACAACTAACCAAATAATTCAAGATAATTAATTTTTTTTAAGAGAAAAATTAACCAAAAATTTGGGATGTCACATAAATAATCCTTTGCGTCAAGATCGGTTGCTGATTGACCAAATGTGTATGTGTGATAAAAAATATAGATAAGAATAAATATGGTCTAAATGCAAGCATATATTATCAATGAAGTAATAACCTTGGAGTATTCCAAGTATCAAATCCCAAAGGACTAAATTAACTTTTAAGATGATTATGACTTAAGACCAATGAAACCAAGGTAACCAATAAAAGAAGTTTGTATTAAGATAGACAAAAACATAAATTAAACATATAATGATGGATTAACAGGGGCAAACAATGATTCAACCTTCAGGTGTTGCGCCTTAAGTAATGCGGTCACATCATACCAGAGAAGCAAGTTACGCATGAATAGAAAATTACTCATATGCGGTTTTGTGTCAAGTTCCTTTAAGAGGTCTAAGCAGCTAATGTCTAATGTTTCTATGGTTAGTTGGATCTTAGATTAATTCAAATTCAGTTTCTTTATCCTATGGTGTCCCTTATTTCTAATCTTACGTGATAGTCCTATTTCTAGGCTTGAAGTCCCATATCTCTTGGTGACATCATTTTACACCCTAAACTTCTTAGCATTAGAGCTCCACTAGATTGCTAATTTAAATGGCCAGTTTAACTTACCAATGTTATCTTTAAAATCAATAAAAAGAATGCTTAAAACAAAGTGGTACGAAGTGCAACATTGCTTAAACCTTAACAACCCTAGAGCATCCACATTGTTGAACCCTTAGGAGGATTTAGCTCATGACTAATAATAAAATAATGATTTTATTGAATTATAAACTATGGTTACAAGATAGCATTTGACAAGTAAAAGAAAGAAAGAAAATACAAGAAATAAATGGAAGAATAACGCAGGAAAATACAACTCTAAGATGCCTTGGGATAAATCCTCCATTCTAGTCTTTCCTTAGATTGATTATCATTTTTCAAGGAAGAATCGTTCCTTAACGCACGCTTTCACAGGATGAGATGACTTAGAGCCGCAAAGCCATAAAAGAACTTTTGTTCTTGAGGCTACTAACTTAGGGAGATTTAGAAAACGTCCACGGGGCTGATTAAATGACAGAAACGATGTAACACTCTACTTTTAAACCTATGCGTTTAAGAGCTTATAAAGAAAAGTAGTAAGACATGCTGAAAAGCTTGCTATTGATATTATATGATGTTATGGAAGATTTGGAAATGAGTTATTGAAAAGCATATTGTTTGATATTATATGATTTTATTGCATAAAGGCATGTTTTATCTGTTTTTCCAAGAGTTATTGAAAAATATGCTTAGAAGATGCTATTTGTTGAAAAATGCTCTGTTTTCCATGAAAGGTGTTTAAAATGAATTGTTTATGCGAAACATACCTATTTCTAAAAATGTTTTCTAAGGGACCCAATAATGAGGGACATTTGAGAAGGCATGTGGGCAGCCCTGTGACTAGGGACCCAGTACTGATGGACTTGAGAAGGTACTTGGGCATCCTGAGATATTCCTATGTGCACATAGAGGTTGCGACGTTGGGTGTGTTGAGTCTTGCTCCACCCTAACTAAGGTTGTTTTCGACGTTGAGTGTGTTGAGTTTTGCTCCGCCTCAACTAAAGGTTGTTTTCGACGTTGGGTGCGTTGAGTTTCGCTCTGCCTCAACTAAGGTTGTTTTCGATGTTGGGTGCGTTGAGTTTCACTCTGCCTTAACTAAGGTTGTTTTCGACATTGGGTGCGTTGAGTTTTGCTCCGCCTCAACTAAGGTTGTTTTCGACGTTGGGTGCGTTGAGTCTTGCTCCGCCCTGACCAAGGAAAATTTTAAAACAAAAGAAGATTTGATATGTTGTAGACTATTTTATTGAATATGATTGGAATCGGTATTTTATACGCATTATTGACAATGTTTATATTATGATCAGTTTTATAGTTAAAGTTAAATATTTCTAAAACTGTTACTCACTAGGCTATTTAGCTCATCCTTTCCTATGTTTTCCATTTTTCAGGTAGCATGACAGTTCCCGTTACCAGTCGAAGTCGAGGTTTGTCAAGAATTAATGGTATCACCATCCTAGAAAGCGTGGTTAAATGGGAAATAAAGTAAGTTTGACAGTGGGAGTCGATCGGGAAGTCGATGACTGCTGTCCTCACGCTCTGTCTTGGGCTATGGGAGGGTAGTTGGGGATGGGGTGTTGTTGTACAGATAGATCTCAAGTCCCAGGCAACGGCGCCAAAAACTTATTGTGCATGAAATTGTGAAATGTAATGTACTAACGCAATGTGCAAATTAAGCTACAATGATGCATTTTCACACACTATGCATTGAACATACTGTACGTCTTACTTATGCTTAATGCTATGCGTTTGTGATCTGTCAAGTTTTCCTATCCTTTACCCAAGTATAAGCAAAGGAGTAGGTTTTCTTGGTGAGTCTGGGTCGAACACAGGGATTATGTTGATTCTATATTTAAGTGGATTATATGCGTTGCAGCGGCACTACAACAATTTTCACCTTCTATGACTCTTGTACAGTAGCAAAAATAGAGGAGAAAGAGAAAAAACAGTCATTAAAGCCAAAATTACGCGTTTTTTGGCGGGAAAAATGGATTTTTTCGAATTTGTCGGAATTAATGACTGTTTTTTTGTGTCATTAATTAATGACTGAAAAAATAGTCATTAAATGTAGGAAAATGAAAAATACAGTTTTGGCGGGAAAAGACGTGAATTTTCGGATTTTTTTTTTTTTACTATTTTGACTTTTTTTTGTGTCACCAAATTATGACTACATTTAACAATCATTAAAAAATGACAAATTTTAATAGTCATTAATATTTTTTTATATTTCAAATTTTGAGAAAAGGAGGGAAGTTAAAATTTGTGGGTAAAAATTACTTAAATCTCACATTTTAGTTTTTCCTACACTTTCTTAAAATCCTCCCCCCACTTTATTTTTCTCACATTTTTTATTTTACTTCCCCCATCTTTTTAATTTCCCTCTAAAACACTTCTCCTATTTTTTGTTTTCTCTTCTCTTCTCAATCTCCCTCTAATTTTTTTCCTCACCATTGCCACACCAAATGCTACCACCTCTAGGGACGTCCGCTACCGTCGTCGTATACCTGTTCGTCGCTGTCGCCGTTGCAGACCTGCTCGCCGCCAGCAATGTCGCACGCTGTCTGCCTCCATCACTTGAACGCCGCTGCTGGTGGGTTGACACCATCCAAGGTCTTCGCTTGCTCGTCTACCTCCGTCACTTCAACGTCGTCTCCTTTTTAGGTGAGTTTCTTTGCTTCTTATAGTTTTGAAGTTTATTTGGATGCGATTATTTAGGGATTTCTTTTCTCTTTACATTTGGGAAAATTGTTCCTTTGTTTTTTCATGTATGTAGGAAGAGTCTTTCTTGGAAAGAACGATATATCTTAATGCTACCAAGGTTGTATATATTCAACATTATGCTTTACTTTCATTTCTTACAATGTTATGTTGTATTAGTGGGTCGGAGTGATCAATTTGAACTTTCATTTGTAAAAATCTATTTAGGTTAATTAAAATTCTAGTTTACTCTCTTGTACAACAATTGGCTAAATTTTCATTTGTTAGAACAATTCATCAAGTGATGTTTATTCTCTTTTTAGGTAGGCTTGAGAGTTAAAGTGTCACTTAGGCACTTTTTAAAAATTTTATATGTGTTTTTCATGATCAAAATGACATTTATGCACTTTTTAGATTGTCTCAAGAGTTAAAGTCTTACTTGGGACCTTTTAGGAACTTTATATGTGTTCTTCACCATCAAAAGGACACTTAACCACTAATGTTTTAGGTGGTTTTGAGAGTCTCGAAGCAACACATGAGAATTTTCTTATACATTTTATGTAGTCTTGAGAGTCAAAGTGATGCTTAGACAATTTTTAGATGGTTTTGAGACTTAAAAGTATCACTTAAGCACTTCTTAGGAACTTTATATGTATGTTTCATAGTCAAAAGAAAAATAAGACGACCTTTTTTTTTAAAAAAAAAATGTTGTAGGTGGTTTTAAGAGTTGAAACAACACTTGGGAGCTTTTTTAAACTTTCTTTTTTTGTGGTTTTGAGAGTAAAGTGTCACTTAGACACTTTTTAGGTGGTTTTGAGAGTTAAAGTGTCACTTAGACACTATTTAAGAATTTTTTATGTGCTTTTCGTAGTTAAAATGACACTTATGTGCTTTTTAAATTGTTTTGAGAGTTAAATTATCACTTCAGCTCTTTTTAGAAACTTTATATATATTTTTCGTAGTCTAATGGAACCTTAATTACTTTTTATTAATTTTTTAGGTGGTTTTGACAGACGAAGTAACACTTAGGAACCTTTTCAAAACATTTTATGTGGTTTTGAAAATCAATTGTATTATATTCTTGTGAAATCTATTTGAATGATGAATAAAATTTGAGACTTTGATTTTTTTTGAAGTGTACACAATTGCTTTTGGGTTTTGACCACAAATGCTATGAATAGTCTTGTTCTTGTTTATATTATTAATGACTTCTAGATTGTTGGTGTTGGAAATCTGGTAGAGTTTTACACTTTGATCTTTTGATATATTGCACACTATTCATTTGATGAGATGTTTCTGAAGAAGTAAAGAAGCTAATTTTTGTTGTTTGTTTGTTCAATCAACCATGTTCTTATCTTCTCTTGTACTATTGTTGGCTATTGGGTTAGGTGGTTGTTATTGGAATGAATGCATTTTATTGCCTTTTGGATTGCCATTTCTTCCTCAAATCTTTCAAGTTCTATACTTGGTATATTTTAAAATGAACCCAGTTTTCTTTTATTTTAGATTATATAGCCGTTGATTCCTTCTTTTTCTTAGCATTGTAGTTGACAAGTCTAGATGTCATTAACAAGGTATAAGTTTTGCTTTTCTTTTTCTTTGTTAAATTTTCAGTTGATTTTTTTTCTCATTAGAGAACTACTCATATTTCTAACAAAATTATTTCATACAAACAAGATACTAGGTAACTTTAAAGAAAGATGTTCCATTCACGTGTATATGATTTCATCATATTTCATTTGTAGCTAGTTTTATCAAATTATTAGTTAAATTTTTCTTTGTTTGTAGCTGTTTGAAAAAGTTGTAACTCTTGCTGTTATATTACTCACTTTTGTCATTTTGAGTTTTGGAGTATGATTATTAGATTTATTTGTTCTTTATTTTGGATTTTTTATCAACAAGTTTAGGATCATTTTCATGTAAGCTTGTTAAGTTTTATGGTTATAATTTGATTAGTCTATGATAATTTGGTTGTTATATCCTAAAAAAGTTTGGACAAGTTGCTTATGTGACTATTTTCATGGAGCTTATATTGTGGCTTTGGAGTTTTGAGTAGATTATAGATATTGTTTAGCAAGATTGAGGCCATTTGTTGACGTTTCGAATTGTCACTACTGAGGTATAGATTTGTAAAAATTTCACTATTTACTATTCAAATTGGTGGGATAGATATAGTTTGTGACATTAGAATAGTTCATACGGAATTTATTGCTTTAGGAGTTAATAGTGTTCTCACCCTCTAAATATAGTTTCAAACTAAGTTTTGACTTTAAGAACATGTTTTTATTGCTTTAGGAATCTTTCAAATAACTAAGGAGTGGTTTGGAACGTTAGGTAAGTATTATTCTAGTCAAAATATTTATCTTCTTGTAGATAACAAGATTCTAGGTCATTCATGTGGTGAAAGATGGATGAGACTATGAGTGAATGGTGTGCTTTATCATTGGAAGCTACTAGTGATGTTTTGTACATTTTTGTGTAGTTGTTATTGATATTTTCTTTATATACTTTGGATATGACGTTGATACTAATTCATGTGGTGAAAGATGGATGAGACTATGGCATTTTTTGGTTGTCAACGAAGGTCAAAATTGTAGTAGTGTTGAACATTTTAGATTTTGAGGTAATTTTTTTTCTTTTTAATAAGTGTGTGACTAACAAAATTTCACTCCTAGGTGCAGAAGATACAACTTCTCTTATTTGAAGTCGGTGATTGTTGGAATGCATTATTATATCATTAAAAAATTGTTGGGGTAAGAATAGGAAGGGGATAGACCTTCAAATACTTAGGTATTTTTTAAAATTAAAGTTCAAATTCTGTTTATAAATGCATGTATATTATGTGTGGCTATCCTGCAGTTATGGTAGCTAATTCATCCATTTATTGTCGTTATTATATGCTTGAGTTGATTTTGATAATGTGTCACTTAGACATTTTTTAGGTACTTTTTATTGGTTTTGATAATCAAAGTGCACATATGAACTATTTTGGTTGTTAAGGAAGTTAAATTGGTTCTTGAAAAACTTTTAGGTACTTTTTATGTTTGTTTGAGAGTATGTAAGTTATATATTTGTTTTGCTCGTATTGGATTAATGTGCTTGAGTTCTAAGGAGATATCTTTTTTTTTTTTTTTTTGTGATAAATATTTTTTGTATTATGTTTCACTTGTCCTTCCCTAAACGAAGAAGTTATTTATTTGACCCTTATTCTTTCTAATAGACTAATGTATGAGTATTTCTACTTTTTAGTAGTTATACTCCTAAAAGGTTGGACAAGTTACAATAATTATATATTTGTTTTGTATTATGTTTCACTTGTCCCCCCGCCCCTAAACGAAGAAGTTTTTCAATTAGCCCTTATTCTTTCTAGTAGACTAGTGTATAAGTTAAATTTGGAGGTTATCCATGTTATTAAGGTTAAAAAGTGAGATTATAATGTGATTTTGAGCCTATTTATGTGGTTATATTGTGATTCTATGTATAATTTTTGTTTGAAAGTGTTCATTGAAGCTTACTTGTATGACTAAAGTGGGGTTTTTAGTGTAAATGTATATAACATAATGATATTGTCACAGTACGATCAACATATATATAACTTGCATATTGTTATTATTGTTCACCTTTATATATTGAGTTAAATTCTGAAATGAATGTTTTTTTTTACAAGGTTCCTAGACAAGGCCATTGAAGTAAGGAAACCCACCAACCAAGATATTTAAATAGGTGTTGTATATATATTTTTTTGGGATTATGCCAACACTTAGTTCTAAATACTAAATTTGTAAATGATGTACCCAAAATTTGGTTACTAGTGTTGTTGTTATTAGTTTCCTTGTATTAATGATAGAAAGTATATTATTATATATGAAAGTTATTTTTTATGTTTGTATACATATTTTGTGTTGAAACTGAAGTAAACACAGGTGTAATAACATGTATGAAAGATAGGTGTAATAACGTGTATCATTGAAATGGTTTCTTTGATATTTGACAAAAGTCATGGGATGTAATTTTATGACAGTAGAATATTGTCATCTATTCAGACTTCTATGACTATAAATAAGTGACAATGTATGTAATTCCATGACCTTAAAAAGTGTCATAATTAAGGTATTATTGACACTTTTAGATGTGTCATTATTTGTTGCTCGATGACAGAATTTTAATGTCAAGATAACTCTTTATTTGACAGAAAAAGTCAACATTTTCATTATTTAATTACTGTAGAAAATTGCCACGAAAATGGTTTCTATGACTTATAATAAATGTTAATACATGTTCTTTGTTGACTGTGTTTAAAAGTCATGAAACTATCAATGATGACTGATTTCTCATGTGTCATCTATACACTTTAGACGATGGACGATTAAATGACTAAAAAAAAAAGTCAAGAAATGTGGTAATGACTGTTTTTTAGAGTCATAGAAGCCTATTTTGTTGTAGTGTGGTAACCAAGAATAATTGAGAAAGGTGTTTGTTTGCGTCTAACTAAGAAAGCGATAATATGTACACTAAACTAAGTTGTGGAAGATGGAAAGGCATGCGACACAACAAAGTCAGCTAATGATTTAAACGAATGGATAAAAACAGGGTTCGGGTTGGTTAACATCTAACATCGAAAACGCATGGGGATAGTCTATTCATACTTGCGACTCTTCTCCCGGTTGTCAGCCGCTATGCGTTATATGTCTATAACGCATAGGAGAGTGTTAAGAACCAAGGTTATTCCTATAGACAGGTAACACTTCTTGGCCTTATCAATTGAGTTCCATAATCACTTACCCTCTCGAGCAGTCTGATTATTACTACTTATATCGATTAGCTAGATGGACATAAGCATCGAATTAAGATTGCAATTGACAAAATGCAATAGTTACACTATGGTTCTTATTTAGATGCTAACGCAACCCTTAACCCTTGATAGATTAGTTACTCATGGATTCAAAGTAAAAGTGGAAAGTGTAGAGAAATGAGTAGACATGGAAGAAATATAAATTGATGAACGGAATACAACCTTAGATAGCTCAATGTCTTGACACAAATCTAAAATCAAGATAGAAAATAAGATAGAAAGTAGAAAAAGGCGTCATTGTCTTGAGTCGCCGGAATGGAAGCGTGAGGTTCTGTTGTGAAGTGGTCAAGCGGAGGGAAGACTCTTCTCTCTCGAGCTATTCATCTCCAGTTGTGTTTTAGAGAGAACTCTGCTGTCACTTAGGAATTCTTCCGAGAATCAACAACCCTTTCTCATCTTGCAGGACTGCCCTTTTATAAATGTTGCATTCGCAATCAATGGCAAATCTACTTGATTGGCGGCGAAATTGATATCATGAGTCTATCTTGCCTAATTGCGTAATTCTCGGGTCAATTTAGATCCACCACTTTAGCCACAAATTATGTATGTCAATCTTCCGACAATCTCTAAAGATTCTGATCTAATTTTTCGCTATCTTGCGTTGATGGTCGTTATGCGTCCATGGATAATTTGGCTGATGTCAATGCGTCGTAGGTTGCTAACGCATAGTCTTGTGTGGAGTAGTTGTTAACGCATCTTCAGGTCGTTCGCGTTCCGTTCAGATCATGCGTCCATGAAGAACAGATTGTGAACGCATAGTCCTACGTTAAGAAGTTGTCAAAGCATCGTTTGCATTCCTGCGTTAAAACATGCGTTTTAGGCTCAAAAAGTGGTTAAATAATTATCTTCATAAAAATACAAGAGTAGAACGCACAGGAAGATTTATTAGTAGAATTTAGCACAAACTACCGCATGCTTCTTTATTTAATCTCTATTTTTCTAAGAAAAAGGCTAGAATAACTTGTATTTCTACAAGTTATCAGGTGTGACAAGTTGGTATCAGAGCGTGGTTTACGAAAAACCTGGGGGAAAGTCAGGTGAATTTTAGCAATAAGTTGAAAGAAAAATCGAGGGTTACTAATCGGAAAAGAAGTAAGATGAGTAAAGGTTAAAGTACTAGGACGTTTAGACGACAAACCTCGACGGCAACATGTAAGCAGAACTTGGAATGCTACCTGCAGTTTCTAAGAGAAAGATTGAACGTGGTAAGTTCAAAGTATGAGAGTTGCAATTTAGTAAGATTGCAGGAAATCGTTATGAGCAGTCAGACAAGATAAGCAAGTATATGTTGGAACTTCGTAAGCTATCATAAGGCTTAGGGAAGTTTAAAAGAAAATTCAGCAGGTATGAGCTTAAATTAAATGTTTATTGAATAATTCGGTGATTAATTAATGATGTTAAGATGGTATGAGAAAGATCCCGGAAAGAGAGTAGGGTAGGAGAATTTAAAGCCTGTGGAGTTGGGAAAATCTTAAGACAGAAAATTTAAGCTTGGGGAGCTTGCTAAAATTTTACCCAGATTAAGGAATTCAATGCGTTGATATGAAGGGAAGGAGGAAAGGTGTTTATGTCAGCTTGAGTTTTGGATTAAGAATAAGCCATAGGTAAGTTTGAAAGAAACCATGTTAGGCGATTTTGGAATCTTAAATGACAAGGTGACCTAAGAACTTAAGAAATTTAAGTATTACAACTATGCTTAGAAGCACAATTATGCGATAAAGAAGGCTAGTTGGACACATAGCGTTAGGAAAAGAGAGGATATTTCACTGAGTTAAGGAATGAAGAATTGAAGGCATAGTTGGGAATTAGTTATGAGTTAGATATATCCTTGAAAGGAACATCATCATGTTGGATACATGGATGGTGAGGTATGAACACATGGTACCCTAATTAGAAAATTGGGTTAGTACTGAAGTGATCGCATGGCACACTTAGCCTTGGAAGGTGGCAAAGGCTTATTTTTGGACGATGAAAAGCTAAATGGGGTGATGTATCATGCGTTGGTGAAGTAAGGTTAGTTGAGAGCTTTTGGGCAAAAACCACCATATGTTGAAGAAGTACCTTGCGTTAGAGAGGTTATCATGCGTAGTAAAGTTGATGTAAGCCTCATACTTAGCCTTGGGAGATGGCAAGCTAAGGTCATGCGTTGTAAAAAGAAATGGTGGACAAGAATGAAGGAGCAAGAACAATCAAGTGTTGGTCACGGCTATACGTTGGTAAGCCTAAACTTGGAAGCTGCTGTAAAGAGAAGAAAGCAGATGCTATGTGTTTGTAAGGTTCAAGAGTTGTTATATATTGATAGGGCTGCTAGGTGTTGAAAGGTGTCACCATGCATTAGAAGTGAAGTTGGAGCATTGGCCGGGAAAAAGTTGTACTTGACCTCTCATGCGTTGGTAAGGTTACTTTTCGTTGGAGAGTAGCTATATGTATAGGCTGCAGCTATGCGTTGAAGGTTTGCAATGTGTTGGTAAGGTTCATTGTGCTGACCAAGAAGCCTTTGGGTATGGTATAGCATGTGTAGGAGAGGCCGTCAAGCGTTGAAGAGTTGCTATGATTGGAAAAGCTGTTATGTGTCGAAGGTTTGCTATGCGTTGAGGAGCTAAAGCTCATAATAGTTTAGGATTGAGATGCAACTTTAACTTAGAGTGGTCATATGAGCTAGCCAAAAGAGACTAAGGTTGAGTGTTGGATGTGCTGTAGGGGTGGAAAGCAAATCTAAAAGAAGGAAACAAGAGATGGATACATATTAGATTAATCAGTAAGAAAACGGTTATGTATGGGAGAAGTAAAAAGGAAAAATTGGAAGCAAAGTCTTGTGTTATACCTCGTGGACGCATAGAAGGGTGACCACAAAGTCCATAAGGATTAATTGGAGGCCATGAACGGTGGATAAAAGAGACGGACGTATACGTAAAGGAAAAGAAAACTGAGTCCTAAATACATTGGACCATTCGAAATTTTGGAAAGAGTTAGTTCGACAGCGTACACGTTAGTTTTACCAATGGAAATGTCTAAGAATCATAATATGTTTTATATTTCAGTTTTAAGGAATATGTCCCTGATCCTACTCATGTACTTGAGAATGATGCGGGCGCTTGTGGATCCCTCTGAAACTGATAATATTGGCCTTGATTCCCTTGGTTGAAACCAGGAGGGTTGCTTCTCTGCGGCTGCTGCTCAGTCCTCTGCGTTTGTTGTTGATTTCCACCCCATTCGAAGTTTAGGTGGTTCCTCCAACCCGGATTGTACGTCTCACCGTAGGGGTTGTTTTGAACATAGCAAACTGACTGGGGGTTGTAGGGAAACATGTCATACAAGTGCCCCGCACCACACTACACGCAACTTACAGACGCTATCGGATTCACTGCGTTCATCGCAGCAATTGATCCACCTTGATTATTCAAGGCTATCGTCTTCAGCAGAAATGTCATGGTTATCATCTGCGCTAAGAGATTGGTGGCAACATCAGCTTCAAGCATTCCAGCTTGCGTTCGCCTTCTATCGGTGGAGCAAAATCCATATTTGTCGTCCACCCACTCATTAGTATTCCACAAAATTCTGTCGAGAATATCTTTGGCATGCGACTAGGTCATATCCAATAATCCTCCTACTTATGCAGACAATTCTTCACTAGATGTTTGAATCAGGTCCAAGCTACAATTGGTCCTTCTTCAATTCTGCCTTATCCTTCGTCCGAAGGTCCTTTCAATCCCAGGGTCAATATCAAGTTCAAGATTGCTCTCGTCACTTAGATATTGTTTGGAGCTTCTGGCAGAGAAAAACTCACAATACTCCCTTGACTGAGGAATTCCTACAACAAAAATAATCCAAAAAAAAAATGAATAAATACAAAAATCCCCGGCAACGGCGCCAAAAACTTGTTGCGTTTGCAAATCTAAAGTGCCAAATACTTGTTATGCGTTTATCTTTATTAAGCTTACTATGCATTTAACAATGCCTTCAACATGCTTAATACTATGCGTTTCTAATCTGTCAAGTTTTCCTATTCTTAACCCAAGTATAAGCAAAGAAATAGGTTTACTCGGTCAGTCCGAGGTCGAACATAGGGACTATGTTGATTCTAAAATTCGTTGGATTAATTGAGTTGGAGTGGTAACCAAAAATATTTAACAAGGGATGCGTCTAACTAAAGAAAGCGATAACATGTACACTAGATTAAAAGTTGGTGGATGGTAAGGTATGCGACACAACAAGTTCAGCTAAGTGGATTAAATGAATGGGTAAAAACGAGGTTTGGGTTAGTTAACATCTAAAATCAGAAGCGCATAGTGATAGTCGATTCATACTTGCGACTCTTCTCCTGGTTGTCAACCGCTATGCGTTGCGACTCTTCTCCTGGTTGTCAACCGCTATGCGTTATATGTCTATACCGCATAGGAGAGTGTTAAGTACTGATGTGCACTTTTAGTGTTAACCGCAAGTGTACGAGTCAAGTTATAATATAAAACGGTTAAGTCCGAATATTGTTCCACTTGAGATCCAATTGGGAAGGTTTAAGTTACTTAGCTATTCTAGAATTGAATCAATTTTATTTGAGGATTGAAATTGAATATTATAAGTTATGGAAAAATACAAATCAAATAAGGAAAGTATCAAAGGGAGAAACACAAGAGTCAAAGAGAGTTTTAGGGTAATGAATCCTTGTTTATTTCATCTTGCAATATTATAGATTTCATAGATTTTATTGCAATTCATATGCCTAAGTCTAGAAACTTAATTCCAAGTTATTTTCTCTCAAAAACAACCCTTTCTCATGCAACTTGATTGATTATTAATCTCTTAAAACCAACACAAAATTACATGGCATTAAAAATAGTCTTTTAGCAACTTTTATTGTCAACCTAACTACTCTCGTGATAGATAACAATAATTCATTGTTATAGATCAAGTTAAACATACAATCTCTCAATCATACATCTAACCTAACATGTGAGAATGGCCAATCCACAAAAATTAAACACAATAACAATGAAAAGCATAATTATTCCAACAAAACCATGAAAGTCTACAAAATCAACATAAATTAATAAACAAATCATCAAAACCCTAAAACTGAAGAGTTTAGCCACTCATAGCTTGAAGCAACATGTTTAAGAAAAATAAACAAAGAAAGAGTGTAAAGAAAGGGAAACTCTACTGAAAAGAGGCTCTTGATTGAGGTAGCACCGTCACGATCTCCTTGGCTCTCACGTCGGACTTCGAAGGGCACCAAGACTATCTCGAACTCTTTTCCTCTTCCTTGCAACTAACTCACTCTTTGAACTCTCACTTAATTCTCTCCTTTTTGTACCTCTTTAGGTCTGCAACTTCCTTGCTTTGCTTTGAGTTTTCTGAATGATTTGGGCTGCTGGAAACCCCCAAATTTATAGAGTTTGGCCACCCAAAAATTTTCCAAAAATACAAAATTTTCATTTAAGGAAAGTTGGCGCCGCGGCGCTAGGGCTGCATCCGAAAAAGTTTGCTCTTGGGTTTTAGCGCCGCGGCAACGCCATCCAAGCGCCGCGACGCTGTCATGCGATAAACAAGGATGCGTCGAGGCAGCGCCATCCCGGTGCCGCGATGCTACTCTGCGTCCAGAACTATGCGTTGATGTTTTAGCGCCGCGGTAGCGCCGTCTTGGCGCCGCGGCGCTATCCCAAAATTCGCCCTTTTTTGGTTTTTCAACTCTCTTTCGCCGTATTCTTGTTCGGTTTTGATCTTTTAGTCGTTTCTTCTAATTTTCCTCGTTTTAACCTGAAAATCACTAGCAAACAAGTGAAATCTAATATAAACTCCCTTAATTTGAGAGAATAGAAATCACTTTTCAAGTGCTTATCAAGTACCAAGGTTATTCCTATGAGGTAACACTTCTTAGTCTTGTCAATTGAGTTCCACAATCACTTACTCTCTCGAGCAGTCTAATTATTACTACTTATATCAATTAGCTAGATGGACATAAGCATCATATTAAGATTACAATTGACAAGATGCAATAGTTACACTATGGTTCTTATTTAGATGCTAACGCAACCTGTGACCCTTGAAAGATTAGCTACTCACTGATTCAAAGTAATAAGCGAAAAGTGTAGAGAAATGGATAGACATGGAAGAATTGTAGATTAATGAACGAAATACAATCTTAGACAGTTCAATGTCTTGATAACAAATCTAAAATCAAAGCTAGAAAAAATAGAAAGCAGGAAGGCGTTTCAATGTCTTGAGTTGCCGGAATGGAAGCGTGAATTTTGCTATGAAGTGGTAAGGTGGAGGGAAGAATCTTCTCTCTCGAGCTATTCATCTCTGGTTGTCTTCTGGAGAGAACTCTGCTGTCACTTAGGAATTTTTCCGAGAATTAATAACCCTTTTTCAGCTTGCAAGTCTGCCTTTTTATAGAGACTGCGTTCGTAATCAGTTGCAAATCTGCGTGATTGGAGGCACAATTGACGTCATGCGTCTATCTCACCTAATTATGTAATCTCGGTTCAATTTAGATCCACCACTTTAGCCGCAGATCATGCATGTCAATCTTTCCGACAATCTCTCAAGATTCTGATCTGATTTTCCGCTACCTTGCGTTTCTAGTCATTATGCGTCCATGGAGAACTTGGGTTCATGTGTTCACTTACGTCGACGCATCCCTTTGTTACTAACGCATCATCCTGCGTTGAGCAGTTGTCAGCGCATCCACAGGTTGCTTGAGTTCCTGCATTAAAACATGCGTTTTAGGCTTAGAAATCTTCAAAACAATTATCTTCATCAATTAACAAGAGTAGAACGCATAGGAATATTTATCAATAGAATTCAACACAAACTACCGCATGATTCTCTATTTAATCTCTATTTTTCTAAGAGAAAGGCTGTAATAACTTGTATTTCTACAATTTATCAGAGTGAGCATGGGTAATGGCTGAAATAGGGAAGAATTTGCGTAGCCGAATCTAAGCATAAAAGTTGAAGTGTTGGCTTGTTGAGGCATGCGTCCAAAAAGTTGAGCGGGAGTAAATGTTCGGGGCTATGCGTTGATCAGGTTGTTGAACCAGCAGTCATGCGTTGGTTGAGGTCGATAGAAGGTTGCGTTGGTCGAATTGGCGAAGTTTGCGAAGGTGTTATAGTTTAGATGCATGGTGCGAAGCGTCCAAGTTAGCAACCAAACTATGCACCCATGTTAGTAACTAAGTATGCGTTGGCGAAACATGCATTCAAGAGAGCCTATGGGACAGACACATGATGCTAAACCATAATCGGTTGAGACATGTAATAATTCTTCGGAAAAGGAAGTGTTTCTTACAAAATTGTTTCCTTCATTCATGTAGTGGATCCCATCAAAGGAAAATAACGCATTTAAACAGGAGTCTAAGTAATATTAAGGAAAGTATCAAGGTAGACAAAATTAACTGTAGAATTGAATTGACTTTAACTGTGGATGCCGCAAAATTAATTTATTTTCGTGTGCATTTCATTATGTCAGGACAAGGAAGTCAAGGGAAACAGAAACGCCTATCAATTAGATGTCGCAGTATGGCAAAGGCCATGTAGAAGCATGTTTAAAAGGAACAGACAAGTGTTGTACATGTGGAATGAAGGGACACAAACGATTTCAATGCCATATGTTCAGGGATTTTTGCAATCAACTTAAGGAACAGATAAAAGAGTATCCCTATCTAAATTGTGAGCGAATACATAAAAGCGATCGTGAGGGAAATGAGGATATTTGTTATATGTGTGAATAGCCTGGACATCATTGTAAGGACTGACCACGGAACAACTGAGGTCCATATGACTAAGCAAAGGAGAAGAAAAAGGAGATGGTGATAAGCACTTGAAAAGTGCTTTCTATCCTCTCAAATTAAGGTAGTTTATATTAGATTTCACTTGTTTGCTAGTGGTTTTCAGGTTAAAATGAGGAAAATTAGAACAAAAGACTAAAAGATCAAAACCAAGCAACAATACCACGAAAAGAAGCTGAAAAACTAAAAAGGGCAAAATTTGGGATAGCGCCATGGTGCCTGACGGCGCTATCGCAGCGCTAAAACCCGAACGCAACGTTCTGGACGCATCACAGCGTCGCGGTGCTTGGACGACGCTGTCGCGGCACTAACGTCCGAGAGCAATGATTTTAAACGTATCACAGCGTCGTGGCGCTTGGCCAGCGCTGTCGCGGCACTAAAACCCGAGAGCAACAATTTTGGACACAACCCTAGCGCCGCAGAGCCAATTTTCCTTAAATGAAAATTTGTTATTTTTGGTAAGTTTTTGGGCGGCCAAACTCTATAAATTTGAGGGTTTCCAGCAGCCCTAATCAGGAAATAAAATCAAGAATCAATCAACCATCAATTTATAGACCTAAAGAGGCACAAAAAGGAAAGAATTGAGTAAGAGTTCATAAAAGAGTTCAAGGAGTGAGTTAGTTGCAAGGAAGAGGAAAAGAGTTCGAGATAGTCGTGGTGCCCTTCGAATTCCGACGTGAAAGCCAAGGAGATCGTGACGGTGTTACCTCAATCAAGAGCCTCTTTTCAGTAGAGTTTCCCTTTCTTTACACTCTTTAGTTTTAGGGTTTTGATGATTTGTTTATGAATTTATGTTGATCTTGTAGACTTTCATGGTTTTGTTGGAATAATTATGCTTTTCATTGTTATTGTGTTTAATTCTTGTGGATTGACCATCTTCACATGTTAGGTTAGATGTATGATTGAGAGATTGTATGTTTAACTTGATCTATAACAATGAATTGTTGTTAATCTATCACGAGAGTAGTTAGGTTGACAATAAAAGTTGCTAAAGACTATTCTTAATGCCATGTAATTTGAATTGGTTTCAAGAGATTAGTAATCAATCGAGTTGCATGAGAAAAAGTTGTTTTTGAGAGAAAATAACTTGGAATTAAGTTTCTAGACTTAGGCATATGAATTACCATAAATTCCATGAATTCAATAATTATTGCATGATGAAATAAACAAGGATTCATTACCCTAGAACTCTCTTTGACTCTTGTGTTTCTAACTTTAATACTTTCCTTATTTAATTTATGTTTTCCATAACTCATAATATTCAATTTCAATCCTCAAATAAAATTGATTCAACTCTAGAATAGCTAAGTAACTTAATCCTTCACAATTGGATCTCTAGTGGAACGATATTCGGGTTTAACCGTCTTATATTATAACTTGACCCGTACACTTGTAGTTAACACTAAAAGTGCGCATCAAGTTTTTGGCGCCATTGCTGGGGATCCAAAGAACGATTTTAGTTATTTAATATTCATTAGAATTGATAAATCTTAATTTGAGGTGTATATTATTTGGTCGTTTATTTATTTTTTATTTTATTTTATTTTTTTCCTTTTTTATTTTATTTTATTGTATTTTATTTTTTTTCCTTTGTTATTTTATTCTATTTTATTTTATTTTTCTTTATTATTTTTTTATTTTATTTTATTTTTATTATTATTATTATTTTTTTTGTTGGTGTATGCCTCGAGATAATACTAATATTCTCCCTCTTGATCCCAAGATTGAAAGGACGTGTAAAAGAAACCTAATGGTTCAACACAAACATATCGAGGAGATGGCGGAGGAGATACCAAAGGCAATTTGGGACTACTTCCAACCCAAATTACCGGCAAATCAACCCGGAATTATGAATGTATCCATCAATGTCAACAACTTTGAGTTGAAACCGGGGTTGATCCACATGGCTAGAGAGCTAGCCTTTAGAGGAAGAACCAATGAAGATCCTCACAAGCACTTACGATCTTTCTTAGAGATATGCGAGACGGTAAAGATGAATGGTGTTTCTAACGATGCAATTAAACTAAGACTTTTCCTTTCTCTTTACAGAACCGTGCTAAGGATAGGTTGGAAACCATACCTCCGGGTAGCATCCCCACGTGGGAGATCTTAGCTCAAGCTTTCTTGAACAAATATTTTCCACCAGCTAAATCTCAAAGACTAAGGACGGAGATTGGAACATTCCGCCAACTTGAGGATGAACAATTATATGAGGCTTGGGAGAGGTATAAGGATCTCTTGAGAAGATGCCCTCAACATGGTTACCCGAATTGGTTGCAAATTCAACTCTTCTACAATGGATTAGCAAGCTCAACCAAATCCATACTAGATGCAATCGCCGGAGGGTCAATTTTTTCAAAGAATGCTCAAGAGGCCTATACCATACCAGAAGACTTGGCCACTATATCGTACAATTGACCATGTGAACGGTCTTCTCCAATCATCCCAAAAGCCACCGGACAATATGAGATTGATGAGGTAAGTTCTCTAAAAGCTCAATTGGCACTCACTAATGCTTTATCTAAATTGTCTCAAGGAAGCCAAGCTTCAAGCAAGTCCATCATCCATAGCTTCCCTTGCTGCCATGGCAAGTCAACAAGAGCCTAGTGAGTTGGAGGTAGCCAATTATGTAGATAGAGGATAATACCGAGGTCAACAACAACTTCCAACTCACTATGATCCCAACTTGATAAATCATGAGAATTTTTCATATGCTAACAACAAGAATGTGTTGCAAGCACCTCAAGGATTCAATGGAGCGGGGAATGCAAAGACATCATCACTAGAGGATATAATGCTTGACTTTGTCAAAGAGTCAAGATCAAGGACAACCACATTGGAGAATTCGGTCCAAGCAATTGCAAGCACCGTTCAAAGCCAAGGTAAAGCACTTCAAAACTAGGAGGTTCAACTTAGTCAAATGGCAACTTCCCTCCAAATAATGCAAAATGGTAAGTTCCCTAATTGTCCCGAGATAAACCCAAGGGAGGAGTGCAAGGCCGTGACTTTGAGGAGTGGGAAAAAGCTATCCATTCCCTTGATCAATGATGATGAGCTTCCACAAGAAGAAGATGAAGCCATCATAGAGGATGTTCAACAAAAAGAGAGTGCATCTAAAGGAAAGAGAAATCAAAGTCCAACATAGGGAGTACTTCTAACTCTACTTCTTTTATCCCTAATACTTTACCTTTTCCTCAAAGATTTCAAAAGAAAAAGATTGATGCTCAATTTTCAAAATTCTTAGACATATTCAAAAAGTTAGAAATTAACCTTCCTTTTGCAGAGGCATTAGAACAAATGCCTAAGTATGCCAAATTCATGAAGGATGTATTGTCTAAGAAGAAAAGGTATGGAGATTACGAAATGGTTGCACTAACCGAAGAATGTAGTGCGGCACTACCAAGCAAATTGCCTAAAAAACTAAAGGATCCAGGGAATTTCTCTATCCCTTGTCATTTAGGCAATAATAAAGTTACTAAAGCCCTTTGTGATCTTGGAGCTTCCATTAATTTAATGCCTTTATCCATGTTTAGGAAGCTCAATGGAGGAGAGGTGCAATCAACTACCATATCTTTGCTTTTCGCAGATCGATAATTTGTTCATCCCTACGGCATTGTGGAGGACGTCTTGGTTAAGGTAGGCAAGTTTATCTTCCCGGCAGACTTTGTGATATTAGACATGGATGAAGATCCTGAAGTCCCCATAATCCTTGGGAGACCATTCTTGGCCACCGAAAGGGCCCTCATCGATGTGCAAGATGGAAAGCTCACATTCCGCCTTAACGATGAAGAGGTAACATTCGACATTTATAAAACCCTTAAGCATCCGGATGTAGAAAGGTATGAGCATCATGAGCCAAGCACAAAGGTAACATCGCCTCTAGTCAAATAAAAACTCTATGCATGATAAGCCTCCTTTGAACGGTAAGACTAATGGCATGCTTGATGTTAAAGTAGAAAATTCTATAAAGCATGTTTCTAGTTGTGATAATTCTCCTAGTTCTTCTTGCATACCTCCCAAACCTATAATGAATTATGAACAAATTATGGAGAAGCATGATAAAAATGAAGTGGTGAGTCTGGAAATATCTAAGCATGATGATTCTTTAACGAGTCTTGACTACATTAGAAAAGATGATGTCCAACTTGATAATGAATTGTTGACTAACTCACTAAATACTAATGAATATGTTTGTGAGTGTCAATATGGGCGAATACTAAAAGTTGTAGGTGATCCAATGCATGAAAGGAAGAAACCACCTTGGGATCCACCATGATTCGTGAGCCCCGTCTAGCTAGAAGACGTTAAACCAAGCGCTTATTGAGAAGCAACCCAATTTTATTGCTTTCTTTACTTTTCTTTCTTTACGTTAAACCAAGCGCTTATTGGGAAGCAACCCAATTTTCAATTAATCTTGGAGTTACTCATATGCTTTATCTCTCAGGAACTTAGTTTATCACACAAAGTACTCCTTACACCAAGCCTGTTTGTTGGCTTCCCGCTTGCTCCCAGGCTTGTTCTTTCTTTGTTAGATGCTCTTATGCATAGGGGACAATGCATGATTCTAAGTTTGGGGTGGGAGGTGCCTTTCGTACTTTTGTGTGTTTTCTTACCCTACTATGCATGTTTGTGAAGTTTTAATGATCATATGCATGTCAATTTTTGAAAAAATTTTGAAAATTTTGGAGCTTTCAAAGTTAATGGGAATGTTGTTTATGGTTGTGTGCCTTGATGTCAATTGCCCATGATGAGATTCGAATTTGCATGATAGATGACTTATTGTGGAAATAGAATAGCACTATTTTGAGTTAAGTTCATTTAAATTCCCTTAAAATCTCTCATATTCTTGAGCACGTAGCCACTTTAATTTAGAATCTTTAACTGAAAAAAGGATTAAGTTGGGTGTATTGTCACACCCTCTTTCTAAGACTATTTCGTGGGAGAGTTTATTAAGGAAAGAAGTAGGACAAGAACGGTTGTGCTTGAGTGTTAGTTTGCATAGGTCATAGATGGAATTTGAATTAGAAGGATTTGATAGAAAGGTTGAGTTGACGAATTTTGAATCTTGAAATCAAGTAATTCTTGAAGTCAAGAATTATTCTATATAGGATAAACAGATCAGGAGAGCGCAACCATGATTTTCTTAAGCTTAGCAGTAAGACCTCTGGAAGAAAGGAAACCTCATCAAGTGATGGGCAAGGTTAAAAAGAATAGTTGAGAAGTAAGTGAAGTTGGATGCATACTTAGTGAAAAACTATGTTGGACGCATGGTAGAATCGCTTGACGGCATGTAATTGAGGCAAACGTATGGTATTATGCGGTAGAGAAACGCGGCAAGCCTTACTTGACATTTGGGAAGTTGGCAAGTTGAGAAGAAACTATGAAATGGGCAGTAGTTAAAAAAGTGGGCTAAATAGTACAGAGCAAAAGTGGCTAAGTGTTGGCCATGCGTTAGTGGAGCTATGCGTTGAGAATTTGCTGAAGCTCACTAGGCGTTGACGGCCATGAGGCGTTGACGGCCACAAGGTGTTGGAAGTCACTATGCGTTGAAGGTTGGTATGTATTGGTACATTAGAAGAAGGGCCGAGAGAATCATGCATTAAGTAGCTATGCGACGATTGGGCGCTGAACAATTGTAAAACAAGTGTAAGCTATGCGTTGCTGAAGCTTTGCATGGAAGGTTGAGTCGGTCAACCTAAGTAAGAAGGTGATGGCCGTATTGGTGAGTCGATGGTATGTATATATATAAGTAAGTACGCCGACTCAATCAACACTTTTAGACATAATTCGAACCCAGATTTACCCCTTTTTACAGAAGAACAACGAAGAGAGGTCGAAGAAACAGTTTATGTCGGAGTTAAGTAGGAACCAGAACATTTCCATGGTGAAATTGAAGCTGAAACCAGAGGCTTGACGGTTGACGAAAATCTAAACATCATATGGTGTTCTGAAGAAGAATGAGCTGGGAAGTTGAAGCTACCGCAAAGTATTGAAGGAGGAAACATCCGGAATTTGTGCTACTGTAAAAGCTGTTAGCTGATAGAAGCAATTGAAGTTATTTAAAGATGGTTTCCTTAGCGAAGAGAAGAGAGAGTTGGAAATTTCGTGGTAAGTTAGAAACTCACTTCTTTACAAGTTTGTAGAAGAAAGATAGATTTGATTTTGGCTGGATTACGATGTTTAGCAGTCTTAGAACAGGTTAAAGAAGGAAGAGGAAGAACAATAACCATCGGGGGTCGCTAGAATAGGAGTATCATTAAAGAATTGGAGGGTGATCAGCGAGACAGGTGTCGCTGGTAATGCAAAGGGGCCTTGCGTCTCACAACTCTCGCTGACTCTCACTTAGTATCACTTATTAAGGTAATATCGCTAGTCTAGTGAAGCTGAGTATCGCTGATGCCGCATGGTTAGAAGCAGTTAGTCTAAAATCTCGCTCATTATAGGAAGTTGTAAACGAAAGAAAAATTGGTGATAAAACCCATATCTAAGATATCTAAGCAAACGTAAAGAATATAAGGAGGAATGTTAGAAATGTCTAACATGAAAAAGGTATGTTTACAGGTCAAGAGGAGCTAGGGAAAGCGTATAACCCACTCGGAGCCCGGAATAAGTCGTGAGTGACTTTATGACTTGAGATAAGCTTAAATTCAGTGTTGTTTTCTATATGTTTAATACTATCTTTAAAGTATGAGTTGAAATGTACTTTTATATATGAACTAGCGCATATCTTATAACATATGAGATTAAGCTTGAAACGTATCAGATAACGTTCTAAGTTTTATCAAGATAGTTACCAGATGAGTGTTCAAGAATTCTGTGATATCATGATTACAGACAATTTATGTTAAATGTATTATACGTGCCTATGCACTAGTGAGAATCGAATGGGACCCAATGCTGAAGGTTAGGTGAAGGCATATGGGCAGCCCTAGTAATTAATTTATATGAAACTCTCACCTAAGGATTTAAAGACGGTGAGTGGGTATTTTCCTGGGACGCTGGTACCGAAGGACATGAGAAGGTACATGGGCAGCCCGAGATCAAATAGATTCATGAGCATAACAGAAGGTATTTGACGCTGATGTGTTGAGATTACTCCACACAGCTAAGGCTTATTGACTGGGTGCGTTGAGTTCACTCTGCCTCAGCAAAGATTTAATGAAAAGACAATCATTTATGTAATGTCAGTGATTTATAGGTTATAGTTATTTACAAGTTTATGAAGCGTGATTTAAGGCTGATTAAGCAATTTATACCAAAGATTATAGTTATAATTTTATCAAGCTTATATTTTAGTAATCACTCACTGAGCATTATAGCTCATGGATTTTTGTTTCTCTGATGTTTCCTTTCCAGGTAGCAAGCGTGTTCGGGGTGCCTAGCCTACCATCAAGATCCATCTGTGCCAGAATAGAATTTTGTAATTTGGAAATCTGTAAACCCCATCCTTTAGTAGAAGTTGAACTTAATTTGAGTGGCATATGTGAGTTTCACCAGACATATTTGTTAACTCTAAACATGGTCTTTTAAAACTTACTTATGATGCAATTTTATTAAGAAATTTTGTATAACTGTTGTAAGGCTGAGCATTTCACGGGCTAGTTATGATATAAAAATGCATTTATAATAGGGTATAATAGAATACAGATTAGGTAACACTCACTCCTAGGTATAGATATAGAAGTATATATATTATCTAGGGTGGGGGTGTTACATGTATTTGGTTGTCACTCCGAAAGGCCCCACCGGTTAAAGAGTGGAAATGCACGATAGCTTGTAATCTTAGACTAAGGAAAAAGAAAAGAGTATACATGACTTGAGAAAAGAAAAAGTGTACACAAAATGTATGAGCTTTATTTGTCTATTTTTTTAAATGTTAAACTTGTAATGAGTATGCATGGATAAGGGTAAAAAGAGTTGCCTTTGCTGTGATCAGTAAGGACGCCTGGGAATTGACTAGATATGAGTCCCTACAGTGAATGTGTGAAAGCCAGTGCCTCTAAGTAAAAGAATGCAAGTTTGGGCCCATGAAAAAAAATATGATTGAAAGGCACCTTAGTGGACATATTACTCACTTGAAATGTATGAAAGCTTGAAAATTGGTGCATGAGCTAGAGTAGGGGGAAAACTAAAGAAATTGTCTTCAGTCCTAATTTGAGTTCTAGTATTTTAAATTGAAGGAGGCTTGCACACACACACACATGGGAGATAGCAAGATTTGGCCTTGAATGATTATAACAATATAGATATGCTTGCATGTTTCTACTTAAGCTCTAAATGCTATTCTCTGAGACATAAGTCAATTGCACACTTCTTTATCTAGACTCCCTATTATTTGATTTTATTCTTTGCTCGAGACTAGCAAATCTCTAAGTTTGGGGCGTTGATAAGCACTTGAAAAGTGCTTTCTATCCTCTCAAATTAAGGGAGTTTATATTACATTTCACTTGTTTGCTAATAGTTTTCAGGTTAAAATGAGGAAAATTAGAAGGAAAGACTAAAAGATCAAAACCGAGCAACAATATCGCAAAAAAGAGCTGAAAAACTAAAAAGGGCGAAATTTAGGATAAGCGCTGCCACGGCGCTAAAACCCGAATGCAACGTTCTAGACGCATCACAACGTCGCAGCGCTTGGACGGTGCTGTCGCGGCGCTAAAACCCGAGAGCAACAATTTTGGACACAACCCTAATGCCGCGGCGCCAGTTTTCCATAAATGAAAATTTGTTATTTTTGGTAAGTTTTTGGGCGGCCAAACTCTATAAATTTGGGGGTTTCTAGCAGCCCTAATCAGGAAATAAAATCAAGAATCAATCAACCATCAATTTACAGACCTAAAGAGGTACAAAAAGAAGATAATTGAGTAAGAGTTCATAAAAGAGTTCAAGGAGTGAGTTAGTTGCAAGGAAGAGGAAAAGAGTTTGAGATAGTCGTGGTGCCCTTCGAATTCCGACGTGAGAGCCAAGGAGATTGTGACGGTGCTACCTCAATCAAGAGCCTCTTTTCAGTAGAGTTTCCCTTTCTTTACACTCTTTCTTTGTTTATTTTGCTTAAACATGTTGCTTCAAGTTATGAGTGGCTAAACTCTTTAGTTTTAGGGTTTTGATGATTTGTTTATGAATTTATGTTGATCTTGTAAACTTTCATGGTTTTGTTGGAATGATTATGCTTTTTATTGTTATTGTGTTTAATTCTTGTGGATTGGTCATCTTCACATGTTAGGTTAGATGTATGATTGAGAGATTGTATGTTTAACTTGATCTATACCAATGAATTGTTGTTAATCTATCACTTGAGTAGTTAGGTTGACAATAAAAGTTGCCAAAGACTATTCTTAATGCCATGTAATTTGAATTGGTTTCAAGAGATTAGTAATCAATCAAGTTGCATGAGAAAAAGTTGTTTTTGAGAGAAAATAACTTGGAATTAAGTTTCTAGACTTAGGCATATGAATTACAATAAAATCCATGAAATCTATAATATTGCATGATGAAATAAACAAGGATTCATTACCCTAGAACTCTCTTTGACTCTTGTGTTTCTCACTTTAATACTTTCCTTATTTGATTTGTGTTTTCCATAACTCATAATATTCAATTTCAATCCTCAAATAAAATTGATTCAACTCTAGAATAGCTAAGTAACTTAAACCTTCACAATTGGATCTCCAGTGGAACGATATTCGGACTTAACCGTCTTATATTATAACTTGACCCGTACACTTGCGGTTAACACTAAAAGTGCGCATCAGATGGCTGTAAATATTTGTAAAGGCAATGATAATAAATAAAGAAGTATTTTCCACTTCCATAATCTTATTACACAGTCTAAATTTCGAGGATGAAATTTTTCTAAGGGAAATGGAATTGTAACACTCTACTTTTAAACCTATGCATTTAAGAGCTTATAAAGAAAAAAAGTAAGACAAGAAATGTTTTTGCTTAAGTATCGGGTTAAGAGTAAGTCGTAGATAAGTTTGGGTTAGAAGGTTTGGATTGGAAGATTGCGTTGAGTGATTTTCGAATCTTGGAATCGAAGTAATTCTTAAAGTTAGGAAATATTCTAAATAGAATAACCAGACTAGAAGAATGCAACTATGTTTCTAAGCTTGGAAGTATGATCTAAGGAAAAGAAAGGAAATCTCACCAAGTGATGGAAAGAGTTAAAAAGTATAGTCGGGAGTTAAATTGAGTTGGACGCATATCTATTAAGAGACCATGTTGGATGCATGGTCGAGACTAAGGAAACGCATGATAAAGGTAACCATTGTGGAAAAGAAAATGGGTTAAGTGTTGAAGTATTGTAAGGAAACCCGAGAGCTCGAGGAAAAGAGGTGAACGCATAGAAGGTTATGAAGGAAAGGAATGTAAGCTTGGATTAAGTAGGACGTATGAGCAGGAGGACTAAAGTGGAGTAGTGGTGTGTTGAAAGGAAATCTAAGTCTTGGAAAGAAGGATAAAACACATAAGGTGAAATCAAGAAAAGATGTTATTGCAATTTAAGGTAAGCGCATGACTCCCATCAAGGAAGATTTTGTTGAGTGTTGGATAATTTATAAGGTTGAGAAGTAAGTCTAAAGAAGGAAGTCGGAGAAGAACCCATAGAGGGACAATCAAGGGATCCTTAAGGATGGAAGGAAGGTCATGGACGCATAACAAAAAAGAGATAAACGCATGAAGAACAAACGTATGAAGGAAGATCTTGAGATGATTTTGGTTAACAGAATAACAAACATAGTCGGATGGTTATCACTCAAGAGTAGGGTTTGTAGCTAAACCTTAAAAGCAGAATTAGATAGACATATAGGGACACTACGTTGTATGCATGGTTCATTTCTCGGAACAAGTCAAACGCATAAGATAAGTTTATAAAGGTTACGTGGTTTAATTTAAACTTAACACTTTATAAGGAGTAGATGTCGGGTTGCATGTCGGATGTCACCCCCAAACTTAGATAAATGCTTGTCGTCAAGCATAACTTCTATCTAAGAAACTTCAATCATCCTAAACATTTTCTCAACGCATTTACTAGTCTCTCAGAATGCTATACTCAATCAGCTACCCGTTAGTTATCTTATTTCTCTACCTCTATATTCTTTTCTTTAGGACGGGTCTAATTTGTATGCGGCAAGCTTTCTTTTCAAAACTCTTTAACTCATTATTCACAAAATTTTTGTTTCTTCTTTTAACACTGAGTCTGAAAAGATGAAGATATAAAGTTCCTTTTTCTTTCATTGGTTTTATTATATGGTTATTAAGCCTGCGTCGAGTAGGGTTACCCACCTTCGTTTTGACATACCAACGATGGGGTGCATGGAGGCAGCCAACTACGAGCAAGTGCCCTTCTCGACTAAACTCTTATCTAAGTTCGGTTTCATCACTAGACATAGTGGAGTTTGTTATTTATCTATGCGTCGCTGATTACGATTACCCACATGAAAGCAGCCAACTACGGGCAGGTGTCGTTTTCAGCTAAACTTTTTAACAAGATACATATTTTTGTCTTGTCAGCAGAGTTTTGCATTAAAAGAATAAATTTTTTTTTTATTGAATGATTGAAATAAGTTCCTCATATTTTATCTTTGACAGTTCAAACCTCTTCCACCCCCAAACTTGAGAGTAGCAAGGTCCTCATTGCTTAAATTGTAAACAAAGATTAAGTTGCAAAATTTTGTAAAAGAGGTTTGAATTGGCTGCTTGCATACATTCAAAGTAGGTGTGCGTTTCTATGGAATAGTATGCAGACGCGTTGAAAGTAATCTAACTTAAGAGTGTACAAAAAAGTGTAAGCATGATGATCCTCATAGTGACTAATTTTTCAACGCAAAGATAAAAGTTGGGAATAATTATACATGAACTTAGAATGAATTTACAAGGGACCATGCAAAGAGGTAATTATAAATTCCATGCGGCGAAGCAATAGTGAACGCATACAATTATCGCATACCGAATATACAGTTGAACGCATGGTTTTTAGTTCAAAGTATGCGCTGGACGTTTTAAGTATTATGCGTTTGGAAAATTACAGCTCCTCATTTCAATTTGATAAACACAGAAATCGTTTATTGCTGAGCGCATAGTTCAATGATGCGTTGAAATCAAATAGTTTACATTAAAGCTCGACGCCTAGTTTCATGCTCAACTAATTTACACTACTGAAACTGAAATTAAAGGAAAATAAATAAATACTAAAAACAAAGTATGAACAGAAGGAAGAACCAAAAGAAAATAAAATAAAATAAAATAAATTAAATACTAAAACAAGTGCGAATAGCAAGAAAGAAGACAGTATTAAAAGAAAGCAAGGGTAAAAGAAAACGTCCCTGGAAAAGTAGGCATTCAGAACTGTAGGGACCTTTCGACGCAAGCTCAGTTATTACACTTGCGTGAATCATTGGAGCCTTTGTCGCGGTCAGGGTTCAACCCAGAGGCGACAATGAAGTACATTATGACCTCCCTCAAGCGTGCATAGTTGGGATGCATTGGTCTGGTTTGTAGCTCATGCGTTGAAGGCTCTTTTAATAGCGGCTCGATCTTCGCCGCAGATCTGTTGCTCCGGTCTGAATTCTCAATTATACCATCAGAGAGTAATTTGTTTGCATCATCTTCACCGTCCTCACCGTCCTTGAGGATTTCATTTTTCAACGCCGCGTTCACAGTTTTTGTCTTTTCATTGATATCTGCGTTCATTAGACAAAATTGAAAATGATCAGGATCGTTTAACGCGTTAAATACATTAAATTTTACCTGATCACCCTTGCAAGGCGTTGAGATTTCTTCTTGGACGTCAACCAAGACGCGTCCAGAAGTAGTATCTTCATATACAGACGCAGGTTTCCCCAGGACCCAGTACTCAAGGACATGAGAAGGTACATCGGCAACCCGTCATATTCCTATGTGCACATAGAGGTTAAGCTGGCTAGTGCATCGAGCTTGCTCTGCTTGAAGCCAGGGATGATTTTGACGTTGGGTGTGTTGAGCCTTGCTCCACCCCAAGTAAGGATGTTTTCAACGTTGAGAGTGTTGAGCTTTGCTCCGCCTCAACTAAGGGAAAAGATTGAAAAAAACAAACAGTTTTCTCTTTAAAATTCTGGAAAACGATTCTATGGATTTAGAACGGATTTACGTGAATGACAAAGAATTGTAGAAAATGTGTTCCTGTTGAATCCTTCTTTTAATGTGCTTTACTGTAACATGTCTTTTTTCGAATAAAAGATAGTTTACAAAACTTGTCACTCACGGGGCTTAGCTCACGTTTTCCCATGTTTTCTAATTTTCCAGGTAGCAAGCGAGTTCGGGATGCTATGCCTACATCGAACTTCGTCTGGGCCGTCTTTGGTAAAAGGAATGGTTGGTCAGTTAACCTTACAGAGGAGTTAAAGTTACTGACTTCACATCTTCTTTCGGGTTATGGAGGATAATCCGGGAGGGGGTGTGACAATTTGGTATCAGAGCGAAAGATTTTGGGATTAGGAAAGTTTAAACAGTAAACAAAAAGGAAAGATTGAAATATTGTGAATTGTGATTAACGGATAGACGAGGTAGGCAAGCAGACACCGAAACTTCGCAAGCTACCCGAGGAGTGTAAAGGAAGACTTAAAGGATCCACAAGTAAATATGAACGCATACAACTAGATGTATTGATTGTGAATAATTTGGTGATTTATTAGTGATGTTAAGTGTAACACCCCTACCCAAGATATTAAATATATTTCAATATCAATACCTAGTACCTAGTCTGTACTCTATTAAAGCCTATTGTAAATGCATTAGTAAAACTAGAAATCCACAACTAGACAGTGAAACGCTCGGCCTTACAACATTATAACAAAATTACTTAATAAGATCACATCATAAGTAGGTTTTAAAGACTATGTTTAGAGTTTACAAACATATCTGGTGAATTTACATATGCTACCCAGGCTAAGTGTGACTTCTATTAAAAGTTAGGGTTTACAGATTTCCAAATTACAAAATTCTATTCTGGCACAGACGGATCTTGATGGTAGGCTAGGCACCCCGAACACGCTTGCTACCTGGAAAAGAAACATCAAAGAAACGAAATCTATGAGCTACATTGCTCAGTGAGTGACTACTGAAATATACAATCAATAACATGATAACAACAATTTAGATATGAACCGCCTAATCATGCCTTGTATCACAATTCATAACCTTATAGATGACTGTAACCTGTAAAACATTATCAGTACATATATGCTTTTCATTTTATTAAACTTTTGTTGAGGCGGAGCGAACTCAACGCACCCAACGTCAATAAGCCTTAGCTGTGTGGAGAAATCTCAACACATCAGCTCAACCCTTTCTATTCTGCTCATGAATCTATCTAATCTCAGGCTGCCCGTGTACCTTCCCATGTCCTTCGGTACCAAAGTCCCATGGAATTAGTCACTCACCGTCTTTAAATCCTTAGGTGAGAGCTTCACATAAGTTAAGTACTAGGGCTGCCCATATGCCTTCTCATGTCCCTCAGCATTGGGTCCCAAAGAATTACTCACTCACCGTCATTAAATCCTTAGGTGAGTGTTTCACATAAGTTACATACTAGGGCTGCCCATATGCCTTCAACTAACTTTCAGCATGGGTCCCTGAGAATCTTTCTAGAACACTAACTTGCACATCACATTCATCATAATATAACAACAAACATCATACCTCAACATTCATAATTACTAAGGCTACCCATATGCCTTCACCCATTCTTCGACATCGGGTCTCATTCAAACACTTCTAGTGCACAGACATGCACATTACATTTATCATCATTTAACTAGATTCATAATATCCAGAATTCTCAGAACATTTATCTAGCAACTAGCTTAATAAAACTTAGGATATTAACTGATACTTTGTCAAACTTATCTCACATATAAAATACGTGCTAGCATCATACACATACGTACACTTCAATTCATGCTTCAAAGGTAGTATTAAGTACATAGAAATGAAATAATATTCAAGTTAACCACATCTCAAACCATAAAGTCACTCACGACTGATTCCAGACTCCGAGCGGGTTATAAGCTTTCCCTAGCTCCTCTTGCCCTGTAAACATACCTTTTTCGTGTTAGGTATTTCTAATATTCCTTTTATGTATTCTTTACGTTTGCTTAGATATCTTAAACATGGGTTTTCATCACTACTTTTCCTTTCTTGTTAATATCAATATGAGCGAGACTAAGAGGTTAATTATTCATAACTATGCGGCACCAGCGATACTCAATGTCGCAGGACTAGCGATATTACCTTCAAAGAGCGATACTAAGCGAGAGTCAGCGAGAGTTGTGAGACGCAATGGTCTTTGCGTTACCGGCGATACTCGTCTCACTGATCACTCTCCAGCTCTTAGCGATACTCCTATCTTAGCGACTCCTGACGATTACTGCTCTTCTTCTTCCTCCTCTACTCTGTTCTCAATCTCAAGGTCTCAAATCTCAACTCTTCTTCATTTGAGAACTATTCTCAAATAACTCCGGGTTGCTACAAACATTTGCAGCTTAACTCCGATCACTTCTATCTTAGATTCAGCTTTCACGGCTCATTTTTCTTCAAACTCTGATCAGCACGAGGTCTAAGTGGCATTAATCAAACTCTCCGACCCAGCTCAAGCTTCCTCCATGAAAGTGATGAGGGTTCTCCTCTGAACCGGCATAAACACTTCTCTCTACCTCCCTTTCTTTGGTTAGCTCAGAATAAGATCACCTCGAGCTTTAAAATGTGTTTTTCAAATGTTTAAATACTCAGTCCCCTTTATATACATATATCACCGACTTACACTTTATCTCTTCTCTCTGTACTTAGTTATTCAATGAATACCTTCGGCGCAGGGCTTAGCAACGCATAGTCTCGACTGGGTGTGATACAAATGCCCAACGCCCCATCGACAAATAGCCGACTAACTCACGTCTCTCTCTCGGTCACTCTTCTAATATACCAACGCATAACAGCCTTTACAAACGCATAAGACACCCTCACTTCATGGCATGATAACTCAACGCCTCAGAGCATCCAACGTATTCTCAACGCGTAGCCATACTAACGCATGATCAACTCTTAGCCACTTTTGCTCCGACGCTACTCAGCCAACTTTTCTAACCACTGCCCGTTCATAGTTCCTTCTCAACTTACCAACTCTCAATGTCCGATAGTCTTGCCGTTTTTTTCTACCGCATAATACCACACGTTGCTTCAATTGCATACAGTTAAGTGATACTGCCATGCGTCCAACATGGTTTTGCACAAAGCCTGCGTCCAACCCTACTCACTTCTCAACTATTCTTATCCTACTTCTTTCCTTAACAAACTCTTCTACAAAGTAATCTTAGAAAGAGGGTGTGACATTAAGAATGTATGAGAAAATCCTGGAAAGAGAATGGGGATTAAGAGAAATTAAAGTCTGAGGAGTTCTATGCGTCGAGATAAAAAAAAAAAAAAGGAATGTTTATGTTAGTGAAAGTTATGGATTAAGGATAGGCCATAAATTAACTTGAAATAAATTATGATAAGCGTCTTGGAATGTTAGATGGCAATTTGATGATCCAAGAATATAAGAGAATCCAAGTATTACAGTTATGTTTAGAAGAAAAAGAAAAATACATGATAAAGGAAGCTAGATGGACGCATAGTATTGGAAAGGATATTTCATTAAAAATTGGATATTCTTGAAAGGAATATCACCACGGATGGTGTGGTATGAACGCATGATATTCTGATTTAAGGGAAATTGAATATGAAATGTTAGGAAAAAGGGGAACGATAATTAAGGGAAGGTATGCATTGAAGATTTAACGAAACTTTGTAATCTTGAAGAAAATAACCACACCATTAAGTTTGAAAGTGTAAATTAAGGAGAAGAATTTCACTAAATGATTAGAGACTGAGGAAATTTTACCAAGTAGTGGAGACAATGTAAAATTGGACGCACACTTGGTATGGAGGAACCTAAGACGCATAGGCGTGTAGAAATGCACAAGAACCTATGAAAGAAGAAATGGTTAAATAAATTGAATACTGAAGGAAAAATTTTAAGTAGCCAGGAAAGCAAGAGAAATTAAGATTAAGCGCTTGATGTGCTATAAAGAGGAAAACAACCAAAAGAAGGAAATAAGAGAAGGAAGTGATTCAAGTGTTAAATAAGGAGAAAATGATAAAACCTTGTGGATTAATAACCTACAGGAATTCGGAAGGGAATTCTTATAAGAAAGTGGAGAATTGAAGAAAAGCTCTACTTTTAGCCTAGAGAATGGTAAGCAAGTAATCGGGTAATGGAAGAGATGATTGAAAGCTTGAATTCAAGAGTCCATGCGTTGGTATAATGAAGTAAGAAATTGAGGAGAGTGAATATGAGAAAGAAAGTGTGCAGTCAAGTTTATGCAAGATGTTGGCTGGTTCAAGCGTATGTCCAGGAGTTGGGCAATTGTAAATGTTGAGGCTATGCGTTGATGAGATTGCTAGACCAGCAAGCATGCTCTGATTAAAATTAAAAAGGAAAATTCACCAAGAAATTAGAGGAAGAGAAGTTGGAAATGCATTTGGTACTGAGGAAATTAAAATGCAGAGGCATGCTAAAAGAAGTATGAGTAAATTGAGTATGGAAAGGAAAACTAGGTCCTCGTAAGTAAACCGAAATGGAGAAGAAAGTTAGAGTTATCTAAGAAACATACGTTATTGGCTGAATCACAAAGCGTTGTGAGCAGAAGTAGCTGCCGCATCAAAGAATAAGTGATTGTTGGCGGGGAAAGAATGTGCTTAAATCATGCGCTGAAATTATTCTGCATAGAAGACAGACAAGTACTAAAATCGTCCCGCGTCGAAAGCAGAATGGTTTTGATGCGATGAAGAAGGTGGTCCAGAACTAAGTTGAATGCATCAAGAGTAGGAATTGTTGAGGACGACGCCATGCGTTGAGTGTGATTAGTTGCTAAAGGCGTTGGAGGAGAATTCTAAAATAAGCGCCCCGCGCTGAAATGAGAACCCCGCGTTAACTTGCGGGTGAGGGATAAACCTCAAGAGAGGGCTGAGGAAGGTGGTCTTGTATAATTTTGGCGAAGTTCTACTTGTCTCGGTACTGAAAACAGAACTAAAACTGAAGATTGATCTCCAGTAGTATAGATTGAACAGTGGTTGATATTCGGAGTAGAACCAATTGAGGAAATCAAGTTTAGGACTAAAATTTGGAAGTCAGTAAGTTGACGTAATCTCTAACAAGTTTTATAAAGGATGGTAAAACTAAGATTTAAGATAAGCATGGTGAATTCATGACTTACAGAAAACGCATAGTGCTATTTGATAGAAGTATAAAAAAGAATTCTATACTTTGTGAAGGCTATTATGTGTTAGAGAATAGGAGTTAATCGAAGCAAAGAATAAAAGAAGTCACTTGAGGAAAAGGTATAAAAGGGCTTGTACGATTGTAAAGGCTATTATGCGATGAGAATAAGGAATCATTGTAATATTAAGAGGATGCGGTGGCTAGAAGGTATGTGCTTATGCAGGAAAGTGGGAGAAAGTTAATGGTTTATGAGATGTTAAATAGCTATGCGTTAGTGATTGAGGAGGTTGCGTTGAAATAGAATTTGCGGCTGAAATAAGGACGCATGATGTTTACGTCCAAGTTGGCAACCCAAGTATGCATTAGGTTGTAATGGGAAACATGTTGATGGAAACATGCGTTCAAATAACTCTAAAGATAGCCTCCGGAAAGAATTCCTTATAAAATTGATTTTGCCTTGTTTATGTAGTGGATGCAACTAGTGAAGCCTAATGTTTTTAAACAAAATAAAAGTGTTCAAGGCAAATAAAATTTGTTGTGGAACTAGAATGAATGTAATTGAGAATATTGTAAGCTAATTTATTTATTGTATATAGCTCATTATGTCAACCAAGGAAAGCAGAGGAAAACGGAAACGCATGGCACACAGCTGTCCAGTATGCAGAAAAGGGCATGCGGGAGAGTGCATTGGAAAAGATAGATGCTTTGCATGTGGAGAGAAAGGGCATTATCGGAAACAATGCCCTGCATTTAAGGAGTCTAGCAGCCAAACTAAGATGACGCAAAGACAGATTCCCTATAAAATTGTGGACGAAGACACAGGGAAGACTATGAAGGAAGGGAAGAGGTATGTTACATGTGTGAGCAACCGGGGCATTTATGTAGGGATTGTCCACAAAATCGGCAAGGCCCGAGTAAACTGGATGAAGGAAAAGAAGAAGAGAAATAAAAGGAAATGTAATTTATGTTTGTAGTTTTGTCTTCCTTTTCTGTATCTTGAAAAACAATGACTGTATAAAGAATAATAATAAAGTCTTTCTTTTCTATAGCCTTGTCCTATTTAAATTTCGAGGACGAAATTTTTTTTTAAGGTGTATGGAGTTGTAACACCTTGTTCCTGAAAACCTAAGTATTTATATAATTGGTAAGGATAAAAGGATAAAGAGTGTGGATTAGCGGAACGTGTAAACGAGAAGTTAAGATTGTGTAACTACTAAATTATGGCCAATAAATTCTGTGCGATGAAATGAATGGTATTAAGAAGAGGGTAGACATAATTCTGAAAATCAGGCTGACGCATGGATGGATAAGTTATAAAGCATGTAATAGTTAATATTGAGTTATCAAGTTACGCGATTAAATGTTAATAATGGCAAGTTAAATGAGGTGAAGTACCATGCGTCGATGATGTAAAATGGAGAAGAACCATTGCGTGGGAAAAGTACTTTGCGTTGGAAGGGTTGGCAACACGTCAGAAAGTGGAGTGAAGGAAAGTAATGCATTAGGCGTTATGAAGCAACAGTATGGAGGAAAAAGGAACTTGGATATTGATCACAACTACGCGTTGGTAAACCATGCGATAAGCTGTGACTATGCGCTGAAGGTTAGCGATGAATTGAAAAACTATGCGATGAGCAACGGCTAGGCTTTGGGAGTTTGCTATGTGCGATGAAGGTTCATTGGGCTAATCAAGAAGTCCCTGAATATGGTATAGCATGTGCGGAAGAGGCCGTTAAGCGTTGAAGGTTATTACATTGGGAAATTTCTATGCGTTGAAGAATTGCTATGCGATGGCAAAGCGGCGCGTTGAGGAAACTGAAATTCTAAATAGTTAATAATTGAGATGATAAACGTTAAAGGAATATTATATGCTAGTAGGACTTCAGTGATTAGTAAGGTCTTACTATGCGATGAGGAAGTTACGAGGTGAGGAACCATTAGCTATGTGACGGGGGGTTTATGAGTCGAAGGTGACTACCATTGGTTAATAAGTTATACGCGGAAGAGCTTAACGTTATAATAAATGAAAAATGTTATCAAGATCTCGGGTAAACGCATAGGAAAAATTAAAGCAGGAAATGGTTAAAGGAATAACCTTGGTATATGATTCGAGAACGCATAGAGGGTAAAATCAAGGGACTTAAAGGAAGTTCATGAACGCGGAATGATGTAAAGATGAATGCAAGAGGATAAATGCATAAAGAAAGAACTTGAGTTGAATGTGGTAGAGAAATGGAAATAAAGCTTTATAAACGCATAGGAACACAGGAATGATTGGGTAGTTGTATATTGGAACATAACGGACGCATAAGGTAAGCCTATATGTCAGGTGGTTACACATGATTGGGACACCTCATTAAGTAGGAGGTGTTAGAAAGCATGATAATCATCTCATGCAAAAGTGACACTTGGACTAATGCATAGTTGATTAAGTATGCAACATGACATGTGGCAAACAAGTGGCAGCAAAAGAGGAGAAGTAGAATGATAAGTTCTTTATAAATAGGACCTTGAGGGGAAAAGTAATGACTGATGATTCGGTGATAATAATTCTTGAGAGAAAGAAAAAAGGAGAACTGAAAGAAGAAAACCTTGCGTCTGTAAGAGGAAGTCTGCGGCCAAAGAGGAAGACAACCTTGACACCTAAGTCATCTGGTGTTAAGAAGTTGGCTTGCGTCGAGAAGGGTAAGCCTTGCGTTTTACACGAATTCAACATAAAGGGTGAACGCCACGATGTGTTCAAATTAGACCTTGCGTTCAAGGAAGGTCGACGCATCCGAAAGAGTAAGAAGAGTTAGTCTGCACCTTGCGTTTAAGGGCAGGCTTGCGTCCAACCTGTTACCAGAAATAGTTTGCGGGGTAGAAGACCAAACCCTTGCGTTCAAGGAGCTCGGGAAGACAAGGATTGGAAGGAAAAGAGGAAATATCTTAAGAAATTGTGAGTGACTCTCTTTTTCTTTCAAACTGAGTTTTGTTGAACTGTTCTTATATGATATGGTTTATGATAACTGATTTCTTGAAACGCATCGTTTAAAAGGCATGTAATCTATTGTTTTACTATATTGAAAATCATGTTGCAAAGTACAGTTTATCAAGAAACATCTTGATTTCTATGAAAGGTTTTATATGAATGATCTACTCAAAATGATTGATAAAATGTTTAAGAGGAGGCTCAGTGCTTATCTCATTGAGAAAGCTCGTGAGTTTCCCCGGGACCCAGTACTCAAGTACATGAGAAGGTACATGGGCAACCCGTCATATTCCTATGTGCACATAGAGGTTAAGCTGGCTAGTGCATCGAGCTTGCTCTGCTTGAAGCCAGGGATGATTTCGACGTTGGGTGTGTTGAGCCTTGCTCCACCCCAAGTAAGGATGTTTTCGACGTTGAGAGCGTTGAGCTTTGCTCCGCCTCAACTAAGAGAAAAGATTGAAAAAAACAAACGGTTTTCTCTTTAAATATTCTGGAAAACGATTCTATGGATTTAGAACGGATTTACGTGAATGACAAAGAATTGTGGAAAATCTGCTCCTGTTGAATCCTTCTTTTAATGTGTTTTACTGTAACATGCATTTTTTCGAATAAAAATAGTTTACAAAACTTGTCACTCACGGGGCTTAGCTCACATTTTCCCATGTTTTCTAATTTTCCAGGTAGCAAGCGTGTTCGGGATGCTATGCCTACGTCGAACCTCGTCTGGGCCGTCTTTGGTAAAAGGAATGGTTGGTCAGTGAACCTTACAGAGGAGTCAAGGTTACTGACTTCACATCTTCTTTCGGGTTATGGAGGATAATCCGGGAGGGGGTGTGACATGAATAGACATGGAAGATAATTATATTGATGAAAATGAGATACAAATTTTGATAAGTTCAATTCCTTGATACAAATCTAAAATTCAACCAAGAACAGTAAGAAAGAAAGCAAGGAAAAGCGTCAATGTCTTGAGTCGCCTAGATGGAAGCGTGATGATTTGCTGTGAAGTGGTGCAGCGGAAAGGAAGACTCTTCTCTCTCGAGCTATTTGTCTCCGGCTGAAGTCTGAGAGAACTCTGCTGTCACTTATGGAGTCCTTCCGAGAATCAACAACCTTTCTAATCTCACAGAGCTGCCCTTTTATAAATGATGCGTCCGCAATTAATGGTAAATCTGGTTGATTGGCGGCAAGACTGATACTATGCATCCATCTCGCCTGATTGCGTGGTTCTCGGGTCAATTAAGATCCACCACTTTAGCCACAATTCATGTTCGTCAATCATCCGTCAATCTCTCAAGATTCTGATTTGATTCTCAGCGCGTTGCATTAATGGTCGTCTATGCGTCCATGAATAGTCTAGCCGATGTCAACGCGTCGTAGGTTGCTAACGCGTAGTTATGCGTTGAGTTGTTGTTAACGCATCATCAGGTTGTTTGTGTTCCGTTCAGATCATGCATCCACGAAGAACAGATTGCTAACGCGTCGTCTTGCATTAAGAAGTCATCAATGCATCGTCTGCATTCCTGCGTCAAAACATGCGTTTTAGGCTCAAAAAGTGGTAAAATCATTTATCTTCCTAAAAATACATTAGTATAACACAAAGGAAGATTTATTAGTCAAAATAAACATAACTTGCCGCATGCTTCTCTATTTAATCTCTATTTATCTATGAAAAAGGTTATAATAACTTGTATTTCTACAAGTTATCAGTCATGTAGCGTGGCAGGTGGCAAAAAGTGGCAAAAAGAGAGGAGAAGTTTGATGACAAAAATCTTCATCCCAAAACTATAAATAGGATCTTGAGGGAAAAGGAGCGGGGGATGATCATTAAATCTTGAGTTCTTGAGAGAAAGGAGAGAGTAGGCAGTAAAGAGGAATCCTTGCGTTCGTAGTGGAAGTCTGCGGCCAAGAGATAAGGTGTTCTTAACAACCTAGCTACCTTGCGTTCAACAAGTTGTTTTGCGTTTAAGATACCAGCTTTCAGTTGAAGATAAACTCTGCGTTCAAGGTGAACGTTATGTTCAGGATCAACTCTGCGTTTAAGATAGAACCTTGCGTTCAAGGAGATCTGTGCTTCCAAGGGGTGAAGCCAGAAGAATTGGTTGGAAGGCTGCACCTTGCGTTCAAGTAACCAACCTTGCGTTCAAGGTGCAGGGTTGCGTCCAACCGAGCTGACAAAAGGGAAAATAAGTTGCCTTGTGTTTCAGACTTTAAAACTCTGCGTCCAAGAAGCTCGGGAAAGAGAATTAGAAGGAAGAAAAGGGAACTTCCCTTGAGCAAGTATTATGTGAGTAACACTAATGTTTTCAAAATATGAATGCGTTCTCTCTAATTAATATCAATGGTTTTGGAATTTGATTATGCATTCATGGGTTTTCGACGTGTATATCACGCGTTTATATTTAAAAAGCATTAGAGCATGCTGGTTATTTGGAAATGAGTTTATAGAAAAGCTTGCTATTGATATTATATGATTTTATGGAAGATTTGGGAATGAGTTATTGAAAGGCATACTGTTTGATATTATATGATTTTATGGCATAAAGGCATGTTTTATCTGTTTTTCCAAGAGTTGTTGAAAAATATGCTTAGAAGATGCTATTTGTTGAAAAATGTTCTGTTTTCCATGAAAGGTGTTTAAAATGAAATGTTTATGCGAAACATACCTATTTCTAAAAATGTTTTCTAAGGGACCCAATAATGAGGGACATTTGAGAAGGCATGTGGGTAGTCCTGTGACTAGGGACCCAGTACTGATGGACTCGGAGAAAGTACTTGGGCATCCCGAGATATTCCTATGTGCACATAGAGGTTGCGACGTTGGGTGTGTTGAGCCTTTCTCCACCCCAACTAAGGTTGTCTTCGACATTGAGTGCGTTGAGTTTTGCTCCGCCTCAACTAAGGTTGTTTTCGACGTTGGGTGCGTTGAGTTTTGCTCCGCCTCAACTAAGGTTGTTTTCGACGTTAGGTGCGTTAAGTTTTGATCCGCCTCAACTAAGGTTGTTTTCGACGTTAGGTGCGTTAAGTTTTGATCCGCCTCAACTAAGGTTGTTTTCGATGTTAGGTGCATTGAATCTTGCTCCGCCCTGACTAAGGAAAATTTTAAGACAAAAGAAGATTTGATGCGTTGTAGACTATTTTATTGAATATGATTGGAATCGATATTTTATACGTACTATTGACAATGTTTATATTATGATCAGTTTTATAGTTAAAGTTAAATATTTCTAAAACTGTTACTCACTGGGTTATTTAGCTCATCCTTTCCTATGTTTTCCATTTTTCAAGTAGCATGACAGTTCCCGTTGTTGGTCGAAGTCGAGGTTTGTCAAGAATTAATGGTATCACCGTCCTAGGAAGTGTGGTTAAATGGGAAATAAAGTAAGTTTAACAGTGGGAGTCGATCGGGAAGTCGATGGCTTCTGTCCTCACTGTAAGCACTGATTTGCGTTGCCAAGCGTTGGGGTGCAGCCATGCGTTTGTGACTATGCGTTTCGAAGGAAGAAGTGGCCGGGGGCGAGAGTAAGAATTTTTGGAAAGAAAATTGTGGCTAAGTATTGACTAAGTCCATGCGTTTGTGGTTGATTCACGGAGGTTAGTGAGCTGAGGTAGCTACCCGCGTTGAAGGATAAGTAATTCTGGCGGGGAAGAAACGTGCTTGAACCATGCGCTAAAGTCACTCTGCGTTGAGGACAGTCATGCGCTGAAGTCGATGCGTTGAAGATAAATATGAGTTGAAGTCACTTCGCGTCGAAGACAGAGTGGTCTTGACGCGACGAAGATAGTGGTGTATGACCGAGTTGTATGCGTCAAAAGCAGAAGGCGTTGAGGACGACGCCATGCGTTGGGTGAGGCTAGTTGCTGAAGGCGCTGGAGGAGAATCTTAACATGAGTGCCTCGCGTCGAAGTGAGAATCCCGCGCCAGCCTGCGGGTGAGGGGTAAGTCGGCAACATTAATCTTGGTGTTTGTGAAGGCTAAGTCGGTAGTATATATAGTTGGATTAATTAAATGTTTAATCATTTTTAAGACATTTCGAGAGCTTAAGACGGTTCCATATTTCAGATAGACTTCAGAAGAAGATTGAGGAAGGTGTTCTTGAGGATTTTGGATGAAATTCGACTCATATTGATGTTGAAAACGAAGCTGGAACAGAAGAATGACTGAAGTCACATGGTTTGAGCAGTGACTGATAATCAGAGTAGAACGTGCGAAGGAAGCCGAGTTTAGAACTGAAACTTGGAGGTTAGTAAGTTAACATAATTTCTAACAACTTTTGTGAAGGAAGGTAAAGCTGAAATTGAAGATCTACTATGTGAATCCTTAGGAAAAGCAGTGTTTACAAGATTATCTCGCAATCCGGAACAGCAAGAGGTGAATCCAGAATACAGTGAGAGCGAGGAGGAGTTAAGCCTTGAAACTTTGAGGTAAGCTATAGAACTAAATTTCTTTTAAGTTTGTAGAAGAGAAGAAGTCCTGAATCCGTATGGAATTGTAATTTTTAATAGATTGAAGTAAGAACGAGAAGAAAGGAGGGAATAACAGTGCAGACTGCCGCTGAGATTCAAGTATCGACACACTGTCTGAGTATTACTAGCGAGACGGGTGTCGCTAAGACGCAAAGGAGCCTTCCGTCTCACAGTTCTCACTAGATAACGCTGAGTATCGCTGCTAAGGTAATGTAACGCTAGTGTCGCTCCAGCAAGTATCGCTAGTAACAGTCCTTATTGGTTGGTATTGCTAGGATTTCCGCTTATTAAGTTAATTAGAAAAAGAAGAAGATTTAGTGTTCAATAATGCAAGGTACATGTCTCTTGCAGGCCAAGAAGAAATAAGGAAAGTGTATAATCCACGTAAAACCTAGAAAGAGTTGTGAGTGACTATTTTATTCTTTCATTCTATTTTATTAAAAATGTTCTTATGAAGTATGATTTACAATGAATTGTTGATATGTATAATGTTGATTGCATTACTTATAAGGCATGTTATATGTTTTTAAAGTAGATAGTAAGCATTTTTATGAAATGTTATTGAATAAAGATCTGTAAGATTTCCATGGAAGGATTTTCATATGAACTATTATGCGAATGAAATTCTAAAACGTTTTAGAGGAGGCTCAGTGCTCAAGGACACGAGAAGGCACGTGAGTTTCCCCAGGACCCAGTACTGAAGGACATGAGAAGGTACTTGGGCAACCCGTCATAGTCCTATGTGCACATAGAGGTTGATTTGGCTGGTGCGTCGAGTTTGCTCCGCATTGAGCCAGGGACGATTTCGACGTTGAGTGCGAAGAAGCGTTGCTCCGCCTCAACTAAGGGAAAAGTTTGAAAACTAAACTGTGATTAATAAACTCCTTGGAATTCACTCTTTTATGATTTAAGATTTGATTTATGAGATTAATGGATTTTATAGGAAGCATGTTTCATTTGAACAAGATGTTAAACTCTTACTTAATCATTATACATAACATGCCTGTTCTCAATAAATGCTCGTTTTACAAAGATTTGTCACTCACTGAGCTGTTAGCTTATGTTTTCGAATGTTTTCCTTTTCTCCCCCAGGTAGCAAGGATGTTCCCGATGCTTAGCCTACTTCAGCTCACCCTGCCTAAGACTCGAGTTCTCAAATTATAGACAAGTCTGAGAGTTGTACGTTGCATATGTTTCTTTTATGTAAATGGCATGTAGATCATGTAAATTTGAGTGGGGATTGTTGGTGGAGTTTTGTACATTATATGACGGATATGAAAGTGAAATTATGCTATGTAATAAAAGTGTATCCTATACGGGGAATTATATCGAATTATAAGCATGTGTAGTATGACTGAGTTCTTTGTATGTAAATAAGTAAATGTATGCACAGGATAAGAAGGTAAGAAGGGACAATATGCGTCACAAGAGGGGTGATGTTTATTGTCTTCACATTCCCTTTCAGGATGGGTAGGTAATCCGGGAGGGGGTGTGACACTCACGCTCCATCTCGGGCTAGGGCTTCAGTTCTAGATGGGGTGTGACAAACGATGAGAACTAGTGATGATCTCAGAGGTGGAGATGTTTCAAATGGAAGGATTCTCCTCCTCTATATAGGCCAATGTAGTTGAGAAATGACCTAAAATCATGTTCTAAACGTTTTTCCAGCATTTTAGGAGACGAATAACAACTTTGAACGAGAAAATAGCAACCATAATTGACTGGGCAAAAATATTGAAAATTAGGCTCTTCCTTGAGATCCTGTCAAGAATATCCTTGGCCTATGTATAGGTCTTGTCCATTAACCCTCCTGCTGCAGAGGCATCAACTACTGACTGTGATGATCTGTTCAATCCTCCATAGAAGATTTCCATTTTCACACAATCAGGAATGTCATTATGTGGACAATTCCTCACTAGCCGCTTGAATCGGGTCCAAGCTTCACTCAGAGTCTCTGGGTCCTTCTGCTCAAAGGTGACAATATCTCACCTCTTCCTTGCGTTTACTGACGGAGGGAAATACTTCTGCATGAACTTCTCGACCATCTACTCCCAAGTGGTAATCTCACCTGGTTCGAATGAGTATGCCCATTGTCTTGCCTCATCTCTGAGAGAGAATGGGAATAATGATAGCCAGATGCCATCCTGCGTTACTCCCGCTATGGAGAATGTGTTACATATCTCCAAGAAACTATTCAAGTGTGCATGCAAGTCTTCACTCATTGCACCCCCAAATTGCCCTGCGGCTTGCAGCATTTGCAGCATTACAGACTTCATTTCGAACCTTCCATTACCTTTGAAAGTCGGGCGTAAGGTTCCTGGAGAGAAATCATACACATTTGGCGACGCATACTCCCGCATAGGCCTATTTCTGTCGTGTGCCAACAGAATTGGGTTTGCCTTGTAACACCCCTACCCAAGATATTATATATACTTCTATATCTATACCCAGGAGTGAGTGTTATCTAATCTGTGTTCTATTATACATTGTTGTAAATGCATTAGTATATCACAACTAGACAGTGAAATGCTCGGCCTTACAACATTATAACAAAATTTCTTAATAAGATCGCATCTTAAGTAAGTTTTTAAAGACTAGGTTTAGAGTTTACAAATATGTCTGGTGAACTTACATATGCCACTCAAACTAAGTGCAACTTCTACTAAGGGATAAGGTTTACAGATTTCCAAATTACAAAATTCTATTTTGGCACAAACGGATCTTGATGATAGGCTAGGCACCCCGAACACGCTTGCTATCTGGAAAAGAAACATCAAAGAAACAAAATCTATGAGCTACATTGCTCAGTGAGTGACTACTAAAATATAAATTATAACTACAATATTTGAAATGAACTGCTTAATCATGCCTTATGTCACGCTTCATAACCTATTAGATGACTGTAACCTGTAAAACACTATCGGTACATAAATGATTTTCTTTTCATTAAACCTTTGTTGAGGCGGAGCGAACTCAACGCACTCAATGTCAATAAGCCTTAGCTGTGTGGAGTAATCTCAACACATCAGCGTCAAATCCCTTCTATTTTGCTCATAAATCTATCTGATCTCGGGCTGCCCGTGTACCTTCCCATGTCCTTCGGTACCAGGGTTCCAGGAAATTACTTACTCACCGTCTTTAAATCCTTAGGTGAGAGTTTCATATAATTTAATTACTAGGGCTGCCCATATGCCTTCATCTAACCTTCAGCATTGGGTCCCATTCGACTCTTTCTCTAACACAGAAGCACATATAATACATTTAACATAAATTAGTTGTAATCATGATATCTTAGAATTCTTGAACATTCATCTAATAACTATCTTAATAAAACTTAGAACGTTATCTGTTATGTCTCAAATTTAATCTCATATCTAACAAGATAAGTGCTGGTTCATATACAAAAGGACATTTCAACTCCTACTTTAAAGATAGCATTAGACATATAGGAAATGATACTGAATTTAAGCTTATCTTAAATCATAAAGTCACTCACGACTTATTCCGAGCTCCGAGCGGGTTATACACTTTCCTTAGCTCCTCTTGACCTTAATCAGCGATACTACGCGAGAGTCAGCGAGAGTTGTGAGACGCAAGGCCCCTTGCGTTACCAGCGACACTTGTCTCGCTGATCACCCTCCAATTCTTAACGATACTCCTTTCCTAGCGACCCATGATGGTTATTGTTCTTCTTATTCCTTCTCTAACCTGTTCTCAAACACGAGATTTCCAACTCTACCACTTCTTCGCTTAGAAAACCATCTTTGAATATCTTCAATTGCTTCGTATCAGCTAACAGCTTTTACAGTAGCACAATTCCGAATGTTTCTTCCTTTAAAACTTCGCGGCAGCTTCAACTTCCCAGCTTGCTCTTCTTCAAGACACCATATGATATCTAAACCTTCATCAACCGTCAAGCCTCTGGTTTCAGTTCCAATTTCACCATGGAAATGGTCTGGTTCCTACTTAACTCCGGCTTAAACAGTTTCTTCGATCTCTCCTCGTCGTTCTTCTGTGAAAAAGGGTAAATCGGGGTTTGAACTATGTCTAAAATTGTTGATTGAGTCGGCACACTTACTTATATATATACATACCACCGACTCACCAATACGGCCATCACCTCCTTACACAGGTTGGCCGACTCAACCTTCCGTGCAAAGCTTCAGCAACGCATAGCTTACACTTGTTTTAGAATTGTTTAGCGCCCAGTCGTCGCATAGCTACTTAACGCATAACTCTCTCGGCTCTTCTTTTAAGGTACCAATACATACCAACCTTCAACGCATAGTGACTTTCAACACCTTGTGGCCCTTAACGCCGCATGGCCGTCAACGCCTAGTGACCTTCAGCAAATTCTCAACGCATAGCTCCACTAACGCATGGCCAACACTTAGCCACTTCTGCTCCATATTGTTTAGGCCATTTTTTTTTTAATTACTGACCATTTCATAGTTTCTTCTTAACTTGCCAAATGTCCGTTAGGCTCGCCGCATTTTCTCTACCGCATAATATCATACGTTGCCTCAATTACATGCTGTCAAGCAATTCTACCATGCGTCCAACTTCACTTCTCAACTATTCAAGATTCGTTCAACTCAACCTTTCTATCAAATCCTTCTAATTCCAATTCCCTCAACAGCCCATGTAAACTAACACTCGAACACAACCATTCTTGTCTTACTTCTTTCCTTAATAAGCTCTTCCACGAAATAATCTTAGAAAAAGGGTGTGACATGCCTGTTGTTCTACGTTTGCGTTTTTCCGAACTCTGCCTTGTGGAGGGTTTTGTTGTTCAGCCATATTGCTTTCTGTACTACAGTTGGACCTTCTTCTTCGGTTTTGCCTTGTCCTTCTTCTGAAGGTCCTCTCAATCTCAGGGTCAATATCAAGTGTCGGGCTGCTCCCGTCACTCATATACTGTTTGGAGCTTCTGGTAGAGGAGAAACTCACAATACTCTCCTGAATGAGGAATTCCTATAACAAAAATAAACCAAGAAAACAAATCAATACAAAAATCTACGGCAACGACACCAAAAACTTATTGTGATTGTGCATACAAAAGTCCCCAGCAACGGCGCCAAAAACTTGTTGTGTGCTAAACTGCTTAATATTATGCGATACTGATCTGTCAAGTTTTCCTATTCTTCACCCAAGTATAAGCAAAGAATGAGGCTTTCTCAGTGAGTACGAGGTCGAACACAGGGACTATGCAGATTTTAGAATTCGTTGGATTATTTAAGTTATGTGTTTCAAAAAGGTGGTGAGAAGTGATGCGTTTAAGAAACTACAAAGTAGTAAAACTACGCTAACGTGATCGGATGGAGAGGTATGCGACATAGCAAAATTCAACTAATTGAAGTATATGAGTGGTAAAAACAGGGCTAGGTTGGTCATCATCTAAGTCCAGAAACGCATAGTGAGATCTATTTCATACCAGCGACTCTTCTCTTGGTTGTCAACTGCTATGCCTATATGTCTATAACGCATAGGAGACTATTAAGTGCCAAGGTTCTTTCTATGTCTAGATAACACTTCTTAGCCTTGTCAATTGAGTTCCACAATTACTTACTCTCTCGAGCAGTCTGATTATTACTACTTATATCGATTAGCTACATGGACATAAGTATTAGATTAAAAGTACAATTGACAAGATGGAATAGATAAAAACTAAGGTTTTTATTTAGATGATAACACAACCCGTGACCCTTAAGAGAGTTAGTTACTCATGGATGATAAACAGCAAATGGAAAATGATAAGAAATGAATAGCCATGAAAGATGTATAGATTGATGAACGGAATAAGTGTTTCAAAAAATATAATTTCTTGTCTGTCAACTAAAACACATGTAAGAAATAGATTAATCTCTTAAGCTCGCCGGGATGGTAGTGTGAAGTCTGCTGTGAAGTGGTCAGGCGGAGGGAAGACTCTTCTCTCTCAAGCTATTTGTCTCCGGTTGTCATCTGGAGAGAACTCTACTGTCACTTAGGAATTCTTCTAAGAGATTCAACTACATTTTCAGCCATCAGGTCTGCCCTTTAATAGAGGCTGCGTTGCAATCGCTGGCAAATCTGCGTGATTGAAGGCTGAATTGCTGCCTTGCGTCTATCTCGCCTAATCGCGTGATTTTCGGTTTAATTTAGATCCACCACTTTAACTGCAGATCAAGCACATCAATCTCCCGACAATCTCTCAAGATTCTTGTCTGATTTTATATTGCCTTGCGTTTCAAATTGATTTCCCAATGTTTTGCATTTCAGATTGATAACGCATCCATAGGTTGCTTGCGTTCTTGCGTTAAAGCATGCGTTTTCGGTTAAAAAAGCTTCAAAACAATTATATTCATCAACTCACAAGAGTAAAATGCATAGGGAGATTTATCAACGGAATTTAACCCCAACTACAGCATGATTCTTTATTTAAACTCTATTTTTCTAAAAGAAAGACAATAATAACTTGTATTTCTACAAGTTATCAGCAATCGACTCATGTCTCGGAGAATAGCATTTAAGAGCTTAAGTAGAAACATGCAAGGATATCTATATTGTTATAGTGATTCAAGGCCAGATCTTGCTATCTCCCATGTGTGTGTGTCCAAATCTCATTCAATTTAAAATGCTAGAACTCAAATTGGGACTTAAGAGAGCTTCTTTAGTTTTCCCCCTACTCTAATTCATGCACCAATCTTCAAGCATCCACACATTTCAAGTGAGTAATATGTCCACTAAGGTGCCATTCAATAACATTTTTTTCATGGGCCCTAAACTTGCATTCTTTTACCTAGGGGCACTAGCTTTCACACATTCATTGTAGGGACTCATACCTAGTCAATTCCCAGGTGTTCTTACTGATCACAGCATAGGCAGCTCTTTTTATCCCCATCCATGCATACTCATTACAAGTTTAACATAAAAAAAAAAAAATCGACATATAAAGCTCATATATTTTGTGTGCACTTCTTTTTCTTTTTCTCGGCATGTATACTCATTTCTTTTTCCTTAGTATGAGAGTACAAACTATCATGCATTTCTACTCTCTAACCGGTGGGGCCTTTCGGAGTGACAACCAAATACACGCAACTTAATTCTTTTTTTAGTTAAAGATTCTAAATTAAAGTGGCTACGTGCTCAAGAATATAGGAGATTTTAAGGACTTAAATGACTTCAACTCAAGATAGTGCTATTCTATTTCCACAATAAGTCATCTATCATGGGCAATCAACATCAAAGCATACAACCCTAAACATTCCCATTAACTTTGAAAGCTCCAAAATTTTAAAAAAAAATTTTAAATTTCATTAACATGCATATGATCATTAAAATCTTCACAAACATGCATAGCAGGATAAGAGAACACACAAAAGTACAAGTAACACCTCCCACCCCAGACTTAGAATTATGCATTCTCCTCAATGCATAAGAGCATCCAACAAGAAAGAACAAACCTGGGAGCAAGCGGGAAGCCACCAAATAGGCTTGGTCTAAGGAGTACTTTGTGTGATGAACCAAGATCCTGAAAAGTATGAAAGCTGAGTGACTCAAAGATTTATTGAAAATAAAACTAAAAAGAACAATAAAGAAATCGATAAAATTGGGTTGCGTCCCAATAAGCGCTTGGTTTAAGGTCTCTTAGTCAGACCAAACCAATGGATCATTCAATGAAAGTAAGGTTTTCAAATCGGCGTTCTTCATATTCGATGTAATGCTTCAAACGTTGACCATTTACTTTGAAGATTGTCTCATCATGGCTTTGTAATTCCACGGCTCCATGAGGGGACACCTTGACAGTGACAAAGGGTCTCGACCATCGTGTCCTAAGCTTTCCTTGAAACAAACGTAGACATAAGTTGAAAAGTAATACTCGTTGTCTAGGAAGAAAGGTCCGTGGGGTGATCTTCTTGTCATGCCAACTAGCAGTGCGCTACTTGTAGAGTTTGGCATTCTCATAAGCTTGAGCGCATAACTCCTCTATCTCATTGAGTTCTAAGATGCGTTTCTCACCGGCCTTCTCAAAATCTATGTTCAGCTTCTTGATGCCCAATAAGCTCTATGCTCGAGTTCTACCGGTAAGTGACAAGCCTTTCCAAACACCAATTTGTACAGTAAAGTACCAATTGGGGTTTTGAAAGCTGTATGGTAGGCCCAAAGTGCATCATCAAGCTTAAGGGCCCAATCCTTCCTATTGGTCTTGACAGTCTTTTCCAAAACCTTCTTGATTTCCCTATTAGATAACTCAGCAAGACCATTAGTTTGAGGATGATAAGCTGTAGCAATTTTATGATTAACATTATATTTTTGCATCATGGATTCAAACAATTTATTGCAAAAGTGAGAACCTGTGTCACACCCTCTTTCTAAGATTATTTCGTGGAAGAGCTTATTAAGGAAAGAAGTAGGACAAGAATGGTTGTGGTCGCTGAGGGAATTTAAATTAGAAGGATTTGATAGAAAGGCTGAGTTGAACGAATCTTGAATGTTGAAATCAAAGTAATTCTTGAAGTTAAGAATTATTTTAAGTAGGATAAACAGATCAGGAGAACGCAACCATGATTTTAAGCTTAGAAGTAAGGTCTTTGGAAGAAAGGAAACCTCATCAAGTGATGGGCAGGGTTAAAAAGAGTAGTTGAGAAGTAAGTGAAGTTGGACGCATACCTAGTGAAAAACCATGTTGGACATATGGTAGAATCGCTTGACGGCGTATAATTGAGGCAAACGTATGGTATTATGCGGTAGAGAAACGCGGCAAGCCTTATCTGACATTTGGAAAGTTGGCAAGTTGAGAAGAAACTATGAAATGGCCAGTAGTTAGAAAAGTGGCCTAAATAGTATGGAGCAGAAGTGGCTAAGTGTTGGCCATGCGTTAGTGGAGTTATGCGTTGGAAATTTGCTGAAGGTCACTAGGCGTTGACGGCCATGCGGTGTTAAGGACCACAAGGTGTTGGAAGTCACTATGCGTTGAAGGTGGGTATGTATTGGTACCTTAGAAGAAGAGACGAGACAATTATGCGTTAAGTAGCTATGCGACGACTGGGCGCTGAACAATTGTAAAACAAGTGTAAGCTATGCGTTGCTGAAGCTTTGCACGGAAGATTGAGTCGGCCAACCTAAGTAAGGAGGTGATGGCCGTATTGGTGAGTCGGTGGTATGTATATATATAAGTAAGTGTGCCGACTCAATCAACAGTTTTAGACATAGTTCAAACCCCGATTTACCCCTTTTTCACAGAAGAACGACGAGGAGAGGTCGAAGAAACTGTTTAAGCCAGAGTTAAGTAGGAACCAGACCATTTCCATGGTGAAATTGGAACTGAAACCAGAGGTTTGACGGTTGACGAAAGTTTAGACATCATATGGTGTTTTGAAGAAGAGCAAGCTGGGAAGTTGAAGCTGCCGCGAAGTTTTAAAGGAAGAAACATTCGGAATTGTGCTACTGTGAAAGCTGTTAGCTGATACGAAGCAATTGAAGTTATTCAAAGATGGTTTCCTTAGCGAAAAAGAGGTAGAGTTGGAAATCTCGTGGTAAGTTAGGAAGCTCACTTCTTTACAAGTTTGTAGAGGAAAGATAGATCTGATTTTTTTGGCTGGAATTCAATGTTTAGCAGTTTGAGAACAGGTAAGAGAAGGAAGAAGAAGAACAATAACCATTGGGGGTCGCTAGGAAAGGAGTATCGTTAAAGAATTGGAGGGTGATCAGCGAGACAAGTGTCGTTGGTAACGCAAGGGGCCTTGCGTCTCACAACTCTCACTGATTCTCGCTTAGTATCGCTTATTAAGGTAATATCGCTAATCTAGAGAGGCAGAGTATCGCTGATGCCGCATGGTTAGAAGCAGTTAGTCTAAAATCTCGTTCATTATAGGAAGTTATAATCGAAAGAAAAATTAGTGATAAAAACTCATATCTAAGATATCTAATTAAACATAAAGAATATAAGGAGGAATGTTAGAAATGTCTAATATGAAAAAGGTATGTTTACAGGTCAAGAGAAGCTAGGGAAAGCGTATAACCCGTTCGGAGCCCAGAATAAGTCGTGAGTGACTTTATGACTTGAGATAAGCTTAAATTCAATGTTGTTTTCTATATGTTTAATACTATCTTTAAAGTATGAGTTGAAATGTACTTTTGTATATGAACTAGCACATATCTTATAAAATATGAAATTAAGCTTGAAACGTATCAGATAACGTTCTAAATTTTATCAAGATAGTTACCAGATGAGTGTTCGAGAATTCTGAGATATCATGATTACAATTAATTTATGTTAAAGGTATTATACGTGCCTATGCACTAGAGAGAATTGAATGGGACCCAATGCTGAAGGTTAGTTGAAGGCATATGGGCAGCCCTAGTGATTAATTTATATGAAACTCTCACCTAAGGATTTAAAGACGGTGAGTAAGTAATTCCCTGGGACCCTGGTACCGAAGGACATGAGAAGGTACACGGGCAGCCCGAGATCAGATAGACTTATGAACATAATAGAAAATACTTGACGCTGATGTGTAGAGATTACTTCACACAGCTAAGGCTTATTGACTTTGGGTGCATTGAGTTCGCTCTGCCTCAACAAAGGTTTAATGAAAAGACAATCATTTACGTAATGACAGTGAATTTACAGGTTATAGTCATTTACAAGTTTATGAAGCGTGATATAAGGCATGTTTGAGCAATTCATACCAAAGATTGTAGTTATGATTTTATTGAGTTTGTATTTTAGTAGTCACTCACTGAGCATTGTAGCTCATGGATTTCTGTTTCTCTGATGTTTCCTTTCCAGGTAGCAAGCGTATTCAGGGTGCCTAGCCTACCATCAAGATCCGTCTGTGCCAGAATAGAATTTTTTGTAATTTGGAAATCTGGAAACCCCATCCCTTAGTAGAGGTTGAACTTATTTTAAGTGGCATACGTGAGTTTCACCGGGCATACTTGTAAACTCTAAACATGGTCTTTTAAAACTTACTTATGATGCAATCTTATTAAGAAGTTTTGTATAACTGTTGTAAGGCTGAGCATTTCACTGGCTAGTTATGATAATAAAATAAATATGCTTTTATAACAAGGTATTATAAAATATAGGTTAGGTAACACTCACTCCTAGGTATAGATATAGAAGTATATATATTATCTAGGGTGGGGTGTTACAACCCGCATCACTAATAATAGCTCTAGATGTACCAAAACGTGTGAAGATGTTTTTATGCAAGAATTTTAAAACAGTGCGAGTATCATTGGTCCTAATAGCTATGGATTCTACTCACTTAGATACATAATCTACTGCAACTAGATTATATAGGTAGCCATCAGAAGACATAGGAAAAGGCCCCATAAAGTCAATACCCAGACATCAAAGAGCTCTACTTCCAAGATAGGTTTCATTGGAAGCTCATATTGTTTAGAAATATTGTCAGTACATTGGCACCTACTGTCACACCCCCTCCCTGATTTTCTATATAACCTGGACGAAGATGTGAGGACAATAAACATCACCTCTCTTGTGACGCCTATTGTCCCATCTTACATGACTTCCTGTATAAACAATCCATACATACAATATCATAGAATCTAGCCATACTAACGCATGATCATAATATAAACAATCCATCTTGAATAGAGTACACTTTTACAACTTATCCTCTCTAGCAACCCACTTGTATATAATTAAATCTACATGCCACCAGTATTAAGTTATTTACACATACTACAACAAACTATAAACTGATTCTGGAAGCTCGAAGCTTAAGCAAGGGCGAGTTGAAGTAGGCTAAGCACAGGGAACGTCTTTGCTACCTGGGGGAAAAAGAAAACATTGAAAACATGAGCTAATAGCCCAGTGAGTGGCTAATTTAACAAACTGTTTTTAGTTCGAAAATCATCACGATTGAGTAGATTCAAACGGAAAGAGTAAAACATGGAATCATCTCACATTCATTGGATAAATCATGCTTAAGTGCCCTTATAAAATCATACATGATTTTTCAGCAATTCATAAAGAAATCTGTTTGGATACAATACTTCTCCTTAGTTGAGGCGGAGCAAGACTCAACCCTCTCAACGTCGAAAACAACCTTAGTTGGGGTGGAGCAAGACTCAACACACCCAACGTCGAATTTATCCCTGGCTCGATGTGGAGCGAAACTCGACGCACCAGCCAAATCAACCTCTATGTGCACATAGGAATATGGCGAGTTGCCCAAGTACCTTCTCCATGGCAATACTGGGTCCCGGGGAAACTCACGTGCCTTCTCATGTCCTTCAGCACTGAGCCTCCTCTAAAAACATTTAGATAGTTCATATAAAAATCCTTTCATAGAAAACAAGATAAATCTTTAATCAATAACATTCCATAATCATGCTTTCCGACAACTTTCAGAAACATATAACATGCCTTGCGAACAATAAAATTAAACATTATGTTTTTCAAAACAATCCATCGCAGTGTCATATTTAATCAGAAAAATAAACAAAATAGTTTCAATAAAATTGATTTCAAGAAAGAAAGGTGTCACTCACGACTCTTCCTGGGCCTTGAGTGGATTATACGCCTTCCCTATCTCCTCCTGGCCTGAAATAAACATTTTTCCTTACGTTACACTGTCCTTTACCTGATCGTTAAGTATGCATAAGTAAATTTTAATCATTACTCATCATCGAGCCTCCCTTTTTCCCAAAGTAAATATAATAAGCGAGATTACCAACGACAATCCCCCATTCCAAACGAGATTACTAGCGGTACTACCCAACAGGACATGGTACTAGCGACACTAGGTTGAGCGAGACTAGCGTGATTTTACGTGAGGAGCGACACCTAGCGATACCCAGCGAGTTTTGTGAGACGGAAGCTGTCTTGCGTCCCAGCGACACTCGTCTCGCTGCCTTTACCTTCTCTACTCAGCGATACCCACTTCTTAGCGGCATCCGACAACCGAGATCTCTTCCTTTCCTTTTGTTCTTACTTCTATCTGTTAAAAGTCATACATCCAGACAGATTTAGAACTTCTTCCCTTCTACAAACTTGTAGAGAATTGAGTTTCACAGCTTACCTCAAAATTTCAAGACTTAACTCCCCTTCGTTCTCCAGCTATTCCAAAATTACTCTACGTTGCTCTAGCTTGCACAGCAATTCTGTAACCGTTGCTTTTACCTAAAATTTCACACATTTAACTTCAATTCCAGCTTTACCATCCTTCACAAGAAGGGTTAAGAATTATATTAACTTACTGACCTTAAAGTTTCAGCCCTAGACTCGATCTCCTCGATTTGTTCTACTCCAAACATCAGACACTATCCAGTCTGTGTGTCCCCCAACAACTTTCCGTTCCAGCTTAGATTTCGACACAAAAGTGAGCAGACTTCCGTCTAAAATCCAGAAGAATACCCTCTTCTACCTCTCCTTGTAGTTCGTCTGAAGAGTGGAGCCGACTTAAGTTTTCGAAGGGTCTAAAATGATTAAATATTTATTTCATTTACCTATATATATACTGCCGACTTAACCCTCAAAAGTAGGCTGGCGCTCAGGGTTCTCATTCTTACTTCAACGCAAAGCACTCATAATGCAACCTGCTTTAACACCTTCAGCAGTCATCCACACTCAACGCATGGCGCCCTCAACGCCACCTACTTCGACGCATAGGGACCACTCTGTCTTCGACGCATAGAGACCTTAACGCATGGCCACTGAAAACGCTAGCTCTCCTCTTCTTTTACCAACGCATAGTCTCGGCCAACACTTAGCCAAAATTTTACTTTTCCACTCTCGGCTACTTTTCCTCTAACAATGCATAGCCACAATTTCACTTGCCTTTTCCCAACACGTAAGTCAGTGCTTACACCTACCGCTTGATTTAACAAAGGTGTAACAGTCTTTAGAAAGAAAGGGTCAATGAAAACCTGACTAGAGCACCTTAGATGCAGTTCTATTGGGTCCAAAGTGACCTTCGTAGAGGGAGGCATGACATAAATTTAGAATACTTACCACTTCCTCTTGAGGCACACACTTCCTTATTATATTGTCAGCACAAACCTTGTATAGAAGTGGGTCCTCCCTATGGTAAGATTTGATACTATGCAGGAATCTCTTCTTCTGTTAAGAGTTCATGTCAGGTGGCAAATGTCCTCCTGCAAGATAGTTAACTATGTCAGCACACCAATGCAAACTATCTTTTACCTGATACAGTTGTTCATCAGGGAACATCTCAACAATGGGGGGACATGATTTAGCATCCCCATTCTCAATCCTAGATAGGTGATCTGCAACCAAATTTTCACATCCTTTTCTGTCTTTGATTTCTAGATCAAATTCCTGCAATAATAAGATCCATCTCATTAGCCTAGGTTTAGAATCTTCTTATCAAACAAATACTTCAAAGTAGCATGGTCAAAATGCACTACTATTTAGACCAAGCAAGTATGATCTAAATTTATCAAGGGCAAACACGATAGCTAGCAGTTCTTTTTCATCAAGAGTCCTACTAGCATAGTAAATTGCCCTAAACATGTTATCTCTATGTTGCCTAAAATAGCTCCTAAGGCATAGTCACTAGCATCACACATGATTTCAAAAGATTGACTCCATTCAGGTACAACAATAATAGGTGCAGAAATCAATCTTTCCTTCAAAGTATTAAAAGCTAGTAGACATGCATCATCAAACACAAATTTAGCTTCCTTTTCTAACAAGTTACTCAGGGGTTTAACAATTTTAGAAAAATCTTTAATAAATCTCCTGTAAAACCCTGCATGCCTAGGAAGATTCTGACTCCCTTCATATTAGTGGAAGGTGACAATTGTTCAATGGGGCTATTTTAGCCCTATCCACCTCCAATCCCTTTTGAGAGACTTTGTGCCCTAAAATGATGCCCTCCTTGACCATGAAGTGACACTTTTTCCAATTCAGAACAAGGTTAGCATCTTGGCACCTCTACAAAACACGATAAAGATTAGCAAGACAAGCATCAAATGAAGACCCAAATACAAAAAAAAAAAAAAAAAAAAAAAAAAAAAAAAAAAATCATCCATGAAAACCTCCATTATGTCTTCAATGAGCCCCTGAAAAATAGACATCATACAACGTTGAAAAGTAGCGGGGGCATTACACAAACCCAATGGCATAATCCTAAAAGCAAAGGTCCCATAGGGACATGTGAATGTGGTCTTTTCTTCATCTTCAGGAGCAATGAAAATTTGATTATAACCTGAATATCCATCTAGGAAGTAATAATGAAAGTAACCTACAAGTCTATCAAACATTTGATCTACAAAAGGAAGAGGAAAATTGTCACACCTCCTCCCAGATTACCTACCTAACCTGAAAGGGAATGTGAAGACAATGCTTCTTGTGACGCCTATTGTCCCATTTTATATTCCTTCCTGTGCATACATTTACGCAAATACATACATAGAACTCAGTCATACTAAACATGCTTATAACATTATTATTCCTTGTATAGAGTACACTTTTATTACATAACATAATTTAACTTCCATATCCATTGTACAACGTACAAAACTCCACTACAATCCCCACTCGAAAACTACTAGGTCTATATGCCATCCACATAAAGTCATATACAACATACAACTCTCAGACTTGACTGAATTTTGAGAACTCGAGACTTAGGCAGGGTGAGCTGAAGTAGGCTAAGCACCGGGAACGTCCTTGCTACCTGGGGGGAGAAAAGGAAAACATTGGAAAATATAAGCTAACAGCCCAGTGAGTGACAATCTTTTTTAAACGAACATTCATTGAAAACATGCATGTTACGTATAACGAATAAATAAGGATTTAACATTTCATTCAGTTTAAACATACTTTCCACAAATCCATTAATCCCATAAATCAAATTACAAATCATACACGAATGTTTTTCAAGGAAGAGAAAACGTAATAATTTGGTTTTTCAAAACTTTTCCCTTAGTTGAAGCGGAGCAATGCTTCAACGCACTCAACGTCGAAAACAACCTTAGTTGGGGTGGAACAAAGCTCGACACACCCCAACGTCGAAATCATCCCTGGCTCAATGCGGAGTAAACTCAACGCACCAACCAAATCAACCTCTATGTGCACATAGGAATATGACGGGTTGCCCATGTACCTTCTCATGTCCTTGAGTACTAGGTCCCGGGGAAACTCACGTGCCTTCTCGTGTCCTTGAGCACTGAGCCTCCTCTAAAACGTTTTAGAAATCTGTTCACATAATAGTTTATATGGAAATCCTTTCATAGAAATCATACAGATCTTTATTCAATAACATTTCATAAAAATGCTTTAAACAGTTCATTGCAAGATCATACTTCATAAGAACATTTTTAATAAAATAGAATTGAAAAGTAAAATGGTCACTCACAACTCTTTCTAGGCTTTACGTGGGTTATACGCCTTCCCTACTTCTTCCTGGCCTGCAAGAGACATTTACCTTATGTTACTTAACATTAAACCTTCCTCCTTTTCCACACTAACATTATAAGCGAGAATCCTAGCGATACCAACCAACAGGAGCTGTTACTAGCGATACTTGACTGAACGACACTAGCGTTACCTTACCTTAGCAGCGACACTCAGCGATATCTAGCGAGATTTGTGAGACGGAAAACTCCTTTGCATCTCAGCGACACCCGTCTCGCTATCAGTACCCAGACAGTGTGCCGATACTTGATTCTTAGCGGCACTCTGCATTGTAATTCCTTCCTTTCCTCTTGTTCTTACTTCAATCTATTAAAAGTCACAATTCCATACGGATTTAGGACTTCTTCTCTTCTACAAACTTATAGAAAATTAAGTTCTATAGCTTACCTCAAAGTTTCAAGGCTTAACTTCTTCTCATTCTCTCGGTATTTCGAAATCACCTCATGCTGTTCCGGATTGCTTATCAATCTTGTAAGCTCTGCTTTTCCTAAAGATTTACATAGTTAATCTTCAATTTCAGCATTACCATCCTTCACAAAAGTTGTTAGGAATTATGTTAACTTACTAACCTTCAAATTTCAGCTCTAAACTCGGTTTCCTCTACACGTTCTATTCTGAATATCAATCACTGCTCAAACTGTGCGACTTCAATCAATCCTCTGTTCTAGCTCCGTTTTCAACATCAATATGAGTCGAATTTCGTCCAAAATCCGCAAGAACACCTTCCTCAATCTTCTTCTGAAGTTTGTCTGAAATATGGAACCGACTTAAGCTCTCGAAATATCTTAAAAATGATTAAACATTTAATTAATCCAGCTATATATACTATCGACTTAGCCCTTACAAACACCAAGATTTATGTTGCCGACTTACCCTTCACCCGCAAGCTAGCGCAAGACTCCCACCTCAACGCGAGGCACTCATGTTACTTCCCCTCCAATGCCTTTAGCAACTGACCACACCCAATGCATGGTGTCGTCCTCAATGCCTCCTACTTTTGACGCATACATTCCCGTTATACACCACTTTTTTCGTCGCGTCAAGACCACTCTGTCTTCGACGCGGAGTGACTTCAACGCATAACTTTTCTCAACGCAAAGTGACTTAAACGCATGGTTCAAGTACATTTCTTCCCTGCCAAAATTTACTTATCCTTCGACGCGGGCAGCTACTTCAGCTTACTACCCTCCGTGAGTCAATCAATAACGCTTGGACTTGTCCAACACTTAGCCAAAATTTTACTTTCCAGAAATTCTTGCTCTCATTCACGCCATTTCTCTCTTTTCAATGCATAGCCACAAACGCATGGTCGCACCCCAATGCACGGTCACGCAAGTCAGTGCTTACAATTCCTTACCCCCTTTTTAAGAATTTTGTCCTCGAAATTCAAGTAGGATTATGGTAAGAAAAGGTGAGGGTATTTGGTTTTCATTTGCTCTTCACTTTCCCATGTCGCCTCTTCGACTTGATGGTTTCTCCATAAGAACTTCACAAGCGGTATCGTTTTTGTTCTTAATACTTGTTCTTTGCGGTCAAGAATTTGCACAAGCTCCTCTTCATAGGATAAGTCTTCATTTACCTGAATAGGTTGAGTTTCTAAAACATGCGTAGGATCGGGAATATATTTCCTCAATAGAGAGACATGGAATACATCGTGTATTTTGGACAATTCCGTAGGTAGCGCTAATCGGTAAGCCGAAGGTTCTATGCGTTCCAGAATCTCATAAGGTCCAATGTATCTTGGACTTAATTTCCCTTTCCTTCCCAATCTCAATATTCCCTTCCAAGGAGATAATTTCAAGAAGACTTTATCCCCAATTTCAAATTCTAAATCTCGATGCCTCTTATCAGCGTAACTCTTTTGTCGGCCCTGTGCAGTTTTCAATCTTTATTTTATGAATTTCACATTTTCAGATGTGGTTTGAACTAATTCTGGCCCTATTAACTTCCGTTCTCCTACTTCACCCCAGCATATAGGAGTTCTGCAACTCCTACCATATAACGCCTCGTAAGGTGCCATTCCAATGCTTGAATGATAGTTATTATTATAGGCAAACTCCATCAAAGATAAGTGAGTGTCCCAGCTTCATTTAAATTGCAGCACACACGCACGCAGCATATCCTCTAAAGTTTGAATTGTTCTTTCCGATTGTCCATCAGTTTGAGGATGGAAGGCTGTGCTAAACTTAAGTTTAGTTCCCAATGCGTGCTGCAAACTTGGCCAAAATTTAGACGTAAACCTTGGATCTCTGTCAGAAACAATTGATACCAGTGCTCCATATTGACTTATTACTCTATCAACATACAATTTGGCCAATTGATCCAAAGTAGAGGTCACCTTGACTGGGAGAAATCTTGCGGTTTTAGTAAGTCTGTCTACTATCACCCAAATTCCATCATGACCACTAGGAGTTTTAGGAAGTCCAAGTGAGAAATCCATTGTAATGTGTTCCCATTTCCATTTAGGTACTGGTAGTGGTTTTAAGAGTCCACCAGGTCTTTGTCTCCCCGGTTTAACTTGCTGACATATTAAGCATTTTGCTACACATTCAGCAATTTCTCGTTTCATTCCTGGCCACCAGTAATATCATCTCAAAGTTCTGTACATCTTGGTACTTCCGGGGTGCATCGCATAAGCAGAACTATGAGCTTCCTCTAAAATAGCATTTTTCAATGTTAGGTAGTTAGGAACACACAATCTTCCTTGTTTTAATAAAGTTCCATCACTTCTAATTTCAAAATCCGCTCTTTTCTTAAGATTCACTTCTTCTGCTATCTTCCTAAGTACTGAGTCTTCCATCTGTTTATTCACAATCTCCTCTGTCAAAGTAGGTCTTAGATGGAAGTGTGCAAACAACCCTCCTAATGCGTCCACTGATAAAGATGCGTTTGAATGCCTAAACTCTGTTGTTAATTCCGCATTGATAGCGCTCATTGAAGCCTTGACTTGTTTCGACTTTCTGCTCAATGCGTCGGCCACCACATTAGCTTTTCCTGGATGGTATTCTATTGAGCAATCATAGTCTTTAATCAATTCCATCCATCTTCTTTGTCGTAAGTTTAGTTCCTTTTGATCAAAGATATACTTCAAACTTTTGTGATCCGAAGGAATACGACACCTTTCTCCGTACAAGTAATGTCGCCAAATTTTCAAGGCTAATACAACTGCGGCCAACTCCAGATCATGCGTCGGATAATTACATTCGTGCTTCTTCAACTGCCTCGACGCATAGGCAATCACTTTTCCCTTCTGATGAGTACACATCCCAACCCCTGTCGTGACGCATCACAGTACACTTCAAACTCCACTCCAGGGGTAGGCAATGTCAATATTGGTGTTGACACTAATTTTTTCCTTCAACTCTTGAAAACTCTGCTCACATTCATTTGTCCATTCAAACTTGGCTACCTTCTTGGTTAAGCTTGATAAGGGTAGTGCTATCTTTGAAAATCTTTCAACAAACCGGCGATAATAACCTGCTAATCCCAGGAAACTACGAACTTCTGTGACATTAGTAGGCCTTTCCCAGTTAACTATTGCCTTTATCTTCTGTGGATCCACACTTACCCCTTCGGCTGACACCACATGTCCTAGGAACATAACACGGTCAAGCCAAAATTCGCATTTACTGAATTTAGCATACAATTTCTCATTACGCAATGTCTGTAATACCACTCGAAGGTGTTCTGTATGCTTTTCCTTATTCTCATAATATACTAGTATATCATCGATGAACACTACAACGAATTGATCAAGGTATGGATGGAATATGCGATTCATGAGATCCATAAATACAGCTGGAGCATTTGTCAATCCAAAAGGCATTACTAGAAACTCGTAATGTCCATACCTTGTTCTAAATGCAGTCTTTGGTATATCTGTTCCTTTGATCTTCACCTGATGATATCCAGATCGTAGATCAATCTTGGAAAATACTGAAGCACCTTTAAGTTGATCAAACAAATCATCAATGCGAGGTAATGGATACTTATTACGTATTGTTACCTTATTCAACTGACGGTAATCAATACATAATCTAAGTGTACCATCCTTCTTTTTCACAAACAACACTGGTGCTCCCCACGGTGACACACTAGGTCGTACATACCCCTTGTCAATCAATTCTTGCAATTGCACTTTCAGTTCCTTTAACTCCTTTGGTGCCATTCTGTATGGAGTTTGTGAAATTGGTGCGGTTCCTGGGATTAATTTAATAGAGAATTCTATCTCGCTGTCAAGTGGCAACCCAGGTAGTTCTTCAGGAAATACATCCAGGAATTCACTTACCATTGGAATATCTTTTGGTTTCAACTTTCTAACCTGTGCATCAATCACATAAGCAAGGTATGCTGAACAACCCTTGCTCCATAGCTTTCTAACCTTAACTGCAGATATTACACAAGTAGGAAAAATTTTCCTGTCTCCTCTGAAAATAACTTCAGTCCCTTCAAATCTTTTAAACACAACTTCCTTTTGGAAGCAATCCATAGTGGCGCAATATTTGGATAAGAAATCCATCCCTGATATCACATCAAATTCCTGAATATCTAAGGGTATCAAGTTGGGTGTCATAGCCACACCATCCATTTCTATCATACAATCTTTATACACTTCACTAGCTATCAACACATCACCAACAGGAGTGTAAACAGACAACTCCTTAGGTAATGGTTCTATTGTACTATTTACTCTTTCAGCAAACACTTTAGCAATAAAAGAATGCGTAGCACCAGGATCTATTAAAACGTGAGCAGAAGTATTACAAATAGAAATAGTACCGGTAACCACATTAAGAGCATCATCGGCTTCTTGTTGAGTCATAGCAAAGATTTTTCCTTGCTGTCTTGATTGTCCCGTAGCTCCCTTCTGCCTTGTTCCACTAGTTCCCTCGTCAACATTTCCAGCAGATCTTTGTGGCTGACCCACCACATGTGAGGCAGTTCTCTACTCAGGTTTATCTTCCTGCATCAATTGAGGGCATTCGCGTTTAAAATGACCAGTCTGTCCACAGTTATAACATGCATTGGCCCTACACTGTCCCCAATGATACTTCCCGCAGGTGGAACACAATGGTTTCTGCGTGGAACTAGCTATGGATTCACCAGGTCGTCCACTTCGAGAACCTTCTACTGACTACGCTGGACCTCCAAAGTTCTTTGGTTCTTGCCCCCGTATACCTTCACTAGTACTGGTCTTAAAAGTAGTCTGTCCGCTCGATCTAGTTTTGGAGTTTCCTCCTTTAAACATGCCAGGTACAAATCTCCTTCCTGACTGTCCCGGAATAACGCCAGAAGAGTGGACTACACGTCCACTTTTAAATGGATCACGCTCCATCTTCTTCTCCCTCAAACTCCTTTCTACCCGCGTAGCTGCCTCCACTAGTCTAGAAAAATTCGTCCATTCAACACTAGCGGTCACCAGAGTTCGTATCTCCTCCCGTAACCCTTCTTCAAACCTCTTACATCTTGACGCCTCATCTGCAATAATCGTTATGGCATATTTAGATAGTTCTGTGTATTTCTTCTCATATTCTGCTACTGTCATAGATCCCTGCATCAACCTCAAAAAACGTTTAGCATCTCGGAATGATCTTGGACAATATTTTTCTTGGAAGACCTTCTTAAACTCATTCCAGTCTATTTCTTCTGTGTCTCTCTTCTGCTTATCTCGGAATGATCTTAGACAATATTTTTCTTGGAAGACCTTCTTAAACTCATTCTAGTCTATTTCTTCTGTGTCTCCTCTTCTGCTTTCCACAATCCTCCACTAATCCTCTGCCCCTTTTTGGAGCAACAATACTGCATTACACGATAGCATTTCTCGGGCAAGTTTAGCCACGCTTCTGCCTCAACAGGGTCCACGGTGCCCTCAAAAGTAGTAGCACCTAAAGCCTTTAATCTTTCAATACTGTATTTCTTTTCTGGATCTAATTCCACTGATCCAATACTTGCAGCCAATCTCTGAGCAATTCTAGTAAATATTTCTTCCTCGACATTGACCTCAGCTTGAGGATGACTAGATTCACCCTCAGACATATCTCCATGGTTCCCAGTAGCTTCAGGAGTTCCGGCTACTGCTTGCCTAGCTCGCCTGCCTCGAGGTGGCATCTTTCGTATAGGACAATACGACATTATCATTTACTAACAATATACATGTTCCTACACTACAATGCATGATCCTATTCCCAAGACTCTTTCGCTCTGATACAAACTTGTTGCGTGACCGTGCGTTGGGGTGCGGCCATGCGTTTGTGGCTATGCGTTGAAAAGAGAGAAATGACGTGAATGAGAGCAAGAATTTCTAGAAAGTAAAATTTTGGCTAAGTGTTGGACAAGTCCAAGCGTTATTGATTGACTCACGGAGGGTAGTAAACTGAAGTAGCTGCCCGCGTCGAAGGATAAGTAAATTTTGGCGGGGAAGAAATGTACTTGAACCATGCGTTTAAGTCACTCTACGTTGAGAACAGTTATGTGTTGAAGTCACTCCGCGTCGAAGACAGAGTGGTCTTGACGCGACGAAAATAGTGGTGTATAACGGGAATGTATGCGTCAAAAGTAGGAGGCGTTGAGGACGACACCATGCGTTGGGTGTGGTCAGTTGCTGAAGGCGTTGGAGGGGAAGTAACATGAGTGCCTCGCGTTGAGGTGGGAGTCCTGCGCTAGCTTGCGGGTGAAGGGTAAGTCGGCAACATAAATCTTGGTGTTTGTAAGGGCTAAGTCGGTAGTATATATAGCTGGATTAATTAAATGTTTAATCATTTTTAAGACATTTCGAGAGCTTAAGTCGGTTTCATATTTCAGAAAAACTTCAGAAGAAGATTGAGGAAGGTGTTCTTGCGGATTTTGGACGAAATTCGACTCATATTGATGTTGAAAACGGAGCTGGAACAAAGGATTGATTGAAGTCGCACAGTTTGAGTAGTGATTGATATTCAGAATAGAACGTGTAGAGGAAGCCGAGTTTAGAGCTGAAATTTGGAGGTTAGTAAGTTAACATAATTCCTAACAACTTTTGTGAAGGATGGTAATGCTGAAATTGAAGATTAACTATGTGAATCTTTAGGAAAAGCAGAGCTTACAAGATTGATAAGCAATCTGGAACAGCATGAGGTGATTTCAGAATACCGAGAGAACGAGGAGGAGTTAAGCCTTGAAACTTTGAGGTAAGCTATAGAACTTAATTTTCTATAAGTTTGTAGAAGAGAAGAAGTCCTAAATCCGTATGGACCTGTGACTTTTAATAGATTGAAGTAAGAACAAGAGGAAAGGAAGGAATTACAGTGTAGAGTGCTGCTAAGAATCAAGTATCGGCACACTATCTGGGTACTGATAGCGAGACGGGTGTCGCTGAGACGCAAAGGAGTTTTCCGTCTCACAAATCTCGCTAGATATCGCTGAGTGTCGCTGCTAAGATAAGGTAACGCTAGTGTCGCTCAGTCAAGTATCGCTAGTAATAGCTCCTGTTGGTTAGTATCGCTAAGATTTTCGCTTATAATTTTAGTGTGGAAAAGGAGGAAGGTTTAATGTTAAGTAACATAAGGTAAATGTCTCTTGCAGGCCAGGAAGAAGTAGGGAAGGCGTATAACCCACGTAAAGCCTAGAAAGTGTTGTGAGTGACCATTTTACTTTTCAATTCTATTTTATTAAAAATGTTCTTATGAAGTATGATCTTGCAATGAACTGTTTAAAGCATTTTTATGAAATGTTATTGAATAAGATCTGTATGATTTCTATGAAAGGATTTCCATATAAACTATTATGTGAACAGATTTCTAAAACGTTTTAGAGGAGGCTCAGTGCTCAAGGACACGAGAAGGCACGTGAGTTTCCCCGGGACCTAGTACTCAAGGACATGAGAAGGTACATGGGCAACCCGTCATATTCCTATGTGCACATAGAGGTTGATTTGGCTGGTGCGTTGAGTTTACTCCGCATTGAGCCAGGGATGATTTCGACGTTGGGGTGTGTCGAGCTTTGTTCCACCCCAACTAAGGTTGTTTTCGACGTTGAGTGCGTTGAAGCATTGCTCCGCTTCAACTAAGGGAAAAGTTTTGAAAAACCAAATTATTACGTTTTCTCTTCCTTGAAAAACATTCGTGTATGATTTGTAATTTGATTTATGGGATTAATGGATTTGTGGAAAGTATGTTTAAACTGAATGAAATGTTAAATACTTATTTATTCGTTATACGTAACATGCATGTTTTCAATGAATGTTCGTTTAAAAAAGATTGTCACTCACTGGGCTGTTAGCTTATATTTTCCAATGTTTTCCTTTTCTCCCTCCAGGTAGCAAGGACGTTCCCGGTGCTTAGCCTACTTCAGCTCACCCTGCCTAAGTCTCGAGTTCTCAAAATTCAGTCAAGTCTGAGAGTTGTATGTTGTATATGACTTTATGTGGATGGCATATAGACCTAGTAGTTTTCGAGTGGGGATTGTAGTGGAGTTTTGTACGTTGTACGATGGATATGGAAGTTAAATTATGTTATGTAATAAAAGTGTACTCTATACAGGGAATAATAATGTTATAAGCATGTGTAGTATGACTGAGTTCTATGTATGTATTTGCGTAAATGTATGCACAGGAAGGAACATAAAATGGGACAATAGGCGTCACAAGAAGGGTGATGTTTATTGTCTTCACATTCCCTTTCAGGTTAGGTAGGTAATCTGGGAGGGGGTGTGACAAAAATGATCTTTTCTAGTAGCCTTATTCAATTTCCTATAATCAATGCACACCCGCCATCCTGTCACAGTTCTAGTGGCTATCATTTCATATTTTTCATTCTTAACCACAGGCATACCATCTTTCTTAGGTACCACTTGAGCACTTATTTCTTATTAACTACCTTTTTCACGGCAGGGTTAAGTCTCCTTTGGTGCTCAACTGATGGGTTAAAGGTGTCTTCCATCAAGATTTTGTGCATACAAACTGATGTATTAATACCTTTAAAATCCTCAATGGACCAACCAATGACAGACTTATTCTCCCTTAACACCCTCAACAATTTTTCTTCTTCCATAGAATTTAATTCAGAAGATGTGATAACAAGAAAAGAAGATAAATCATCTAGGAATGCATATTTCAAGTGAGAAGGTAACCACTTTACTTCAAGCACAGGTTTCTCAACAACATGCAAAGGAGCTAGAGGCATAGGTTTATCCATTTTAGTGCATATTGGTATGCTATATAACCACCTAGCATCAAAGCTATTTCATTAAAAATAGTATTCACATTCTCAACATCCATTATGCTTTGTTCTAAATGATCACTAGCCAATATAACCTCTACATGCTCAGAAATTGTATGGTCAATTATGTCTATAGCAAGTACTACCCTCATCATGATGACTCAAGGACTTATAAATATTAAAGACAACATTCTCATCATTTACCCTAGAGTCAACTTCCCTTGAAGGACATTTATAATAGTCTTCCCAATTGCTAAGAATGGCTGATAAGCACTTGAAAAGTGCTTTCTATTCTCTCAAATTAAGGGAGTTTATATTAGATTTCACTTGTTTGCTATTGATTTTCAGGTTAAAACAAGGAAAATTAGAAGAAACGACTAAAAGATCAAAACCGAGCAAGAATACGGCGAAAAAGAGCTGAAAAACCCATAAGGGCGAATTTTGGGATAGCGCCGCGGCGCCGAGACGGCGCTGAAACATAAACGCATCATTCTGAACGCATAGTAGCACCGCGACGCTTGGACGGCGCTGTCGCGGTGCTGAAACATGAACGCATCGTTCTGGACACATAGTAGCATCGCGGCACCGAGATGGCGCTGCCTAGACGCATCCTTGTTGAACGCATGACAGCGTCGCGGCGCTTAGATGGCCCTGCCGCGGTGCTAATGCCCGAGAACAATATTTTTGAAACGCATCACAGCGATGCGGCCCTGCCGCGGCGCTAAAACCGGAGAGCAAACTTTTTTGATGCAGCCCTAGCGCCAGCTTTCCTTAAATGAAAATTTTGTATTTTTGGTAATTTTTTGGGCGGCAAACTCTATAAATTTGGGGGTTTCCAGCAGCCCAAATCATCAAAAAAAGAAGATCAAGGAAAATTAAAGTAAAGCAAGGAAGTTACAGACCTAAAGAGGCACAAAAATGAGAGAATTAAGTGAGAGTTCAAAGAGTGAGTTAGTTGCAAGGAAGAGGAAAAGAGTTCGAGATAGTCTTGGTGCCCTTCGAATTCCGACGTGAGAGCCAAGGAGATCGTGACGGTGCTACCTCAATCAAGAGCCTCTTTTCAGTAGAGTTTCCCTTTTTTTACACTCTTTTTTTTGTTTATTTTTCTTAAACATGTTGCTTCAGGCTATGAGTGGCTAAACTCTTTAGTTTTAGGGTTTTGATGATTTGTTTATGAATTCATGTTGATTTTGTAGACTCATGGTTTTGTTGGAATGATTATGCTTTTCATTGTTATTGTGTTTAATTCTTATGGATTGGCCATCTTCACATGCTAGGTTAGATGTATGATTGAGAGATTGTATGTTTAACTTGTTCTATAACAATGAATTGTTGTTAATCTATCATGAGAGTAGTTAGCTTGACAATAAAAGTTGCTAAAGACTATTTTTAATGCCATGTAATTTTGTATTGGTTTTAAGAGATTAATAATCAATCGAGTTGCATGAGAAAGGGTTGTTTTTGAGAGAAAATAACTTGGAATTAAGTTTCTAGACTTAGGCATATGAATTACAATAAAATCCATGAAATCTATAATATTGCATGATGAAATAAACAAGGATTCATTACCCTAGAACTCTCTTTGACTCTTGTGTTTCTCACTTTAATACTTTCCTTATTTGATTTGTATTTTCCATAACTCATAATATTTAATTTCAATCCTCAAATAAAATTGATTCAACTCTAGAATAGCTAAGTAACTTAAACCTTCACAATTGGATCTCTAGTGGAACAATATTTGGACTTAACCATCTTATATTATAACTTGACCCGTACACTTGCGGTTAACACTTAAAGTGCACATCAAGTTTTTCCCAAGTATGATAGGAATCTCAAAAACCTCCTCCATGTCCAATACTACAAAATTTGCAGGGAAAATAAATTTGTCAACTTTTACTAATACATCTTCAACAATACCTTTAGGATAGGCTAAAGTTCTATCAGCAAGTTGCAATGTGATGGTGGTAGGTTGCACCTCTCCAATGTTAAGTTTCCTATAGACAAATAAAAGCATCAAATTAATAGAAGCACCAAGATCACAAAGAGCTCTAGTAACATTTAAAGAACCAATAGTGCAAGGTATAGTAAAACTCCCTCGATCTTTCAACTTTTGTGGTAGCTTCTTTTACAGCACAACACTGCATTCCTCAGTCATGCTAATCATCTCATATTGCCCAAACTTCTTCTTTTTAGATAAGACATCTTTCATGAATTTAGCATAATTGGGCATTTGCTCAAAAACCTCAGCAAATGGGATGTTAATGTGAAGCTTTTTAAACAACTCTAGAAATTTAGAAAATTGGGAGTCTATTTCTTTCTTCTGAAAACGTTGAGGATAGGAAATTTGCCCTTTTGCATTGTTTGGAGTGACGTGGCAATTTGGCTAATTTGTACCTCAATGTTATGGATGGCCTTACTATGACTTTGTATGGTGATTTCCAATGCGGTATCCTTCCTCTTGACTCTTTTATGAACTCCACCATCAAGTCTTCTAAGTTGGACTTCTTCTCGGTGTGTGATGGACCTATATTGGAAAAACCGGGAGGACCTTGCAAAACATTTCTATTGTTAGCATAAGAAACGTTTTCATGGTTCCTCAAGTTAGGATGGTAATGAGTTGGAAGTTGTTGTTGTTGGTGGCCTCTATAGTGTCCTCTATCAACATAGTTGGTTGTCTCATTATCTCCTTGTTCCAATTTTTTTTGTGTAGCCATCTCCAATGCCAAGGCGGCAAAGGAGACTATGGATGGTGGACTTGCTTGAGCTTGGCCTTCTGCAGTCAATTTAGAAAGAGCATTAGTAAGGGAAGCCATTGAGCTTTGAGATAATTTACCTCATCCACCTCATATAATTCAGCGGCTTTTGGGATGATTGGAGAAGATCGTTCACATGGCCAATTGTAAGATGTAGTGGCCAAGTCCTCTAATATGGTATAGGCCTCTTGAGCATTCTTAGAGAAGATTGACCCTCCAGCGGTGGCATCTAGGATGGATTTGGTTGAACTTGACAATCCATTGTAAAAAAGTTGAATTTGCAACCAATCTAGGTACCCATGTTGTCACACCCCCTCCCGGATTATCCTCCATAACCCACAAGGAGATGTGAAGACAGCAACCTTGACTCCTCTGTAAGGTTCACTGCCCAACCTCATCATCTGCTTTCTCTTGACAAACCTCGACTTCGATCGGCAACGGGAACTGTCATGCTACCTGAAAATGGAAAACATATGAAAGCATGAGCTAACAGCTCAGTGAGTAACAGTTTCTGAAAAACATTATACTTTAGCTGTAAAACTGATTTATCTCGTATAAAAGATTTCACTGAAAATCAGTTATTAACATGGTCACTTTTAGGTTATATCATGTAAACATATCTACTTGGAATAAATAATATAAATCTCATTCATTTCAATTTCTTTTTCCTTAGTTGAGGCGGAGCAGTGCTCCACGCTCCTCAACGTCGATTACCCTTACTGTGTGGAGCATCTCAACACATAAGCGTCGTATATATATATTCATTCTTCTATGTGCATAAGCATACTATTGCTCGGGCTGCCCATATGCCTTCTTTCTATCCTTGAGCATTGGGTCCCATTCTATTTTCCGGTTACCCATTTGCCTTCATCTAGTCCTTGAGCAATGGGTACCCTTCGTAACTCGGGCTGCCCTCAATGCCTTCTACGAGTCCTTGAGCATTGGGGTCCCTATTCCAAGCTTTATAAAACACTATACATATTTTGGAAACATTGTATTAACAACACATAACTTAACCGTTTCTCAAGTTACAAGTAAAACGCATACATATGTTACCGAACGCGTTCTCTTATCTTCTATAAACAACATATTCATGTGTTCTTTATATAACAACGCATGCTCTATTTCATTTGAAACCATGTAATCATATTCATTAAGAACTCGTTTAGATTTTTATAAAACGCAGGTGTTACTCACCTCTACTTGCCAAAGAATACTTCTTCTTTCTTTCTATTTCCTCTTCCCAAGCTTTTGGACGCAGCGTTCAAATCTCAGAAACGCAAAGCTCCACTTCCTCTGTCAGCTCGGTTGAACGCATCCCGACTCTTCTTACTTCTCCTTCGTATGCGTTGTCTTCTCTTGGACGCAAGGTTCATCATGGACGCATCTTCTAGCTTTGGACGCCGCGTTCACCTTGGACATTATGCTTGTCCTCAACGCATAGCCGATTCTTTTAAACACCAGACAACTTCTTTACATAAAATCACTAAGTTGTCAAATACCTTCTTTCTTGGCCGCATCCCCCTACCACAGACGTCCTTCTCGCCTTCTTCTCTTTTTCTCTCCAGAATTCTCCTTTCAGAGTCATCAGTCGCTCCTTTTCCCTCAAAGTTCTATTTATAGGGAGCTTTCCATCCAACTCCTCTCCTTTTGCCACTTGTTTGCCACATGCCACGCTGCATGCTTAATTAACCATGCATTAAACCAAGTGTCACCTTGCATGAAACACTTGACATGCCTTCAACACCTCCTTCTAATAAGGTGTCAAATCTATACAAAGCCACCTGGGCTTTATAAGCTGATCTTATGCGTCCAACATTCCCAATGAACAACTTTTATTCAATACAACGCCCTCATGCATTAGTTGAATTTCCCTTAAGCTTTGAGCTTCATTGCTCACTTTCCTAACTCTCAGCCAACTATACTACTGTCTTTGACGCATAGAGATAATTTTGTCTTCAACGCATAGGAACCTTAACGCATAACAACCTTGCCAACGCATGGTAAGCCAAGTACTATCCTTTCCCCCGCCAACGCGGCGACTGCTTCAGCTCACAACACCATTTGTGATTTCACCTTTAGCGCATAACCGCATTATTACAAACCAGTGCTTACATATGCCACTAGGCTTCAATGACAAATGTGCAATACTATGCGTTTATATCTCATCGCATCATCGCATCATACCATGCGTCCAACTCTCATATTCATAACGAGTAAATCCTTCTCCATTTCTTCCTCTATGCGTTTCACATCTTTCCCTTCTCGGTTTTACTTCCATGAGTCCACCCCTTCCATGCATTACCTAGTCCTGACCATGCGTCCAACATGGTCTTTTACCTCATTTCTTCATAGACTCTTCAACGCTTTGTTTTCTTAAAAAGTAGGGTGTGACACATGTTGAGGGCACATCCTCAAGAGATCCTTGTACCTCTCCCAAGCCTTATACAATTGTTCATCCTAGTTAGCGGTATGTCCCTATCTCCGTCCTTAATCTTTGAGATTTAGTTGGTGGAAAATTGTTGTTAGTCAGATCTCAACTTCCCCGACAACGGCGCCAAAAACTTGTTGTAAAACGATTTGTGAAATGAAATTGCGTTAACGCAATGTGCAAGTTAAGCTACTATTATGTGTTTCACATACCATGCTTTTAACATACTATGCCTCTTACTTATGCTTAATGCTATGCGTTTGTGATCTGTCAAGTTTTCCTATCCTTTACCCAAGTATAAGCAAGGGAGTAGGTTTTCTCGGTGAGTCCGAGGTCGAACACAGGGATTATGCTGATTCTATATTTAAGTGGATTATATGCGTTGCAGTGGTAATAAGAATAGTTGAGAAAGGTTTGTTTGCGTCTAACTAAGAAAGCGATAATATATACACTAGACTAAAATGTGGAAGATGGAAAGGCATGCGACACAACAAAGTCAGCTAATTGAATTGTGTGAATGGATGAAAACAGGGTTCGGGTTGGTTGACATCTAACATCAGAAACGCATGGTGATAGTCTATTCATACTTGCAACTCTTCTCCCGGTTGTCAGCCGCTATGCGTTATATGTCTATAATGCATAGGAGAGTGTTAAGAACCAAGGTTATTCCTATAGACAGGTAACACTTCTTGGCCTTGTCAATTGAGTTCCACAATCACTTACCCTCTCGAGCAGTTTGATTATTACTACTTATATCGATTAGCTAGATGGACATAAGCATCGAATTAAGATTTCAATTGACAAGAAGCAATAGCTACACTATGGTTCTTATTCAGATGCTAACGCAACCCTAAACCCTTGATAGATTAGTTACTCATGGATTCAAAGTAAAAAGCGAAAAGTGTAGAGAAATGAGTAGACATGGAAGAAATATAGATTGATGAACGGAATACAACTTTAGATAGCTCAATGTCTTGACACAAATCTAAAATCAAGATAGAAAAACAAGATAGAAAGCAGGAAAAGGCGTCAATGTCTTGAGTCGCCGGAATGGAAGCGTGAGGTTCTGCTGTGAAGTGGTCAAGCGGAGGGAAGACTCTTCTTTCTCAAGCTATTTGTCTCCGGTTGTTGTCTGGAGAGAACGCTACTGTCACTTAGAAATTCTTTCGAGAATCAACAACTCTTTCTCATCTTGCAGGTTTGCCATTTTATAGAGGTTGCGTTTGCAATCAATGGCAAATCTGCTTGATTGGCGGCGAAATTGATATCATGCGTTTATCTCGCCTAATTGCATAATTCTCAGTTCAATTTAGGTCACCACTTTTAGCCACAGATCATGCATGTCAATCTTCCGACAATCTCTCAAGATTCTGATTTGATTTTCGCTGCCTTGCGTTTATGGTCGTTATGCGTCCATGGAGAATTTGGCTGATGTCAACGCGTCATGAGTTGCTAACACATAGTCTTGCGTTGAGAAGTCATTAACGCATCTACAGGTTTTTCGCGTTCCGTTCATATCATGCGTCCATGAAGAACAGATTGCCAACGCATAGTTCTACGTTAAGAAGTAGTTAGCGCATCGTTTGCATTCCTGCATTAAAACATGCGTTTTAGGCTCAAAAAGTGGTAAAACTATTATCTACATAAAAATGCAAGAGTGGAACGCATAGGAAGATTTATTAGTAGAATTCAACATAAACTACCGCAAGATTCTCTATTTAATCTCTATTTTTCTAAGAAAAAGGCTATAATAACTTGTATTTCTACAAGTTATCAAAAATATTTGTTCAAGAAAGCTGGAGCTAAGATCTCTCATGTTGTGATGCTATCTGGAGGGATGGTTTCTAACCAATCCTTTGCTCGGTCCTGTAAAGAGAAAGGGAAAAGTCTTAGTTTTATAGCATCGTTAGAAACACCATTCATCTTTACCATCCCGCATATCTCCAAGAAGGACCGTAGGTGCTTGTGAGGATCTTCATTGGTTCTTCCTCAAAGCCTAGCTCTCTAGCCATTTGGATCAACCCCGATTTCAACTCAAAGTTGTTGACATTGCTAGGCACATTCATTATTCCAGGTTGATTTGCTAGTAATGTCGGTTGGAAGTAGTCCTGTATTGCCTTTAGTATCTCCTCCGCCATCTCCTCGGGTTGATTGTATTGAGCCCTTAGATTCTTTCTATAGGTCCTATCAATATCAGGATCAAGAGGGAGGAGGTTAGCATTATCACGAGGCATCAACCGACAAGATAATCAACAAATAATAATATACACCTCATGTAACAGCCCAGGCCACCCGCTATACGATATTGTCCGCTTTGGGTTACCCCTCACGGTTTTGTTCTTGGTAGGGTTGCGCCTACCAAAAGGCCTCGTACATAGAAAATTGTAAGGGCTATGGCGTTGACCCTAGCTATACATTGTCCACATCGGTTAGGAAGGAGAACGAAGCCTTCCTTATAAAGGGGGTGCATACCTTTCTATGTACGAGGCCTTTTGGTAGGCGCAACCCTACCAAGAACAAAACCGTGAGGGGTAACCCAAAGCGGACAATATCGTATAGCGGGTGGTCTGGGCTGTTACAAATGGTATCAAAGCCAGTGCCCGAATCGATGTTAAAACCTCAGGTCTCGTTAGGGGGGGAGATTGTAAGGGCTATGGCGTTGACCCTAGCTATACATTGTCCCACATCGGTTAGGAAGGAGCACGAAGCCTTCCTTATAAAGGGGGTGGATACCTTTCTATGTACGAGGCCTTTTGGTAGGCGCAACCCTTCCAAGAACAAAACCGTGAGGGGTAACCCAAAGTGGACAATATTGTATAGCGGGTGGTCTGGGCTGTTACACCTCAAATTAAGATCCATCAATTATAATGAATATTAAATAACAAAAATCGTTCTTTGGATCTCCAACAACGGCGCCAAAAAATTGATGCGCACTTTAAGTATTAACCACAAGTGTACGAGTCAAGTTATAATATAAGTTACTGTACTATTATAGAATCGAAAAAAAAGTTGTTTTTGAGAGAAAATAACTTGGAATTAAGTTTCTAGACTTAAGCATATGAATTAGAATAAAATCCATGAACATTAGAATATTGCATGATGAAGTAAACAAGTATTCATTATCCTAGAACTCTCTATGACTCTTGTGTTTCTTACTTTATTTGCTTTCCTTATTTAGTTTATATTTTCCAAAATTCATAACTTGAATTCCAATCCTCAAATAAACTTGATTCAATTATAGAATAGCTAAGTAACTTAAACCTTCACAATTGGATCCTCAGTAGAACGATATTCGGAACTTAACCGTCTTATATTATAACTTGACCCATAGACTTGCGGTAACACGGAAAGTGCGCATCATTGTTCATCAGGGAACATCTCAACAATTGGGGGTGCATGAGTTAGCATCCCCATTTTCAATCCTAGATAGATGGTCTGCAACCACATTTTCACATCATTTTCTATCTTTGATTTCAAGATCAAATCCCTGCAACAATAGAATCCATCTCATCAGTCTAGGTTTAGAATCTTTCTTGTCAAACAAATACTTCAAAGCATCATGGTCAAGTATCTTCCATCAAAATTCTGTACATACAGACTGATGGACTAATACCTTTAAGATCCTCAATAGACCAACCAATGGCAGACTTATGATCCCTTAATACCCTCAACAATTTTTCTTCTTCCACAAAATTTAAATTAGAAGATATAATTGATGAGCACTTTCCATGTTTACCGCAAGTGTACGGGTCAAGTTATAATACAAGCCAGTTAAGTTCCGAATATGGATCCAATTGTGAAGGTTTAAGTTACTTAGCTATTCTAGAATTGAATCAATTTTATTTGAGGATTCAATTTTGAGTTATGATTTAGGAAAACTAAAAACGAAAGCAAGTAAATAAGAAACACAAGAGTCCAAGAGAGTTCTAAGTTAATGAATCCTTGTTTAATTCATCATGCAACATTCTAAGGTTCATGGATTTTATTGCAATTCATATGCTTAAGTCTAGAAACATAAATCCAAGTTATTTTCTTTCAAAAACAACATTTTCTCATGCAACTCAATTGATTACTAATTTCTTAAAACCAATACAAATTACATGGCATTACGAGTAGTCTTTAGCAACTTTCATTGTTAACCTAACTATTTTCATGATAGATTAACAACAATTCATTGTTATAGATCTAATTAGACATACAATTATCTCAACCATACATCTAACCTAACATTCAAGGATGGCCAATCAACAAGAATTACGCACAATAGCAATGAAAAGCATACTCATTACAACAAAACCATGAAGAGTCTACAATGTCAACATAGCTTTATAAACAATTCATCAATACCCTAAAACTAAAGAGTTTAGCCACTCATAACTTTAAGCAACATGTTCACAAACAATATGCACATAGAAATAGTGTAAAGAAAAGGAAACTCTACTGAAAAGAAGCCCTTGATTGAGGAAGAACCGCTAAGATGTCCTTAGTCTTCACGTTAGAAACTCGAACGACACCACAAGTCTCTCCAAACTCTTTTCTCTTTTCCTTGCAGCTAACTCACTCTTTGGGGCTCTCTATTGAACTTTCTCTAAATTCTCTTCTTCTTGTGTCTCTTGGTGTCTTGATTGATGTTTAGGGCTGCTAAAAACCCTCCAATTTATAGAGTTGTGATAACTTGTATAAATACAAGTTATTATATATCTTTCTCCAAGAAAAATAGAGCTTAAATAGAGAATCATGTGGTAATTAGTGTTAAATTCTATTGATAAATCTTCCTATGCGTTCTACTCTGGTAAATTAATGAAGATAATTGTTTTAAAGCTTTTTAATCTAAAATGCATGTTTTAACGCAAAAACGCGAGCAACCTGTAGATACGTTGGCAACTCTTCAACGCAGGTTGATGTATTAGCAACCCATGGATGCGTTGACATACTTGAACGCATGAACCCAAAGTTATCCATGGACACATATCAACAAGGCAGTGGAGAATCAGATAATAATCTTGAGAGATTGTCGGGAGATTGATATGCTTGATATGCAGCAAGAGTGGTGGATCGAAATTAAACCGGAAATCACGCGATTAGGCGAGATGGACGCAAGGCAGAAATTCAGCCTCCAATCATGCAGATTTGCCAACGATTGCAACACAACATCTATAAAAGGGCAAACCTGTAGAAGAAAATGTTGTTGGACCTCTCGGAAGAATTCCTAAGTGATAGCAGAGAGTTCTCTCCAGACGACAACCGGAGACAAATAGCTCGAAAGAGAAGAGTCTTCCCTCCGCCTAACCACTTCACAGCAGAACTCACGCTACCATCCCGGCGAGCTCAAGACATTGAGAAGCCATTCCATGCTTTCTATCTCTTTTCTTACTTTTGTTTTAGTCTATTAGCAAGGAATTGTATTTTCTAAACCAGTTATTCCATTCATCAATCTATATATCTTCCATGGCTATTCATTTCTCATCACTTTCCATTTGTTGTTTATCATCCATGTGTAACTAACTCTTTCAAGGGTCACGGGTTGCATTATCATCTAAATAAAGAACCGTAGAAGACTATTTCATCTTGTCAAATGTATATTTAATCAAATGTTTATGTCCATCTAGCTAATTGATATAAGTAGTAATAATCAGACTGCTCGAGAGGGTAAGTGATCGTGGAACTCAGTTGACAAGGCTAAGAAGTGTTACCTAGGGATAGGAATAACCTTGGTACTTAACACTCTCCTATGCGTTATAGACATATAACGCATAGCGGCTGACAACCAGGAGAAAAGTCGCCGTATGAAATAAACCTATCTATGTGTTTCCGACTTTAGAAGATAACCAACCCCAGCCCTACGTTTTACCATTCATACAATTCAATTAGCGCTTTTGCTGTGTCGCATACCTCTCCATCAACCACTTTAGCTTAGGTTTACTGCTTTCTAGTTAGTTAAACGCATCACTTCTCATCACCTTCTTTAAACGCATGACTCAAATAATCCAATTAATTATAGAATCTGCACAATCCCTGTGTTTGACTTTAGACTCACCGAGAAAACCTCATTCTTTGCTTATACTTGGGTGAAGAATAGGAAACTTGACAGATCAATAACGCATAGTATTAAGCAAGTTGAACGCATAGTTGAATGCATAGTAACAAGAAGCTTAATAAAAATGAACGCACAACAAGTTTTTGGACTTAAAATCTGTCCACAACAAGTTGGCCGCCCAAAAATCTTTCCAAAAATGTAGATTTTTCAAATTAGAAAAGATGGCGTCATTGCGCTGTCCGTCATCAAATGGTGGCACCACCGCGACAATGTGCATCATAAAAGCCTACCCTCGACGTCGTGTCGCAACGCTGCAGTGGTACTACTGCACTGAGGTCGTCTGGTCTCTCGAGAAAAAGCACCGCGGCGCTACCCTTTTTTTGGAATTTTGGTGATTTTCTTCTCTTTTTCCTTTGCTTTTGGCTCGGTTTAGTTCTTTTTGCTTTTGATTCTAGTTTTCTTTGTTTTGACCTGAAAACCACTAGCAAACACATGAAATCTAATATAAACTCCCTTAATTTAAGAAAATAAAAAGCACTTTTCAAGCGCTTTTCAATAATAATAGGAAAAGAAGACAAATCATCTAAGAATACATATTTCAAGTGAGGAGGTAACACTTTTAATTCTAAAGCAAGTTTTTCAACATTGACATTATTTATAACATGCAAAGGAGTTAGAGCCATTGGTTTATACATTTTAGTGCATACCGACATGTTATCTAATCACTTAGCATACAAAGCAATTTCATCAAATATAGTATCCACATTATCAAAATCAAAGTCTATTATGCTTTATTCTGAATGATCAGTAGCCAGCACAACCTTAACATGCTTAGAAATAGTGTAATCAATTATATCTATTGCATGGCAAGTACTACCCTCATCATGATGACTCAAGGACTTATAAATATTAAAAACAACATTCTCATCATTCACCCTTAGAGTCAACTTCTCTTGTTGGACTTCAATGGTGGCTTTCCCAGTTGCTAGGAATGGGTGCCCAAGGATAATAGGAATCTTAGAGTCCTCCTCCATGTCAAGACTATAAAATCTGCAGGGAGATAAACTTGTCAACTTTAACTAACACATCCTCAACTTTAACTAACACGTCCTCAACAATACCTCTAGGATAGGCCCAAGGATCTATCAGCTAGTTGCAAAGTGACAATGGTAGGTTGCACTTCTCCAATGTTAAGCTTCCTGTAAACAGTTAAATGCATTAAGTTAATAGAAGCACCAAGATCACAAAGAGTTCTAGTAACATTTAAAGACCCAATAGTGCAAGGTATAGTAAAACTCTCTAGATCTTTAAGTTTTTGTGGTAGCTTCTTTTGCAACACAGTAATGCACTCTTTTGTCATGCTAATCATCTCATATTGCCCAAATTTCTTCTTTCTAGATAAGACATCTTTCATGAATTTAGCATAGTTTGGCATTTGCTCTAAAGCCTCAGCAAATGGGATATTAATATGAAGCTTCTTGCATAATTTTAAGAATTTGAAAAATTGAGAGTCTATTTCTTTCTTTTTAAAACGTTGAGGATAAGGCAAAGTGTTAGGTACAAAAGGTAGAGGGTTAGATGACTTACTTGAAGATGTCGACTCCTTTATCTTTTTCTCTTTTTCTATGACCTTCTTGGGTTCATCTTCTATAGGCTCATGGATGGTCTCATTTACCTCTTGCTCCTTATCCTCGTCATCAATCAACGGAGTGGACAGCTTTTATCAGGGCAACTAGGAAACTTGCCATTTTGTATTGTTTGAAGAGAAGTGGCTATTTGACTAATTTGTACCTCAATATTGTGAATAGCCTTGCCATGACTTTGCACCATGTTCTCTAATGCGGTGGAATTTCCTCTAGACTCTTTGATGAACTCCACCATCAAATCTTCTAGGTTGGACTTCTTCTCGGTGTGGGATGGACCTACATTAGAAAAATCGGGAGGACCTTGCAAAATATTCCTATTGTTAGCATAAGAAAAGTTTTCATGGTTTCTCAAGTTAGGATGATAATGAGTTGGAAGTTGTTGTTGGTGACCTCTATAATGCCCTCTATCAACATAATTGGTCATCTCATTGTCTCCTTGTTTCAACTCCTTTTGTGTAGACATCTCCAACGTCATGGCGGTATGGGATGCTATGGATTGTTGACTTACTTAGCTTGGCCCCCTGTAGTCAATTTAGAAATAACAGTAGTAAGGGAAGCCATTTGAGCTTTAAGAGAATTTACCTCATCCACCTCATACAATCCGGCGGCCTTTGGAAGAATTGTAGAAGCTCGTTCACATGGCCAATTGTAAGATGTAGTGGCCAAGTCTTCTAGTGTGGTATAGGCCTCTTGTGCATTCTTAGAGAAAATTGAGCCTCTAGTGGTAGCATCTAGAATGGATTTTGTTGACTTGACAACCCATTGTAGAATAGTTGAATTTGCAACAAATCCGAATAGCCATGTTGAGGACATCATCTCAAGAGATCCTTATACCTTTCCCAAGCCTCATACAATTGCTCATCCTCAAGTTGGCGGAATGTACCAATCTCCGTTCTTAGCCTTTGGGACTTAGCCGGTAGAAAATATTTGTTCAAGAAAGCTTGAGCCAAGATCTCCCATGTAGTGATACTATCCGGAGGTATGGTTTCCAACCAATCCTTTGTTTAGTCCTGTAAAGAGAAAGGAAAGAATCTTAGTTTAATAGCATCATTAGAAACACCATTCATCTTTACTGTTCTGCAAATCTCTAAGAAAGACCGTAGGTGCTTATGAGGATCTTCATTTGTTCTTCCTCTAAAGGCAAGCTCTCTAGCCATTTGAATCAACCCCGATTTTAACTCAAAGTTGATGACATTGATGGGCACATTCATAATTTTGGGTTGATTTGCCTGTAGTGTCGGTTGAAAGTAATCTCGTATTGCGTTGGGTATCTCCTTCGCCATCTCCTCGGTGGGATTGTGTTGAACCCTTAAATTTCTTCTAAACGTACTATCAATCTCGGGATCAAGAGGGAAAAGGTTAGTATTGTAACGAGGCATAAATCGACAAAATTAATAACCAAAATAATATACACCTCAAAGTAAGATCTTTCAATTCTTATGAATATTAAGCAATAAAACACCGTTCTTTGGATCCCCGGCAATGGAACCAAAAACTTGATGCGCACTTTCCATGTGACCGCAAGTGTATGGGTCAAATTATAATATAAGACGGTTAAGTTCCGAATATCATTCCACTAAGGATTGAATTGTGAAGCTTTAGATTACTTAGCTATTCTAGAATTGAATTAATTTTATTTGAGTATTCGACTTCAAGTTGTTTGTTAAGAGAAACTAATAAGGAAAGCAAGTAAAGTTGAAATAGAAGAGTCAAAGAGCGTTCTAGGGTATTGAATTCATTATGCAACATTCTAGAATTTATGGATTTTATTGCAATTCATATGCTTAAGTCTAGAAACATAAACTTGGGTTATTTTCTATCAAAAACAACATTTTCTCATGCAACCTAATTGATTACTACTATCATGAAACTAACATAAGTTACATGGCATTAGGAGTATTCTTTAGCAACTTTCATTGTTAACCTAACTATTCTCATGATAGATTTACAACAATTCATTGTTATAGATTTAATTAGATATACAATTATTTCAATCATACATCTAATCTAACATTCAATCATGGCCAATCCACAAGAGTTAAGTACAATAACAATGAAAAGCATATTCATTACAACAAAACTATGAAGAGTCTACAATATCAACATAACTTCATAAACAAATCATCAATACCCTAAAACTAAATAGTCTAGCCACTCATAGCTTTAGGCAACATGTTCAAAACCAATTTCAGCATAGAAAGAGTGTAAAGAAAGAAAAACTCTACTGTAAAGAAACTCTTGATTGAGGAGGAACCGACAAGATGTCCTTAGTCTTCACGTCGGAAACTCAAACGTCACCAAACTCTCTTCTCTCTTCCTTGCAGCCAACTCACTCTTTGAGGCGTTGTATTGTGTTGTTCTCTATATCTAGGGTTGCTGGAAATTCTTCAATTTATAGGCTTAGCCGCCCAAATTTTATTCCAAAATTGTAGATTTTTCAAAAAAGAAAAGCTAGCGCCGCGACGCTATGAGATAGCGTTGCTGCACTGGCTGACATAAAACGGTGGCGTCGCGGTGTTGTGCGTCATTGAATCCTACCTCAGCATTGGGCCGCAACGTCGCGCCAACGCTGTTGCGCTTGCTTAACTGATGCTCTCGAGAAAATGCATTATGGCAGCGCTGAGTTGGCGACGCGGCTCTGCCTTATTTTTGGGATTTTTGTGATTTTGGCTCAGTTTGGTTCCTTTGGCTTTTGATTCTTGTTTTCTTTATATTGACCTAAAAAGCACTAACAAACAAGTGAAATCTAATAGAAACTCCCTTAATTTAAGAGAATAAAAAGCACTTTTCAAGCGCTTTTCATCACCCCAAACTTAGAGATTTGCTAGTCCCGAGAAAAGAGTAGAATCAAATAAAGGGAGTTTAAACGAAAAGTGTGCTAAAGACTCATGTGTCAGAGAATAGCATTTAAGAACTCAAGTAGAAACATGCAAGCATATCTATATTGGTATAGTCATTCAAGGTCAAATCTTGCTTATCTCCCGTGTGTGTGTGCGCAAGCCTCATTTAATTCAAAATGTTAAAGCTCAAATTGGGACTTAAGAGAGCTTTCTTAGTTTTCCCCCTACTTCAGCTCATGCACCAATTTTCAAGCATCCACAAATTTCAAGTGAGTAATATGTCCACTAAGGTGTCAATCACATTTTTCACAGGCCCTAAACTTGCATTCTTTTACCTAGGGGTACTAGCTTTCACACATTCACTGTATGAACTCGTACCTAATCAATTCCTAGGTGTCCTTACATAGCAAAGGCAACTCTATTTACCTCCATCCATCCATACTCATTATAAATTTAACATTTAAAAGGATAGGCATGTAAACGAAAATGAAAATGAGATTGTGAAGCATGAAAATGGTGGGAAATAGGATTGGGTTGAAAATTGTTGGAACGAAATGATTTTTGTATCGTTTAATTCAAACATTGATTTTGGATCATATTACATAACAATCTCATCCCATTACGGTCTCCAAACACCCTGATAATGTAAGACATTGTTTGTAAGTGGATCAACTTCAAGGTCACAACTTAGGAGAGACTCAACGACAAATCCATAGTTGGGTTGTGGAGATATAAATGATAAACGTCTTTTGGATCCACGATTTGGAGGAGAAAGCTATCTAAAAATGGGTCTAAGCTAGTTTTTGCACTAAGAACCGTAACAAGAAATGAAATTTTGAGAGAGCTACTGTTTTTTTCAATTTTATCAAACAAAACTTTACTCAAAATCCCTAATAAGTTGGGAAAATTCATATTTTTTTTATGTATGTTATTTTAAAAAATGGTTTATTTAATTGTTGAAAATACATACACAAATTTCAGTACATTATACTATTTCAAGCTTAATTTTTTTTATTGCCAAAATGAGCTTAAATGAGTTATAATTGGCATGACCTTCCATCCTAGAGGTGGTAGGTTCGATCTCCATTCCCACACTTGTTGTACTAAAAAACCTTTTTACAATAAAATATATATTTTAAATTTTATTTTAATTTCTGAAAAAGAAACCAAAGGCAATTTCCAAAAACACTATTTCTCAAAGTTTAAAATTTGACTCTATAAATATTTGTAGGCAAACTAATATTTCAAACACTATATCAACAAGCCCCTAAATAATAATGTTTTGTGCTAAATTTCTGCGAATATAAACATAGTAATTGATGTAAAATATCATTAATAAAATACCATAAAAACTAAAATAGAACTTTAAATATAATTATTTATTATAATATTTGTTTACATAATATATCATATAATATCTAAGAAACATGGAATTCAATTGAGATTTTTGAGTGCATAATTAAGAATCTCTATAGTATACTGCACAAGTCACTCTCATTATTGGGCGGCGGCCCCGCCTGAACCTAAAAAATGAATTCTAAGTTCGCATATGGTATATGAATGCAACAAATGTATTTCAAGAAATTTGGTCATGGGACTAATGAGATTTTTAATTTTATATATATATATATATATAAAAGACATATATGGCAATATCTTTTGGGAAATAACAAGTTTTAGAAATCCATTGCTTTGTAAAAAGTTTACAAATGGTGTAAAAGCATTGTTAGTAAAAGATTGGGTTGTGAAGAAATAAATGATAAATATCTTTTGGACCCAAAGATTTTGAGGAGGAAGTCATCTAAGAAGGGTCTGAACTAACGTTGAGTAATTAAGTGTTTGTAGTAAAAAAGCTAACTAGTTTTGGAAATTCTTAATACAGCATCTTTGGGAACGTACATATTTTATGTATATTTTATGTATGTTATTCAAATTTCATGCATGTCTGTAGGAAAAAAAAATTGTTAATTTATTTGCTAAACTTGTTAATTTATTTGCTAAAAGTACATATACAAATTTCATTACGTTACACTATTTACAAGTTTGCTTAAACTTCTTTTCAATTAAATATATATTTTGAATTCCATTTTAATTTTGAAAAAAAAAAATCAAACACAATTTCTATAAACATTAAAACTCAAAATTTAAAATTGGACTATATACTTTTTTTAGGCAGGCTAATATTTTAAAAACTCAATCAATGAAAGCTCCAAAATAATAATGTTAAGTGCTAAATTTCTTCCACATATAATTATAGTAATCGATGTAAAAAAAATCATTAATAAAATACGAGACTGAAATTGAACTTTAAATATAATTATTTATTATATTATTTGTGTACATAATACATCATGTAATATTGAAGAAATATAAAATTCAAGATTTTTGGAGTTCATAATTAAGAATCTCGTAGAATAGTACACAAATCACCTTCATTATTGGGCCGGGCCAGCCTAGCATGGACCTACAAAGTGAAGTCTAATCGCATATGGTGTATTTTAATTCTAATCATCATCTTTGCTATATATATACACTTTTTCAATACTTTTATTCTCATGCCAAATATTTACTATTTAAATCCAATGAAAATTATATTAATTCAAAATATCAATTTCACACTAAAAAAATTATGTTCCAAACCTTTTAAACTATGTGCAATATATTTTATATTCATTCTTTAAGTAACCTAAAACTAGCTATAAAAAGAATATTGCAAGTTCTTTTTTCATTTACAGATTGATATTTCTAAAAAAATTAAAAACAGACTACTAGTATAATATACAATTAATATACAATTTCCCTTTATAACAAAATTTTAGGGGTATAAAAATTCAAACATTTGATGAAAGAAAACCTATTCCATGTTCTTTTCTCTTAAAAATTAGGAGAATAAGAAATAACTTGTTAAATACATTTCAAACTACTCTCTAACTAACATGAATAACCATCTATAGCTATTCAACGAAAGAAAAAATAAAAAATAAAAAACCATCAAGTGGGAAAATAAAAAGTATGTTACCAAATGACCCATGCATTTAAACTATAAAAAAATACTCACTTTCATAATTATTTGGTTTTTTTTTAATTTTTTTAAAATTAATCTTAGAAATACGAAAAAAAAATTTAGTTTTTGAAATTTGGCCAAGAAATAATTTCAAACATCCTTATGGCTTGCAAAAATATTAAAAATAAAACCTTTCTTCTAAAGTTCAAATAGAGATGTTTCATATTGATAAGTTGTCCACTTTTTGATAATACAAACTTTATGCTAGTTGAACTATACTCATGTTGGCTCATGAAATCTAATCTAATTTCATATTCGGTGTCTTGCCTTATGCCATGTGGTCGGAAATTTAAATTACTTAAAATGTGCTAATTATATAGTCCATGCCTAGAAGAAATAAAAATCCAAGAAGCAACTTCACAATTAAATACACACAAATTTTTTTATTTTTTTATTTTTTAGTTTTTTATTTTTATTTTTATTTTTTTTGCTATGCATCCTAAGTTCCTAAGATTCTTTCTCATTAAATCTAATTTCATATTCAAGGCATTCTGTGGTCAAAAGTTTAAATTATTAGGGCTAATAGTTTCTCCCAATTTCCTACTACCAAAATTCAAGAGTAAGGTGCAAGAATTTTGATGATGCAATATTCATGTGACCTTGGCCACGGGCAAAGATCATAACTAGCAGTGATGATAAGAATTTGGTTGGTCCCCTCGGCAGAGAAGTCAAACATTTGGATTGTGTTTGAAATACAAGATTAGGATGACAAACATTTTCCCCCTCTATCTTCGGGGGTGGGGGGTATGGGTGACTCCACCGTAAGGATCAAGGATAAACTGGAAAAAAAAAAAAAAAAGAAAACAACAAAAGGCAAAAGGGTGTGAAACCAATGAAAGGGTGAGGTTGAACTTCGTGGCTTTTCTCTTAACATATTTTGTCCTTGTCCTATCCTCTGTCACTTGCAACCAGCATAACATTACTCTCTCTTACTCTTTCTCTCTCTAGAGAGACATAAATGGTAGTTTTTCGTCTGGGTTCAATGAATGGAGTTTTACTACAACAGAAACTAGCCATGTAGAATCATGCACTCACCTCACACACTTCCATTTTATAAAGATAGAATCATTGGTACGAATATGTGAAGAAATAAGTCCAAAGTAAATACAAAATTTTCCATAACTATCAGAAGACTTGAATGTGTACATCTGAAAATGCACAACATGGGATAGATACACATTCCTCATAATCCTATTTCGTATAAAACAGATACCCTATTTTTTCTTGAACAATAACTTGATTCTCTCACTCTTCAGAACACAGCATATCAAACAAGACAAGGTAGTACCATAATTACATCACTCTGAAGAATGCATGAGATACTACACTTAGAAACACCTCTAAGGTCCTATGCACGTCTTTCATTGACTGACAAAATATAACTTTTCCTTAGAAAATGAAGTGAAACGGAATAATGCAGGAGGAAAAGAGGACAAAGGACAAATTGCCATGCTAGAACCCTTCCAGAAGTACTTTATTCATCCATTGCCATTTAATTTTGGTCCAAGATGTCATTCCCTAAATCAAGAAGAGAATGAAAATATTGTGTAATGAAGAAATGGAGATTAATTAACCATGTAACAAAAAAAAACATGTAACAAACCTATTGATTTTTTGCAGTGAAGTATTGCTTCATAAATTGAGCTCTCTAAATGACACCAAATAATTAATGAGGAACAAATGTTGATTTGTAGAGATACTCGTGGGGATTGTTGTTGGCTCCTAACATCACAAGATTTTTGTTTAATGTCATCAATGTAAACCCTACTTCGTTTCTAAGTACTTAACTTAAGTACGTAATATCATCGTGGATTTATTTGCCTTCTTTTGTGTAGATAGAAGGGAGAAGTGAAGGAAAGCTGAAAATATTTTCGATAAGTTGAATTCTAAATCATTATGAGATAAATCGAACTTGGAATATATAAAGACTTAAGAAGAGTGTCACCGTTCGAACCGAGGTGGAAGGATGTAATTAAGAACTTTAATTATTATTAGAATTATTATTTAAAAAAAAAAAAAGAAAGGAAAGGAAGGGAACTTAAGTGAGGTAGTGGAGATTAAATAAAAAAAATAAAAAAAAAAACAAAAGAGAAGAGTCAGTGAAATAAGGAAATGGAATGGGATAAACTTCATTATGGTTGTCGACTTATCATTTTCTCTCCAAAAACATAAACAAGCTTGTGATTCTCAATTTGGCATTGAGAGCAGGAAGAAGAAGGAGACCAAGGTGAATTGGAGTCGAATTTTGGAAGAACTCTTGGTGAAAATTGAAGCAGAACCGACGCTGGTCTAGAACCCGAGCAATCTGCACAAGGTCTGGTGTTTGGAAGATAACGAGTTATAGAGATCGAGTTTGTGGCTGAAAATTTGAGGTTAGTAAGTTAATTCATTTATTAACAACTTTTGTGAAGGATGGTTGAGCTGAATGTGAAGAAAAGTAGGTTAAATTATAGGTGGAAGTGACTAATGCGAATTTCTCGAGTGATCTGGAACAAGGTGGAGTAAAATTGGAATATCCGATGAAAGAAGAGGAGATAGACCCTAAAATTTGGAGGAAAGTTAAAAACTCATTTCTCTACAAGTTTGTAAGAGAAAAGAAATTCTAATTCGGGCTGGAAATGCTACTTTTAGCAGCTAGAAGCTAAGACAGGAGCTGTGTGAGACAGGTTTCGCTGGGAAAGAACAGCGACACTGGGCGTGGAGCAAGACGAATCTCGCTGGTGTCGTCGGACGCTTTTTGTCTCACAAATCTCGCTAGGTCTCGCTGGTCTCGTTGGTATTACTAGTTAGGTAAATCTCGCTAGTTGATTGTCTCGCTGGTATAGTCTCGCTAGTTTCATGGTTTCATTTTTATAGTCTCGCTGGTTGCCCAAATCTCGTTAGTTAGTGAATTTTGTTATAAAGTTTGGTCTCGATAGGGACATGTACATAAATATTTGAGGCTTATTTGCTATTCCAATGGGAATTCTAAGGAATCTAACAAAGGAAATTAAACCATTTCAGGCCGAGAGGAGCTAGGGACGGCGTATAATCCATTTGGGGCCTGGGACAAGTAGTGAGTGACAATTTTATTCAAAATGAGCTTACTTTATACAAAGTTTTCATGATATATAACTATGATTGAAGCATGTTTCTATCTCTATGCTTTTCACGAGTTTTAGTGTGCTACGATGACTATTTGCTTGAAAGAAAGCATGTGTTTTTGAAAGAAAGCATGTGTTTCTATCTTTATGGTTTTGCATTGGAAATTATTCGAAAGGCATGCTATTTGGTACACCATGATTTTGTGAAAGCATAATGCTTGATGACAAATTTGTGAAGATTTGAGATGTCATAAAGTCGTGAATTTTTATTATGTTATTTTCAAAGCACGTTACATTTGAATTATATTTGTGAAAGGCTCCCAATGCTGAAGGACTCGAAGAAGGCATATGAGTAGCCAAGGATATAGAAATGGTTCCCAATGCTGAAGGACTTGGAGAAGGCATATGGGTAACCAGGGATATAGAAATGGTTCCCAATGCTGAAGGACACAGAGAAGGTATATGGGTGAAATAGTTCTTAATGCTGAAGGACTCGGAGAAGGCATATGGGTAACCTGAGTATAGAGAGAGCCCACAATGCTAAAGACACAGAGAAGGCATGTAGGTGGCCTAAATCTCGTGTATGGGACCCAATACTGAAGGACTTGAGAAGGTATACGGGCAACCCAAGATATGATATCTATGTGCACATAGAGGTATGATTGACACTGTTGTGTTCAGATTACTCCACACAGCTAAGGATATTCGACATTGGGTGTGTCAATATTACTCCACCCCAACTAAGGTTGTTTTCGACGTTGAGTAGCGTTGAGCTCCTCTCCGCCTCAACTAAGGAAATATTTCTAATATGTGTTGAGTTTTCATGATTTTTCAGAAATGAAATATATATGGTTTGATAACGTTAATCGAGCATGATTTTCCTGGAAGTGGAAATGCATTACTTATTGATGTAATATTATCATCATGATTTGAACACAGTTTTGATTTATTCCTAAATTAAAATAAGGTTTTTCCTGAACTTGTCACTCACTGGGCAACCTAGCTCATGTTTTCCTTGTTTTTGTGTTTTCCAAGTAGTGAGCGAAACTGGGGTGCTTAGCTTACACAACAACTCGTCTAAGCCTACCACTAGTTCAGTGAACATTGTAAATATTTTATCTTAAACATATGTTGTACATATAGAGGGTTAAGGTGTGGGAGTGAGTAAACTTGTGTTACTTTTAAGTTTGATTGTAAGTCTAAATCTATATGATAGCTTAACCCTGGTTGGAGATAAATGTCCTATTATGATCGATAACTGCTTATTAGGTGCTTGGATACAGTTTAAAGTTGAACAGGTTGACAATAGATGTCGTAAGAGGGTAGATGTCTAATGTCCTCACATTTTCTCCTAGGTTAAGAGGGTACCTGGGAGGGGGTGTGACAAGTTAGTATCAAAGCATAAGATTTTGGGAAAGGGACGACATATAATCCATTTGGGGCCTGGGACAAGTAGTGAGTGACAATTTTATTCAAAATGAGCTTACTTTATACAAAGTTTTCATGATATATAACTATGACAAGTTAGTATCAACTTTACAGTATGAGAGTTGTAATATAGTAGAATTGCGAGGAATTATAGTTAGCCGACAGACGAGGTAGGCAAGCAGACGCCGGAACAAGCTACCAGAAGGTTAAGAAAGTTTGAAGGGGAATTCTGATGATCTTCAAGCAGGTATGAGCTTGTATAATTAAATATTTATTTCAATAACTCAGTGATTAGCTGATAATGTCAAAATAGTATGAGGTAGATCCCAAAAGAAGAGTAGGGATCGGTAGAATTTAAAGCTTTACGAGCCATAGCATTTATGAGAACCATAGATATTACAAATGCTAAAGGTTGGATACTGGTTTAGAAAGATTTTTAATATAGTTATTAACCAGGGTTCGTCATTGTTGACAGTACTAGATATGTGTGAGTTCAACAGGGCCGCATGTTCCTTGATGACATTGAACATGTGCGAACTCAGCAGGGTTGCATGTTCTTTGATGACATTGAACATGTGTGAGCTATGCTAGGCCGTATGTTTAGTCTACTACGGTGTGGTAAGCCTGCGTATGACTATAGGATAGGCGTTGTATTAAGTTTTCAGTATTGTAAAGAGAGACAAGTTTTGAGGTTAGATAAATTATCTTTGTTATAAACTTTGAGGAAAGATTTACTAAGTTGTAAAATATGATATGATAGTTATAACTGATGGGTTGGTTATGTGCAAGCGGTATAAGTGAGACTTTCAGAATCGAAATCATAATCCAGTGATTAGTTAGTTGAAAAGAAGAGATTGTTGAATGTAATAACAAGGTAAGACATGGTTGTCAAATATGTAGAAAAAAGTCATCAGGAAGAATGTGACATAGTTCAGCAGGTAGATGAGGAGACTACAAGTATTACGACGAGTACATTATATGTTGACCTTAAGAGTATTTATGTGTGAATAATTCAGAAGTTATGTACCCTTTTATCTCTGGTATTTTAGTTAAATTGGTAAATAAGAGGGAGGTCAGGGATTGATACTTGTTGGTGCTTATACTTGTTAGTAAAGTGTGATTAATTGATTTATGAGCTACGCATTTGTTTGTTCCCGTGTGTTTGCTTGGCATGTGAATAGGAGTTTAAAACTTTTGCCTGATGCCTTGTTAGTGCATACTCCTATTGGTGAATCTGTAACTATAGAACATGCTTATTATGATTGTGAGTTGATGATTGATAATGTGGTGCTATTAGCTGATCTTTTACCCTTGGATCTGATAGAATTTGACATTATTTTGGGCATGGACTTCCTATTGAAGTATCATGCTAATGTTGATTGTTTTAAGAAAGAAGTAAGGTTTGTGAAACCTGATGGGGTTGAGATAATTTTTAAAGGAAGAAGGAGAGTTATTCCTACTTGTGTGATTTCGGTAGTGAAGGCCAGGAAGTTATTGAATAAAGGCTGTGAAGAGTACTTGGCACATGTAACTAAGGTGAGGACGGAAAAGTTGAAACTTGAAGATGTGCCAGTATGGGAATATCTAGATGTGTTTCCTGAAGAGTTGTCAAGTTTGCAACCTGATAGGCGGTAGAATTTACTATAGATTTAGTACCTGGTACAGCACCTATTTCTCAGGCACCATATCGTATGGCACCAACGGAATTGAAGGAGCTAAAGGTGCAACTACAAGAGTTAATACAGAAGGGTTACATTAGACCGAGTATATCTCCATGAGGTGTGCCAGTTCTGTTTGTTAAGAAGAAAGATGGCACAATGAGGTTATGTATTGATTACCGTCAGCTAAATAAGGTAACAATATGTAACAAATACTCTTTGCCTTGTATAGATGATCTGTTTGACCAACTCAGAGGAGCTTTAGTGTTCTCGAATATAGACCTGAGGTCAGGATATCATCAGCTAAAAGTTAGAGAATCAAACATACCTAAAACGGCTTTTAGAACAAGGTATGGATATTATGAGTTCCTAGTCATGTCATTCAATTTGACGAATGCACCGGCAATATTCATGGACCTTATGAACAGGGTTTTCCATCCTTATCTGAACCAGTTCGTCATTGTGTTTATTGATGACATACTGGTGTATTTAGGTGATCAAGAAAAGCATGCTAAACATCTCAGGATTGTTTTGTAGACCTTGAGAGAAAAGAAGTTGTATGCTAAGTTCAGCAAATGTGAGTTTTGGTTGGCTCAGGTGGTGTTTTTAGGTCATGTGGTATCAATTGCAAAAGTTAGTGTAGATCCCCAAAAGACTGAGGATATAGTCAGGTGGGAACAACCTAAGACTGTGATAGAGGTACGTAGTTTCCTGGGTTTAGCAGGATTCTACAGGAGATTTGTTCAGGGGTTCTCGAAGATAGCCTTACCACTCACTAGTTTGACTAAGAAGAATACTAAGTTTGAGTGGAATGAGAAGTGCGAGAAGAGTTTCCAGGAACTAAAGAGAAGATTGGTGACTGCACCTATCCTAGCACTTCCGAAGTCGGGTAAGGAGTTTGAAGTTTACTATGATACTTTTCGCCAAGGGTTATGTAACAGCCCAGACCACCCGCTATACGATATTGTCCGCTTTGGGTTACCCTTCACGGTTTTGTTCTTGGTAGGGTTGGGCCTACCAAAAGTACTCGTACATAAAAAGGTATCCACCCCCTTTATAAGGAAGGCTTCGTTCTCCTTCCTAACCGATGTGGGACAATGTATAGCCAGGGTCAACGCCATAGCCCTTACAATCTCCCCCCCTAACGAGTCAAGCGTCCCCACTTGACCTAACTGAGGTTCTAACATCGATTCGGGCACTGGCTTTGATACCATTTGTAACAGCCCAAACCACCCGCTATACGATATTGTCCGCTTTGGGTTACCCCTCACGGTTTTGTTCTTGGTAGGGTTGGGCCTACCAAAAGGCCTCGTACATAGAAAGGTATCCACCCCCTTTATAAGGAAGGCTTCGTTCTCCTTCCTAACCGATGTGGGACAATGTATAGCCAGGGTCAACGCCATAGCCCTTACAGCAGGATCACACAAGTGTCGAGCGCTTGGTTAGGTTGAAACGCTAACCACGTGACAGGTGGTATCAAAGCACGATTCCTCTATCCTAGTAACCCGATACCAACGCATAGTTGCAAGTGAGATCGATGGAAGCCGAGGAAGCAAGAAGCTCATCGGTAGAGCGAGTGCAAGTCGAAGGACTAGTGACCCGAGGTAGGCGGCGAGATGATGCTCGCCTGTCCAGCTTAGAAGAGGGATTGGAAGATGTGCAACTTGTCGTTGGTCGATTGAGTGAAAGATATGAAGAGCTCATCCCAAGAAAGCTCGAAGATCACGGCAGTTGCCAAAGAGATGATCATGAAGCTGGGACGGACAATGGGAGAAGAAGTAAGATCTCTCACTCAAGAAGTAGCCAACCTAAGAAAGTTCGTGGAAGGGGAACTCCACGATCTTCGCAAAGAGATTAACGACATTCGAAAGGAGTGTCGGGCAAGTTGTGGTGCAAATGGCGAGGCGTCCACCAGCACCTCTGTCGCCGCGAGAGGCATGAATGGCTTGAAGATACCAAAACCCGATACTTATGACGACACAAGAAGTGCGATCATAGTAGATAACTTCTTGTTCGGCCTAGAGCAATATTTTGATGCTCTAAACGTCGTCGACGATGGCGCCAAGATAGCTAATGCGCCCAACTTCCTACGAGAGGCAACCCAGTTATGGTGGCGCAAAAAGTATGCTGAGCACGAGCGGGACAGAAATTGCATAAGCACGTGGAGGCAATTCAAAGCAGAATTGCGAATGCATTTTGTGCCCACAATGCTGATGTGGAAGCACGAGGAAAATTAATGCGTTTAAGGCAGACCGGCAGTATTCCCGAGTACATCAAAGAATTTACAACCCTCATGCTGGAAATTGAAGGCTTATTTGACAAAGATGCACTCTTTTATTTTCGCGATGGTTTGAAGGATTGGGCGAAAATTGAGCTCGATAGGCGGGAGGTGCACACACTAGATGATGCGATAATCGCTATGGAGATGCTCACGGATTTCGTGTCCAAGACCAAGAAAGCCGCAAAGAAGGAAGAGGAAGTGTCGGAGTCGGATGAATCTGATACGCATAAAACTGAGGGCAGCCATAAGAATGGTCAATAGAACAGGAAGAAAAACGATAAAGCTACCGAGAAGAATGAAGGTAAGTCAGCCAGACGCCCTTGCTATGGAAGATTGGTGGCAAGGGACAACTATACATTGATGTGAGAGTCAACGGAATAGTAAAAGAAGTGCTACTCGACATAGGAGCATCGCACAACTTCATCGACTCGAATATGGCCATAAGTCCTGGTCTTAAGGTCGAAAAAGAAGGCAGAAAGTTAAAAGCGGTAAACTCAGCAACCGTGAAAACCAAAGAAGTTCCCTTAAAGGTGGGAAAATGGCGAGGTTCGGTTCACCATGGTCCCATTAGACGACTACAAAGTGGTCCTAGGAATGGAGTTCTTCCACAAAGCCAACGCCACCTCAGCACCCGCTCCCTGTTTGATGGAAAATGCATCAGAGTGGTCCTTTTGAAAGAGAAAGAGTTGAATGAGACGAAGGTAATGTCCGCGCTCGCCAAAGTAAAGGGATCCATGAAAAGAAGTAGGCGCTCAAGAAAATCACATGCAACGAGGGCGTTACGAAATGAAGTGGGAAAGGGTGTCACGGATGGAAATAACGTCATTTCAAACCGCAACACAAACGCCCTTGACTCGCCCCGCATCGTCAAGGGAAGGTCGAGAGTGAAGGGCCAAGGCGTTGACAAAGCCGCTGCACGAGGATGCCATCGCATGCAGACGGGATGCAAGTGCCATCAAGCCACACCCATGCCTTAGGCGTGTGCCTTCGACATAGCCGGACCCCCAGCTGAGTGCCTTAACAGACGCCCATGTGCGTTGGCACATGGCGGAGTGGCTGCGCAACCAGCCATAAGTATGCGGCGTGCACGCGCAACTGCAAAGGTGAACAACGTGACGTGCTCGCATACCCGAAGTTGCCAGGCGTGCAAGTTCGACGCATACCCACGATGCATTTAAAATGGGAACAACGCATGCCCGCCTCATAAGTGCCAGCAGTGTACGCATGTAACACCCCCACCCTAGATAATATATATATACTTCTATATCCTTACCTAGGAGTGAGTGTTACCTAGTCTGTATTCTATTATACCCTGTTAAATATGCATTTTATATCATGACTAACCAGTGAAATGCACAGCCTTACAACAATTATACAAAATTTCGTAATAAGATCACATCATAAGTAAGTTTTAAAAGATTATGTTTAGAGTTTACAAATATGTCTGGTGAAACTCACATATGCCACTCAAAATAAGTTCAACTTCTACCAAGGGATGGGGTTTACAGGTTTCCACATTACACAATTCTATTTTGGCACAGACGGGTCTTAATGGTAGGCTAGGCACCTGATAGAACTTGAAAAGTGCTTATTATTCTCTCAAATTAAGGAGTTTTATATTAGATTTCACTTGTTCGCTAGTGATTTTCAGGTTAAAACAAGGAAAATTAGAAGAAACGACTGAAAGATCAAAACCGAGCAAGAATATGGAGAATAAGTGCTAAAAAACGCATCCTTGCTTGAAACGCATGATGCGCCGCGACCCTAAGGCAGCGCTGCCGCGGCGCTGAGGCTGAAACACATCAGCATGGACGCAGAGCAGCAACGCGGCGCTGGGAAGGCGCTGCTTCGACGCATACTTGGTGAACGCAAGACAGCGTCGCGGCGCTAAAACCCGAGAGCAACTTAATTTTGGTCGCAACGCTAGCGCCGCGGCGCCAGCGTTAATTTAAACGCAAGTTTTGTATTTTAGGTTAAATTTTGGGCGGCCAAACTCTATAAATTTAGGGGTTTTCGGCAGCTAAAAGGGGGAGAAATATCAAGAAGATCAAGAAAGTTGCAGAACAAAAGAAAGATCCAAAAAGGTGAGAATTAAGCTAGAGTTCCAAGAGTGAGTTAGCCGCAAGGAAGAGGAAAAGACTTCGAGATAGTGTTGGTGCCCTTCGAAGTCCGACGCGAGAGCCAAGGAGTTCGTGACGGTGCTGCCTCAATCAAGAACCTCTCTTCAGTAGAGTTTCCCTATTCTTTACACTCTTTCTTTGATTCTTTTTGCTCAATATGTTGCTTCACGCTATGAGTGGCTAAACTCGTTTAGTTTTAGGGATTTTGATGAATTGTTTGTGAATTCATGATAATTTTGTAGACTCATGGTTTTGTTCAAATAAATATGCTTTTCATTGTTATTGTGTTTAATTCTTGAAGATTGGCCACCTTCACATGTTAGGTTAGATGTATGATCGAGAGATTATATGTTTAATTTGATCTATAACAATGAATCGTTGTTAATCTATCACGAGAGTAGTTAGGTTGACAATGAAAGTTGCTAAAGACTAGTTTTAATGCCATGTAATTTTGTATTGGTTTTAAGAGATTAACTATCAATCAAGTTGCATGAGAAAGAGTTGTCTTTGAGAGAAGATAACTTGGAATTAAGTTTCTAGACTTAGGCATAAGAATTAAATCCATGAAATCTATAATTTTGCATGATGAAACAAACAAGGATTTGAAACCCTAGAACTCTCTTTGACTCTTGCAATTCTCCCTTTGATACTTTCTTGGCTTGATTTTTCTTTTTCCCAAAAACAAAATTTGAATTCCAATCCTCAAATAAAATTGATTCAATTCTAGAATAGCTAAGTAACTTAAACCTTCCCAATTGGATCTCTAGTGGAAACGATACTCGGACTTAACCGTTTTATATTATAACTTGACCCGTACACTTGCGGTAAACACACAAAGTGGCACATCAAGTTTTTGGCGCCGTTGCTGGGGATCCAAAGAACGGTTTTTGTTAATTAATATTCATTAGAATTGATAGATCTTAATTTGAGGTGTATATTATTTGATTGTTTATTTATATAGTTTATTTTATATAAAAAAAAATTATTTTATTTATTTTGTTAGTCTATGCCTCGAGATAATACTAACCTCCTCCCTCTTGATCCCCAGATTGAAAGGACGTGTAGAAGAAATTTAAGGGCTCAACTTAATCAAACTACGGAGATGGCGGAAGAGATACCTAAGGCAATTAGAGACTACTTTCAACCTACGTTACCGACAAGTCAACCCGGAATAATGAATGTGCCTATCAATGTCAACAATTTTGAGTTGAAACCGGGGTTGATCCAAATGGCTAGAGAGCTAGCCTTTAGAGGAAGAACCAATGAAGATCCTCACAAGCACTTGCGATCTTTTTTGGAGATATGCGGAACGGTAAAGATGAATGGTGTTTCTAATGATGCTATTAAACTAAGACTGTTTCCTTTCTCTTTGCAGGACCGTGCTAAGGATTGGTTGGAAACCATACCTCCGGATAGCATTACAACATGGGAGATCTTAGCTCAAGCTTTCTTGAACAAATATTTTCCACCGGCTAAATCTCAAAGACTAAGGACGGAGATTGGAACATTCCGCCAACTTGAGGATGAACAACTATATGAGGCTTGGGAAAGGTATAAGGATCTCTTGAGAAGATGCCCTCAACATGGGTACCCGGATTGGTTGCAAATTCAACTCTTCTACAATGGATTAGCAAGCTCCACCAAATCCATCTTAGATGCAACCGCCGGAGGGTCAATTTTTTCAAAGAATGCTCAAGAAGCCTATACAATATTAGAAGACTTGGCCAATACATCTTACAATTGGCCATGTGAACGGTCTTCTCCAAACATCCCAAAAGCCGCCAGATTGTATGAGGTGGATGAGGTAAATTCTCTCAAAGCTCAAATGGCTTCCCTTACTAATGCTCTTTCTAAATTAACTGCAGGAGGCCAAACTCAAACAAATCCACCATCTATAGCCTCTCTTGCTGCTTTGGCATCGGAAATGGGCGTTCATGGAGATAATGAGACGGCTAACTATGTTGATAGAGGACACTATAGAAGTCATCAACAACTTCCAACTCACTACCATCTAGCTTGAGGAACCATGAAAATTTTTCTTATGCTAACAAAAGAAATGTTTTGCAAGGTTCTTCTGATTTATCCAATGTAGGTCCATCCCACACTGAAAAGAAGTCCACCTTAGAAGATTTGATGGATAGAGTTCATAAAAGAATCAAGAGGAAGGACAACCGCATTGGAAAGCACAATACAAAGTCATGGTAAGACCATTCAAAACATCGAGGTACAAATAAGCCAAATCGCCACTTCCCTTCAAACAATGCAAAAGGGAAAATTTTCTAGTTGTCCCGAGATAAATCCAAAAGAGGAGTGCAAGGCCATGACTTTGAGGAGTGGGAAAAAGCTGTCCACTCCTTTGATCCTTGATGAGGATGAAGAGCAAGAGGTAGATGACACTATCCAAGAGCAAATTTTAGAAGATGAACCAAAGATCCTAGAAAATGAGGTAAAGGTAAAAGAGTCAACATCTTCAAGTAATTCATCTAACCCTCTACCTTTTGTACCTAATACTATACCATATCCTCAACGTTTTAAAAAGAAAGAAATAGACTCGCAATTTGCTAAATTTCTTGAGTTATTTAAAAAGCTGCACATTAACATTCCATTTGCTGAGGCTTTAGAGCAAATGCCCAACTATGCGAAATTCATGAAAGATGTCTTATCTAAAAAGAAAAAGTTTGGGCAATATGAGATGATTAGCATGACTGAGGAATGCAGTGCAGTGTTACAAAAGAAGCTACCACAATAGTTAAAAGATCCAGGGAGTTTTACTATACCTTGCACTATTGGTTCTTTAAATGTTACTAGAGCTCTTTGTGATCTGGGTGCTTCTATTAATTTGATGCCTTTATCTGTGTATAGGAAGCTCAACATTGGAGAGGTGCAACCTACCACCATCACCCTGCAACTTGCTGACAGATCATTAGCTTATCCTAAAGGTATTGTTGAAGATGTATTAGTTAAAGTTCTTTTTTTATGCCCCTGCTACTTTCCAACGTTGTATGATGTCTATTTTTCAGGGGCTCATTGAAGACATAATGGAGGTTTTTATGGATGATTTTTCTGTATTTGGGTCTTCATTTGACTCTTGTCTTGTTAATCTAACTCGTGTTTTGCAGAGGTGCCAAGATGCTAACCTTGTTCTAAACTGGGAGAAGTGTCACTTCATGGTGACGGAAGGCATCGTCCTGGGGCACAAAGCCTCTCAAAAAGGATTGGAGGTGGATAGGGTTAAAATAGCTACCATTGAACAACTACCACCTCCTACCAATGTGAAAGGAGTCAGAAGCTTCCTAGGGCATGCAGGGTTTTACAGGAGATTTATTAAAGATTTTTCTAAAATTGCTAAACCCTTGAGTAATTTACTAGAAAAGGAAGCTAAATTTATTTTTGATGATGCATGTCTACTAGCTTTTAATACTCTGAAGGAAAGACTAATTGTTGCACCTGTTATTGTTGTACCAGATTGGAGTCAGTCTTTTGAGATCATGTGTGATGCTAGTGATTATGCTTTAGGAGTTGTTTTAGGCCAACGTAGAGATAACATGTTTAGGACAATTTATTATGCTAGTAGGACTCTTGATAATACTCAACAGAAATACACTACTACTGAAAAAGAACTACTAGCTGTTGTGTTTGTCATTGATAAATTTAGATCATACTTGCTTGGCTCTAAAATAGTAGTGCATACTGACCATGCTGCTTTAAAGTACTTGTTTGTTAAGAAAGATTCTAAACCTAGGCTAATGAGATGGATATTATTGTTACAGGAATTTGACTTAGAAATCAAAGACAGGAAAGGGTGTGAAAATGTGGTTGCAGACCACTTATCTAGAATTGAGAATGGGGAAGCTAAATCATGGCCCCCAATTGTTGAGATGTTCCCTGATGAACAACTATATCAGGTAAAAGATAGTGTGCCCTGGTTTGCTGACATAGTTAATTATCTTGCAGGAGTACATTTGCCACCTGACATGAATTATCAACAAAAGAAAAGATTCATGCACAATGTTAAGTCTTACCATTGGGATGATCCACTTCTTTACAAGGTTTGTGCTGACAATATGATAAGAAAGTGTGTGCCTCAAGAGGAAGTGGTAAGTATTTTAAATTCATGTCATGCTTCCCCCTATGGAGGTCATTTTGGACCCACCAGAACTGCAGCTAAGGTACTTCAATCAGGATTTTATTGGCCATCCCTTTTTAAAGACTGCTATACCTTTGTTAAGTCATGTGATAGGTGCCAACGTACTGGCAATATTTCTAGACAATATGAGCTTCCAATGAAACCTATCTTGGAAGTGGAGTTATTTGATGTTTGGGGTATTGACTTTATGGGGCCTTTTCCTATTTCTTTTAATGGTTACCTATACATTCTAGTTGCAGTAGATTATGTATCTAAGTGGGTAGAAGCCATAGCTACTAGGACCAATGATGCTCGCACTGTTTTAAAATTCTTACATAAAAACATTTTCACACGTTTTGGTACACCTAGAGCTATTATTAGTGATGAGGGCTCTCACTTTTGCAATAAACTGTTTAAATCCATGATGCAAAAATATAATGTTAATCATAAAATTGCTACAGCTTATCATCCTCAAACTAATGGCCTTGCTGAGTTATCTAACAGGGAAATCAAACAAGTTTTGGAAAAGACAGTCAAGACCAATAGGAAGGATTGGGCCCTTATGCTCGATGATGCACTGTGGGCCTACCGCACAGCTTTCAAAACCCCAATTGGTACTTCCCCGTACAGATTGGTGTTTGGAAAGGCTTGTCACTTACCAGTAGAGCTCGAGCATAGAGCTTATTGGGCCATCAAGAAGCTGAACATGGATTTTGAGAAAGCTGGTGAGAAACGCCTCTTAGAACTTAATGAGATGGAGGAGTTCCGTGCTCAAGCTTATGAGAATGCCAAACTTTACAAAGAACGCATTGCAAGATGGCATGACAAGAAAATCACCTCACGAACCTTCCTTCCAGGACAAAGAGTATTACTTTTTAACTCACGTTTACGCTTGTTTCCAGGTAAGCTTAGGACACGATGGTCGGGACCCTTTGTCATTGTCAAGGTATCCCCACACGGAGCCGTGGAACTACAAGGTAACAATGGAACAACCTTTAAAGTGAATGGTCAACGATTAAAGCACTACATCGGTGATGAAGAACGCGGACTTGAGAACCTGACTTTCATTGCATGATCCAGTAGTCCCGTCTAGCTAGAAGACGTTAAACCAAGCGCTTATTGGGAGGCAACCCAATTTTATTGCTTTCTTTACTCTTGTTTATTTATTAAATTTTTTTAAAATCTTGGAGTCACTCATATGCTTTATTTCTCAGGAACATAGCTCATCACACAAGTACTCCTTACACCAAGCCTGTTTGGTGGCTTCCCGCTTGTTCCCAGGTTTGCTCTTTCCTTGTTAGATGTTCTTATGCATTGGGGACAATGCACGATTCTAAGTTTGGGGTGGGGGGTGTCTTTCGTACTTTTGTATGTTTTCTTATCCTGCTATGCATGTTAGTGAAGGTTTTAATGATCATATACATGTCAATACTTTTGTGTGTTTTCTTATCCTGCTATGCATGTTAGCGAAGGTTTTAATGATCATATGCATGTCAAATTTTTTGAAACAATTTTTGAAAAAAAAAAGTTTTTTGAAAATTTTGGAGCTTTCAAAGTTAATGGGAATGTTGTTTATGGTTGTGTGCCTTGATGTTGATTGCCCATGATGAGATTCGAATTTGCATGATAGATGACTTATTGTGGAAATAGAATAGCACTATCTTGAGTTAAATTCATTTAAGTCCCTCTTAAAAGCACGTAGCCACTTCTATTTAGAATCTTTAACTGAAAAAAGGATTAAGTTGGGTGTATTTGGTTGTCACTTCGAAAGGCCCCACCGGTTAGGGAGTGGAAATGCATGATAGCTTGTAATCTTAGACTAAGGAAAAAGAAAAGAGTATACATGCCTTGAGAAAAGAAAAAAAAAAGTGTACACAAAATATATGAGCTTTATTTGTCTATTTTTTTTTTAAATGTTAAACTTGTAATGAGTATGCATGGATAGGGGTAAAAAGAGCTGCCTTTGCTGTGATCAGTAAGGATGCCTGGGAATTGACTAGGTACGAGTCCCTACAGTGGATATGTGAAAGCTAGTGCCTCTAGGTAAAAGAATGCAAGTTTGGGCCCATGAAAAAAATATATGATTGAAAGGCACCTTAGTGGACATATTACTCACTTGAATGCATGAAAGCTTGAAGATTGGTGCATGAGCTAGAGTAGGGGGAAAACTAAAGAAACTCTCTTAAGTCCTAATTTGAGCTCGAGTATTTTAAATTGAAGGAGGCTTGCACACACACACATGGGAGATAGCAAGATTTGGCCTTGAATGATTATAATAATATAGATATGCTTGCATGTTTCTACTTAAGCTCTGAATGCTATTCTCTGAGACATGAGTCAATTGCACACTTCTTCATCTAAAACTCCCTATTATTTGATTTTATTCTTTGCTCGGGACTAGCAAATCTCTAAGTTTGGGGTGTTGATAAGCACTTGAAAAGTGCTTATTATTCTCTCAAATTAAGGGAGTTTTAAATTACAGTTAATTTGCTATCAAGACACTTTTTCTCCATATTCTTGCTCAGTTTTGATCTTTTAGTCGTTTCTTCTAATTTTCCTCGTCAATTGGGTCCCATATGCCTTCACCCAACCTTCAGCATTGGGTCCCATTCGATTCTTTCTAGTGCATAGGCACGTATAATACATTTAACTTAAATTAACTGTAATCATGATATCTCAGAATTCTTGAACATTCATCTGGTAACTATCTTGATAAAACCTAGAACGTTATCTGATACATTTCAAGCTTAATCTCATATTTTGTAAGAAATGTGCAAGTTCATATACAAAGGTACACTTCGACTCATACTTTAAAGATAGTATTAAACATATAGGAAATATTACTGAATTTAAGCTTATCTCAAGTCATAAGTCACTCACGACTTATTTTGGGCTCCGAGCGGGTTATATGCTTTCGCTAGCTTTTCTTGACCTGTAAACATACCTTTGTCGTGTTAGACATTTCTAACATTCCTCCTTATATTCTTTATGTTTGCTTAGATATCTTAGATATGGTTTTTCATCATTAATTTTTCTCTTGTTTATAACTTCCTATAATGAGCGAGATTTTAGACTAAACTGCTCCTAACCATGCGGCATCAGCTATACCCAGCTTCGCTAGACTAGCGATATTACCTTTATAAGCGATACTAAGCGAGAGTCAGCGAGAGTTGTGAGACGCAAGGCCCCTTTGCGTTACCAGCGACACTTGTCTCGCTGATCACCCTCCAATTCTTTAACGATACTCCTATCCTAGCGACCTCCGATGGTTATTGTTCTTCTTCTTCCTTCTCTAACCTGTTCTCAAACTGTTAAACATCGAAATCCAGCCAAAATCAGATCTATCTTTCTCCTACAAACTTGTAAAGAAGTAAGCTTTCTAACTTACCACAAGATTTCCAACTCTATCCTTTATTCGCTAAGGAAACCATCTTTGAATAACTTCAATTGCTTCGTATCAGCTAACAACTTTTAAAGTAGTACAATTTTGAATGTTTCTTCCTTTAAAACTTCGCGGTAGCTTCAATTTCCCAGCTCACTCTTCTTCAAAACACCATATGATGTCTAGATTTTCGTCAACCGTCAAGCCTCTGGTTTCAGCTTCAATTTCACCATGGAAACGATCTGGTTCCTACTTAACTCCGACATAAACAGTTTCTTCGACCTCTCCTCGTTATTCTTCTATGAAATGGGGTAAATCTGGGTTCGAAATATGTCTAGAAGTGTTGATTGAGTCGGCGTACTTACTTATATATACATACCACCGACTCACCAATACGGCCATCACCTCCTTACTTAGGTTGGCCGACTCAACCTTCCGTACAAAACTTCAGCAACGCATAGCTTACCATTTGTTTTACAATTGTTCAGCGCCCAATCGCCAAATAGCTACTTAACGCATGATTCTCTCAGCCCTTCTAATGTACCAATACATACCAACCTTCAACGCCTAGTGTCCTCCAACCCCTTGTGGCCTTCAACGCCTCATGGCCGTCAACGGCTAGTGACCTTCAACAAATTCTCAACGCATAGCTCCACTAACGGATGGCCAACACTTTAGCCACTTTTACCCCAAACTATTTAGCCAACTTTTCTAACTACCGCCCATTTCATAGTTTCTTTTCAACTTGCCAACTTCCCAAATGTCAGGTAAGGCTTGCCGCGTTTCTCTACCGCATAATGCCATACGTCTGACTTAATTACGCGCCGCCAAGCGTTTCCACCATGCGCCCAACATGGTTTTCCACTAAGCATGCGTCCAACTTCACTTACTTCTCAACTATTCCTTTTAACCCTGCCCATCACTTGATGAGATTTCCCTCCTTCCAAAGGTCTTACTTCTAAGCTTAAAATGAGGGTTGCGTTCTCCTGATCTATTTATCCTACAAAGAATAATTCTTCAAAAATTACTTTGATTTCAAGATTCAAGATTCGTTCAACTCAACCTTTCTATCAAATCCTTCTAATTCAAATTCCATCAACGGCCTATGTAACTAACATTTGAGCACAGCCGCTCTTGTTCTACTCCTTTCCTTTATAAGCTCTTCCACGAATATAGTCTTAGAAAGAGGGTGTGACAACGCATATCATCGACGCCTCATGCGTACACCGCCTAGAGACCATGCGTCCAACAGCATCCTTCGACGCATGGAAAGTCCCAGATGCTTCGAGTAAGTCTTGAAAGATTCTAGACGCATGGGACAAGGCCAAAGACCTCGATAAGCCTCTGGACACGTTTGGAGAGGCGGGCAGGCCGCTAGGCAAAGCCAGCGCCCATGCTCAGATGCCCAACGCCGCCGGAAGACTCTGAAAGACACGAGAATGGCCTTGACTGTGCGCGCAAGGCCCCGACAGCACCAGAAGAACCTCGAATGGGCGAGGATATGTTGGACGCCTCCTGACTGTGTTGGAGAGTGCGATAAGCCTCTGAGCGTGCTAGGCAATTCCAGAACCTTCTAAGACAGTCGAACATCCATGTAAATAGTTAGAAGGCCCTTGATAGGTCTAGATAGTTCTAGTATGGGCCTAAGTCGGTGGAGTCTAGTATGGGCCTAGTTCTAGTATGGGCCTTGTACATAAAAAAAGAGTCTAGATCCCTCTTGACCGACATAGTGTGTCGGTCATCATAGTTAAGTCGGCAAGCCCCCTCTATAAATATGAGGAGGGGCCCCATTTGTAAACACATAGACAGAGAGTTAGCAATACAAGCCAACTTCCAAAGCTTGTGCGTTCTCTCACTGGTTGGTGAAGCTCCCATTCTAAAGTTCTCATTCACTCAAACTCTTAAGTCCTCCTTGCTAATCCACTTCCTTTGCCAATCTCACCCTATTGCGCTAGGGGGGAAACGATCATTAAATCTCAATAGGCTTACTTGGCGTGACCTTTGACAGCAGGATCACACAAGTGTCGCGCGGTTGGTTAGGTTGAAACGCTAACCACGTGACATCGAGCTCCAATCATTTCCCCCGCTAAAGGTAGGTCCTATAGGTATGTCGGTTTTTCCCTATTCATTATAATTAATAAATTAAATTTTTTTTTTACATATTTGATATATATTAAATTTCTAATATAAATACAATATTTTGTAATGATGTTACCTTAAAAAATATTACAAAATTTGAATTTGTAGCATTTGATATTAACGATAATAATTATTTGGTATGGGTGCTTGATGCCGAAATACACTTGGATGCCATAAAAATATGATTATCAGAAAACAATTATCCTTCCAAAATCTCGTTATGAACGAATGCATTTGAAGCTCCAAGATTTTAAATCAATAGGTTAGAGAAAAAAATTTCTAAAATTTGTGTCTCGAATATGCTCCTGCAGTAGTAATATCGAGTGCAATATTTTAAAAAGCTTATTACGAACTCATCTAATGTCTTCTCGTGGCTGAACGAAATAATGAGTCATTGATTAAAAAAATCATGAATCTTAACCAACTAAAACAACAACATTCTTTAAAGTAAATGTTGTGAATTTTAATAATTATAGATGAAAAAAACTATAGGATCGATATGACAACCCTAGAGGGGGGTGAATAGGGTTTATTAAAATTTATTTAAACTTTTTACTAATGTGGGCCCAATTAAACTAATTAATAAACTCTTTGCAAATAAGTAGTTTAAACAATATTTTTTGTGCAAACAAATTCACTTTGAATTAAACAAGAAATTAACAATCACACTTTAAAGCACCCTGTTTAATTCTAATAAAAAGATTGGTAATGAACATAGAAATTTAAGAACAACCAATATGAGCAATTAATTTCAAGAATTAAAAATTTCAATTAATTTCATGCAATAAAATATAGAAACAAAAATTAATTGCAAAAATAAATTAGGAGAGGGATAGAGAAAATGACACCGTGAATTTTATAGTGGTTCGGCAAAACCGGCCTACGTCCACTTCCCAAGCTCCTCTTGGGTACTTCACTTGAAGTTTGACTCTTTCCACGGCTTAGAGTCGAACCGCTACAACGTTCTTTTTCTGGGAGCAAAAACAAACCTGATCCTTTCCACGGTTAAAGATCAAACCGTTACGACAACTCTTTTTCTCGGAATCAAGAGCCAACCCATACAAAAATTTGGAAAAACAAAGAGCACACTTGACAAACTCTCTAATAAAGTGGATTTACAAGTTTAAGCACTTCACAAATAAATCCTCACAATACAATATATCTCTCTCAAGAATAAGATGAAAAGAAGAAAATTGAAGCTTGGAGAGAGACCAAGAATGGTGACTTGGTGAATTATGGAGGATTGAAAATAATAAGAGTTGTTGTAGAATTTTGGAGAAGATGAAGTGTTTAAAATGAAATGAAAGTGGGTGAAAACCAAATTAATTTGGACTATTAGATCTTTGTAAAAGAAAATTGAATGGTGGAGATTTAAACTGAACCAATCGTTAGACACAAGCATATAATAATATTAAATTAATCTTTTTTAAAAAAACAACTTGCTGTTAGACACAAACATGTATAATAATATTAAATTCATCTTCTTTTTAAATTAATTTTCTTTTTAAAATCATTCTCTTTTTAACATCAATCCAAAAATAAAAAAACCCACCAAATGTCACTTCTCTATTGCTCCAAGTGGCACCTTTCAATTAGTCCACTTTGATTAAAAAAAATTGCCACGTCCTCAGTTTGGGATTTTCCCATTAAGCTTGTTTTGGTCATATCTTCTTCGTTTGAACTTCGATTTGAGTGATTCAAATTGCATTGGAACCGTTGTTCCAAACTCCACACAATAGACACTTTAAAACACTCAAATGATTAATAAATAAAATCAGGTTTGTTATCATCAAAACACTAATTAATTAATCAATTAAAATTAATTATTTTGAGATTAAGGGCCAAAAAGCCAACAAAAACATGAATCTCGACCAACTAGAATCAACACTATTTCCTGAAATGAATGTTGTGAATTTTAATAATCATGATCGAGGTCATGACCGTGGGAGAAGAAGAAATAAGTTTTTTTTCGTGGTAATCATCGAAATTTTAAAGAAAACCACACAAAATGATGATTACAACGGAAAAACTCCACGAGATAAGAATTCAAGAAAAATAGAAAATGTGAAAGCAAATTTGCACACTGAGATAATGATATATTTGACCCATCTAGTATGACAAATTTGAATGTGGTTGACTTTTTAGGACCTCCTGAAGTGAAAATTGGCACAATTGTAACAAGGGTTTCTTTTGATTTTGAAGATATCTAGAATTAATGTTGTTTGCTTTTAGAATCTATCTTTTATGTTTCCTTTAACTAAGATTAAACTTGTATTTTCCAAGCTTTCTTTCTCTAATTGTAATTATTTTTGTTTAATGAAAAAGCATGAACAGTTTTCATATGTTAAGTGACTAAAAAATAAGTAATCAAGATTATGTCTGGCAGACTATGCAACTACAAATACAATACTTACAAGTAGAAAATACTTTTTCAAATTGACAATGATGGAAGCAAAAGTCAATAGACAATGATGGAAGCAAAAGTTAATACAATATTAGGTTTTGCAAACCTAATTGAAGGATTTGGAAAAACAAATATTGTTTTACCTAGATGAAGAAAATTTACAATTGATAATGCATTACTCTTGAAGGAATCGAATTTTCAGCGGAAGCAAATGATCGCTTTGTGCCATTAAACTTGTTTTAGAAAACTAAAATTATACAGAAGAAAATACATGATAAACAACAACTAATTAGCATGCTTTTTAAGAAGAAAGGGATAGAAGATTTCCTACCTTTAAAGACCTTCTTCGACGTGGGAATATTCTTCTCCAAATCACAAACCAGTGACTTCTCCAACAGAAAAAACAACTCTTCTTCTCTTGGAACACCACCACAATAGCTACCTCATTATTCTCAAGGAAGAATCAAATAAAGGAGGTGTGGACTCTCTAAAATTTTGGCAAGGGAATTAATTTTTAAGTTAAAGAGAGAATTGGAGAGGGAAGGAAAAAATCACGAAACTTTTCTGTGTTCTCAAAACTGTAGTGTCTAACTCCCTTTCCCTTCTTTTTACGTATAATATTAGTGTGAGAGAGAAGGAACATAATAACTTTCCACTACGTAGGATTTATTCAATATAATATAATAATAATAATAAATTAATATTAATTTAATTGTATTTTATTAAAGAATATTTTATAAATAAATATAATTAATTAATTAATTACCTCTTATTTAATTTAAATTTGAATCATATTTAAATAACCTTCCCTCACATGACCTATAGTTATGAATCTCATTCATATTAATTTTAACCTATAGTTTTTAAATGAATTTCATTCATTTAATTAAATCACATTTAAATATCCGTCTCTCATATAATATAAAGTATAAATTTTGAATCTCATTAAAAATAAAACTTTATAGTATAATGTATCTACATACATTATGCTAATTGTATCACATACAAATAATTTCCATATTAATTTGAACATTTCAAATTGAACCAAAATGTTTGATTCTTATACTAATCTTTTATGAGCTAGCAAGGGAAACTTATGGACCTATAGTTAGAAGCTCCAATGATATGAGATTAAACAAGTAAACTCTTTAATTAGGTTAATCAATATTCATTAACTATAGGTCACTCCACTAAAGACTTACAGTTGCACTTTTTGCACTATAGATATATATCTCTAATGAATAAATTATTTATAGTCCAACTATAAACTAACCCCTTTCAGGCTGGTGAGAGGATGAGGTCTCATTGTTCAAGACCCAGAATCAACCCTTAAGGGAGTAATTTATCTACTCATCCTAAACACGGGAAGGAGTGAATTCCATCTTGTGAAGATATGTTCCCAGCTCCTTAATTAGACAAATCCCCAAAATGGTAGGCTTATTGAGTCAACGATTTGGCTACTCTCACCCATACAGATTAAAGGATTGTCCTCATAGATAAGAGTTTACAACTCACTTAAGATTCATGTCGAGTTACCTATAGTCATCCTATATAATGTAATTTCTACAATTAACGGCGTTACAAAGAGAAATTAAACATTTCGCGATCGGTCTTATACAAACTCTTTGCATTGGATACCTCCACTCGCACATCTCCACATGAACGATTAGGATCAAATCGTTTGTAACACTTTACAACTCTTTGTAACAATTACAAAGTGGGTTGTATCCATAGTGTTACCAGAAACCTTTTTTATTATTACTTAAACATGATTCAACCTTGTATGTCGACCACATACATGTTTAAGTTTACATAAACTAACCATGTAATCTTAGTTTATTGGATTAAGTTAAAGCATAAGATAGATAAAATAATTTTTTTTTAATTCAATAAATAAAATGTATATACAATTTATAAAACTACAAGACCCAAGAGATTTAGGACACACCAGCCCCAACAATTCTCTAGTCAATAAAAGAGAAATCTATTAAATTTTAAAGATATACGTTGGAATGGTTATTGTTGTTTGCAAATGCTAAAGTAAAAAAAAAACTTGTTGCATTTATTTTTATTATGCTTACTATGCATTCAACATATTATGCGTTTAACATGCTTAATATTATGCGTTAGTAATCTTTCAAGTTTTCATATTCGTCACCCAAGTATAAGCAAAAAATAAGGTATTCTCGGTGAGTCCGAGGTCGAACACAGGGACTATGCAGATTCTTTAATTAATTGGATTATTTCAGTCATCAGTTTCAAGAAGGTGATGAGAAGTGATGCGTCTAACTAACTAGAAAGCAATAAACCTAAGCTAAAGTGGTTGATGGAGAGGTATACGACACAACAAAAGCAGCTAGTTGAATTGTATGAATGGTAAAACGCAGGGCTAGGGTTGGTTATCATCTAAAGTCGGACACGCATAGATAGGTCTATTTCATACCAGCGACTCTTCTCCCGGTTGTCAGCCGCTATGCGTTATATTTTAACGCATAGGAGAGTGTTAAGTACCAAGGTTATTCCTATCCCTAGGTAACACTTCCTAGTCTTGTCAACTGAGTTCCACAGTCACTTACTCTCTCGAGCAGTTTGATTATTACTACTTATATCGATTAGCTAGATGGACATAAGCATTTGATTAAAAATACAATTGACAAGATGAAATAGTCTTCTACGGTTCTTTATTTAGATGCTAACGCAACCTGTGACCCTTGAGAGAGTTAATTACACATGGACGATAAACACCAAATGGAAAGTGATGAGAAATGAATAGCCATGGAAGATGTATAGATTGATGAACGGAATAATTGTTTTAGAAAATACAATTCCTTGCTAATAGACTAAAACAAAAGTAAGAAAAGAGATAGAAAGCATGGAATGGCTTCTCAATGTCTTGAGCTCACCGGGATGGTAGCATGAGTCTGCTGTGAAGTGGTCAGGCGAAGGGAAGACTCTTCTCTTCCGAGCTATTTGTCTCCAGTTGTCGTCTGGAGAGAACTCTGCTGTCACTTAGAAATTCTTCCGAGAGGTCCAACGACATTTTCATCTACAGGTCTGCCCTTTTATAGATGTTGCGTTGCAATCGCTGGCAAATCTGCATGATTGGAGGCTTAATTTCTGCCTTGCGTCCACCACTCTCGCCACATATCAAGCATATCAATCTCCCGACAATCTCTCAAGATTATTATTTGATTCTCTGCTGCCTTGTTGATATGCGTCCACGGATAACTTTGGGTTCATGTGTTCAAGTATGTTAGCGCATCCATGGGTTGCTAACGCATAGTCCTGCGTTAAAATGTTGTCAACACATAGTCCTTTGTTAAGAAGTTGCCAACGCATCTACAGGTTGCTCGCTTTCTTGCGTTAAAACATGCGTTTTAGATTCAAAAAACTATAAAACAATTATCTTCATCAATTTACAAGAGTAGAACGCATAGGAAGATTTATCAATAGAATTTAACACTAACTACCGCATGATTCTCTATTTAAGCTTTATTTTTCTAGGAGAAAGACATATAATAACTTGTATTTCTACAAGTTATCAGTTATCGTATTGAGATTGATAGAAAGAATGAGATAAAATATCTTTATATTATATCTACTATCTCACATGGAAAATGTATACTGGGAAAACTACCACCTTTATCTTCTGGATTATATTATACTCATATACGAGTAATTGAAACATATGCAACAATGAACCTGGAGTTCATAAATCTATATATATTTACAATTTGGCATGACCGATTGGGTCATCTAGGGTTTATAATGATGAGAAAAAGTATTGAGAATTCATATGGACATTCATTGAAGAGCCAGAAGATTCTTCAATCTAATGAATTAACACATGATGCTTGCTCTTAAGGTAAATTAATAATTAGACCATCACCAGCTAAAGTGGGGACTAAATCACCTGTATTTTTAGAACGAATTCATGGTGATATCTGTGGATCTATTAACACACCAAGTGGACCATTTAGATATTTTATGGTATTAATAGACGCATGCAATAGATGGTCACATGTATGCTTATTATCAAGTCAAAACCTTGCATTTCTAAGATTACTTGCTCAGATAATTAAGTTAAGAGCACAATTTCCTAATTATACAAGTACTAGTGAATTTACATCTCAAGCTTTTGATAATTATTATATGTCAACTGGGATAAGTGTTGAACATCCTATAGCTCATGTTCATTGTTGTGTAAATTATATATGGAAATGGAAATTTACAAACGCAAGGTGTAGCTTAAGATATGATTATGCGTTTCACATATCATGCGTTGAACATGCTATGCGTCTTACTACTATGCGTTGGTGATTTTGTCAAGTTTTCCTCTCTTTTACCCAAGTATAAGCAAAGGAGTAGGTTTTCTCGGTGAGTCCGAGGTCGAACACAGGGATTATAATGATTTAGTATTTAGTTGGATTTCATGCGTTGCAGTGGTAACCAAGAAATAGTTGAGAGAAGTGTTTTGTTTCTAATCTAAGGAAAGCGATAGTATTTACACTAGACTAAAATTGTGGAAGATGGAAAGCATGCGACACAGCAAATTCAGCTAATGATATGAATGAATGGATAAAGAAAGGGTGCGAGTTGGTTAACATCTAACATCGGAAACGCATGGTAGTATTCTATTCATACTTGCGACTCTTCTCCCGGTTGTCAATCGCTATGCGTTATATGTCTATAACGCATAAGAGAGTGTTAAGAACCAAGGTTATCCCCATAGACAGGTAACACTTCTTGGCCCTTGTCAATTGAGTTCCACAATCACTTACCCTCTCGAGCAGTTTGATTATTACTACTTATATTGATTTGTCAGATGGACATAAGCATCGGATTAAGATCGCAATTGACAAGATGAAATAGTTACACTATGGTTCTTAGTTAGATGCTAACACAACCCTAGACCCTTGAGTGATTAGTTACTCATGGTTTGAAAGTAAAAAGCGGAAAGTATAGAGAAATGAGTAGACATGGAAGATATATATATTAATGAAACGGAATACAACTTTAGATAAACTCGATGTCTTGACACAAATCTAAAATCAAGAAATAAAAACTAAGAAAGAAAGCAGGAAAGGCGTCAATGTCTTGAGTCGCCCGGATAGAAGCGTGAGGTTCTGCTGTGAAGTGGTCCGGTGGAGGGAAGACTCTTCTCTCTCGAGCTATTCGTCTCCGGTCGAAGTCTGAAAGAACTCTGCTGTCACTTACGGAGTTTTTCCGAGAATCAACAACCCTTTCTCATCTCGCAGAGCTGCCCTTTTATAGATGATGCGTTCGCAATTAATGGCAAATCTGCTTGATTGGCGGCGAGATTGATATCATGCGTCCATCTCGCCTGATTGCGTGATTCTCGGGTCAATTAAGATCCACCACTTTAGCACAAATCATGTTCGTCAATCATCGGTCAATCTCTCAAGATTCTAATTTGATTCTCATCGCCTTGCATTAATGGTCGTCTATGCGTCCATGAATAGTTTGGTCGATGTCAACGCGTCGTAGGTTGCTAACGGATAGTCATGCATTGAATAGTTGTTAACGCATCGTCAGGTTGTTTTGCGTTTCGTTCAGATCATGCGTCCACGAAAAACAGATTGCTAACGCGTCGTCCTGCGTTAAGAAGTCATCAACGCATCGTTTTGCATTCCTGCGTCAAAACATGCGTGCAAAACGATGCGTTTTAGGCTCAAAAAGTGGTAAAATCATTATCTTCCTAAAAATAGAAGAGTATAACGCAAAGGAAGATTTCTTAATAAAAATTAACATAACTTGCCACATGCTTCTCTATTTAATCTCTATTTATCTAAGAAAAATGCCATCATAACTTGTATTTCTACAAGTTATCATTCATACACAAAATGGTTTAGCATAATCATTTATAAAACATTTGCAATTAATTGCTAGACCATTACTTATGAAAATTAAGCTTCCTACATCTGTATAGGGTCATGCTATTTACATGCAGTGTCACTTATACACATTATGCCAATAGCTTATCATAAGTACTCAACATTATAATTAGCTTATGGTCGTGAGCCAATCTAAGAATTTTTTGATGTGCAGTATATGTTCCAATTGCTCCACCACAACGTACTAAGATAGGTCCTAAAAGGAAGTTAGGAATATATGTTAGATTTGATTCCCCATCAATTATTATTTTGAACCTCTAACGGGTGATATATTTACTGCACGTTTTGCTGATTATCATTTTAATAAGACAAAATTTTCAACATTAGGGGGAGCATTTAAGAAGGTGGAAAAAGAGATTACATGGAATGCATCATTATTGCCTCATTTAGATCCCCGTACAGATCAATGTGAATTTGAAGTTCAAAAAATAATTCATTTGAAAAATATAGCAAATCAATTACCAGATGCATTCATAGATGCAAAGAAAGTAATTAAGTCACATATAACAGCTGCAAATGTTCCATCGAAGATTGATGGATCCCCGTACAGATCAATGTGAACTTGAAGTTCAAAAAATAATTCATTTGAAAAATATAGCAAATCAACTACCAGATACATTCATAGATGCAAAGAAAGTAATTAAGTCACATATACCAGCTGCAAATGTTCCATCGAAAATTGAGATACACCAGAAGCGTAGTAAACTAGTAGGTTCCAAAGATAAAAATTTTCAGAAAATAAATATAGTCCATAGTAAAAAAGACTTGGTTGATGATGTAAATACTGATGAAGAAATCCTTGACATGGCTAGTGAAGAAAGTGAAATACATAAAAGTAATGACATTTCAATAAATTATGTCATGAGAGGGAAAAGATGGAACTGCACTAATGTAGTATTGACAACACTTTTGCATATAAAATCAGTTGAAGAATGTTGACATGGAAAAAAATCACTTTAGTGGAAAGAAGCAATCAAAACAGAATTAAATTCACTTTCAAAACGTCAGGTCTTTTGACCAGTAGTCTGAACACCATAAGGTGTCAAACCTGTGGGATACAAATGCGTATTTGTGAGAAAAAGAAATGAAACAATGAGGTCACAAGATACAAAGCAAGACTAGTTGCACGAGGTTTTTCACAAAGACCTAGTATTGATTATGAGGAGACATTCTCCAGTTGTGGATGCAATTACCCTAAGATATTTAATTGGTCTGGCTGTATATGAAAATCTAGACATGCATCTTATAAATGTAGTCAAAACATATTTATATGGATCTCTTGATAGTGATATTTATATGAGAATCCCAAAATGATTTAATATACCCCAAACATATAAATCAAGTTCCTAGGAATTGTATTCAATGAAGTTACAGGATCACTATATGGATTAAAACAATCAAGATGAATGTGGTACAATCGAGTGGATATCTGTTAAAAGAAGGATATCAAAATAATCTAATATATGTCCATGTGTTTTTATAAAGAAATCACAGTCAAGATTTGCTATTATAGTTGTATATGTTAACGATTTAAATATAATTGAACTCCTGAAGAGCTTTCAAAAGCAATAGAAAATCTTAAAAAAGAATTTGAGATGAAAGATCTCGAAAAAACAAAATTTTGCCTTAGCTTGCAAATTAAGCATTTAGCAGATGAGATATTTGTTCATCAGTCAACTTAGACAGGATAAATTTTGAAAAGGTTCTATATGGTCAAAGCACATCCATTAAACATTCCAATGGAAGTTCGTTCACTAGATGTGAGAGATATGTTTTGACCTTGAAGTTATAATGAAGAACTTATTGGTTCTAAAATACCATATCTTAGTGCAATTGGTGCACTTATGTACATTGCTAATAATACAAGACTAGATATTGCATTTTCAGTAAATTTATTGGCTAGATATAGTTATTTTCCAACAAAAAGACACTGGAATAGAATTAAGCATATACTCCATTATCTTTGAGGACGATCAATATGGGTTTGTTTTATTCAAATAAATCGAATCTTAATCTAATTGGTTATGCAAATTTTAGACATTTATCTAATCCAAACAAAGCTAAGTCTCAAACAGGTTATCCGTTCACATGTGAAGGAATTGCTATATCATGGTGATCAGATAAACAAACCATAATAGCCACTTACTCAAATCATGCTCAAATTCTTGCAATTCACGAAGCTAGTTAAGAATCTGTGTAGCTAAGATCAATGACTTAGCACATTCATGAACCATGTGATTTGTCTTCTAGTAAAATTCTTCCAACAATATTATACTAAAATAATACAACATGTATAGCCCAAATCAAAGGAGCATATATTAAAGAAGATATAACAAAGCATATTTCACCAAAGGCTTTTTACAATCATGATATTGAAGAAAACGACGACATCACTATACAACTATTTGTTCGAATGATAACCTGGCAAACATATTTGTCAAAGCATTACCTACCGCAACCTTGAAAAATTAGTGCAAAACATTGGAATGTGGCGACTCAGAGATCTCAAGTGATGTTTCCGTGGGGGAGCAAATATATTGTATTATTTTGGAAGTATTAGATCATATGAAATATGTACACTTTTTCCTTCACTAGGTTTTTTCCAATTGGGTTTTTCCGTTTTAACAAGGCATATTATATATATATATATATATATATATATATATATATATATATAATGGGCATCTAAGGGGAGTATTATAAATATTCATAATTTATATGTCCATGCTTAGAGTCCAAAGGCCATGTGTCATACTTCTCTTACCCCATGTATTGTCCATGTGTCTCAAGATCACACATTATGAGTGTCCATGTAATTCCAACTCCTACTTGCTAATTTGCCTATAAATAGTGGACTTTGGTAGATCTTGCAATACACACATTGCTATTGGTGAGAAAAGTAAAGAAATGATTAGAGAAATTTATGTGAATAACTTTAGAGATCTTAAATTTCCATAAATTTTCATTTTCATTTTTGTTATTTTATTATTTATTTATTTTAATATTATAATTATTCAGTATTCTTGTTCCTGTTGTTTCTCAGTTTGCTACTCAAATTTACAACATAAACGAAATAATGAGTTTGAATTTTACAAATTGAATCTTTTTTTTTTTTTTTTTTTTAAAAACACTCAAAAAGTAGTAAATTCAAAACTTCCAATTTAATAATAATTTTTTTTTAAAAAAAAACAATAACAACGAATTTTAATACGCGTATTTTGGTAAGCTCAAAATTAGGGGAAAAATGATGAAACCCATGAATAAAGGAAAAGAAGTTATTTGAGATACTTTTTAAAATTAACCCTAAAGTTGAATCAATTTGACATAATTTATCAAAAATAATTAGTAACCAAATAGAAAATTTAGGTACATTTTATAACTATTTCGTTTTTGTTTTTGAAAAATAAGCTTACAAAAACTACTTGCACTTTCAATTTATTCTTTTGTTATCTACTATTTATTAATTGTTTAAAAAACCAAAAATTTGAAAACTAAAAAACATAACTTTTAAAAACTTGATTTTGTTTTTGGAATTCGGCAAAAAAATTTAACTATTGTACTTAAATAGATGCAAATCAATGTAATAAATAGAAGAAAATAGGCTAAATTTAAAAAAAAAAAAAAAAAAAAAAAACGAAATAGTTACCAAGAAGGACCTTAATTGTTAGAATTTTTTAAGATTAACTTTAGAAGGGTCGTTGCCAGATCCAACATAAAATTCTATATCTTTTGTTTGATGAACTACCTCATGTTGGAGAATATATTTCTTTTTAAATTGTATAATATAAAATATGGTGGAAAACAGATATTGAATTAAATATTTGTCACATGTCTTGTATAACTGAAATGAAGAAAGAGCCAAATCTGATCTTGGAATCCATCTTTAATACTTTGAAATTTGAAAATATTACAAACATGTGGGGCTTCTATATTATAATAATAATAATAATAATAATGCTTGTAGAGCCCTTTTAATGCAAACTGTCAACTTCTTGTATCGTACTAAATTGAAAAAACTCCATACTTTTCAAACTCTTGAACGTGGGTACATAACTTGAAATAAAAAAAATATAATAATTCAATATTCTATTTAGATTCATTCATTAGTCTCGATCGAGTGACTGTTTTGGTTAGACACGTTTTGTGTATTTTTTTTTTTTACAAAATAATATTTCCGTTTACTTTAAATTGACAGGTTACAAAAAACTGTTGGCACTTTTCTGAAATATGCAAATAATATAACTTTATTAATTACTGTAACTATTATTTAAAAGGAAAACAGGTATATGTAGCGTATCCATAGGTAAACCAAGCTATGTTTTTCAATTTTGGTGAAAAATAATATACAGTAGGTTAAAGTATCTTTTTAGTTCGGTTCAATTTTACTTTCCCTCCTTCAAATGTCTAATTTTAGTATTTATACTTAATAAATTTTAAATTTATTTTTCGATACTAATTTATTGTTAATTTTTAAAACAAAAACATTTTGTAATTTTTTAACATTTTTACTGTAGTTTTTTTATATTCACATAGAGTATTATCTTGTATAAAATTTAATAATATTATTTAACCAGTTTCAACAAAGATTTACTTTCACGGAATAAATATCAAATTTATTGAAATTACATTGACTAAAATTGGACAACTGAAAATACAAAAACTAAAATTGAGCAAACTTCAAAGTATAGGACCAAAATGGTATTAAAACCTTATTTTAAAGAAAAAAGTAGTATATTAAAGCAAGGACAGGATCCCACAACCCAAGCTTAGAGCAAATCATGAGCCAAACTTACCCACAAGCAAAACAATAAAAGACAAACTAACACTCATCTCTATACTAAGATACAAAAAATTTTATAGCTGCCCACCAAAAAAACATTGATAGATTTTCAGAAACGCATGGGCAAAACTTATGTCTAGACAACTTCGGCAGAAAGCCATTGGTAGAGCTTCTGCCCACGTATTTTGGCGTTGGGTCGGCAAAAATGTCAACGCAACAAAATGCGTGGATAGAAAAAGCCTTTTTGCCCTGCAACAAATGTCGGCAGAAATTGCTTTTTGGCCACACATCAAGATTCGTGAGCAGAAATACGTTTTGCCAACGCTACGACTTCCGTCAGCAAACTCAATTTTTGCCCACACATGATCCGTCAGCAGAAATGAGAATCTGTCCACGAAAAAGTCTTAGTGGACTTTTTGCCCATGCATGATACTGAAGGAATTGAATTTCCAGCAGAAGCGAGTAATCGCCTTGTGCCATTGAACTTGTTTTAGAAAACCAAAATTACAGAGAAAAAAAATGGATAAACAATTATATATTAGCATGCTTTTTAAAAGAAATAGAGAATAGAAGTTTTCCTACTTTTTTAAGATTATCTTCGATGTGGAAACACTTCTTCTCCAAGTCATGAACTGGTAATTCTCCAACAAAATCACAAGAACTTTTCTTCTTTTGGGGAACACCACCACAACGCTACCTTGCTATTCTCCGGGAAGAACCAATGAGGAAGTGTGAGCTCTCTTTGATTTTGGCAAGGGAATTATTTTGTGAGGATGAAGAGAGTTGGAGAGGGAGAGAATTCTTGAGATTGAAAATTACATAACTCTTTTGGAACTCCCTCTCCCCTTCCTCTTTTCTTTTACGTAAAATGAGTGAGAGAGAACCAGAATAACTCCCCACTACATAGGAGTTATTAATTTAATAATAATATAATATTAATTTAATTAAATATATATTAAATCATATTTATTATATATAATTAAATATAATTAATTAATTAATTAAATATCTCATATTTAATTTAAATTTTAATTATATTCAAATAATCTTCTCACATAACTTATAGTTTTAATAAGAATCTCATTCATATTAATTTTAACCTATAGTTTTTATATAAATCTCATTCATATAATTAATATTTAAATCTCATTTAAATATTCATCTCTCTTATAATATAAAGTATAAATTTTGAATCTAATCCAAAGTAAACTTTATATTATAATGTATCTATATACATTATGCTAATTGTATCACATATAATTAATTTCTTTATTAAGTTAAACATTTCAAATTAAACCAAAATGTTTGATTCTTATACTAATATTTTATGAGCTAGCAAGGGGACCAAATGAACCTATAGTTAGAAGCTCCAATGATATGAAATTAATCAATTAAACTCTTTAATTAGATTAATCAATATTCATTATTTGTAGGTCACTTCAATGAAGACTTACAGTTGCACTCTTCGCACTATAGATATATTTTTGCGTCCACGAAATTTATTAATCAATAGTAAGTCAACCTTTCACAAATTACTCATAACTATAGTTTGGCCAAATTACCGTATTGCCCCTATAGTTATATCTAACTCCTTAAGTACCACTGATCTCTCTAATGAACAAACTGTTTATAATCCAACTATAAACTAACCCCTCTCGGACTAGTGAGAGAGTTATGCCTCATTGTTCAAGACCCAAAATCAGCTCTTAAGGGAGTACTTTATCTACTAACACTAAGCACGAGAAGAAGTGAATTCCATCTTGTGAAGATAGTTCTAGTTCTCAGCTCCCTAATCAGACAAATCCCCAAAATGGTAGGTTTATTGAGTCGACGATTTGGCTACTCTCACCCATACAGATTAAAGGATTACCCTCATAGATAGGAGTTCATAACTCATTCAGAATTCAAGTCGAGTTACCTATAGTCATCCTATGAAATGTTAATTTCTACAATTAACGACGTTACAAAGAGAAATTAAACATTTCGCGGTCCGATCTTATACAATCTCTTTGCATAGGATACCCCCATTCACATGTCTCCACGTGAACGATTAGGATCAAATCGTTTGTAACACTTTACAACTCCTTGTAACAATTACAAAGTGGGTTATATCTGTAGTGTTACCAAATAAGACAGCCAACTGTATTCCTATATTACAGAACTTTTTGGTTATTACTTAAACATGATTCAACCTTGTATGTCAACCACATACATGTTTAAGTTTACATAAAATAACCATAGAATCTTAGTTTATTGGATTTGAGTTAATGCATAATATAGATAAAATAACTTCTTATTTTATTCAATAAATAAATTGTATACAATTTACAAAACTACAAGACCCAAGAGATTTAGGACACACTAGTCCCAACAAATACATTAACAAAAAGTGTTTTCTTCCGACACAGGTAAACGTGGCCAAAAACTTCATTTTTGCCCATGCATGAAATGTCACCATAGCTGTATAACTGCCAACACATTTATTATTATTATTATATTATATGCTTTGGGATCAATATTTAAAATAAAAATAATTTCAATTTCCTGTAACAAAATAAGTTCAACATTGTAATAACAAATTTAGACAATGTATTAACCCTTAATTCCTTGACCATATAACATCTGAAAAACTATCATTAGTATTAGTTTTCACTATTAACTTTCATTTTCACAATACAAAATAAACGAAAATAAACGAAAAAATATATATTAAAAACACAAAAAATGTTGAACTTGGTTAGTTGGTCTTCACAAAAAATGACATTTCTGACCTCTTCAAAATATATAGACCTGAAAAGGAATATTAAAGTCTAATAAGCACAACATGCTCAAAATAAATAAAACAAATTCATATGCATGGCTTTCAAGTCATATATGCTATATAGCAAAGTAGTTCATATGAGTCAACTTGATTCTCAAAACAACCTAACAATTCTTAAGTGCAACTTTCACTATCCAACAAAACATAACCACTACCTAAAAAGTGTCTAAGTAACACTTTCACTATCAAACAAACATAAAAAGTACAAAAAAATGTTTACAAAAGACAATTTGACTCCCAAACAACTAAAATAGTCCATATGAGTCACCTTGATTCTCAAACAACCTAGCAATGCTTAAGGGCAATTTTTACTCTTCAACCAAACCTGACAACTACATAAAAATTGTCTAAGCAACACTTTCACTATCAAACCAGCATAAGAAGTACAAAAAAGGTTTCCAAAAGACAATATGGCTAACAAAACAACAAAATTAGTTCATATGAGTCAACTTGATTCTCAAAATAATCTACAAATGCTTAAGTGGAACTTTTACTATCCAACCAAACCTAACAACTACATGAAAAGCGTCTAAGTAACACTTTGACTATCAAACAAACATAAGGACAACAAAGGTTTAGAAAAGACAATTTGATGCCCAAAACAACCAAAATAGTTCATATGAGTCAACTTGATTCTCAAAACAATCTAAAAATGCTTAAGTGCAACTTTTACTATCCAACCAAACCTAACAACTACATGAAAAGTGTCTAAATAACACTTTCACTATCAAACAAACATAAGAACTATAAAAAAAAGATTATAAAATACAATTTGACTCCCAAAACAACCAAAATAGTTTGTGAGTTTACTTGATTCTCAAAACAATCTAAAAATTCTTAATGTCAACTTTTACTATCCAGCCAAACCTAACAACTACATGAAAAGTGTCTAAATAAAACTTTCACTATCAAACAAACATAAGAACTATAAAAAAGGTTTATATAAAAGACAATATGACTCCCAAAACAACCAAAATAGTTCATGAGTTCACTTGATTCTCAAAACAATTTAAAAATTCTTAATGGCAACTTTTACTATCCAACCAAACCTAACAACTACATGAAAAGTGTCTAAACAACACCTTCACTATCAAACAAACGTAAGAACTATAAAAAATGCTTATAAAAGACAATTTGACTCCCAAAACAACCAAAATAATTCATGAGTCCACTTGATTCTCAAAACAATCTAAAAATTCTTAATGGCGACTATTACTATCCAACCAAACCTAACAACTATATGAAAAGTGTCAAAGTAACACTTTCATTATCAAACAAACATAAGAAGTACAAAAAAAGGTTTACAAAAGACAATTTGACTCTCAAGGCAACCAAAATAGGTTGTATGAGTCAACTTGATTCTCAAAACAACCTAGCAATGCTTAAGTTCAACTTTCACTTTCCAACCAAACCTAATAACTACATAAAAAGTGTCTAAGTAACACTTTCACTATCAAACCAATATAAGAAGTACAAAAAATGTTCACAAAAGACAATTTGACTCCCAAAACAACCAAAATAGTTCATATAAGTCAACTTGATTCTCAAAATAACCTAGCAATGCTTAAGTTCAACTTTCACTCTCCAACCAAACCTAACAACTACATAAAAAGTGTCTAAGTAACACTTCCACTATCAAACCAACCTAAGAAGTACAAAAAAGAAAAAAGGTTTACAAAAGACAATTTGACTCAAAAACAACCAAAATAGATCATATGAGTCAACTTGATTCTTAAAACAATCTAAAAATGCTTAAGTGCAACTTTTACTATCCAACCAAACCTAATAGCTACATGAAAAGTGTCTAAGTAACATTTTCACTATCAAACAAACATAAAAAGTACAAAAAAAAAAAAAAAAGGTTTACAAAAGACAATTTGACTCCCAAAAGAACCAAAATAGTTAATATGCGTCAATTTAATTCTCAAAACAATGTAGCAATGCTTAAGTGCAACTTTCACTATCAAACCAAATTTAACATATAATAAAGACACTAAATGCATGAATTGGCTACCATAACTGCAAGATAATCACAACACATATCAATTGGAAATAAACTTCTAATTTAAGTTAGAAGCTAAACCAATAGGATCAAAATGATTAAACAAGTTAAGATGAATATGTTCCTGTGCAAGTGAATAAGCTCATGAAGAATACATCCCAGCCAACCTTTCTCTGTGTATCACAGTTCTCTCCATTGATACATAAGGTAGGATTGATGTGAAGGAGTTAGCAACATAAATGCAGAAGCAATTAGGATCTATAACACTCTAACTACATCAATTTTAAGGATTAAACATGTTTGTTTCCAAAACCGAAAAACATAGGAAGAACACTTACTTGTTATAGCTCAAAATTGAAACAAACTCCTTCAAGTTTTTTTATCATGAATACTTCGTGGACCACCATAAGGGTCTTCCTTGTTATCCTCTGGCCTTAAAATGAATTGTGAGATCTAAATTGTGTTGAATTCGGACCAAATATGAGAAGAAAAGACAATTTGGAGAGTTTTTGAGTAAGTGAGATTTTTCAGAAAAAGTCACCAAGAAGATTAACATTTCTTCTAAATTTCTTTCTTCTATTTATAGAAGAAACTATGCAAATCTGTTTACATGTAAATTTACTCCAAATATGCTGAATAAGATGGTGGATTAAGTGGTGTAAGAGGGAGGTTTAAGGAAGAAGGAGAGGAAACCACCTCCTACTTCAACCATGCAAGAAATGGAAAAATCCAATAAAACCAATTTTGAATTTCATAAATCCAAAAGTGATTTTTTAAATTTCCAATTTCTAAAATTAATTAAAATAATTAATTTTAAATAATATTAATTTAATAAAAAATCAATTTAAATAATTAATTATATTAAATTAATATGAAATATTAAATTAATAATTTAACCACTTATCCCATCAATTTTCAACCTTGATGAATCTCTATCGATCTGATTAATATTTAAATCACATTTAAATATTTTCAACTCTCCATGTTCGTTTAATTCATAATTAAAATGAACAAATCCTAAATCTTACTCCTTAATAGAAATTTGAACGATTTCAAATTATTTCATCACATGTTCTAAGGTTTAGTCCATGAGCTAACGAGGGGACTTAAGAGACCTACAAATCATGAGCTCCAATAATCCGAAATTAATCGGCTAAACTCTTTAACCTAGCTAATTAACATTCGTTAACTACTGGGACACTCCATTATAGCTCAGTAGCTACACTCTCCTTAGGTAGATATATTTCTGTCCACTTGATTTAACCATGATTAGTAAGTCGATCCTTCACAAGTTGTTCGTAATTACAGCTTAGTCAAAATTATTGTTTTACCCCTATAATTACATCTTGTTCCTTATGTCCCACTAATCCTTTAATGAACAATTAGTTTGTGGTTCAACCACCAAACCGAATCCCTCTAGAGCCAATGAGAGGCTGGGGCCTCTTATTCAAGACCTAGAATCAGCACTTAAGAAAACAACTTCTCTACTAACTTAGAATTAGATAGGAGTGAATTATATCTTGTAGGATTATGTCCCCAACTATATGCCTGGTCTTATCCCTAAAATGAGAGGCTTATTGTGTTGGCGAACTCAACCCACTCTCACCCATGTAGATTGAAGAATAGTCTCAAACAGGAGTTCATAGTTAGCTCAAGATTAAGATCGAGTTATCTAGGTCATCAGGTTGAAATAATCAGTTTTAACAATAAACGATGTTTATAAAGTAAAAGTGATTATTTTATGGTCCGATCTTATGCAAACTCATTACATAGGATGCCCCCACTCACATGTCTCTACATGAACGATATATGATCACATCATTTGTATCAAATACAAAGTGGGCCGCATCCATAGTGTCCCCAGGATATATACCCAGTCTTATTCCTATACTATAGACTGATTTGGCTATTACCTAAATTTGATCCACTTTTATGTCTACACATAAAGTCTAAGTATTCAACCTATAGCTAGGGGTTCTTAGTTTATTGGATTTGATAAATGCAATTCATATATTCAATTCATATATTCAATAACAACTTTATTGAATAAATCTCGCCAAAAATTTTATTGCGAATAAGTTCCGAATTCTACAAACTACGAGTTTTAGGACATAAAACCAAACATGATGCACAATTATCAATGCCAAGGAAGGTTACAACGGTGTACATCGAACCAAAAACATTGAAAAAGTTCTGGTAGTTTTCTCTTCAAACACAAACAAAAAGAAAATAGTGCTATGAGATCTGAAATGGAATGGTTGTAAAAAATATATATGAAAATTCAAACAAAAGTTGGCCATGGGAACCATTTCTCTGGCAAATAGTACAAGTTGGCTACTTGCTAAATGTGTTCTCTTTCGTAAATAAGAGATTTTGATTCCAAACTTCCTTATTATACATATAGTGCGAGTAGCTATAAAACTAAAGACACAACAGTAAAATCACACTTCCGTTTTTTTGCTTTTCTTTTCTTTTCCTTCTTCTGCTAGACTACTTCTGTTGCAAAATCCAGATTGTTTTTTTAATGGATTAATGTTATTGGATTCTTCAACTTATTTTTACACTTTCTCTTTAAAAATTCCTTTTTCTTTTCATCTTACAGACAATTTTCTCTGTTTTGTGTATTGCAGTTTAGAGGATAATTAAAAAAAAAAAAAAAAGTAGTTTAAAAATCTTAAGCTTCTTATGGTCTTAATAAGTAGTTAAATCTAACTTTAGTTATCCTTTTCTTTCATATGTGGGCAACCGAAAGAACAATCCATTTCTCTCTTTTTTTTTCTCACAATAAGTGTAGATTTTGTCATCCAATAATCCTTATTCTCTTCAATTTTTCCTTTTTTTCACTCAAGATCTTGTGTTTAATTATTTTTTTAAAATATATTTATTAAAAAAAGTCCCCTATTTCAATGCTATTTTTGCCCCCCTTTTCCCATTTGTTTCTGTCCCTTTCTCCATGAATAACTTCGTATGAGATATGAGAAAGTAATGAACCACAAAATTTGAAGAAAAATGTTCTAATCTATTGGACTGCAATGACGCAAAGATGAACATTAACAATGAAGTTGTAAAGAATGCATATTAAAATAGAAAGTAAAATAGAGGATGAAAAAGCAGGCAAGAACAACTGATCTGCAAGAATAAGGTGCAAAAAAAACAACGAACAGCGGAAGTTTCTGCAAGTGCGACGACAACGATGGATGACTCTGCAGGTGCGAAAGCGGCGACGAACGAGCATGATGATGGTGTGGTCAGTGATTTTGAGAGTGAGGGTGAGAGGAAGAGGAAGTCGTGAGGGAGAGTGAAAAGAAGAGCTTGAGAATAGGAAAATAAAGTGAGGGAAATCCAAAAAAGAGGAGGGAAACAAAATGTGAGAAAAAAATAAAGTAGGGTAGGGTTTTAAAAAGTGGGTGCAAAACTAAAATGTGGGTTTAAGGGTTTTCTACTCACATAATTTACGTGGATAGATACAAGTTTCTATCCACGCACGTTACGTGGGCAAAAACTAAAATAAGCGTCGATATAAATCCGATCTAATGATTTTCACTAACACCATGCAACTTTTTGCCCACACATGTATTTTCGTCGGCAAAAATGATGTTGTGCCCACACATTGAAAAATGCATCGGTAGACATTAGCTTTGACAACATTTTTTGTTGTCTTGGTAGAAAAAATCATCGACGGAGTCAAAAATTCTTATAGTGAAAGCTAACATATCATCACTTTACCTCCATTCGATTTCAAAAACTTAAGCTTACAGAGAATCCTTGATGTCAATTTTCCCTTCGTTCTGCTTACCAACACTTACGAAATTATCTAGCTACGAGAAGGAATTACAAACTAGGACACTTGTTAAAGTAACCTATGATGTAGTGGCAAACCACCGGTGTCATGCATGCCCCTCGCTACACGATAAATCCAAAAAAAAAAAAAAAAAAAATGGAGTGGCTGAAGCCTAGGGATAGAGCAAAAGCCACAGAAGAAAATAAACCAACACAAGACAAGACTAAAGGCACTCACAGAAAAACCCAAGAAACAACGAAAACACGCATCAACCAACCAAGAACCGAAAGCAACAAACAAACAGTGAAGGTAAATCATGAGCAGTAGGAGCATTCGAGCAAGTAGAGTAGAGCAGAGTACACCACCTTCCACCATGCACCCACTTCCCCCTACTAATTAATATACCACACCCACACCAACTCAGTCTCCCACACAACCATCCTATGGGTATGGGTATATGGGACGAAGACATCAACCACATACATTAATATTGTTTGTAAAATATGCAAATTATGGGGCAAAAATAAGACTATTTTCTTTTCTTAGAAAAATAACTATCAATTCGAATTTTGAGATATACTAGTTTGAATTATTTTCTTTTGTATAGTTAATTGATGTGATCGAATCTATTGTCTAGTTGTGATTAATTTTAATTACTATCTCCAACCAACCAACATCTCGAGAACAAAAATCAAAAGTTACTTAATAAAATTAAAATGTGAGTATAACTTAATTAATAGATAATTTTTAGAGATTTACTGGTTTGGTCCCTATTATACTCAAGAAAAATAAATACTTGACAAATAACTTGTTTGAGAGTGATTAAAATTACTTCGGAACATTTTTCTAATCTTTCAAAATCAATTTAATTGATTTTACACTTTTAAGCATGAATTTCATTATTACAATCTTGTTTAATGATTTTGAATATGATAAAAATAGGTTTAATCATTTCAAAATTACTTCAAAAAATAATTTGACAAGTTGTATTCGGACTAATAATAAACTTTTAATTTTATCAATTTGAACCTTAAACTTAATTAGACAAATGTTGTGATTTTTGCTATCCAAATTTTACTAATTCAGCCACTAAATTTTATTAAAAAAAATATATAAGGTAAGAATCTCCAAAATCTATCATTTAATGGAAATAAGTGTTGCACGAAACTTTTTTTTAGTACACTATTAGGTGTGAGATTCAAACCTGTTGATGGCTCAATTTTTTTTTTTTTTTGTAGCAATATGTGGGGTAGGATCAAATCTCTTACCTTAAGGTTGATGATTCATACTTAATGCTAATTTAGCTATATTCTTTCTGAAAACACAAAACTAAATTTGATTAATATTAAGAAAAATATAAATCTATACCTCAAAATTTTGGAGTTATGTATATATCAATTAAAACCCTTAAACTTATAATTGTATCAATAATTTAACTTCTGAACTTTCATAAGTGTGATCAACTTACACATTTCTTTAGATATCATTTGGAAAGTATTATATGAGTCTTATAATCGTTTCAATTAAATTCCTAAAATTTTCATAATTGAATCAGTTTAGACCATTTATTAAGATTATCTTTGAAAATCTTAATGCATCAATTTTTACACATGTGTAGACTTTCTCAAATGTCAAAATATAATTGAATGCATGAATGATTTTTAAATGAAATTGTAACTGGAAGTCCAAATTAATTCACATATGAAAGTTTAAAGGTTTAATTAATAAAATTATAAATCTCATACGATGTTTATGCAAATGGAACGTGAAGGGTATAATGGGTTGTTCGGGTCAGCTAAAGAAAAAATGTTTTTAAAAAAGACATTTGTGTTTAAATTTTTTTGATAAAAAATTGTTTAAAATACACTTTGAAAGTATTTCAAAACCTATTTGTACTTCATTACCACCGATTTTCTAATGAACAATTTGTTTATGTCCAACCATAAAAAGTCTCTCAAACTAGTGAGAGGGTGAGGCCCCATTGTTCAAGACCTGAAGTCAGCAAATAAAGGAACATTCATCTACTTACTTTAAGGCGGGAAGGAGTGAATTTCATATCTTGTGTAGTAAAGTTCCCAGCTCCCTACTCGCTCAAGTCCCCAAAATGCTAGACTTTTTGAGTTGGCAACTCGGGTCACTCTCACCCATACAAATCACAGGATGAGCCCTCATAGGCAGGAAGATTAAGTTACATATGATCATCATGTGGAATATTAATCTCTTTAGTCAATAGTGTTACAAGGAGAGATTGATTATTTTATGGTCCAATCTTATATAAGATATCCCTACAACTTGCATGTCTCTACATGAATGATTCGGATTAAATCGTTTGTATCAATTACAAAGTGGGTCATATCCATAGTGTTTTACCAGGATAAAGCACCCATGCTTATCCATGTACTATAAACCCTTTAGGTTATTACTTGAACATGATCCTTCTGTATGTCAACTACATACTATTAAAGTTTCATTAAATAACCTCGGATTTTAGTTTATTAAATTTGAGTTACACAATTTTAAAAGTCATAATAAAATAAAAATTATTTTATATTGATAAATAAAATGTCTAAAAAATTGCATATTGCGAAATTAGGCACAAAACCCAACAATTATTAATTCATAATTTTTAATTGATACAACTCCTAAAGTTTAAGAATTTAAATTGATATTTTATCTAATATTAATTTCAATTAATTTTACCAGTAATGCACAAATTCAACCATTAAATGACTCTAACAAAACTTTAAAATTTCAGTTAAAAAATCTAGCTCAGGTCGTTTTAATTTGTTTGAATTCTATGAATTAAATAATAAATATAAATGATATGAGAATGCTTACTACAAAGTATAAATTGAAAGATTTTCTGAATTTTAATTAAAAAAAAAAATTGCAACACTCGTCTAAATGTTACTAATAGATTGAAGGTTATCAAGCCCTTCAATCAATCAAATACATTTAAAATATCGATCTAAGAATTACTTGGTAGTTTTAGCAATGAGATTAGGTCAAATCACATTGAGCCACGTTTAACTTCTCTAAGGTAAATTTATCTATGCAAAGCAGTAAAGAGAGTGGTTTAGATTGCCACGTAAACTAAATTACAAAAAATAAAGGGCAAAATTGTAAAATAATGATAAGAGAGAGAAATAACAAGTGATTACCTCGTTGATTAAGAGATGGATTAGTTCATTGACTTATCATAGAATTAAGGTTATCTAATTTATAGCCTAGTCAACTAATCCAATAATATTGGTCAAATTCCCTTCATAGAAAACTTATTTGTAATGGCAAATTAATTCCTAAATCAGCTGGATAATGGTCATGTATTACCTCTAGCTAGTTAATCCCAATAAGCTCTTGAATTGATTAGGACGATAGATTAAACTCACCAAGTTAAACCTGATGTTTTTCTACTCTAAAATTACAATCATGATAAAACCTTAGTTTATTTTACTCATTAATCGTCAAAGGACTCCCAAGCACATAAATTCTCTATAAATAGAAAATAAATGACTTGTTATTCAACAGTATAATATGACTTGTATATCCATGTCAACCAATATTAACATCCATAAATATAAATATACATCTATACTTTTATTTATTAGTTATCTAGATAAATAAATATTTTATTTTACTTTTATTTAATTTGTTCCATTCATTAAAAATTCGAATTAGACTCGACAGGTTATTTCAATATGATGAATTAGTTCACTATCACTATTAATATGAGTTGTCTGAGATTCGAACTCGAAACCAGCCGGATGAAGTAGATAATTTATTTTTTAAAAAATTAGTAAAAACAAATCTCTCCCTAAACCTGCTTACATTTTTCATTGCATACGGTTTTATCTATACATCTAAACACAGTTACTTTCCTAGGCAAGATTCTAAGTAGGAAAGTAGAATATTTTGTTGATCAACTCTTACCCAATCAACATTTCATAACAAAACTTGATGATTTTTTCTTTTTTTTTTTATCTCTCCCGTATTTATTAAGAAAATTTTTCATTAAATGGTCTCATAACCAATTATAAATGATTGGCCAAAACATTGGTGCAAATAACATCAAAATATAAAAAAATTTCCCTATACCTTCTGTGAAGTAAAAGAAGCTCTTAAGAAGATTAAAGAAAGAACATCTTCTTGCTCTATATAAGATTTCTTTCTCACTATTATAGAGAATCCTAAAAAGAAAGGAATTTGTATCGATTCCAATGTATACTTCTGCTACTCAAATTAAGCATGTCATCATTACAATTACGGATAACTTTGGCATACAAAGCAAGGGCGAAGAAACATGCAAATGTATGCGATTAAATTGCCAATTTGAATACACTAAACATACTCATTTTAGAAATTAAATCAAGGAATGGAAAACTAGAAAATCAGAAAAACTCATTAACAATCCATCAAAATCTCACAAAATCCATAAATACAAGCCCAATGAACCTCAAAACCAATGTTGCAGACCTAGTTGGTCATCGAACATTGACTTCCGATGCCAAAATTTTTAAATACAAGCCAAAACAAGAAATTTCATAGGTTTTGGCTAAAATCGGCCAAAACCGAACCTGAGAACCTAAAAAATCTCCACCCCCAACCCTAGAAAATGAGAGAACATATCTATATCTGTAATATATATGTAAAACTGCGATTGTGGGAAGAAACTTTTTTGGACAATTCTATCCTTTTATATTTTGATAATGCTTCAATTAACCTTGAACTCTACCCATCCACTAATTACACACTCACAATCATAAACAACCTCATTTCTCTCTCCTCTCTCTCTCTATCTCACGTGTATGTTTTAAATTTTTAGAAAAAAATCAATTAAAACCCACCCACTACTATTTAAACCTCACTCAAGACTCTCTTTCCTCTCTCTTTATTTGATCCTCCCAAACTCTTGATTTTCTTTATTGTTATAATTACTCATATCTTATTATAAATTAAAAAAAATTCACATAAAAAAAAAAATTATTCTCTATTTTAAATGCCACTCCCACGATCCCCATTACTTCTCTCCATTTTTTGCCATTTTTATAGTGATAACAACCACAATTGTATGCTTTTTGTAAAAAAGAAAAAGCGTTTTTAAGTTTCTTTCTCAAATTTACTTTTTTTTTTTTTAATTTTCTTTTTAAGAAACTATGCATTTACTTAGTTGTTACTCTTTCTTCATCTTCTCTCTCTTCCCCTATAAATTTCTAAAGAACACCAAGCTTTCTCACCATTCTTAATTTCATTTTTTCTCCCCTTTATAAAAATATTCATGGATGGTTATAAGGACAAATGCTCAACCTCGAGCAATTTTGTGTATTGTAATCAATTATTCGGATGTCAATAAATTGGAGAAAGCCACAAGTTCTTCGTTGTCTTTGTTAATGCACTGAAGGTAAAATTATGGATCACCTTCATCAACAAATTTATTTTTTTCCCTTGTAATTGTAGTTGAAATCTCTACCTTTTTCCCTTGTAATTGTGGTTGGAAATCTCGATATGGATACAATGTAAATATATTTTAATAGTTAGTAATTAAACATTATTTTATTTAAAAAAAAAGTATGGTCATTGAGAAATTTTTTTCATTAGAAATATTTGTCTTTACAGCTTGTATATGCTCTATTCATACTGAGGTATCTCTTTATAGCAAGTGCATATCCCTATGATTTGTTGCATTACAATTTTTTTTTAAATTAAAGTGAGTGAATAAAATACAAGTAATGACAGTTCAATATAAATATTAAATATTATACTTCATATCTACAGATTAAACTATATCTACATATTTGCTACACGATACTTATACTTTTATTGTGGTTTTGTTTTCATTTGAATTCTTCTCCTCCCTTTGTTAACATGATAAATAAAATTTGAATACCACGTGCAAAGCACGTTTTAAAATACTAGTATATAAAAACACGCCAGTGTGTCGCAACGTCGACTTACTGCATTACAACCTTGTTCCTGAAAATCTGCATGGCGATGCTATGTGTCACAATCTAACTTTGAGATAGTAAATTGTGACCCCAATTGTGTAGACAGTGTAGTGGCGACACAAGAGTGTCGACACGTTTAGCAATGACAAACGGCCAAGAGAAGTGTCGTGATGCGACCGAGGAGGACGGTGCATCATCCAACACACCAAGATAAGCGGGCAAGCGTGCCAAGCTGAACAACAAGCAAGAAGACAAGCATTGGTGCCATCGACAGTGTAAGTGACAAGCTCAGTGGTGGCCCCGAGCCATGACCTCAGAAGTAGGGGTCTCGTCGCGAGTTGGGAGGAGCGGCTCTAGAGTTAGATCCATATTGATGGAAGATGGAAGCACATCAAATTTTATGTCAATCGAAATTCAAACGAGCACTCTACGCTGGCGAGTGACCACTTACCACTTTGCATATGCATGGGTGCCAAAGAGGAAATTGTTCAGAATGTACTAGGGGGAGGCATGGTGTCAGCTCTCCACCATCCCTGAGCCCTGTGGCCTAAGTGAGCTACCCCGTGGCACACGAGTGTATCATGACGTGGGCGAGCATTGTAAGACGAGTGTGTTGGGCGTCTTCCATAGGGAATGGGATCTCGAGGACAGTGTCAAACAGCACGGGTGTGCCGGCATTGCGCCCCTTCCCATGGACTGGAGGTTGGATATAGCACCTAGTATGATGTTTTGGCTTGACATTGACTTAGCATGGACACGGGAGGGTTCATGTCTAGATATATCTGGATGGATAGATGTCCGGAAAGTCTCGAGATGGAACAATACCCATGGGGTGATTATAATGGTTTTCGATCAGCCGACCCGAGCAGGAGAGAGAAAGTTGATGTCATCCCGACACTCGGGATGACATCAAAAAGCATCTGTGCGGCTCGATAGTCCCCGTTAACACAATATTTGTCTGAGTTGTCTCCAGAAGCAGTATAATGTCCCAGGAAGCCTCGGTAGATTGTTATAAGCTTGTTTGGCCCAATTAAGGGTTCGAACTCATTCGACAAGATTCCGAAGCGATGTAGAATTATGGGGGTCGTGTTGTTGAGAATCACGATGATAAAAAGAGTCGCGAAGAAGGGAAGTCGCACATACAGGCGACGTGTAAGCCGAATGAAGTCAGTTTCGCATGAGTTCAGTTCGGTTGAGGACAAAAGAATCTCGCTTAAGGTCCGACGAAGCTTCAAAAATAATGGGCAAAAAGTAGATTGAGACTTGTGTTTCCCTTAGGGCTAACCATGATCAAGCATGAATCATGGTGCCACACGAATGAAGAAGTATGACCGTGACATTTGGTATCCGAGCCACTCTTTTTGAGTGGAGTCGGACGAGATAGACAAAAAGAAACTTGAGGGTGAATTGAAGACGTCACAAATGCGTCAAGAGTGCCTGTTGTTCGTTTATTTTATTAAGCTTCTTATTATGGGTTCAACATATTATACGTTCAACATGCTTAATACCATGCGTTACTGGTCTGTCAAGTTTTCCTATTCTTCACCCAAGTATAAGCAAAGAATGAGATTTTCTCGGTGAGTTCGAGGTCGAACATAGGAACTATGCAGATTCTATAATTAGTTGGATTATTTGAGTCATGCGTTTAAAGAAGGTGATGAGAAGTGATGCGTCTAACTAACTAGAAAGCAATAAACCTAAGCTAAAGTGGTTGATGGAGAGGTATGCGACACAGCAAAAGCAGCTAGTTGAATTATATGAATGGTAAAACGCAGGGCTAGGGTTGGTTATCATCTAAAGTCGGAAACGCATAGTTGAGTCTATTTCATACCAGCGACTCTTCTCCCGATTGTCAGCCGCTATACGTTATATGTCTATAACGCATAGGAGAGTGTTAAGTACCAAGGTTATTCCTATCCCTAGGTAACACTTTTTAGCCTTGTCAACCGAGTTCCACAATCACTTACTCTCTTGAGCAGTCTGATTATTAATACTTATATCGATTAGCTAGATGGACATAAGTATTTGATTAAAAATACATTTGACAAGATGAAATAGTTTTCTACGGTTCTTTATTTAAATGATAACGCAACCCGTGACCCTTGAGAGAGTTAGTTACACATGGATGATAAATGGTAAATGGAAAATGATGAGAAATGAATAACCATGGAAGATGTATAGATTGATGAACGGAATAATTGTTTTAGAAAATACAATTCCTTGCTAATAGACTAAAACAAAAGTAAGAAAAGAGATAGAAAGCATGGAATGGCTTCTCAATGTCTTGAGCTTGCCGGGATGGTAGCGTGAATTCTGCTGTGAAGTGGTCAGGCGGAGGAAAGACTCTTCTCTTCCGAGCTATTTGTCTCCGGTTGTCATCTGGAGAGAACTCTGCTGTCACTTAAGAATTCTTCCAAGAGGTTCAACAACATTTTCACCTTTTGGTCTGCCCTTTTATAGATGTTGCGTTGGAATTGCCAGCAAGTCTGCATGATTGGAGGTTGAATTTCTGCCTTGCGTCCATCTCGCCTAATCACGTGATTTTCGGTTTAATTTTGATCCACCACTCTCGCCGCATATCAAGCATATCAATCTCCCGACAATTTCTCAAGATTCTTATTTGATTCTCTGCTGCCTTCTTGATATGCGTCCACGGATAACTTTGGGTTCATGCGTTCAAGTTATGTCAATGCATCCATGGGTTGCCAACGCATCATCTTGCGTTAAAGGGTTGTCAACGAGTCCATAGGTTGCTAACGCATACTCCTGCGTTAAGAGGTTGCCAATGCATCTACAGGTTGCTCGCGTTCCTGCGTTAAAACATGCGTTTAAGGCTCAAAAAGGTTCAGAACAATTATCTTCATCAATTTACAAGAGTAGAACGCATAGGAAAATTTATCAATAGAATTTAGCATCAACTACCGCATGATTCTCTATTTAAGCTCTATTTTTCTAGGAAAAAGACATATAATAACTTGTATTTCTACAAGTTATCAGTGCCAGTTTGGCAAGGCAGTTATGAGTTAGTATTAGAGACAAAGAGTGTGTTGAAGCTGAGTTTCTTAGTACTGAAAAATGTTGTTTGTTGGCACGTCATTGGGGAAAATTCCTCCCATTAGTAAGAACGAACCAAGCTCATTTTGCCATGAGTTTGGGCGTTCCGTGTGCAAGAGACGATTATAAGGTGTACCAGGTAGGTGACCTTCGAAAGAGACATCATTACCAGAGGGATAGTGTTAAATGGTTGTAAGTAAAAAAGATCAAGGGTCAAAGAAAAGATCAAGGGTCAAAGAGACTTACGCCGACCAAGTGCAAAGTGTTCATCAAGAGTCTATATGAGTGAACGTCATGGCTACCAGAGCCAAGTATGTGATTGAAGAATAACCCTCAAGGTGGTTGCTATCTCGTGAGAACGCTCCCCTTTTGTGTGGAGCAAGTGTGTCCCTTGAGTCGTTCCACATGCCTTAGTGGATGACTTCACAGTGGTTGGGGCTAGGGCGCGTTTGGAGATGACCAACAGTCTGGCAGTTTAGAGAAAGAGGAGAGAAGTTGCATCAACAACAAAGGAAGCATCTTAGCAGTGTTGATACACGAGGTGGCCAGTGAGTCGGCCGAAGGGTAGCACCATCGAGAGAAGGGTTATGTTTTGTTTTCCAAACTTCGCACCAAGTAAGGTGCCACGATGGTGAAATTTTGTGGTAGGCTTGCGAGCCACACCCCAAGGGGTGCACCATAATGTTCTTCAAAAGTGCTTTCTATTCTCTCAAATTAAAGGAGTTTATATTAGATTTCACTTATTTACTAGTGGTTTTCAGGTCAAAATAAAGAAAATTAGAAGTGAAGACCAAAAGATCAAAATCGAGCCAAAATTAAGTGAAAAAGTGAATAAAACTCCAAATACACCAGAAATAGGGCAGCGCCGCAGTGCCGGTACGGCGCTGCCGCAGCGTTTTTTCCACGAGCAGCATTTATCTCAGCGCAGCGCCACCGTCGCGACGCTGCGGCACAGCGCCGAGGGTAGGTTTCCATGACGCATAGCGCCACGACGCCATTAAGTAGCACAACAGCGCCGCCTTTTCATTGACCAGTGCCGCGACACCATCTTTCCTAATTTGAAGAATTTGTATTTTTGGAAAGAATTTTGGGCGGCCAACTCTATAAATAAAAGGGTTTCCAGCCCTAATCACCAATCTACGCACCAAGAGACACAAGAAGAAGAGAATTGAGTCAAAGTTCATTAGAGAGTTCAAAGAGTGAGTTAGCTGCACGGAAGAGAGAAAAGAGTTCAAAAGAGAGTCGTAGTGTCGTTCGAGTCCCGACGTGAAGGCCAAGGAGATCTTGACGGTGGTTCCTTCAATCAAGAGCTTCTTTTCAGTAGAGTTTCCTTTCTTTACACTCTTTCTTTGTTTATATTGTTTGAACATATTGCTTCAAGCTATGAGTGGCTAAACTCTTTAGTTTTAGGGTTTTGATGAATTGTTTATGAAGTTATGTTTGATATTGTAAACTTTTCATGGTTTTGTTGTAATGATTATGCTTTTCTTTGTTATTGTGCTTAAATTCTTGTTGAATGGCCATGTTTGAATGTTAGGTTGGATGTATGATTGAAAGATTGTATATCAAACTAGATCTATAACAAATAATTGTTGTTAATCTCTCATGAAAATAGTTAGGTTAACAATGAAAGTTGCTAAAGACTATGCTTAATGTCATGTAATTTGTATTGGTTTCAGGAATTTGGAAATCAATTGAGTTGCATGAGAAAAGGTTATTTTTTAGAGAAAATAACTTGGATTTGTGATTCTAGATTTAAGCATAAGAATTGCAATAAAATCCATGAACTCTAGAATATTGCATGATGAAGTAAACAAAGATTCATTACCGTATAACTCTATTTGACTCTTGTATTTCTTATTTATTTGCTTTCATTTCTAGTTTTATTTCCAAAATCACAACTTCAATTCCAATCCTCAAATAAAATTGATTCAAATCTAGAATAGCTAAGTAACTTTAACATTCACAATTGGATACTCAGTGGAATGATATTCAGAACTTTACCGTCTTATATTATAACTTGACCTGTACACTTGCGGAAACACAGAAAGTGTGCATCAGTGCCGCTCAGAGAATATGCTTTTATGGTTGTTGTGTAGGCCAAGTTGATGGGTGAAATAGTCTCTTTGCCTTAGCGAGAGTATGTTAAAGCATTGTCGTGCCTATGTTGCGAGTCTCGGGCCAAGGCCTAAAGTTGGGTGTGCGAAGCCTCGTGGGTGGGATAGCTCATACGTAGTGTGCAGGTCGCGTATTTGGTCTGATGCATATTATTTAATGAAGTTCTTCAACAGCCAACCCAAGTTCGGTTCTTCATCGGGACAATGTCAAGTTTAAGTGGGGAGAGTGTTACAATCTCACGTGAATCAAAGTGGATTGCACCCCAAGTGTGTCATCAAGGATGATGACAGTTTAAGTGGGGGAGAGTGTCACAATCTAACTTTGAGATAGTAGATTGTGATCCACTTGTGCAGACAGTGTAGTGGCGACACAAGAGTGTCGACACGTCTGGCAATGACAGAGGGCCAAGAGAAGTGTTGTGAAGCGATCGAGGAGGATGGTGCATCATCCAACACATCAAGATAAGTGGGCAAGCGTGCCGAGCTGAACAACAAGCAAGAAGACAAGCATTGGTGCCATCGGCAATGTCAGTGATAAGCTCAATGGGGGCCACATAGGGCCCCGAGCCATGATCTCAGGAGTAGGGGTTGATGGATTAATGAGCATGCAGCAGAAGTTAATTTAATCAATTTTCACTCTAAGATGCTCAATTTAGAGGATTAAACATGCAATTAAGTAGAAAAACCAAAGTTTCAAGAATACTTACCCTTGAAGCTCCAAATTCTCCTTCAATTCTTGATGAATTTCAGCACCACTTGGTTGTAGACCACCACAAGAGTCTTCTCTACTATTCTCTAGACTTAGATTGGATGGTGGGATCCAAATTTGTGGTGAATTTGAGAAAGAATGAAGGTTGGGAAGAAGATGAACAATAGATAGAATTTTGCAAAATTAACCCTTAATTTCACAAAATTCTTAACCATTTTTATGTCAAAATCATCTCTATTTATTAAAGAATAACATGCAATCCAATTGTATCAAAATTTGACAACACAAAATGGTTAATTTGTTGGTTAATTGTGAAGAAGACAACCAAGCTCCTAGCTTAATTAGTGGGAAAATCCAATATTCAAAAATCAATTTTAAAATCAATTTTTAATGAATTTCCAAAATTGAATTAAAATTGATTTTTAATTTAAAAAAGATAATTAAATAATTAAATAAAAAATAATTTAATATTTAATTAATTAAATATTATTTTAATATTAAATAATAAAATAATATTATTTTTCCCACTTGTCCCGATTTTTCTAAAAAAAACCGATATGAATCCCTATTCATATGATTAATATTTAAATTATATTTAAATATTATAATTAACTCTATTTGTACGTTTAATTCGTAATTAAACGTCGATATATCGTATATATCTGACTTTCATTCCTTAAGCCAAGATTTGAACTATTCAAACTTTTTCACCACATTATCTAAGATTTTAGTCCATTTATGAGCTAGTAGAGGGACCTAATGGACCTACAGATCATGAGCTCCAACGATCCGAGATTAACCGGCCAAACTCTTTAACCTAGTTAACCAACATTCGTTAACTAACGGGACACTCCACTAAAGTCCGTAGTTGCACTCTCCTCACTGTAAATATATTTGTGTCCATTTGATATAACCGTCATCGATAAGTCAATCCTTCACAGGTTGTTCATAACTTCAGCTAGGTCAAATACCGATTTACCTCTGAGTTACATCTTTTCTCCTTAAGTACCATTGTCCCTCTAATGAACAATTAATTTAGGATCTAATCACTAAATCCATTCTCTCTCGGGCTAGTGAGAGGATGGAGCCTCTTGTTCAAGTCCTGAGAACAACACTTAAGAGAACAACCTCTCTTCTATCCCTAAGTTGGGTAGGAGTGAATTCCGTCTTGCAAATTCTATCTTCCCAACTATCTACCCGGTCTTATCCCTGAAATGGGAGGAATGTTGAGCAGCGCTATTGAGCTTACTCTTACCTATGTAGATCAAGGGATAATTCTGAATAAACAGGAGTTCATAGATAGCTCAAGATTCAGATCAAGTTATCTAGGTCATCGATAAGTGTAATTAATCAGTGTTAATCGTAAACGGTGTTAATACGTAACAGTAATTATTTCAGGGTCAGTCTTACACAATCTCATTATGTAGAATACCCCCGCTCACATGTCTCTACATGATCAAATTAGAATCACTTCATTTATGACACTTTACAATATTTGTAACAATCATGAAGCGGGTCGTATTCAGTAGTGTCTCCAGGAAGAGGTACCCAACCTAATCCATGTACTATAGACTATTGAGGCTACTTACTCGAACTTGATCCTGTTTATGTCTCCATATAAAGTCCAAGTACTCATGATAGTAGCCAAGGGTTCGAAGTTTAATTGGATTTAGAGTAGATAAATAATTAATTAACTTGAATAACTTCATATGTACTAAAAATCACCTATTTACAAAAACTACGAGTTTTAGGACATACAACCCAACAGGGGTCTTGTCGTGAGTTAGGACAAGCGGCTCTAGAGTTAGATCCATATTGATGGAAGATGGAAGCACGTCGAATTTCATGTCAATCGAAATTCAAACGAGCACTTTACGCACTCGCCACTTTGCATATGCATGGGTGCTAAAGAGAAAATTGTTCATAATGTACTATAGGGGGAGGCATGGTGTCAGCTCTCCACCACCCCTAGGCCCTGTGGCCTAAGTGAGCTACCCCATCACGGCATGGGTGAGCGTTGCAAGACGAGTGTCTTGGGCGTCTTCCATCAGGAATGGGATCTCAAGGACAGTGTCGGATGTCACGGGTGTGCTGGCATTGCGCCCCTTCCCATAGGCTAGATGTTGGATATAGCACCCGGTATGTCGTTTTGGCTCGACATTGACTTAGCATGCGGGAGGGTTCATGCCTAGATATGTCTGGATGGATGGATGTTCGGGAAGTCTCGATATGGAAAAATACTCATGGGATGATTATGATGGTTCTCGATCAGCCGACTTGAGCAGGAGAGAGAAAGTTGATGTCGTCTCGACACTTGGGATGACATCTAGAAGCATCTATGGGACTCAATAGTCCTCGTTGACACGATATTTTCCTGAGCTGTCTCGATAAGCAGTATAATATCCCAGAAAGCCTCGGTAGATTGTTATAAGCCTGTTTGGCTCAATCAAGGGTTCAAACTCATTCGGCAAGGTTTCGAAACGATGTAGAATTACAGGGGTCATGTTGTTAAGGATCACAATGATAAAAAGGGCGTGAAGAAGGGAAGTCGCACATACAGGCGACATGTAGGCCAAATGAAGTCAGTTTCGCATGAGTTCAGTTCGGTTGAGGACGAAAGAACCTCGTTTAAGGTCCGACGAAGCTTCAAAAAAAATGGGCAAAAAGTAGATTAGGACTTGCATTTCCCTTAAGGTTGACCATGATCAAGCGTGAATCATGGTGCCACATGATTGAAGAAGTATGACCGTGACACTATGTATTTGTCTTGAAGTGCCACACGTCGTGCAACACTTCCCAACCAGAGCAAATTAGTCCTTTGGCATCCATTGAAGCCCTAGTTACTCAAAGCTCCAAATTAACCCAGAATTTCCTATACGCTCAAAAATGAATGTTATGCTCGATTTCTTACAAATATAAACATTAAAGCATATTAAACAATTTAAGCGAACAAGATTAGAGGGCCTGAGATAGCTCATTTAGGGAGTTATCAATTAGACATTTGGTTCTTAAGTTTTGACTTTGATTCAATTTGGTCCCTAGGTTTCAAAATATTATAATTCTACTCTTGAGGTTTGAATTTCTTTTTTTTCATTTGGTCCCTATGTTTAAAAATTTACACTTTTAACTTTGATTTTTCACTCAATACTCACTTTTCAATATTTAGTGTAAACGTCTATTAATTAATTAAAAAGAATTATAATTAACTAAGTTTTAGCTTTTTTCCACACTAATAAAATTAATTTTAAATTTTCACTTCATAATAATTTAAAATTAATTAATAGAAATTAATGTCAAAATTGAAAGTGAGTATTTGTGAAAAGTCAAGATTAAAAGTATAAATCTTCAAATGTAGGAACCAAATTGAAACAAAATTCAAACCTAGAGACTAAGTTGAAATCAAACTCAAAACCAAAGAACTAAAAATATAATATTTTGAAACTTATGGACTAAGATTAGGATTAGATGGAAAAATATAATAATTTTAATTTTTTTAGGTGATTGGGAATATATGATGTGGGAAATGACATTCTTTCTTATTGGTACGTGTCATGAAATACATATTTTTAAGGCTCATTTTAGTATCTTTTCTTATCGAAAGTAGTCTTTTGCATGTTAAAATTCACAAGTTATGTTTCCAGTGGAATTTTAGACCAATTTTGGAAGCTTTTATAGTGGTTTTTGGCTGTTTTGTGGAAACTATCTTTGATACGTCTGCATCACCAAAATGTGATGCACCCGCATCAAAACCCTAAATTCCAAAAATGTTAACTAATCGTCTACTGGCACGATTTATCTAGTCTCTAGCTGTTTTTCAGTGCCAAAATTGACTAGGTAGCTCCAGGTTCGTGGATTTCGGCCCTCTCTACCAACCTTGAAGCCTATACAAAGGTGGGAAGTCTTCTCCTCAAGAGACAAGCTCCTCCATCATGAGATGTCATTCCTAGAAGAATTCTCACCCAAAATCTCAGACCCACTCCAAGGAATGGGAGTTCTCTTGGAGAAGTTAGAGCTAGGACCTTTTACCTCACAAAAGTGTGTGTAAAGTGTAAGGATTGGACCTTGGGAAAGAACAATCCATTCTTAGGAATTTGAAGAGAATGAGAGACACGTTCTAAGATAGTATTTTATGTATTTCTAGTATCCACTTTCATTTCTTCCTTTGCTAAATTCTATTCCATTTGTATTCACCTTGTAATTATGACTTTGGAAGTAATGAAAGTATTTCATTCATTCTTTAATATGAGCTAAATTCATCAAGGGGGTTCAACTATGTGGATGCCTTGGGGATTGATGGCTTGATCATTGCTTAAGTATCATACCATGTTTGCTTGCTCTTTTCTCTTGTTGATCTTAAGGTTTAATAATGTTAAGTTAAACTGACCACTTATTTAGCATTCTAGCGGAGTTCTAATGCTGAGAAGGTTAGGATGAAAGTGGAGTTCACAAGAAAATATGAGGTAATAACCTAGGTATAGAAATACCACGTCACCTTAGGTATAAGGGATACCATAGGATAAAGAATAAAAACAAGAATTAATCTAAGTAATAGCTAACCATAGGCATATAGGCTTACCTCCTTAGGCACATAAAGGGACTTGATACAAGACCGAATAGGTAAAGATGTTGTCCATGAGTTAGGCAATGCATTGGTATGATGTGTGCGCGTCACTTGAGTCAAAATGGACTTAGGCAAAAACATAGTTGAAACCCTACTTCTTATTGATTATCTTTATCTTTTTACATTTTATTCATATCAACTCACAACAATTTCATTTTGGTTACTTTAGTCACTTGATCACATTGCTTTAAAACAAACCTAATTAATTTGCTAGTCTCGTGGGATTCGACTCTTGGAATACTCCAAGATTATTACTTCATTAACAGCGTATGTTTGCGCTAGACCATATTTATTCCTATTTTTCAACTCTCATACACGAGTGGTCGATCACTTACACTCTCTCCACATTTATCTCGCCATTTTATGAAGCTTGCACTTGCCACACTTTGTTCTCTTGCTTTTCATGATCCTCAAATTGGTGGACACTTCGTTCAAAAACTTGCTCCACCACTCCAACTCCTTTTTCTTCACTCCCTCCCTGACGATTATATAACTTTTTTCTCCAAACCTCAAATACAAAAAGAATTTAGGGAAAATTACCTTTTTAGTCTCTAAGTTTTAAATAACATGTGTGTTTGGTCCTTCCGTTTTAAAAGTGTACCTTTTTAATCTCCAAATTTATAAGAATAAGTCCATTTGGTCTTTATATTTTTAAAATGTATCTTTTTAGTCCTAAGTTTTTAAAAATAGGTTTACGAGATCCTTCAAATAATTTTTATTATTATTTTAAATAAATGTATGACATTTTATATTAGAAGAATATTTTTTAAAAACTATCTCCTCTCTAAAACTATTTTTTTTCTAATTTAAATAACTTATAATTATTTTTTAAAAAAAAAATATATGAAGGACCTTTTAAACTCATTTTTAAAAATTTAGGGACTAAAAAGATATATTTTGAAAACTAGGGACCAAATGAAACTATTCTTATAAACTTGTGGATTAAAAAGGTACACTTTTAAGACTCATAGACCAAACACATATTATTCAAAACTTGAAGACTAAAAAAGTAATTTTCCTAAAAATCTATTTTAAAACTCCAAAGATCAAATAGATACCTACTCTAAATCTAAAAGTTTTACTAGTTGTGGGAGCTCCAAATTTTTGGAGTTTGATATAATGCAATTAATTGAGGGAAAATTTTGCCGGGTAGAGTTGGAAGAGACATAGCTCATTTCTACGTTTGGAAGAGAGAAAAAATCACTAATGAAAGGACTAAATTAATACTATTTTTAATGTATAGGATTCAAATGGTTATTTTTATGAAAGTTTCGAGATTAATAATGAATTTTAGTATAGTTTTTATTCAATCTTCGAATTAATAAAATAGAATTATAATAAGAGTTGTTTTCAAATATAGTAAAATGAGTTAAACTTATTTACAAATATAGTAAAATATTATTGTTTGTTAGTGATAAATGATAATAGTATTATCAATAATTGTGATAGACACTGATACATTACTATCATCTATGATTGTCTATTATTGTTTTAAATGGCAAAATTGCTAAAAATATTTTCAAATATAGCAAAATATCACTTTTTATCAATAATAGATGTTGATAGACTTCTAATAGTTACTAATAGATAACGATAGATAATAATAGTTTATTAGTGTCTATCACTGACATACAATTATATTTTGCTATATTGGAAAATATTATCATCAATTTTCAATTTAAACCATTACTTTTATAATAAACAAATAAACAAAACGTTATTGTTAATTTTAAAGAATGTGAACGTGTCATCAGGTAATTGGATGATCTGTTTGGTCAACAAACTAAACTAGGCAATTAATTTTTATTTCAAATTAATGTCTCTTTCTCATAAAAGGTATCAATTATGAGGTCATCAGCTGTCATATTCCACCATTGTATAGACAAATATCAGATCTTGCAAGCAAAAAAGAAAAATATATATATATCAGATCTTGGCTTTCTCTACATTTTGTTTTTTCCTTTTTGAAACTATATCTTTCTCTTTCTCTACATATATCTTACAAATAAACTTAGTATAATAGTAAGATTCAATAAATTATCAACTTAATTTAAATTATTTTCAACATCTGAAGGAATTAGATGGGGAAAGAACCATTTATTTAGTTGTACAAAATTGAAGAATTTCTGCACTTTTTTAAATTTCAAATTAAACTTTATGGGTTACTCTTCAATCATGATGATGAGATAACTCTAAAACTTTAGATAAGAAGAATTTTTCATATTTCATCCTTACATTTCTTCATCTATTAACAACTATAAATGTTTTTCTAAGTACAAGTACAACAACTATGGAAATGAGAGGATTAAATCTTCCATCTAAAAAGAGAAAGGTCACGTCAATCACTGTTAAACTAAACTTTAGTTTTAGAGTATATTTGAATCTTTGTTAATTTAATTTAAAATTATTGTGTTTATATATATTTTTTTTGGTTGTACATTTGGTTTTGTTTTGAGAGAAGTTACTTATTTTATCTAAATATTGTGTTCTATTTTAGTTGATCTAAACATATCTAGTAATTTTATAGCATATAATTAATAGATTAATATACTCAAGGAAATGGAGTAGTAGTGGCAGCTTAAGTCTAATTAGATTTGAAATTAATTGTTGACGTAATTTTGCTACGAGTTTACATGTGAGTATCAACATAGTGATTAACAATGTTAATTATTTTAGATTATATTGTACGTTGTAATTAATCTCTATCTCTACTCATCATATGTGATCCATGAAATAACCGAGGCATTAGCGAATAACCTAATCTCTTATAATGAGAATTCGATAATTTAGAAAGCTAAATAATAGACATGCTATTTTATAAAAAGAGAGGTAATTTAAATTTCATTTTTGTCTTCAAGAGTGTAAGTTTCTATTTGATGTGTGTCGATGTTCATTTTCCTTTTATGTGTGACGTTCACAATGTGTATGAAGTCAAATCAATTTCTATCATGTAATTCTACAATAGCTTACAATGTTGCTGCAATTGTTCTCCTCTCTAAGAAGATCATTTCATGTATGGTGGTAGCAGAGTACAACTTTTGTTTCCAAAAGACCTTCATCAACCTCAAACAAAACAATGCCCTCCTTCTCCATTTATACACATTTCAGTTGGAATCTTAATAAAAGCGGGTTTGGATTGTCAATCAAAAAAAAGTATTTTTTAAGAATACATTTTCTATAAAATAAGTTTAAAATTTAAACACTTTACATGTTTGGTTAGGTTTTTTTATAAGTGTTTATATACATAACCTTGTTTGGTTTGTCCTATACCAAAAATGTTTATATGTAACTTAAATTATCCTAAATGACTATTAAACACTATAAACTAATTTCATAAAGAAACACATATATTTTGATTTTTTTTAGAAATAAATATATTTTAAAATTAATCGCACGCTATCTTGAAAGTATTAAATTTTTTTAGAAACTTGAAATTATTGAAATTAAAACTAAATATTAATTTTATTTTTTTTAATTAAATTTTTTTGGACAATTCAATTTTAGAAGCAAAAATATCTTCAAAATGTAAATACATAAGTATAAAAAATATAATTGATCTCCAACAAAACATAAATAATAATATTTTTTCATAGACAATATAATATCAACTAGACATAAGAAGATGTGCAATTCGATCATGTTCTTCATTCATCTCCATTTCACGAACTAAACCTCCATGTTCTTCTTTGGTGTCCTCATGATTTCTTTCATCATTTGAAAGTAGTAGCATTTCGTCATTGTCGTCATAAGGCTTGAACTCAAAATTTGTTTTTAAACTCAAAATCGTCGTTGTCATAAACCATTCATTCCTCGTTATTCCATGCTCTTCAAACCTAACGGCTTTCTCTCACTCTCTCACTCTTTTGCTCTCTTTTCTATTCTCTAATTTCGAAAGTGATCTCACTCAATTTGATATGCATTAGCTCCCTTGCAAAGAAGACCATTCGTCGATCCAGAGAGAACAAGAGTGAGACTAGCGAGAAGATACCAGAGAGAGAGAAATGATCCAACGGGACCAACTCCGGTGAGCAAGACTAGCGAGAGAAAGAGAGAGCGAGAGCGAGACTAACGAGACAATACCGGAAAGAGCGAAATGACCTGACCAACTTTGGGAGAGATTCCCAGTTAAACACCAACTCTTTTTTCTAAAATCTAGTTCCAAGTGTTTTCTTGAAAATAGTTTATTTCTCTAACTCATTTTTTGAAAAATTATTTTAAATGGTTGCCAAACACCTCAATTATTTAAAAAATAAAATATTTTAAATGGTTGCCAAACACCTCAATTATTTTTAAAATGAATTATTTTAAAAATTAATGTGTAATTGTTTGTTTCTAAATTATTTATTAAATGAGCTCAAAGGGGATTAACTAGGCCTTTCCTAGGTAGGTGACTAATTAGTTTTTTAAAACATTAAATTAGACATACCACAAAATAATTAATTAAATTTCTCATAAATATGTGGTTAATAAGTTTTTTTAAGCAATTAATTTGATAATTAAATGCTTCCTTCCTTAGAGTATGTTTGGAATACATTTTCAAGTGTTTAATTTAAAAAATAAATCATTTTGGAAAAAATTAGAGTGTTTGGTAACCACTAAAAATGAATTTTGAAGTGTATTCTAAACCGTTCTTATAAAAAATGTTTAAATAAAAATAAACTTTTTTATAAATATTTTTTTCTTAAGTCAATCCAAATGGATAGGAATTTTGCTTAATATTTTTTTAGCAATTCAATCACGTATCATGTGAAGGGAAGTGAGATTGCTTTGTTCCTTTCATTGTTAGATGGCATTTTTTTTTGTTTTAAAATTAACAAGGGACAAAATGGTCCAAAACATTTTTAGACATTTTAATATATATAGTCAGAGGCTTAATTCACGTGAGTTTTTGAGAGTTTAATTTATGGAATTAAAAGTTATGGTGTACTATTGTAAAAATTATTGTAATTTAAAGATGGATTTAAATACTACTTTGTTTCTATTTGGTTTATTTTGGTTTATGTACTTTTAAAATGTTCATTTTGATCTCTATACTTTCTATTTTGCTTCATTTTAGTTCATATACTTGCAAGAGGTTCAATTTGGTCTATGTACTTTTAATTTTGGAAAAATTGTTCAAAATGACTCAAAGTTCAAAAACCTTTCTATGATGGATCCATTCCTAAAAACTTGTTTATAAATGACCCTCTTGGCATATGAAATACCAATTTTACCCTCCAATTTTAAAACCCCTTTCGACCTTCCCTCATAGGCACGCACTTAAATGGAATTTCAAAGCATTCTCTCATGTCAAAAGGGTTAATCATAACCAAACTTAGGAATTGGTAAATCATAGAAAAGTTTTATAACTTTGGTCATGTTGAACAATTTTCTTTTAATTTTGGTTTAATTTGGTCCTTTCATTTTCATTTACATTTCATTTTTAAGGGATCAAAATGTCACTTTTGAAAGTTTAAGTATCAAAGTTGAAAATACAAGGACCAAAATGAACATTTTGGAAGTATAAGAACCAAAATGAATCAAAGTTGAAAGTATAGAGACCAAAATGAACATTCTGAGAGTACAAAGACCAAAATAAATTAAAGCAAAAAATATAGGGATCAAAATAATATTTAATGAAGACAACACAACATGTATAACCCAAATCAAAGAAGGCTATATTAAAGGAGATAAAACAAAATATATTTCACAAAAACTTTTCTACACTCATAATCTTAAAGAAAATGACATCACTGTACAACAAATTTGTTCGAAGGATAAATTTGCAGACTTATTTACAAAATCATTACCAACCACAACTTTTGAAAAATTAGTGCAGAACATTGGAATGCGACGACTCAGAGATCTCAAATGATGTTCCTATGAGGGGAGCAAATGTACTGTATTCTTTTAGAAACATTAGATTATATAAGATATGTACTTTTTTTCTTTCAATAGGATTTTTTCCCATTGGGTTTTTTTCCCATTGCAGACTTATTTACAAAATCATTACCAACCACAACTTTTGAAAAATTGGTGCAGAATATTGGAATGCGACGACTCAGAGATCTCAAATGATGTTCCTATGAGGGGAGCAAATATATTGTATTCTTTTAGAAACATTAGATTATATAAGATATGTACTTTTTTTTCTTTCAATAGGATTTTTTCCCATTGGGTTTTTTTCCAGTAAGGTTTTAACGAGGCATATTTTAGATATATATAATGGGCATCTAAGTGGGAGTATTATGAATATTATAACAAATTAGATGTACTTTATATAATTGAGTTTAGTGGCTAAAGGTCATGTGTCTACTAATGACATCTTTAGTGGCTATGAGATGCCACTACCTACTTGCCAAATTGTATAAATAGAGGCTTTTGTTGGATGTTGAAACACACACATTGGAGAGAAAATAAGTGAAATGATTGGAGAAATTTGAGAGATTTTATTTTCCATAAAATCTCACTTTCTTTATTTTAGTTTATTTAGTTATTTTATTTATTTTATTTTAATTATTATATTATTTCATTATTTTATTATTTTAATATTATAATTTTTCGATTTTTGTGCTCACTTTTTCTGTCATTTTGCTCCTCAATTTTATAATAGAATAAAAATAATTATCAATGACTTTAATAATAATATACACTAGTTTTTTTTTTCTTTTTTTATATATTTCATCTTTTTTTTTTTCAAAGACACCCAAATGACAGAAATTTAAGTTTTTGTTTTCAACTTTAAAGCTTTATATCCAAAAACCCAAAATTTTCTAAAATTAGTTGAATTTTTTTTAAGAAAAAAGCTTTGAAACTAAAGAAATACGATTGTAAAATTGAGGAGCAAAATGACAGAAAAACGAGAGTACGAAAATCGAGAAATTATAATCTTAAAATAAAAAATAATAAAATAATATCAAAGAAATTAGAATAACAAAATTAAATAAAGTAAACTTAAAATAAACTAAAATAAAGAAAGTGGGATTTTATGGAAAATGAAATTTCTCAAATTTCACCGATCCAAAAGCCTCTATTTATAGGCAATTTGGCATATTTATAGGCAATTTGGCAATATATTATTAGTAGACACATGGCATTTAGCCACTAAATTTAGGACATCTAATTTATTATAATATTTCTAATAAATACAATTGTGAGTAAATAAATATGACAAAAGGGTAGAAGTTTAGAAATTGTAATAGAAACATGGAGGAGGTTTCATGTAGAAAGGAAATACTTATAAAAATGGACCCATTTTGATAATTGATTGAATTATGATATTTAAAATGAGGTATTTTGGTGTTGACAAATTGAGGACGTAAAAGGAAGCAATAAAGGTGCGTGACAGGGTAAAAAAGCTCAATCTGCCATTTTTCCAATTCCGGTATTGCCGACCATTGCGGAGGCAGCGGCCACCACACAGCCCCCTCTTCCTCTTCTAATGTGATGTCTGAAGTCAAATAATTGGGCAATGCCCAATTTCCAACAAACCCCCACTGCCCCCACTCTCTACTCTACTTCCACTTTCCGGCCACCCCCATCCTCTTTTTTAACTTTCACGCCTCTCATTATTCCTTTTTGCACCGCCACCCTTCCTAATTTCCTTTCTTCCATGGCCGCCACTGGAGCTTGTGTTTTCCATGGCGCTCTCTTTTCACCTCTCCGCCCTCCTCGGACCTCCTCCCTTGGAAGTTTCAAATCCACCATCCCTAATCCTCCGCGACTTGCTGTCTCTACTACTTCCATGGACCATGTTGCTTCCTCATCCTTGCTGGAGACTACTTCAACCTCCTCGGTTTCTGATTTGTTCGGTAATGCCCGGTTTGACAAGACTTACAAACATGCTACTACCGCGATTGTTGGAGTTGGTTCTGACTCCGGAACTCGGTTCTACTCGGGTTCCCAAGATACGGAGGTCCGCCGGAGCTTGAAGGACTATTTCGAACAATCGGTTGAATTTATTAGATCCGACACTGGACCTCCTCGCTGGTTCTCGCCGCTGGAGTCCGGTTCTCGGATGGATAATTCTCCATTGCTTCTGTTCTTGCCTGGTTGGTTTTCTTCTCCTGTCTGGATCGGTTGTTACTTTGGAATTTTTATTGGCTTTTTCTCTCGCCCGGTGCACGACTTTTCTGCGAAAATTACTAATTTCTTCCTCATTTACTCTGTATACCGCTAACGCCTCTGTATTTCTTTTTCCGGGTTCTTCTGGCCGTTTTTTTCGCCTTCCTTTATATAACTGTCCTTGATTAGCGTTTGATCGCTTTATGATTTGAATCTGTAGGTATTGATGGGGTTGGACTTGGACTTATCAAGCATCATCAGAGACTGGGGAAGTATGGATCGCTTCCTCTATTTGAGTGCAAAATGATTTACAATTGTTCTTTTTCTTATCTTTCACTCTCATCAAAATTGTTTTTATTTTACAAATTGAAGGAAACGTGTGGTAACGGCTAACTTTTCAATGATTTGTATTGCCTTCATTCAAGGATTTTCGACGTATGGTGCTTGCATATTCCAGTCAGGGATCGAACGCCATTTACAGGTCATTATCAGCAAGCTTACTTTGTAATGAGAGGCATATGAGTTTCTGGGTCGTCTTTTTATAACGTATAAGAAGGATTTTTCTTTTTCCCTGACAAAAGTACTAAGTGGGGTAGGAGAATTTGAGTACATGATTATCTAAATTAAGTTTACTTTACTAGTTGAGACTACAATGGTTCTTGCCGAGTTGTGGATCTATCTATTAAAGGGAAAAAAAATCATGACAGTTTTGGGCAATGATGATTCTAATTGAGGTGACTCAACTAAAGTAGATTTTGACTAAGAAATCTATATTGGTTATACTGAAATGTTTGCTATCATGAAAAGTGAAACTGAGCTGTCAATTCTGCAACGTTGGCAGATTAAAATATCATGGAGTCTATAATTATTTAACTCAATGCAGAATTGCTGAAGTTGGTTGAAAAAACAGTAAAAGATGAGCATCGTCATTCACCAAAGAAGCCAATATATCTTGCTGGAGAATCCTTGGGAGCATGCCTTGCTCTGTCTGTTGCTGCTCGCAATCCACATATCGACATTGTATTGATTTTGTCTAATCCAGGTAGGCTCAATGGACTCTTTGCTGAGAGTCTTTTTGCCTTTATGATTACATGAAACTAACCTCTTGCCCGTTGTGCACTGATGTTGAACTTCGATTTTATTTCTAAAATTTACGAGATGATTACTAAATTTGATACCCAACAAACCAAAAATAAACACAGTTTTTAAATTGAACTGCACAAAATTTTGTAATTTTGTGATTTGTGATGTGATGCATGGGAAAGGATGATGGTACGTGGAATTTTTGTGTGTAATATCTTTGTGTAATTTATGTGTGTAATATCTTCTCTACTGAATATTTCCTTTTTATTTTCCTCTGGCAGCTACTTCTTTCAGCAAGTCGCCATTACAACCTGTAATATCTTTGTTGGAAATCATGCCAGAATCTTTGCAAGTTAGCCTCCCTTACATACTGAATTTACTGAAAGGTTTTCTTTCCTTGTGATTCACGTTTTATTTTTTGTACTTATTGGTTGAAATGCTTACTTCGTTTCCACTAGGTAAGTTCCTTTTTCCTTTTTTGAATGATCATTAATTGGGGTTTGGATGGGCAAATTGATTTGCTGAAAACTGTACTTCAAAATATTCTTCTCGTGAAATTGATTAAACAAATTTATTGTTAGGGAATAAATTTAAAATATGATATTTAATTACAGTACAAGATTTCAAGTATCCCGGAGTGTAGCTTTTGGACCTGATTTGATTATGCTCTTAAGCATCATGTTAATAACTGGTATTTCATAATCATCTTTTACTTTATCAAATAAGTGATGGCAACATATTTTTTAGGTGATACTTCTAGGCTGCCATTGGCTGGCGTGGGAGACATATTGCAACGAATAGTCAGCGAATTATCACAGGATCTTGCTGCTCTATCTTCTCACCTCTCTGTAAGAAGAGCTCTATAACAACCTGTGTACTCAAAATCAAATATGAAGAATATTGTACAGCTGGATTTTGTTAACTACGATGCACAAACTAATGATCGATGTTACAGGTTCTTGCTGATATTTTACCTGTAGAAACACTCGTCTGGAAGTTGAAAATGCTTAAATCTGCTTCATCGGATTCCAACTCACGGCTCCATGCTGTAAAAGCTCAGACTCTGATACTCTGCAGGTCTATATCTAAGTCAAAATCCTTTTATTCTAACAATAATGAAGGGAAACCTTTTGTGTACTTTACCTAGCTTCTATGCAGTCTCCCGCTACTTAAATTGTTCCACCCAAAATAGAAATCGAATGCAGGATTGGTTATTTCTTTCCATTCTGTTAATAAGGCATCCTTGCTTCACAAATTTCTTTTTGTGCTTAGATAATGAACTTCAATTCTTGTATCATCTTAGAGTAACAGTGGTCTTCGCCCTTTAAAGATAATACAATTAAGGACATGACTTCTACAAGTTTTTGTCTGACATCCCTAAAGCTCACTGAGCCCTCAAAATAATTTGTGTTTCTTCGGATATGGTTGACATTAGTATTAGTATAATCAAGAATCATTCTTAGCCTCTGAACAATTTGTAGTGGAAAGATGGTCATTATATATCTTGTAATCATATTTTTGGGGAAGCATCCATGCCGGATGCATTGCATTCTGTGTCTAATATTTATAGTTGTTTATAATCGAGAATTATTTTGTCTTCACAGTGGCAGAGATCAGTTGCTACCCAGTATGGAGGAAGGTGGAAGACTTCGTCAGTTTTTGCCAAAATGTGAGATTAGAAGATTTTCCAACAACGGCCATTTTCTTTTCTTGGTAGGAGACCATTTCCCTTTTGTGGAATAAATGTTAAGTTTCTCAGCTTTAGATTATTTTTTTCTTCTTTAGCTTCCTAACTAAAAAAGAACCAAAGACAATAACTGTCTATCCAAACAAAGGTGATTGCATATAAGAATAGTGAAGGAGGAGAAAAGAAACTGTATCTGTTTCATGTAGGTGGAGGAAATAGATTTGAAAACTGTGTTTTTTCCTTCCTCCATTTCATTGAAGTTGTTATCAACTTTGTTTTGCTAATAGTAAGTGAAAGGGCGGGAGTTCACTGAAATAAATAAATAAATAAATAACATAAGTCTGCTAGTGAATGCATGGCAGGAGGATGGTCTTGATTTGGCTGCTACAATCAGGGGTGCAAGTTTCTATCGTCGTTCACAGTACCTGGATTATGTTTCGGATTTCATCCCACCATCGCCTGCTGAATTCAGAAAAATATTTGAGGACTTTAGGTAATTACACTTTAACACAAACATGTACAAATATTTTTCTGCCACTTGCTTTCTACTCTTTTTGTTAACGATGAGCGAGCCAGTCTATACATATAGTTTACTGTCCTGAAGGTACTGGGATGATGCTTCAGAATCTCTATTGATTTATGTTTCTTCAGTTCTTAATTTATGACAATATTAGTGACCACTCTTATATAAACAAGTTTGGTTTTGCTATAGTTTGGTTAATTTTGCAACTAGTCCGGTGCTGTTTTCAACTCTAGAAGATGGAAAAATTGTGAGGGGACTCGCAGGTATTCCTGAAGAAGGTCCTGTCCTGTTTGTTGGGTATCATATGCTATTGGGACTCGAATTGGCTCCCATGGTAGGCCAGTTCTTCAAAGAAAAGAACATAATTTTACGAGGGATGGCACATCCTATGATGTTTATCAAAATGAAGGAAGGACGTTTACCTGAATTAGCCTCCTATGATTCGTTTAGAATGATGGGGGCGGTTCCCGTCACTGCCAAGAACTTCTATAAACTTCTTTCTTCAAAGGCACACGTCTTATTATATCCTGGAGGCATGCGTGAGGCTCTACATCGAAAGGTAAGTTGACTGAAAAATCGAAGGCATCAGTTTCCTCTATCAAGTCCCATCACCAGCGTGAAAATTGGGCACCTTCTATTTAGTTCACACAAACTTAATTCTCATAATAAGTTCGTTCAACACAATACGTTCAGTTTATTTATAAATATTTGTGAAATCTCTAAGCAAAAATGGGATTTATGCAAAAAGGCAATACATGTCTTTTTTAATGTTTTTTTCCGTACAAAGACTGAGTTATCGACTACAAAGTGTGGGAGCTAAAACCCTCTGTTTTTTTTACTTTCTTTCTATACAGGGCGAAGAGTATAAGCTATTCTGGCCTGAGCAATCAGAGTTTATACGGATGGCTGCTCGGTTTGGAGCCAAAATTGTACCTTTTGGTGTTGTGGGAGAAGATGATATTAGTGAAGTACGCTTTCCCTTCCCCCATAACTTACCATTTCATTTCTGGCTATTGCTCAATTATGTTCTCTTTTGAAAAACTAAATTGCATTTGTCCATCAGGTGGTTTTTGATTATGAAGACCAGATGAAAATTCCGCTCTTTAAAAAACAAATAGAGGAACTAACTGGTGAAGCTGTGAGACTGAGGTTCCTTTTGTTCTCATCTCGAATGTGATCTAAAACGCTTTATCACTTTTGTTGCTTGGATATGTTTCTGAATAGTCTCTGTTTTGGCAGGGCTGACATGAATGGTGAGGTTGCAAACCAAGATGTCCACTTCCCTGGAATTCTCCCTAAACTTCCTGGAAGGTTTTATTATTACTTCGGAAAGCCATTCGAAACCGAAGGTATGTTTCAGTGAAATAATTTGTATTCTTCTGATGTTGTGCTTGGTTAACTTGTGATATAAACTTCAATTGTTATATATATAAAGGGCGGAAAGAGGAACTACGTGACAGAGAAAATGCCCACGAACTATATCTTCAAGTAAAGGGTGAGGTAGAGAACTGCCTTGCATACCTAACAAATAAAAGAGAAAACGATCCTTACCGACAGTTATGGCCTCGTTTAGCTTATCAAGTTAAGCATGGTTTTACATCTGAAGTTCCTACTTTTGAGATCTGATTGGCAAGAGAAACCAGCCAGAATTCTCTGAGATTTGTTTGTTAGGCCATAAGAATGTTGGTGATGAAAAGCTGACCCCGCTGGCCAATTTGGTGCTTCTCATACGTTATAGAATTACCTTATTTTCAGGTAAAAACTAACCAATGTCTATTGTTATGAATTTTCCATATAATGCCAGTTCGTGGATGTAAATTTTATTCATATGTTGAAGAAAAGAAACAGGCCATTAATGTGGAGACCTTGTATTCATGATCACTCTGCTTGTATTGCAAAATAATCAGATATCAATCATTCTATCTTAGTTTTTATATATAAAAATAAAAAAGAATTGATAGGTTGGGAATGCTAAATATCCTTCAACCTTTCATTGTCTTTTAGAAGCCCTTTAGAAAATAGATACTACTTTCGTTAATTTTATAAAGAGAAAAAAAAAAGGGATTCTAATATACTTAACATGGAATCTAGGAATGCTAGAAATTTTTTAGAATCTTTTCTATTATGTCTCATAGAAGTTGTTGACTACTTGTGTTAGTGTATTGATTATGGATCTTCCATGATGAATTTTGAGATTTTTTTTTCTTTTTTTCCCTCAACTAAATCAAAGTTATCTTTTTGGCTGTTTAATTGCTAATTTTTTGAGTTGATGTATTTATAGTACAATGTACTCGGTGGAGATTGATGTGAAAACTTCTTAGCCAATGAAGATTGCTGACAATGAATAAGACCCTCAAGAAAAAACAAAATCCTAAAACTAACAACAAATAACAAACCTCCAAAAAGCAAACTTAAGTTTGAAATAATTTAGTCTTTATATTAAAATATTGTAAATGATCAAATTATTTAAAATATTTATAAATAATAGCAAAATATTACTGTCTATTTGTAATAAATTATTATCTGTGTCTATTATGAAATAACTTGATAGATAGTAGTCTATTGCAGATAGATAGTAAAATTTTGTTATATTTGCAAATATTTTGGTTCATTTTTCTATATTTGAAAACAACCTCTATATATAAGTTTGATATACATAATTTCCTAGCATTCTCGACAAACTTAATTTTGAAAGGTTTATTATAAAAATTAAGGCTCCGTTTTGTAACCATTTTGTTTTTTGTTTTTGTTTTTGAAAATTAAGCTTATAGATACTACTTCCACTTTCAAATTTATTACTTATCTACTTTTTACTAATTGTTTAAAAAACCAAGCCAAAAATTGAAAATTAAAAAAAAATTGATTTTAAAAATTTGCTTTTGATTTTGGAATTTGGCAAAGAATTTAAATATTGCACCTAAAAAAGATGCAAATCAATAGAAGAAATGGGAAGGAAATAACCTTAATTTTCAAACCCAAAAACAAAAAACAAAATGACTAGACGAGGCTTAAATATTGAATTTTGAAGTATAGGAATTAAATAGTTACATACTAAAATTCAATAACTAAATTATTGCCAATTAAAGTTCATATACCCTATCGTTATTTTCAAGAAAGTTAAGAGACTAGAATTAATTTTTAATTGAAATTTCTTCTGAGGACTGAAAACTCATTTAGTGTGTTTTGAAGAAATATGTTTATACCACGAGAAATTGGCTTCTAAATTTCTCTTGAATGCAAAAATAAAAAATTAAGAAAAAAAGTCAGTATAATAACTTATATACAAACCTCTTTTAATTTTTAGGTCAATAAAAATATAAAACTTTAAGAAGAATACATATCTTAATTGTTAAGTTATGTTCATGACAACTTTACAGATGAAATTCATATCTACTCAATATCTTTTTCATTAAATTAATCTCTTTACATTGAACTAAAAATAGTATAAAGATTTGACTTGTTGGTAAATCTAAGACTATCAAGTGTAAATGAATGATTCCCATTTGGGGTTGAAAAATGTTTCATTATTTTGAATATTATGATATAAAATCTTTGAATCCAAAATTAGAATCTTTGTTAACATGTTATTATCTAACTCTAACCCTGAATATGGTACTAAGTCACACCAAATGATTGACAAGATTCCTTCAGATGATTTCCCCTCCCAATTTCCACTTTCTCTTCACTAAAATTCAAAATAATAATAATAATATATAAAATAATAACAAATAACCCATGTCCTCCTAACTGATCTTTTTTTTCAAGTATAATATTATAAATGGAGAGATTGGAACTTTAACATTTTAGTTGGAGTATGTGTTAATCGAATTAACCTTATTAGTATGGACTTTTGCATATATAACAAATATCGTCTCATTGATATATAAAAAGATATAAAAACTAAGACAAGGACTAAAATCACACACTTCAATAGATAAAGTTCATAGAATAGAAGAAACTTCCAAATAGAACATAAATATATATATATATAAAATGACAAACACATTAAAAATATAGAACATAAAATATATAAAAAGGAAAATGAGAAACACATTGAAAAAAAAAAAATAGAGAGAAAAAGTGAAAATATAGCATTCGTTTCCATAGTGAGATCTTGTAATATATGATTTCTCATATACAAATTTGTCCCAACAGTTACTCAACCTCAACAACCAAACAAAAACCGCCACGTGGCTTTCATATTCACATCTCTTCCGGGGAAAAAAAAAAAAGCGGAAAAAAAAACGAAACGGACTCCGGTTTACCGCCGAGGAATTCCAGTACCGGTAAAACAAAAAGAAACAGCCGCCGGAGAATCGTAAGAGAGAAGATTTATAAACGAAGAGTGAGATCGATGGTTACATGTTCAACGGCGGCATCAGTGTTGGGAGAGAGAGCATCCGGCGAGGCGGTGGTGGTGGTGTTAGCACAGAAATGATTCTGATGAAACCAATGGTCGTCGAGAAAAGCAGGTGGAGTCGGAGGCGGAGCTGGCGCATACTGCGTAGGAAGATGATGATGATGATGATGAGTCATGGTCGGCGGCGGCGAGTGTTGAAAGGAACCGAGATGAAGAATTTCAGAGGTGAAAGCCTTTCGAGAGGCGGCTCTTTCTCTCTTGTGAGCATTTTGGTGGCCGCCTAGGGCTTGAGAAGTATAAAATTTGCGAGGGCAGTAAAGACATGGAAAAATGCGAGAGGAAGAGTATTGGGACTGAGATTTTCTGGAAGCTTTGGATGAAGAATTAGAAGGAGTGGTTGTTTGGCTAAGGAAGTCGTAAATGCCTGGGTCCGCCATTGATGAGGAGCTTTGAAAAGAATAAAGAACCCACAGAAAATGAGAAAGAGGAAGAAGAAGAAGAAGTAGTAGTAGTAGTAGTAGAAAATGAGTAAACAGAAAGACTGATAGAATGGGGATATTTATAAGAGAGCAAAACAGATTTAAAATTTTCGAAAAAGCTGTGGTTCATCAGAGGAATAATATTATCAATACAATGATTTGTTAATCTTAGTTGGACAATATTACCCTCTCAACTATCAAACTAATTAATCAACTCTCTTCCAACTTCATAAACCCTTCCACCAACTTAAACAAATACGGTCCCCTTAAAGGGCTATATGTGATACATAGATAGACCCGTTTTACCACCATATATTTACTTATTTGAAACATAATTTCATTTCTTTCAGAAAGTAAAATGAATACTTAATTACCCAAAAGAAATAAGTTTTTTTTTTTTTTTCCTTGAGTTAAAACCAAAACCAAAACCAATTTCCCTTTTACTTGTGATGGGGATATTGAGTACACCCAAAATTATGAGCTTCATTCTACTCCTACAGAACAAGTGATATGTCAAATTTGAGGTGAATCAATGATTAAATAAATTTATCGTATTAAATTTGCAACAATATTTCTAAATTTTTAAGGATTTCACATTGACGTATAAGGGGTGAATCGGTATTGGTATTATGTTGAAAAAAAACAATCAACAAAATGTGACCAAAATATAAATAATAAACAGATTTGGGGGGATTTGAGAAAAACAAAGGTAGAGAAGGGAGGGAGAGGAGGGCAAAAATGGGAAAAAGAAAAGAGAGAATATAAATATTGTTGAGGAATTTGGATAAAAGGAGGGACAGGAAGTGGTAGCACTAACCATCCGTTGCAGAGAGAGTAGTGTCCGACATCCACACACACACACACACCATTTCATTTCATTTCATTTCTTTTCTTTTCAAATAATAATTCAAATATTATTTATCTTCCTCTCCTCTAATCAACTTCCTAAAAGTTTATGTTTTTAAATGGTAGAGAAGTGTTAATTAAACAAAAACCAAATAACCATAAATCCTTAAGTTCAACTTCAAGCTTGTAATTTAACCATTTTAAAAGTTGTTAGACAATTAAAAAATAAATAAAGTGTGTGTGTAGAGTTGTACAGCAGAGCAGTTTGCAGTTGCGGTGAGTGAGGTGAACCAAAGCAGTGTCCACTACACCACGCCTTGTTTAAATCGTTAAAACTTACCACTTTTTTCTTTTTGTTTTATATAAATAAATAATAAAATACAAAATGAAACTTTTTGGTTCCTGCAAAACCAAATCCCAGTTTTGAGCTATGAGGGAATATACAATGAAACGTCATGTCGACTTGACCATTGATCTATAACTTCATTCTAAACTCAATACGTAATCTCTCTCTTTCTTTTCCATTCTTTTCTACGTATATTTATTTATTTATTTATTTATTTATATTTTTATCTATTATAAACAAACTTCCTTTCCTTTAATGCCACTCGGTTTTGAGTTTAATCTTCAAGGACCAAAATATATCCTTTTCTTGTTCAAATACAATATCAAATTTGGTGTACATGGTTGGCCCCACTAATGGGTACAAATTACAATGTCTATCTATACACAATTTTATCTCAAATCTTTTTGTTCAAATCATTTATATAATTACTTTTTTTATACTTATTAAGTCCAATCTCCATTTTTTCATCTTATTTCAACCAAATATTCTCCATTTTAAAGAAAAAGTTTTCAACATCTAGGGCATAATTATTACAAATATTTTATTTTCCTTTTTTCTTTTTTTCTTTTTTTTAATCTTTTTCTTTCTCCCCTCCATCTCAACATTGGAACAAATTGAAAACCGTTGAAGTAATTCAAGAGCATATGACAATGGTAGAAACAATTGAAAGAAATAGAAAAGAAAAATAAAGAGGAGCAACAAAATTGAAAAGAATCAAAAATCAGTTTCATCTTATGCAATTGGAAAAGGAAGAAGAAAAAGGAGGCAGTGGATGCTTTTTTATTTTTGGTTATCCAAAAACCAAATTAGTGTTCGATATTTATAAGGAAAGAAAGTGAAACATGTGAATATTGAAACATAAAGAAAAATTGTCTTCAGGAAGCAGGAAGCGTGTCTCAACTATTTATTCAAGTCTCCAACATATCTTGAGTATTTTAGTTATTTCAATTCATAAGTCTAGTTAAACTATTTGGCTTAGTTTTGAGTTGGAACATTATTATTGTATACAGTGTTTGTTGTGTCTATTTGAAGTGTAATCAGTTTGCTAGTCTATTAAGTTCTTATATATCATCCTCTCCAACAAACAGAAGGAGGAAGTAATACCTCCTCTCCAAAAATAATATAAAATTAATAAAAAAAACCGTTACAAGATTTAAAATTTGTCAACTCAACATGACAACCTCAAACCTGAAATACTAAAAGTGCATTTTAATAATGCATCTTGTAATACATATCTTTTCATAACTATTTAGTATTTAGTTTGAAGTTTTTTTTTAAGTCACTCTAAAATCATTTTTGGATAATATATATCTTCAAAAGTCGATTTTGAATTCTTCCATTTTCTTTAAACACCTTTAGTTGTAAACTATACCTAAAACTTTTTTAAATTAATTTTTTTTTCAAATAATGCATATATGGAAATTGATTTTACTTAAAAAGGGTCTTTTATATAGCCTGAATAAATAGGTTTAATTATATAATTGTCTAAACCTTTTTATTTTTTACATGAATAGACTAAATGACCTATTATTTATCACAAAATTCTAGCCTAATTTACCATTTCAACTTCTTTACCATTCAATTTTCTTTCGATAGATATATATATATATATATATATATATATATATATATATATATATATATATATATATAATATACCGTCTTATATACCAAACAATATATGCAATATATATTTACATTTTCCATTATATTTGAAAATAAATATGGTGTATGCGATGCATATTTATATTTTTCAGTTCATTGTATATTTGACATATACTTGGAATCTCAATGGAGAAGTGATCTTTTCAGCTAGTTAATATGAAAGAAAAGAAACAAAAATCTCCAAAAATGAAGGAAACATTAATTTAAAATATCCTACAACATTAAATGAATATTAACATAAATTAAATAAATAATAAAAGCATAGTCAAAATTTGAAAATGATGTTGATAAGAAAATAATTAAATATTTTGAAAACTTTGAAACAATGATAAAAATGTTAAATTGGTCCAAAATTAAAGTTAGAAGCTATTAACGAAATAATTCAAAATTTAAAATATTATGAAATATATTGAGTAAAAAGGATTTTTTTTTCTTTTTGAAAAAACTCTTTATTTCCAAGTTATTCCAAAGACGTTCTGGTCATATATTGAGCTTGGCCCATCCTCATATATCGGACTAAGTCCAGACTAATATGTGATGGGCCGTACGGTTTTGACAATAATTTGTGGCCTATCATATATATAATATATGGGCTAATGAGAACAATAGCAGATTAGGGAGTTTCATTTTAGAGAAATTATCATAAATAAAAATAAAATGAAACTATTTGTGTATCTAGGACCACAAGCCCACTACAACTAATGTGAAATTCCAAAAACACCCATAGCTGAAAAAAAAATCCCAAAAAATTAGGCCAATCCGTACCCGATTTAATTACCCGTGTGTTGAAGAAAAACAAAAAGAAAAAGAAAGCGCGAAGGTTTTCAAACTCTTCATCTTCGTCAGCTTTTGAAAGAAAAATCGAGAGAGATAGCGAGAGAGAGCAACAAGAGCGAGAGTGAGAGAGAGAAAGAGCGAGAGCAAGAGCGAGAGAGAGAAAGCAAAAGTGAGAAAGAGAGCGAGAGAGCAAGAGAGATAAGATTGTGAGCGAAAGTGAGAGCGAGACATAGGTAGACATAGATAGAAGTTTATCACCATCTATAATGATAGATATATAGATAGTCATAGATAGAAGTATATCACCGTCTATCGTGATAGATAAAGATAGAAATCTATCTATGTCTATCAGTGTGATAAACAAAGATAGACTTCTATCTATGTGTACCAATGATGCACGAAGATAAAGTTCACATGAAAAAAATTATAATAAGACATATAGACTTACAGATAGACATAGATAGAAGTATATCATTGTCTAAGTTTCGCTCTTATCACTCTCTCTCGCTCTCACTCTCACTTCCTTTCCTCACTCACAATCACTCTTATCTCTCTCACTCTTGCTCTCTCACTCTCTCTCTCTCTCGCTCTCGTTCACCAGAGTTAGTCGTGTCAAAGTTTGAAAAAGTCACGGTAAGTTCGAATTTACCAGAAATGAATTAAGAAAACACAGAAAAAAGAATCAAAGAAAATAAAGAAAAATGAAGAAGAAGAATTCAGAAACAAAAAACAAAAAAGAGAAAGAGAAACACTACAAAACAAAGAAAATAGAAGAATGCATTTAGGGTTAAAGTGGTAAATTTACACAATGATGACATAAGCAGAAGACCAATTTTCGTGTATTTTTGGAGTAAGGTCAAATTTCATTTGAGCCTCCATATTTAGGCCATCCGTACAAATTTCCAATCCTTTATAGACAATGATAGGGATAGACGGTGATAGATAGTAGTCTATCATTCTCTATCACGATGATAAGCTATAAAAAAAACTATGTTTGGTATTCTATGTCTTTAAATCTTATCAATTGTGGAATAAAAAGTAGGATTGATAATAATAGATAATAGTCTATCGCTGTCTATCAAGAATAGACAGTGATAGAAGTCTATCACTCTCTAACCCAATTATAGGTACAGAAAACTATGTTGTAGTCTTTCTTATTTTAAGTTTCATAATGTTAGATGTTAGATGTTATTGCTTGCTTGTTATATTATTAATAATAAATAGTAGGATATGTAGGATCGGTATGGCAACCATAGAGGGGGGGGGTGAATAGGGTTTATTAAAATTAATTTGAATTTTTTACTAATGTAGACCCAATTAAACGAATTAATAAACTCTTTGCAAATAAGTAGTTTAAACAATATTTTTTATCCAAATCAATTCACTTTGAATTAAACAAGAAATTAACAATCATACTTTAAAGCACCTTGTTTAATACTAATAAAAAAAAGATTGGTAATGAATATAGAAACTTATGAACAACCAATATGAGCAATTAATTTCAAGAATTAAAAATTGCAATTAATTTCATGCAATAAAATATAGTAACAAAAATTAATTGTAAAAATAAATTAGGAGAGGGATAGAGAAAATGACACCGTGAATTTTATAGTGGTTCGGCAAAACTGGCCTACGTCCACTTCCCAAGCTCCTCTTGGGTACTTCACTAAAAGTCTTTGACTCTTTTCAGGGCTTAGAGTCGAACCGCTACAATGCTCTTTTTCCGGGCGCAAGAACAAACCCGATCCTTTCCACGGTTAAGGATCAAACCGTTACAACAACTCTTTTTCTCAGGATCAAGAGCCAACCCAACAAAAATTTGGAAAAACAAAGAGCACACTTGACAAACTCTCTAAATAGAGTAGATTTACAAGTTTAAGCACTTCACAAATAAATCCTCACAATACAATATATCTCTCTCAAGAATAAGATGAAAAGAAGAAAATTGAAACTTGGAGAGAGAGCAACAATGTTGGCTTGGTGTATTATGGAGGATTGAAAATAATAAGAGTTGTTATAGAATTTTGGAGAAGATGAAGTATTTAAAAAGAAATGAAAGTGGGTGAAAATCAAATTAATTTGGATCATTAGATCTTTGTAAAATAAAATTGAATGGTAGAGATTTAAATTCAACTAGCCGTTAGACACAAATATATAATAATACTAAATTAATCTTTTTAAAAAGCAACTAGCCGTTAGACACAAACATATATAATAATATTAAATTCATTTTCTTTTTAAATTCATTTTCTTTTTAAAATCATTTTCTTTTTAACATCAATCCAAAAATAAAAATCCCACCAATTGTCACTTCTCCACTGCTCCAAGTGGCACCTTTCAATTAGTCCACTTTGATTAAAAAAATCTGCCACATCATCAGCTCGGGATTTCCCCATTAAGCTTGTTTTGGCTATATCTTCTTCGTTTGAACTCCGATTTGAGTGATTCAAATTGCATTGGAACCGTTGTTCCAAACTCCACACAATAGACACCTCAAAACACTCAAATGGTTAATAAATAAAATCAGGTTTGTTATCATCAAAACACTAATTAATCAATCAATTAAAATTGATTAATTGGAGATTAAGGGCCAAAAAGCCAACAGGATAGATAGTGATAAATAGTGTTCTATTAGTGTCTATCACAGTGATAGTGTTTGTTGATATTTTGTTTCATATCCGACATATCGTTTTAATATGATTTTTAAACCGATGGAACATGAGCTAATAATTAATGAATAACCAGCAAAAAAATCTGAGGATAACTGTGTATCTAAATTTAGATATACTACAAATGATAAAAAAGAAATTAGATGAAAAAACTTTAGGTGGTTTTAGGAATGGTCCTTTTGGCTACTTTTTTTATATTAAAATGTCTAAAGTACCCACCCAGTTCCTAAACTACCTAATTAGAAAAGAAAAATAGAAGTATATAGAGCAAGAGTGAAAGAGTTGGTCGTGTCGAAGTTACGCTCTTATCGCTCTCTCTCACTCTCACTCTCACTCTCGCTCTTGCTTACTTTCCTCATTCACAATTACTCTTATCTCTCTCGCTCTGTCTCTTTCACTCTCGCTCTCTCTTGCTCTCAGTCTATTAGTGAGATGAAGTGGACCTGTTTCAGTCGATGAAGATGCTGACGAAGCCGATGAAAATGCCGAGGATGCCAACTAGACAAGGAGGTAATCACGAGGTGTGATCTTCAAATGATGAAGGTAAAATTGGATTTTTTTAAAAAAAAATGTCGCAGCGCATGATCCTATTATCACCTTTTTTTTTTTTTTTTTTTTTTTTTTTTCTATTTCTATAAATATATTTTTTTTTAATTTTTGAAAAGACCCCTTCATTTTAAAAATTAAAAAAAAATTAAAATTAGATAAATGGCAAAATGATTTTCTGAATTATTAATTACAAATTTTCAATTGACTAAAATAACCCTTGTCAAATCCTAACTACTAGATAATTTAAATTATGAATATAAAATTAAAATCTTAACAATTTAGATTACATTAGCTATTAAAAAACAAAAAATAAAAACTAAAAAATAACATAGTACTATTTTCAAATATAGCAAAAGTAACCAAAATATTTACAAACAAAATTTTTAATTTCTCAAATACATAATAAAAAAAAGTAATTCAAATCAATTATTTGAAAATTAAAATGTTGAATATTCACAAAAATCCTAATATTCAAAAGAAAATACATAGTATTTATAGAAAATCGATATGAACAAGAAATCAACAATTTTATTTTTTTAATTTTTGAAAAATATGTTCCTAGTTGTATTCAATAATCAATCAAAACTTAAAATGTAACCATTAGTAAACACGAACTTGATTACTTTTAAAAACACAAAGACATACAAAAGAAAATACATGAAAAAGTAATTAAAAAAATAGATATCACCGGCGGTGGCGGTGTCCAAAGACTATGGGGTTGGCGGCGGGAACCTCGACAGTTAGATGGAAAAAATTAGAAAAGGTTGATGGAGGCGACGTGAAAAACAAATTTGAGGATACGAGGTTTTTTGGGAGACTACGAACTTGTGGACCATGTCCACGAGTTTGTAGCTTAAGCGTGCACCATGTACACAACTCCTTTATCGTACACATGTACCCAATACATGATTCCTATTGTGAAACATGGCATACACCTAATAGAAGAGGGAACATGCCATCCATGTGGAATTTAAATCGATTTAGATAAACTGTGTACTCAATCCACGTTCATTTAAATAAATATGAACTAGGTACACATTTTTCCATAATCATGTACTTGGTCTAAATTACACAACTCCATTTTTGTCAATATTTTTTCCTCCCTCTATTTTTATCATTATTTATATTAAAATAACATTATTTAAGAAAGAATCATCAAAATTGGTTTTTAATGTTTAAATACTATTGATACACTAACATTATACTTTAAATAAAATTCAAATGAATGTTGATAAATTAGTAAATACTTAAAGTTGAAGTTTTGAAATTTTGAAAGATAGTTGATATATTATTAATACACTACTCAATATACTTAAATACTTAAATGACATTTAGAACGAGTATTATTTATATACTAATATTATGTTTGGAATGGATACTAACATACTACTTATACTAGCATATGTTAGTACTTATACTAGCATACTTGAAATTAAATTTTATTAACTACAAATATACTATTAATACATTTTAATGTATACTCACAATCTATTGATATGCCAACGTAATTTTAATGTATACTCACAATCTATTGATATGCCAACGTAATATTCAAATATTACAGAATAATGATATTATTGGTACACATATATACTTTCAGCTTTTTAACACTTCCATTTTACTATAACAATTTAATTCTAATTTTCATGCTTTTTAAATTAATTTGTAATTATTTAATTCGTTCTATAAAAAAATTATCTTCGCACAATTTATGGATCTTCCTTCCAAAACAATCTCATACATTACACATGTTTAAATTTCTTTTTTTTAAAAAAAAAGTCCTTTGATTAAAAAAACGTCCCCAAAAATATTAAAAGTCAGTTTGGTAGCAACTAAATTATAAAACGTGCTGTTAAAAGGATCCTACAAAGAAAGTCATGACATAAAAGATTTTCATTATTTTTAGCTTTTCCAGTTGAAGTTGTCTGCTCGAAACAATGGCAGAGGAAGTGAGAGGTAAACACTTTTGTTCAATATGAAGGAGATTATATACAGAGGATGATAATGGGAATTGGGTTAAGCCATTTTTGAGATGGAAATGACACAAAACACCAAGACTTCAATATGTACAATGTTGGATAATATGTTAGAAAAGAACAATCTTTACTTTGCCTTCACATTGGGAAGAGGCCATGTCAGCTGATGCTGAAGTATCTGGGATCTTCTGGAAAATGGTATTCCACCTTCAACTGTCATCACACAAAATAGAACCCAAAAAAAAAAAAAAAAAAAATGAACAACTTATTAGAGGCCATATTCAAGTCTCATCAACAGGTTTAAAGAGATCAGCATAGCTAACAGCAGCTTAACCAAGCCAATGAAACAATTAACATTAGAAGCAGCTTGAACTATACTAACTAATGACTTGTTTTAGCCTTATACAGGTAATGGGAGACTACAGACTTGCCAATTAGGTTGAATTAGTGTGTGTGTGTGTGTGTCGAGATGCAAGACGTTGTGGATAAATGGAGGGGAAGATAAAATATGGCTTTCTGAGTGTCAAGTTTATAATGAGGAGACTACTGGTTATAACCATTTTACCTTGCCCTCGTCAGAATCTGAATGGCGTTGAGGAAAGACGACCCTCAAGTCGTTGTACAGATAGAATTTTCTTTCGCCATCTATATCCAGGTTAGGCTTGTTTTGTGCAGAGAGGGGATTGGATTTGGATTTCCGAGACGACCTAGAAGATTTTTTTGGAAATGGACATAGGAAACGGAGGTGAAGAGCGTAGCGGAGAGCACCTGCAGTATTCTCATTGACCTTTGGACAAACGTGCAACAGTTTGTTGTCAGTTGCACAGCAATTCTCAACCCAGCAACCACCATTCTTCTGATCAGGCCCCCTCCGGAACTGATTCTCAACACCTAGAGAAGCAGTATCTGTTTTTTGGTTTTCGAAGATTCGCTCTGATTGGTCCCCATCATCAATGAAATCAGCCATATCAGAGCTTTCTCTTCTCCTGTTTTCATTCCCATTTTTCAAACTGTCACCTTTATGTCCAGTACTAATCCCATTGGTCTCTGTCATGTTCTTGCTAACCACTTTATGATCGCCTCTTCGGGAGCCTAAAATCACATTATCTGCCATTTTATTGTCGTGGTCGACCTTCCCTTCTCTCAATTGCATAGAGGCTGCTGCATTGGATGAACCTAGAGTAACCTTCTGGCGCATGAAGGTCTAATTTTCGGAATACAAAAAACACGAACAAAATTAGATCAATTAGTGTTTGCTAAAATAATCTATGTTCATCTGAAAGTCGGTCCAATATAACATTACGGGATGTTAATATGATAAATAGAAATTAGAAGTAGCATCAAGGTAATATTCACTACCTTAGTGCCAGCTGGCATGTCGCTCAAATCATAATTGCAGAGAAAAGTGTGCAGGGGAGTTTTCTCAGGATTGCTGAGAACCTGTGAAAAGAAAGTACATCAAACAAATAAATACTACATAATCCTATAATCACATATGCTCATAGCTCATATTTTTCATGCAAGTTACCAAAAGAATGCATAATGTGCCAGACAAGGCCAACCAGCACAACAATGCATTCAATTCAGATATTACATCAATCAAGCATAGAGTAAAGAGAAATGATCAACCGAAAGTTATTACAGTGGCCAAAAACCGCAATCGAGAAGTGAGACAAATTCTAGAGACAACAGATCTAGTTTCTCCTAATCACCTCAGCCCTCCTTATACACTTAATTTTTTTTTTAAAAAAAAAGAAATTGAGAATGATGGCTTTGAGAAAAAATGAAAAAATAAATAAAAAATACACGGCCATACAGGCATACAAAGAACCAAGCAGAAAAAAGGGAACTCTTCATAAGGGACTCCAACTATACAAAATGACACAGAGAAAAATTATACAAGGTCTTCGAAATCGAAGCAAAAAAGGAAACATGAAAAACGAACAAGGGACCGAACCTCCCTAGAATCCCTCTCCACTCCCTTAAACACCCTACTGTTCCCCTCACCCAACAAAACTCATAAAATCACACACCAGCACGCCAAAGAAACTGGCCTTTCTCCCTAAAAAGTGGATTGAGGAGGAACTCCTCAATCATAGCTCTAACATCTCTCCAACGAACACTCATCATGCCAAACAACTAGAAAAACGAATCCCAGACACTACTCACAAAGTCCAGCACCAAAGAATATGGTCCAGGTCTTCCTTTGCCTTCCAACAAAGAATACAACAAAAAGGCCCAACAAGCAAAGACAACTTCCTAACAAGCCTGTCCACCGTGTTGGCATGGTCGTGAAGAACCTGCCAAATAAAGAACCTCACTTTTCTAGGAACCTTAATCCTCCAAAACACCAAAAAGACCGACTTGCCTAATAGGGAAGGATCAACCAAACAATGAAAGAAAGATTTACACAAGAACCCTTCTAAAGGGATTTGGACTCCAAAATCTAACATCCCTTCTCCCCAATCTAAAGGGGTGACCCTCGGGTAAAGAAAGATGAACAACCACTTCTATTGTTTCCCTATCAGAAAGAGAACGATGAAACCCAAATGAAAAGGAACAAAAGCTCCCAAACCACACTAAAAAATCGGCAACGAAATCATTTTTGAGAGACGACAAGTGATACAAACGACAAAACAAAACACAAAGAGGACTCTCCCCTACCCAATGATCTTCCCAAAAGTAAGTATCTCTCTCCTCTCCCACCACACAACGAACCAAGTGAACAAAAGAAGGGAGCTCTTTCGAAATATCTTTCTATAAATAATTATGGTCAGTACCTTTAATCCCTTTGGACGGTCATTCAAAAGGATGGGGGTCATGTTTACTAGCAATGATCCTACGCCATAGAGAATTGGGATTAGAGGAGAAGCATCACAACCATTTGGCTAAAAGGGTTTTGTTACATGTCCAAGATTCCCAATTTCCAAACTCCCAAGGAAACCAGCTCTCAATAACCTCCCATCTTATCAAGTGCGATCCTTTGCCTCTCTGGACACTTAAAAACCTCACAAGGGGCCCTAAATAGGGAAAAGTAATACACAAGAATGCCGCTTAGAACAGTCTTGATCAAGGTAAGCTCGCCTGCTTGAGAGAAAGAAACCTTTCTTCCAAGAGGCTAACCTGTTCTGAACTTTATCCACCACGGGATCCCACAAAGCGACAAACTTAGGATTACTTCCTAAAGGAAGACCACAGATAAAAGGAGGGGAGGCGGCTTATGTCACACCCAACCCACTTGGCCCATCCTCTAGGCTTTTCCTCATCACAGTTGATTCCCACCCCTCTTAATATTTGAACCTGTCATTTCTTCGAAAAAGGTAAGGACATGATTCAACATTAAAGTTGTTTAAATTCACCAATTGACCCAAAAGCTTAAATTACGGGTGCAAATTAATTTAATATTATATCATCCAATAGTTTCAATCGACCCATGAAACATGCAATTCGACTCGATTAGTATCTCAACAGACAAAGTACTCCAATGCAAACTTATTTCATCCTTCCTTACAGCAATAAGTAAATCACAAAAAACAGATACAACCAAAACATTCACTCACTACGCAACACAGGATAAATGACAGCAATCCTTGATAAAATAATGTAACGGTCCAAATTCCATAACTCAAATACTAGTGAACTACACGTTTAAGTGAGAAAATAACAAATTAGATGTTGTATGGATCAGAGAAAGAATTATAAGCAAAAAACTGATCTAACAAGATATAAATGGAAGAAGCATATACACACACACCACACATATATTACATATAAAGATATAATCAATCTTTAGATTAATAGTTATTCTAGATACTATGAAATAATACAAATCTTCAACTAGGATGACCCATTCTTAAAACCCTCCATATCTAGAAGTACAATACGCAATTAACCTTCACAATTTAACATAAAGGGCAAGCCCCCATATCAAGAGTTAACAAACTTCATCTTTCTTGTTGGAGCTTTGCTCCCCTATATCTGGAGCACCCTCACCTGCCCCAGTACCCGGACCCAGAAGACATCAATGGTTTTTGGTATTAAGTTCACTCGAAGGTTTGAACTTGGCACCTCAAATGTCCAAAAATACTCAAGGGAGAGAGAGAAGCTAAAACTAATCATCATTAACATCACAAATGACTGAAAACAAGAGAATAATGGCTCAACATATAAAAGGTTGTCCTAATTAGTTGTAGTCCTCAAACCGTGCATCATTAAAATGAACGAATCACTAAAAATAGCACATGTAATAAAAACATCCTCTGAAATGGAAGACAAAAGGTACAATAAATGCTGCTCCATGCCATAATAGAATATAAATCCTTCTCGTACATAATTAATACTCACAAATATATCAATCACATCAAAAGAGACCAAGCAACCCACCAGTTGTATACGCCCTTTCATAGGAACCCGAAGGCGGCTCTTCACCATTTGTGACTCATCATTATTTGAAACTTGTTTGGATTTCTGAGCTCTATACTTGTTTAGTAAGGAATTTTTTGCAAGATCGATGGATGCATAATATAGCAAGTAGCGATCTCCATCCACACTTGCTACTGAAAATGGCAGCTTCTGCGACTGTGGTGAGAAGTTCCCTCCAGTAATGCTTAGTACAGCCAGAAAACCATCAATTTTCTGTACATAAAATACATAAAGTAACAAGTAATCAAGTCAGGAACGTGGCAAAGTAAATCCTTCAACATCAATTCAGGACTGGCATTGTGCAGCAAAAAACTAACCTGACATAGTTTGCCAGATAAAAATCGACCAGATAATAATGACTCCTCAAATGAACCAACCAACGATCTCCTAACAGGAAGTCCACTCAAACTTCTAACAAAACGCATGCTCTGGGAAGTAGGGACTGAATCCTGAGACATAATCCAACGTGCGCTCTTGGAACTTTCCAAGGAGGACGGCCGAAACTCCTTCTCCAAAATGACATCTTCAAATGATTTGATTTCCTCTTCATCAGAGGCAAATAAAGTATGTGAGTCTGAACCACCAATTGATTTTTCTATATCACCAGGAAATGAATGATAACCAACATTCTCTTTCTTGATGTTTCTGCATCTTCCAGCATTTTTCATTCTCTCAGAAATCTTTGGCCCAAGAGGTGACAGAGAAAGTGGTACCACAGACACAATCTCAGGGGATAGACTTTCAGAATCCACATGGGTTATTACTCGACTCAACTTACTGAGTTCCTCATGTCCTGGACAAGATAATATCTCATCCTGAATAATGGATTTCTTGTTTTCTGGCAGAGGACTATCGCTTAAAACAATTGATTTTACAACATCACTGTCATACAGCATTTTTTTCTGTTCCAATAAACCTGCTAGAGATCGGGTTCGCAAGGTAAAATCATTTTTGCTTCCAATATTGGCTTTCTTAAAATCATGGGGTGCAGAAGTTCTTAAATTTTCAGATATAGAGGTATCAGTTTTTCTGCCACCAATGTCCAAAAGATCACCCTTAAACTGGTCTGGAAAAAGCATACTACTCAGTGGAGATAACAACCGCTTTCTGACTGCTGAACCACTGGATTCAGATTCATTAATCCTAAAATCCACTATGTTTTCATCATTTCTAGAACTAGTTTCCCCTGACACAAATCCCACTATCCTAGAAACAGGCGTATGGTTCTCTCGTCCACATTTAGAGTTAAACCAGCAACCATCATCCATAGAGGCAATTTTTGGACCCTGATAATTGGAGGAAGGATTTTCCAATCCCCCACCAACCTTAGCCAAGTTTTCACAAAAATTTGGAAGCTCCATATAGAAGTTCCTCTCAGAATCTCCAGAGGACGAGTATGGTGAGCTACCAGCACACCTGCTTAAGCCTCCATTACAGATTCCAGCCAAATTGCAGGAACTCACATCATTAAAGCGTGGAGGGCTCTGCAGAAACATGCTCAATGAGCCTGCTGGTACCTCCTCAGTTGCTCCACTGGTGGGAACTTGCGGTAACCCCATGACCGATCTTTCCAGAGACTAATTTAATTTGTATATTTCAAATAGGATTTCACTCAGGTTCCTTCTCTTTTTTCGATTACATATATAATTTTCCCCCTTAGAGTGTGTTTTGAGAGACCCTTGACCCCTTTGATGCTGTTGGATATCAGATACCTGTCTCTCTATAGAGGTTTCTAATGGATGGCCATCTACCTTAAAGCACTATAGTTTTAAATGCGCAACTACCTATGCTTATTTGTACCCTGATGAAAGAAGAAAAATAAAATGACTGCAATTCCCTAAATATAGGCCAATGCTATGTGTCTTCTAAATGCAACCATGATTTACCCATACCCTCTTCCATGCCAATGGAGTTTGTCATGAAGAAAATCAAGCAGATGTGGGATATCCAAAGTTCATAATGAACAAGCTTCTTCCGACATCCATTCAAAGGAACATCCAAAGACACACAATTCGTCATTGCCAAAGAAACAAGTGAACACCCCTGAAAATAATATGAACAATAATTAGTCCCTTTGCCAAAATCTATTACATTCACTTCACCCTTGCATTTCTAAATGCCTGGTATGGATCAAATTCCATTAAAATTTTATAAAGCAGCGCAACTTCTTCCCTATAATTAATGGTTATAACTTATAAGATGATCATTGATGGGCTTCATTATTCGTCATGATATGATCTATTGGAGTTGCAACTTACATATCCCAATCAACCCAAATGGATGAACGTGGGACAGAATGCAGAATCCGCCATAGATGAACACAATGGAAGAAACAAGGACGGTACAGCAAAAAGAAAAGAGTACAGAGTGTTCAAATTCACAACCCCTCCATTGCACGAAAACAAAGCATTTGTTGGGTAAAGATCTACATGAGATTGTCCATCTCGAAAATAAAACAGCAACCCAAAAGGCAGAATCAAACTTCCAAAACGTCAAACAGGAAGATGACTCAAAAATGGAGAAGTTACTTGTACGATACCCATAACCCATTGAAGGCAAGCAAATGCATTACATTTTGATGTGGGTCACCATCCAGAGCAAGCAACTGGAGTTCTTTCTTAATCGTTCATTGATATGTTATCTGTGTCTCTATTTCTATGTTCCTCTTTTAAAGTTATTTGTTTGTTCAGTGATTAAGAAGAAGAAGAAGAAGAAAAAAAAAGCATGAAAGAGATTTTGGTTAAACTAAAAAAAAAAAAGGGTAAAACCACAGCTCCTCGAGCAGCACACAGAAATGAGCAAAGAAAAAACAGAAAACAAAGTAATTGGAAGCTCGATCAGCCAAAATCATGAAGAGAAACAAAGGGTTTACGTTTGAGTGAGTGAAAAATAGAAGAAAACATCCGGATTAAAGGACGCACCAATAAGCCGTCGGGTGAAAGAATCCGAGAGAAAAACCATTTCGGAACAAAGGGTATAGACCAGTAGATCGAGAATCGGAAGAATTGAAGGAGAAAATGAAAGAGGGAAAAGAGAAGAAGGGGTGGTTTTTTCTCCTTTTGGTTGGTGTGCAGAAAGAGAGAGAAATGGAAATGGAAATGGAAGAAGAGAAAGAAGAAATGAATTGAAATTGGGATAATGGGTTTTAGTCTTATTATTCTCTCTCCCATCTTTATAATCCCAAAGTACACCATCCTCATCTCATCACCCCATCCATTTCCATACTTTCCCACCGCCATTTCTTACGCTCTCATTTTATTGCAAATCCTATTTCTTTACTTTTTATCCCTCTCCTCTTTCTTTTTCTTTTAAATTTCATTTCATTTCACTTTCATTTCCCTTCATATACTTTTAAATTTCATTCCACTTTATTCTAATTTTATATTTATTTTAATGTAATTTCAATCCATTTTAAAACTAGTCTTTTTCATGTTTTTTTTTAAAATTAAAATAGATGGAATATTAAGTTTAATCCATCGACACGACATGCAAGATGAACTTCAATAAATAAACAATCGTTACTCTTCATCATAAAATAGACAACTCGAGAGATGACATGCGGAGAAACTCTTACACTAGTGTGTTGCTCAATCCTATACACTCTAAAGTTTAAGTTAGTATTACGTTCACACTAGTGCATTACTCGGTCCTCATCTCCTCTTTCATTTCTTTTAAATTTAAATTTCATTTTGGTTAATATACTTTGAGTTTTATTTCATTTTAGTCTAATTTAAATTCATTTTTAGGTACTTCCAATACATTTTAAAATTAGTCTTCTAGAGTTATCTGTTTTCAAAATTGATGGAATAATAAACTTATTCTGTTGACACAACATGACACTTGAGATGAACTTTAATAAAGAAATGATCTCTACACTTCGTCATGGGATAGACAACTGGAGAGATGACATGCGAAAAAGTCTCACATTAGTGTATTACAAATTCACAATTAATACTAAATTTCGATATCAACATCTTGATTGAAGATATTTGTTAATCAAAGCTTTCATATGTTGGATTCAAACATGATGTAATGGTACTTTTAACCCTTATATATAAATACATGACAAAAGTAATTTTTAGACATACTAGATAGGAAAATCATTATAAATAGGAAAAATATCAAACTATTTATAAATATAGAAAAATTTCACTGTCTATCAGTGATAGATCGAGATAGACGGTCTATCGCTTTCAATCGTTCATAGATAGTAAAATTTTTCTATACTTGTAAATAGTTTGGCTCATTTTGCTATATTTAAAAACAATTCTAATTTTCTTAATTATTGTTAATAGAATAATATGTTTTGATTACTATATAAATCAATTTGTAAAAGTAATTTTTTTTTCTTTTTTTTGGTTCACCCAAGCTAAGGTATCATCATTAAGAAAATATGGAGCCCAAATCAAGGCCCATTATTTTTGGTTTTTTACTTAACCAATGAGCAAACATTCCATTAGTTAATAGGAAGGTGGGTTATCATTACGAAGAAAAATTGGGCGGTGGACATTCTCTATAAAATCTAGGGGTGTACATAGGTTGGGTTGGGGGCATTTTTTGGACCAACCCGAAAATTCGGGTTGGTCGGGTTGGCTACCTGAATAACCTGAATAGGGAACCCAACCCAACCCTTAAAATTTAGGTTGGGTTGGGTTGTTGGCTTGTCGGGTTGTGTGTGTGTCTTTTTTTCTTTTCTTTTTCCCTATTTTTTGGTAAAACACCATATCCATGAAACACTAATTGGCATGATCCAAAATAAAGTATAAAATAGATTGATCCAAGATAAAAGTATAAAATAGTTCAACCCTAACTTAAATTTATAATATATATACATATATTTTTTATATTACAATAATATTAATATTAGAAATTTATAATATATATATACATATATTTTGGGTCAACCCGAAATTTTCAAAATTGCAACCAAGACTGAACCCAACTCGAAAAATACAAAAAAAAATTAACCCAACCCAACCCAAATTTTAAACTAACTCAACCCAACCCTTATTATTCGAGTTGGGTAGTTTGAGTTGTTCGGGTCATTTGAACATCCCTAAAATCAACAAATTAGTAGAGAATTTTCATAAGCAGTGCCGAGAAAAAAAATTATTGCGTCTGTTTGTTCAAGCGGAATAAGAAGAAAAATAGCCTACGTAATTATTTTTCTAGTCGGCTATTTTTCTTTAGTTGTCACTGTAAGTGTTTTTCTTTCATTTGAGAGTTTTGTGAGCTTTATAAGAGTGGTTTGTGAACATTTTTCTTGAGAGAAAAAATAGAGAGAAATCATTCTTGAGCGTTGTAAACTCTTGTACTTTCTCCTTGACTATTTTAGTGGAACCTACATCACTAGTAGAGAACTAGACGTAGCCCACATTTGGTGAACCAGTATAAACCAAGTGTCATCTTTCTTCCTTATACTTGATATATCGTTCTTGTTGCTCAAAAGCTTAGGTTGGTTTATCTATTCTTTTAAGCTAGCGAGTTACAAATTGTCTATTTCGCATTATCTAGAACTTGAATTTGATTTGGGATTGTTGGATAATATTTATTATCTAAATTGCGTCGATTAATTTAGATTGATATACTATTATCCCCTATCAAGTGGTATCTAAGCTGATTAAATTGTAGAACGATGTTGGTAAGGGATGAAAAATTAGTCATTTTAATGGATCATAGTGTCAAATATTAGATTACTTGCATTCCAAGATTTGTATTTTCCATTGGAAGGAAAACCCAATGATATGGGAGAAGTTGAATGGAAAAAGTTTGACAAAAAGGTGTTGGGGACTGTTCGCCTGACTTTTACCAAAAATGTGCAAGGCAATGTAGCGAAGGAGATGACCACAACAAGACTTATGACAACTCTGTTGAGCATGTATGAAAAGCCTTCAGTAAACAACAAGGTGTATCTCGTAACCAAATTCTTTTATTTGAAAATGGTTGAAGGTAAATTTGTGACTGCCCAATTAAATGAATTTGATTTGTTGATAAATAAATTAGTTGCTGTTGAATTAGAATTTTCTGATGAAGTAAATGCAATATCGTTATTGAGATCCCTGCCTGATAGTTGGGAAACCATTAAAGTCGCACTTTCTAATTCATGTGGTAAAGAGAAATTGCAGTTTTCACAGGTTAGAGATTTTGCTCCCGCAGAAGAGATTTGTAAAAAGGACTTAGGTGTTGCTTATCCAATACAACATTTAATGTGGATAGAGAAAGGAGTAACAATAAAAGTCATGGCAACATGGGCAAATCGAAAAACTGAAGCAAGTCCAGAAACAGCACGATCGAATGTTGGAACCGTGGTAAGACTGGATACTTGAAAAGGAATTGCAAAAAGTGGATTGAGGAGAGCGAAGTTGGTGCAAATATTGCTATAGATGAAATTCAATATGCTCTACTTTGGCAGTTGAGAGCACTCATGACACATGGGTGTTGGATTTAGGTGTGTCATTTCATACTACAGGTCAACATGATATTATGGAAAATTATGTTGCAGGAAATCATGGAAAGGTGTATCTTGCTGATGGAGAACATTTGGATGTCATTGGGATTTGTGACGTGAATATTAAATTAGCAAATGGTTCAGTTTGGAAATTTTGCAAGGTATGTCATGTTCAAAATATGATGAAAAGCTTGATTTCTATAAGGCAGTTAGACAGTGAAGGATGCGACATGTTCTTTGGAAAAGGAAATTGGAAGGTTACTAAAAGTGCCATAGTAATCGCTCGAGGAAGCAAGTTAGGGACTCTTTATGTCAACAACAGTGATAAAAATATGGTGGTTGTTGTAGATAATTCGAGTTAGTTTGATTTGTGGCACAACAAAATAGGATATATGAGTGAGAAAGGTATGAAAATTCTTCACTCTAAAGGGAAGTTATAGGGACTAAAGGTAGTTGAATACAAATTATGTGAAAGTTGTGTATTTGAGAAGCAGAAGAGTGTTAGTTTCTCAAAGATAGGAGCAATGCGAAAACCAACAAAGTTGTAGTTAGTTCACACAGATGTGTGGGGGCATTTTAAAGTATCTTCTTTTGGTGGTTCCAGATGTTATGTGACCTTCATTGATGACTCAAGTTGAAAGGTATGGACTTATTTTCTCAAACATAAATCTGAAGTTTTTTCTATTTTCAAAACTTGGAAGGCTATGGTTGAGAATGAGATAGGTCTTAAAGTTAAGAACTTGAATATGTTGATGGAGAATTTAAAAGGTATTGTGTAGCCAATGAAATTGTGATGGTAAAGACCATTCTAGGAACACCACAGTTGAATGGTGTAGCTAAAAAAATGAACAGGACATTGAATGAGTGTGCTAAAAGCATGAGATAACATGCAAGACTACCGAAGATCTTTTGAGCAAAGACAACTAGCACGTCAACCTATCTGATCAATAGGAGTCCGACCATATCTCTAAACTTAAAATTGCCTAAAGAAGTTTGGAGTGGTAAACAGGTAAATCTTTCTCATCTACAGGATTTTGGTTGTGTAACAACTTACCTTCACATTAATGCTGTAGACAGAAGTAAATTAAATGTTAAATCCAAGAAATGTTATTTTATTGGTTATGGCAGTGCTGATATGGGGTATAAGTTTTGGGATTACCAAAACAAGAAAATACTCAGGAACATAATTGTGATCTTTAATGAGGAAGTTCAGTACAAACATAGAACAACAGTTGATACAGAAACAGATAAAAGTAAAGATGTAACGACCTGACCCTTTTGTAACTAACAGGGCACTATGTTATGCATGATCATTTAGTGAGTGCGTTGGAACCTAAGAGACACGATGTTACACACTTTAAATAAACTCGGTCAAGTTTGTAAAACGACTTGAATCCTAACAGTTCATTAAATCAACATAGAGGAGTAAAAATGCTTTAGCGGGTGCCCATTAAACAGTTAGGCAAACCTCAAGAAAATAAGGCCGAACACAAAAGTGCCAAAACAAATAAACAAACGGTCAAATAAATAACCAACACTGCTACCCTACAAGTCCATGTGCTATACCCTAGGCTACGGTGCGGAAGCAATGACGACAATCCCATGGTACAGTCACGGATTCCCTCAGTCATACGCCTGGTCACCCCGCTCTTTACCTGAAAAGAAAACATAGGAAAGGGTGAGTAATCATACCCAGTAAGAGACCCACTACTGGGTCTAGCTGTTATCCTTTTTTGTTGTGTGCGCCCGTGTACCCGGCATAGGCATAAGCATAGGAAGCGACCCGAGGGTACGCAGTGATCACATTTGTAAACATAGATACAGGTGGTGATCCCGAGGGACACCCATTGTAGGCATAGTACGTAAGGGTACAGGGCACGACACGTAGGATAACCTGCAATAACATGTCATGGCATAACCAGTTCATCGCAAAGACTCACATTATCACAGGCACGTAAGCATAACCACATCGCATACAAACTACATGACTTGGCATACCCGAAACAGTTTAAGCAATAAACAACTAAGGCAACAGTTACATGACGACAAAATAAATAATCAGTAACATAACTGGCATTAGGCGTCACTAGAGCCCGGTAGTAAGTCCCTTACCTGTAAGAGTGAGATTGCGGCAAGAATGGGACTGCGGGATAGTGAGACTAAGCGAGATAGTGAGACTGAGCGAGACAGCGAGACTGAGCGAGACCGCGAGACTGAGCGAGACAGCGAGACTGACTGTGCGAAACCGCGACTTCCCCATACTGCGGCAATGTGCTATGAAGGCTATGACGACGCGGCACGGAGAGGGTTGAGACGACGCGGCGATAAAGACTGATGATGCGGCACAATGAGGGCTAGGACGCTACGGCGCGATGAGAGTTGGGACAACGCGGCGATGAAGACTATGACGATGCGGCACAATGAGGGCTGAGACGCTGCGGCACGATGAGAGCTGGGACAATGCGGCGATGAGGACTGATGATGATGGCGACGAAGGCTGCGATGATGCGGCAATGAGAACTGCAATGGTGGCGGCAATGAGAACTGATGATGATGCGGTGATGATGTGGCGACAAAGGCTGCGATGATGGGGCGATGAGGACTGCGATGGTGGCGGCAATGAGGACTGATGATGATGGCGACTGCGTGACGAAGGAGGCGGTAGACAACTGACAAAGAGGTGCTCGAGAGAGAGATTTGACCTTGAGAGAGAGATTTGACCTTTCTCTTCTTCCTTTTTTTTTTTTGTTTTACCTAACACACAACTCAGGTAAATAAATAACCCACCAAAAGATCTTTCCCAAACCGATCCCCATTTACTTCTAATGACCAAGAACACAATCTCCTCCCTTCGCCTAAATATTTATTTAATTAATATTATTATTATTATTATTATTATTATTATTATTATTATTATTTTCACCTTTCAACTTCCTCCAAAAATATTAACGAAAGAACAGTGCAATAAAGAGGGAAGAAGGGTATATTTACCTGAAATTTTCGAGTCGTTACAAAAGAAGAGAAGACTCAGTATATAAGTCGTCTTCCTGGGGTTGAGGCCAGATCAACTGTAATTAAAGATCAGAGTACAATTACTCCTGAGGAACCAGTACAAGAGTCTGAGGAACCAGTTTCAGAACTTGAGGAACTATTGTGGTACCTGATGATCCAATTGTTGAGCTTGATGAAGTTTAGAGAACACCACTTATAGCAGTTAGGAGGTCTAGCAGAACTATTAGACCACCACAGAGGTATTCTCCTTCTTTAAATTACATATTATTGACTGACAGAGATGAACTTGAATGTTATGATGAAGCGGTTCAACCATTAGAATTGTATTATCGATAGTGGCCGAAGAGGAACTGTTCATGGAACAAATGGATGTAAAAACAACATTTCTTTATGGTGATTTGGAGGAAGAAATTTACATGGTATAGCCACAGGGGTTCATAATACATGGGTAGGAGAAATGGTTTGCAAACATCAAAGAAGTCTGTTTGGTCTCAAACAGGCACCTAGATAGTGGTATAAGAAGTTTGATAACTTTATTAGCAACATTGGAGTTTAGAGGTGTCAGGCAGATCATTGTTGCTACATAAGATCTCAAGGTAACTCTCATATTATTTTATTGCTATATGTTGATGACATGTTGATAGTAGGTGCAAACAAACAAGAAACTCTGAAGATAAAGATGGAATTATCTCAAGAATTTGATATGAAAGATTTGGGAGCTGCCAAACAAATCTTAGCGATGAGGATCAAGAGGAAAGATGGTATATTGACACTGTCACAAGAAGAGTATGTGAAAAAGGTGTTAAATCGATTTCACATGGACAATGCAAAACCTGTGAATACTCCTTTAGCTTGTCATTTTAAATTATCTAAGGAGTACTCACCCATTACTGAGTAGGAAAGAGATCACATGGCTAGAGTGTCATATGCTTCAACTATGTCTAATCTATCCATGTTTTGCACAAAACTAGACATTGCACATGCAGTGGGAGTTGTTAGCAAATACATGAGTAATCTAGGAAAGCAGCACCAGAAGGCAGTGGATTTTTCAGATATCTGAGAAGAACAACTAATTATGTTTTGAACTTTAAGAAGTCAGATTTTAAACTATAGGGTTATGTGATGCAAATATGGCAGGTGATACAGATGAAAAAAAAAATGGGTATGTTTTACTTTGGGCAATACTACTATTAGTTGGATTTCTAGACTGTAGAAGATAGTAGCTCTTTCTACTACAGAAGCTGAGTATATTGCAATCATTGAGGCAAGTAATGAGATGATATGACTTCAATCCTTTTTAGAAGAGCTTGCCTTGAAGTTAGGAAAGGGGGCATTGCATTGTGATAGTCAGAGTGCTATTCATTTAGCAAATAATCCAATGTTTCATTTGAGAAGGAAACACATACAGGTGAAGTATCATTTTATTCGATCAGTTTTGGAAGACAAAGCATTAGTGCTTGAAAAGATTCAAGAATTCAAAATACAATAGATATGTTTACCAAATCCGTTCATGTTGATGAACTAAAGTGGTGCGCAACTTCAGTTGGACTTCTCCATGTATAGAGAGAGGAGTCGCTATCGTGCAATGGAGACATGATGCTTGTTTGGTCTCCAAGTGGGAGATTGTTAAAAAAAAATGGAGTCCAAATCAAGGTCCATTATTTTTGGTTTTTTACTTAACCAAGAAGCAAACATTCATTTGGTTAATAGGAATGTTGATTATTATTATGAAGAAAAATTGGGCAGCGGACATTCTCTATAAAATCAACAAATTAGTAGAGAATTTTCATAAGCAGTGCTGATGGCATCATTTTGTTGAGAAAAAAATTTCTTGCATCTATGTGTTCAAGCCGAAGAAGAAGAAAAAAAAGTTGACTGAGGTATTTTTCTTTAGTTGTTCATTGTAAGTGTTTTTCTTTCATTTGAGAGTCTTGTGAGCTTTATAAGAGTGGTTCGTTTGCATTTTTCTTGAGAGAAAAATAGAGAGAAATCTTTAAGCATTGTAAACTCTTGTACTTTCTCCTTAACTATTTTAGTGAAACTTGCATTGGTAGTAGAGAATTTGATACATAGCCCACACTAGGTGAACCAGTATAAATAGGATGTCATCTCTCTTCCTTATACTTTATTGATCATTCTTGTTACTTGAAAGCTTAGGTTGCTATTCTTTTAAGCTAGTGAGTTACAAATTGTCTATTCCACATTATTCGAAACTCGAATTTGATCGGGGATTGTTGGATAATATTTATTGTTTGAATTACGTCGATTAATTTAGATTGATATACTATTATCCCTTATCAGGTTAGGTGTAAGAAATTAAATAGTTAAATTGTAAAAAGAAAAGAATGTAATGAGATAGATCGGTCAGATGCCATTAGTTTTTATTTATTTATTTATTATTTTTTAATATACAATGGATACAACTCTAACCATTAATCAGCTTTTATTTTATTTATTTATTATTATTATTTTTACAATATATCTAACCAATTCATGGTTTATTATGTCATGTGAAAAAAAAAAAAAAGGTTTGACACATATATTTTTAATTTTGAAATAAATATTACTTTATTAAGTAATTTTAAACATTATCAACCTTGTAAGAAAATAATTGGATAAAAAATTGTTGAAGATAGAAACTACCAAGAAGCCTAATGCTATGTAGACTTAAGTTTGTGGAAAGAAGCAATTAAGAGTGAATTAGATTCACTAAATATGAATCAAACTTGGGACTTAGTAGATCTTCGTAAAGGAAGTAAACCAATTAGATGCAAAATAAATCTTTAAAAAGAAAATTAAACTTGATGGCTCAATTGAAAGGTAGTAGGGTATACATAAAAACAAGGTATTAACTACTTTGACACGTATTCTTTTGTTACTAAAATAGCCACAATTAGAGTCTTGATTACCCTAGTCGCCATTCATGATCTTTAAATACACCAAATGGATGTAAAAACGACCTTTCTTAATGGTGATCTAGAAGAGGAAATATACATGGTACAACCTGAAGGATATGCAGTTGCCAATCAAGAAAACAAAGTGTGCAAGCTTAAATTTTTTTTTTTTTTTTTTTTTTTTTTTATGGTCTTAAGCAAGCTCTCAAACAATGGTTTAAAAAATTTAATAATACGTTAGTAAATAACAATTTCAAGGTGAATTCCTCTGATACCTGTGTTTACTTAAAGTTGTCTGGAATTGAATATGTGATTATATGTTTGTACGTTGATAATATGTTTATCTTTGGAACAAATATAGATGTAATCAATAATACCAAGTTACTATTATTGTCACATTTTAAAATGAAAGATTTAGGAGAAGTTGACGTAATACTTGGTGTTAAGATAAGAAAAACTGAGAATGGGTTCTCTTTGTGTCAATCACACTACATAGAAGTTGATGTTTTATTGATGGTTTTATGTTATGAGTGTCAACAAAACAAAAAAATTGTGTGCCAACAAAGCCCAAATTCATAGTAGTCATAATTTAAAATAATGGTCATCAGAGTTGATAGCATGACACTATCGGAGGTTGTAGGAGTTGGCAGCCAACAATGGTGGTTAAATGTTGCTAGAGTTGACCGCATGCAGTGGTTGTTGGAGGTAGCTGTTAGAGATGGTCGCCGGAGTTGGTCGATGGAGGTGGTTGTCGAAGTTGGTCATAGAAGCTGGTTGTTGGAGTTGAACAACATAGCATCGACGGTGATGAGGGCTAAGAATGTTCTAGTTCACTTGTCTTTTTAATTCAAATACAATTTTAATCATATATGAATTGTAATTTTGTATTTAAATTAAAAGATCATTAAACTTTAAAAAAGACAATATAATAAATATTGATCCTCAAATTATTTTCCAATCTTGTCAAAATGGGGATCAAAATAGAAGAAAATCCAAAAGTATTAAAATCACAAAGGTATTTTGACATATAAATATTTATGTTTTTTTTTTTTTTTTTTTTTTTTTCCTTCTTGCCGTTCAAACTCAAAACAAAATTTGATTCAAAGAAAGAGAGAGCATTTAGGTTGATGGTCATCATAACAAATGAACAGCTAACCGAAAAGATTGACACATTCCATTAATCTCTCTCTCTCTTATTATTATTATTATTATTTATGTATTTATTTGTTTATTTAAATAAAAAATATATATATACCGACACTTTCAACAATAATGGTCAATATTATACTTCCTGCTACAAAATATTTACAAATGTATACTAAATTTACACTTTGTTTTCTATGAGAGAGATGAGTATAAATTTTATTGTTTTTATACATCAATATTGGACTCATCAATCAAATATATAACTCAATTAATTAACATATGTATACATCACTTGATATTATTTATTTATTTTTATAAAGATATTAAATTATAATAAAAATATAATAGTTAAGGTCAAGACACAATAATTAAAATACAACCAAAAGAATTAAGAAAAAAATAAAAACAAAAATAGCTAATCAAATACACAAAAGAAAAGACACACCCAACTCAAGAAAAAGGGTTCAAGGAGACGAGTCCACTTGAGTCCCCTCAATAGAAGCCTCAAGCCATTGAGAACAATAAAAGAAAAACTTTAGACTGTACAACCTAACTAACCACTTGGGATAGACGTAAAGTAGCTCTATAAATTCAAAGATCATGCTCATGCCAAATATAATAAATAACAACACACCAAGCAACTCTTTATACCTTGTACTTCAAACAATTATATGCACTAAAGTGACAAATTCAATTGATTTTTGTATCCTAATAAACAATCCTAAGAGAACATCTTCCACAGAAGAGTATGTCTCTCAAATAATTTATCTAAAAGGGCAATCCAATAATAATTTGTCTGTAATCCTAACTCTATTAGTGCACATAATAAATAAATATAATAATAAATATTAGGGTTGCTTAATTTTTTTTAGAAAGTACAAATGGATGATACTGTTTTTTTTTTTAAAAAAAAACAAAATTATTATTATTATTTTGGTATTTGAATGATGCATTGAAAATACCGATATCAAGCCTTTGGTAAAGTTGTTATATCGAGGTGTCCATGAATACTTTAATCTTTTGGCAAAAGAGCATTGCGAGTATTTCATATTCTAAGAAACTTTTTTTTTTCTTTTTTAATATCTGTTGTATAATATAGAACAGATATATAAGTTATGTTAAATAATTACAAGTAGTTCTAAACTTTTATAATTTAAAAACAAGTATAGTTGAGCTTGTGTTAGCGATCAATAAGTCTATGCTTTGAATTTCCTTAATTACTGTCATTGTTGAAAAAAGTTACTGAAATTTTAAATTTGTGTCCAATGGACTTTTCCAATTTAAAATTATCAAATATGTCTATGAATTTTTAATTTTTTTTATCTCATAAGTCAATAACATATTTAACAATTTTTTAAAACTAACGAATCTATTAGATGTAATATTAAAATTTGTGTCTAATATAACATTAAACCGAACCGTTAATCTTGTGCTCAATAGGTTTGTGAGTTTAAAAAATTTTTAATTGTAAATTTAGTCCATTAGTTAATTTGACAATTGTATTTTATTTGACCCTTGAACTTTCAAAATTACATGTTTAATTCCTGAACTTTTGAATTTTTATATACGGATCTACTCAATAAAAAATTGAGAGCTCAAGGTTCCATTAAACATGAAATTCAAACTTATATCAAATGTATCAATTGATTTTTAAAAATTTTTTAATTTGAAATAGGACTTATTAGATACAAAATTGAAAATTCAAATATTTATTGAACACAACTAAAAGTTTAGAAACCTACGAAGGCACTTACTTTCGAAAGTGAAATTTCAAAGTTGAGAAACTCAAGTTATAATATAACTTTTTAAAAATTGTTGAGGATACAAAATTAAAAGTTTGATAATTTATTAGATACAAATTGAAAAGTTTAGAGATTTACTAGACACAAAAGAGTTTAGGAATGTATCATAAATTTTAATTTATTAAAGTTGAAAGATGTATTTGACACAAACACAAACATGTAATTAAACTCATAAATTAAAAAGAAATAATAATAATAATAATAATAAAAATAAAAGAAAATAGATGGAAAAGGGAAAGAAGATTAAGGGCATGTTTGGTCCATAAGTAGGAGTTTTGAGGTTTCTTGTTTGGGTCAATGAATTTTTTAATTCACTAAAAAATTAAAATTGAAGGAATATATAATTAGTCATTTTTCACATCAAAGTGAGAGATGGGAAATCACCTACACAAGAAAGCCACACCGTTTCTCTTTTATTATTATTATTTTTGACATGCAATCACAAGTTGAGTCTCAACCATTCATTCTAAAACAAGCTTCCAAGTTTCAAATATTATATTTGATTTGTTCTCTCCAAAACTCGACTCGTACTTTTTTTGTAATTACCACTTCTATATCTTCCGTTGTTATTATTATTATTATTATTATTTATCTTTTTTTTTTTATGGTTTGATTAGTGATTAATCAATATATTTAATTATTACTTCTACATGCAACATTTCTTTTTTTTTAAAAAAAGAACAAAATACAAAATTAAAATTTAAAAGAAATCATCAAATGTTCTTTTGATTTTTAAAAAACAAAAAAAAAAAAAAAACAATTATTCAACATGTTTTTGGTTTTTAATTTTTAAAAAACAAAAAACTGTCATCAAAATATGTATAGTTTTTAAAACAAAAGCAGAAAACCAGAAATCAAAACTAAAAATTGAAATGTTATCAAACCAGCCTAGATTTTCAAGTTTGTTTTATTTGTTTAAGTTGTTCCATCAATGTCTCAACTTTTCATAATACAGGTCTATTTTAGTCTCTAACTTTTTTAAAAAAATAAATAACAAATCTTTTCGATTTTCCTATATTATTTTCCCTCCCATATCCCCTTGATAAATAATAGAAAAATTGTCAAAATTAATCCCAAAAGTTCTCATCTCTTAGAACTAGCACATTTTTAAAAAATTCCTTAAAATAGTTTTTCTCGAATCATTTTGGTAGAGATCGACCAACAAGATTTAAATAAAATTTTAACTTTTACATCCTATCAAATGTTTTAGACTTTTTCGGTAAAATCTCATACATGATTAATACTAAGGTTCTACATATTTGGACTTTTTTGGGGAAATCTTGCACATGATTAATACCGAGGTTCTATACATTTCCTAAATCATACTTAATTCTGTGAGATTTTATTGAGAGAACCCAAAACAATTGATAAATAGAAAAGTTAATTCTTTTATCAAAATCTTAGTGGTCAATCTCTGTTGAGATGGACCGAGATTCAACAAATTTTAAAAAATGGTACTAATTTTGAAAGATGGAAACTTAATGGGTTATTTATGAACAATTTCTCCAAATAATATTTATCTATAAATTTTATATGGCCTGAAATCATGCTAATGTTAACATGTTGGTGATTCATTTGTTAAAAACAAAACAAATGTAAGAATCAAAATAATTAGTTTATGAAATTAAAAAAATTAAAGTATAAAAAATTTGATTTTTTTTTTCTTTATTCTTTTTTTCCTTTTTAGTTTAATAAGATATGAGGTAGAGATTAGAGTGTTTTTAAAATTTTAGGTAAATACAAACGCTTTATTAAACATATAGTTGGATTGAGAAATGAGAAGTACATATGGAGTTGAGAAAAGAGGCAATACAATGTGATTCCACTTGTCATATTATAATGCATATCGTAACTCATAAGTTAGTAAATTCAAAAGGCTGTGGCTGTGGGTGCGGCTATGTCCTAATGTTTATTTATTTATATAATTACCCACCGCCCTCTCTCAGTCCTTTTGTTTCTTTTTATGCAAATGGGTTCCTCATGTCTCTACTTCATATCCTCATGTGACTTATTATGTCCTTCATCTCATTCCACATGATCACAAACAAACACACTTAACTTTAATTTTAACACAAATCACCTCACACTAACTCCCAATTCCAACTTCCGACTTTTCTTTGCTAAACTTACCCAATATTATTCAAACGCAATGCAATTAGTATGAAGCAAATGTGAAACAAGTTAGTTCCAAAGGATATAGAAACAACAAATGTGAAAAGTCAAAAAAAAAAAAAAAAAAAAAAAAAAAAAAAAAAAAACTAGGATGATGACTCAAAGGTGGAGTCATTAGAAATGCCTTTGAAGAATCTTGTAGATGAATCCCTTTCTCATATTGATATCAACCCTAGAAAGATCATTGTGCTAAAGATATTGCAAATTTCTCAATACTCTGTATTCATGAAATTGAAGTTCAAGTCAGGCTAACAAGCTTTCAGCGATCTGAATTGACCAGATAGATATTCAGGATCATTCAACTTGGACTCAACAATAGCTAGTTAGCTTTGAAGTTCCTCCATCTTTGACTCAGTTTCAAACAGAACACCTTGTAAGTCCACTAATTGGGATTGATCCATTTTCTAGTTGAAGTAGCAACTCGGAATTGGCAAAATAAAGACTTTACAATTGTTTATATTCCGTCATGTAGATGAAGTGTTTGTGGATACAGTTGAGCTTGCAAGACATCCAGTGAGCAACCATAACCCGGTTAATGTAACCCTGTGCATCTTACATAAGTCATAGTTGTGGGTTAGCCCGACCCTGAGGGTGTACCCGGTGTGCTGATTTATATAGAGAAGGTTACCACAAATACAATAGTTGGATCACAGTTGGAGGAGGGCTTTGCCTTTCCATTAGTGTAGAAGTAGGTACCAAAAGATGCTTGTGAAGGGATGCAGCTGACTCCAAGCATGATAAAGAAACATGAAGGCGTTGGCACTAAGATGGACATTTTTTTTTCCAAGGGATGTGCTTTTAGTAATGAGCATTTTTAAAAGTGCATCACTGCAGCCTGTTAAGGAAGATGGTTGGTCTATAAGTGTAAAATCTGACGACCTAGTAGGTTGTTGAGCTTCAAGCTTATGTTCTCACTGCAAAAGAGCAATACGCTGATAAGAAGCACTATCTAGGTGCATTGACGAACATGTTCTTAAGAACCTTGGTGAAGGTCGTAGCAAATCTTAGTAAGATAAGAATCACCAACCTGGGATAAGCTTTTTATCAACAAATGCTTGTTGAGTTATAGATAACGAGTGCTTCTGAAAGTGAAACTACAGTATAATAGAAAACAATAATAATAACAGAGGATTTTGGTCGCCTTTTTTATTTGAAATGAAAATGCAGAGAGCATGTCTCATATTCCAATGAGTGAGTAAAAGCCACAAGTCTAGTAAGATGAGAAAAGAGAACATATCCCACGTCTGAAATTTAGCTGAGATTGAGGAAGCCAAGTCTTGATGTCCCAGATGGACAAGCTACTCGCCACTAGCAAAGAACCAATCGAGTTACCAATTCTTGGTAGGTGATGAAGCTTTACGATGACTTTAAGTTGATGGCAAAAGTTGATGTAATAAGTCATGTCAACCTCAAGATGCCTCTTTAGCAAAAGACATAAAGTCTCAAACAACAATATGACAAGAGTTGGTGAATCGGTCTCATAGGATGCGACATCCAAAACAGGAACTCCATCCAGTAGGCACAATTTGAGCAAGAATAAAGTTCACATATGCTAAAAAAAACTCTTGAACAAGAAGAGTGGAAAAAGACTTTGAACTCGTAGAGGTTATAAAAGTTTTTCCAAAGTTGACAAAAACTCCTAGAAAAGAGATTTGAAAATAAATTAAAAAGAACATGACTGGTTTTTTTGTCTAAAAAATGGAAATTTTTTGTAACGGGTCGGAGCTTTGTGGAGAAGAAATCAAACCATCCATATATATATATACCAACACAATTTTATAACCAAAATACTTTCCCTACTAATTGTTGTCCACCATTCAATTTTAGACGTACCAAGTGTTTATATTTTTTTCTCTTAAAAAGAAAAAAGGGTTTGAAGGATGAATAACTATAAAATAGGAGAGAAGATGAAACCTGTCCCACTTTTTGAAAACAATATTTTTGACATCAAGTTCGAGTGAAATTACCAATATGAACTTGCGCACGCAGAAAATCTCGTCTGACTCTCGCTTTCGCTCTCCTCTTGCTTCCCTTCCTTTCATCACTCGCTCTCTCTTCGTCAGCTCGCTTCCTCTCTTGCCCATCCCGCTCTCATTTCACTCTCCCTCAGCTCTTACTCTTTTCCTTTCAACACTCGCTCTCTCTTCGTCAGGTCACTTCCTCCGTTGCCCATCTCGCTCTCGCTCTATCTCTATCTTTCTCACTCTAGCTTTGGTCGCGCAATGTTGGTCAGAGTTGCAGGGTCACAAAGAAGCTCTCACTCTTTCTCTCGCACATCGTAGGTCGGCGCTAGTCACACATCATTGGTTGGACATGCAAGGCGAAGCTAGTCATGCATCGTTGCTTGAAGCTACATGGTTGCAAGGAAGAAGAAATTTTTTTGCCAAAGTTGCAATTGAAGAAGCAAAAGGTCTGTGACGTAGCAAAAGATCTTTTCGACATTTTTTTTCAGCTAGGTCATTGCCATTTTGGGCCTTTAAAAAAGTTTTTTGTGCAATTATTCCAGAAAAAAAAAAATCTCCTCTCTTTCATTCTCTATAACAGGCAAAATTTTAGAATTGGGTTATAGAAAAAATCAAAATAGCAAGTAAATATGGTCCATTTATCAATCTTGCAGTTAGAGGATCAATATTGCTTTCCTAGTCCATTATCAAAAAAGAAAGAAAGAAAAAACCAAGAGTGATTTTTCCAACACTCGTAAGTTACAAAATTGCCTGATTATTGTAATTTTTCTTGAAGTACAACTTTAATGAGCTGAGAAAACAGCAATGTGAATACAATTGAAAAATCCATTGCTATGTCAATATATTTGTAAATAGGAGAGTTTGACATCGGTATTAAAGATTAATTGATATCTCGATATCATTAGCAATTACACATAACACATAATAAAAAAACTTATCTATTAATCCCAAGACATGAATGTGCATACTAATAGCAAGATCTATTTACCTAATTTGGAAGTAAAATTGAAATACCCATATCAATATATTTTACACTGCTCTGACCAGAGTGATGACTTTCCCCAGAGGCCTAAAAAAGGCTACCCATCAGGTCTTCCAACCCTTGGGGCTCTTAATTGTTATTATGTTGACACCATGGAATACAAACTGCATTTTTTCTTTTTTTTTTTTTCTTTGGGTTAAAAAGGTTTTGCTGCTGCTTCGATCATCTTCTTAACTCTTGTCAGTTTTTCTATCTCCTTCAGAGCCTGTTGCATATCCCAATATAATAAATCATCTGGAGCATTGTAACTTTGTGCATCCCAGGAGTTTTAACATTTTAAGACTAATAATGCCAAAATAATCTTATGATTAAGAAATTGTAGGTTAGATTACAAGTTTGTCTTTGAACTTTCAAGTTTGTTACTATTTGATCTTTGAAATGTCTAAAAAGTCTTTTAAACTTTTGTGTCTAATAAAGTCTCTAAATTTTCAATAGGTCATTGATCTATTTAGACCTACCAAACACAAAATTAAAAGTAGAGTCTATAGCGATTTGATATCTGATAGGTCAATTACTTATCAGAAACTTTGGATGTGTCAATGACGTAGACGACACAAAATTGAAAGTTTGGAAACTAAACTTGTAATTTAGCCTATATATTTATATAGAATTGGAGGGTAAAATTTGTTCCTTTGTCGTGAAAAAGTATAAATAACAAAAGGGTACACACCTCCAAAGCCATGTCCTCGGTAGTGACGGCATTGAAGTCATCGTATCCTAATTTACTTGCAAGTTCTGTAAGGCAAGGAAAGGAAGTGTTAGAAGCCAGAATAAGCATGAAAAACCTGGAATATTGCAAGTGCAGGAAGGATCGGGATCACATACTTTGGAGTGATATTGAAGCATCAGCCGTGGCATAGCCGTCTTTTATTTTTTGATAGAGGGAAGTTATTTGACCCAGCACCTGCGTTATACACAAGAATAGCCAAAGGAATGAAGATTGTCTATGGATTCAGTCAATTCAACGAGAAAGGTAGATAGAAATGAAATTATTCTTCTATTCAAATTCATAAACTTGTAAATAGCAATTTCAAGTGCAAGATAAATCTTTACATTAGAGAACCACTAAAAGTTTTAATTCTCAAAATCGGGTTTAAAAGAAGTTCAAAACTATGTTGAAAACCACATTCAAGTTCAAACAAACTGAAACCGTTATTACCTCAGAATAAGATCCAGAAGTAGATATATCAAATATTGGACGTTGGCTTCGATCTTCAGCAAATTCCTCTGCTATCATCTGTAGGGGTAAATCAATCCACAATGTTATGCCATGCCTCAAAAGCGCCCTGCATGTAAAATGATATCCAAGAGCAACGTGAGCATTAAAAATTTGAAAATTGACTTAGATAACTAGGCGGTGAATTTTCCATGACGAATGTGTACACGAAACCCGTAAAAGTTAAGCATTGAACATTCATACAGATTAGTAGAGCTCTGAACGGCACCATTTCCAGCGCATACAACTAGTCGACCCATAGAAGATAGTTGTTTTAACACTTCAGTCTGCAACAAAATGGCATGCCAAGTAACTGTGACTGTTACTATTATTTATAGAACATTTAACAAAACATGTATTGTCAAACATTGCCCGAGGACATTCAATAAGAGTTCTCAGGTACATGAGCCTTATTGTTTTCATAGGGTCCATCACGAATAAGTAAAAAACTCATTCACCAAGTAACTGATGATGAAAAAAGAATCTAGAAAATGGAGTTAAAAAGGTGCTACTAAAGTGCCAGTTTTAACTAAATAACTTCAGAGCAATATTAACAAAGCATAACCTACCTCAGATGCCCGAAAACCATTTTCATCACGTTGCTTATAAAGTTTGGCAGCAGCCTCACCACCACTAGCTTCCACAACTAAACTATCACTATATGCATTTGCCATTTGGAATTAGCAAAGAAAGGAGAACAATACCACACACCAAGACAGAAAAAGTACCTCTACAAGTACCTGTCAAAGTAATAGTATCTCAAAACATCAGCCAGGAATTTCCCCAACTTAATTTTTATGGAGCTGTTGATCCCTTCAAGTAAAATTTTTTCATATATTAGTTTGTTAAGAATGTAAATTGCCCCAAAATAGAAGATCAGTGCTTACCCACGAGAAAGATGGAAGTTCCTTTCAATTCAGGACCCACATCCATTGCTTTCTTCTGAATTCAAACTGAACAGTGTAAATAAACACTTCAAGCTACAAGAAAAAAGAAGCCAACTTGAACCAATCTAAATGCACCGCCACGATTCACAACACAAGCTTAAATAGAGCAAAAATAAGTACAAAATGGATTCTCTGAGGTTTAAAACTTAGGTTTCTTCCATTCTTTCAGTTCACTAAAATATAGAAACTTGAGGCTACAGAAACAACATCTAACCTTCACTTCAAGAGATAGATCATCGACAGTGACCTTCGCCTCCACATCTAAGAAAGGCCAACATGAATATCACTGAGTAAAGAGAGATGAAACTGAAACTCGACAATTCATCCTTTAGATTCTTACTCTTAAATAGATTTTAATTAGCTGAATTAGATTTCAATTTAACTCCACTCTCCAACTTAAGGCAAGCGTGTTTAACCGAATTACACAAATGTTTTCTGCAGCATTGACCTTCAAATTAATCTAATTAAGGCTCTATACCACCGGTCAATCTCGATTTTAAACTATACAGCATCCATGATTTACAAGAAAATAGCACCATGACCAAGTGACTCCAATTCTAAGTGAAGTGACCTTAAAACTGCACTATACGGAAGAAAAAACCTCATGCATAAACCAAAACAACTGGAGTAAAATTCATTATTGAAAATCCAAAAGCCAGAAAACACATGGTCGTGAGAAAAATGCAAGATTACAAAGTAACTCGGAGAAAAATGGATACAAAACTTGAACTCACTGAATGAAGTTCCGTCTGAAACTAAGCAAGTCGATGGCAGAGATCTGCGGCGTCGAATAGCAGAAGATTGCATAAATGGTCGACAAATATGAAGTGGAAGGCTGTGATTACGACGAAGAGAAGGCGGCAGGGACAAGGAGAAGCTCGAATTCAGAGCCATTGCTTCAATTTTGGGCAAGTGGATATTGAATTGGAAATCAGTTAGTGAAGAAACAGTGGTGTTCATCGCCATGAGAAGATCTCTCGGGACAGGAAACGCTTCACAGAAAAGCACTTTATCCTTCCCCTTGGGGTCGCCAAGTCTATTTCATTTTCCGCATTAATTATTTTGGTTAAATTATTAAAAATACTCCAAAATTCTGTGATTTCAATTATAAGTTTCATTTTAATCTTTTGAGTTTGATTTTATTTTTATTTTTTGATCTTTCAAGAATTTTACCGTTTGAGTTCATTAGATGAAAGAGTTAGAGTGTTTGACCAACCAAATTTTCTTTCATATTTTTAGAAGTATGTATTTGGTATTCCGCGTTTTGGATTCTATGATCTAAATCATGCAAATTCAACTAACAACTTTTTATTGTATCCAAATTTTGAATTTTAAATAGGAAAATTATCTTAAATGACAAAACTGCTAAAAATATTTACAACTAACAGCAAAATACACAGTTTATTTGCGATAGATCGTGATAGACTACTATGTGTGTCTATCGTGACACATATAATAGTCTATCGCGGTCTATTGCAGATAGGTGAAATTTTGCTATATTTAAAAATTGCTCTTTTAAATATGAAAATGCAGAATTATATTAATACAGAGACAAATTTTGAATTTTAAATTTGAAAATGTAGAATTATATTAATATAGAGATAAAAACATTTAGAAATATAATATGTCATATTATAAAGGGCTATTTACAAATCATTGATAGACACAGATAGTAGTCTATCGCGGTCTATCATAGATAGACGGCAATATTTTGCTATTATTTGTAAATATTTTCAACAGTTTTGTCATTTAAAATAATTTCCCTATTATAAACTCAATTAATCTTTTAAAAATTAAAATATGTATTATGTAATGTATTATAAATTAGGGTTATTTTCAAATAAGCAAAGTCAACCAAATTCTTTACAAATATAAAAAAAATTTACTATCTTTCAGCGATGTATTGTAAATGGTTTGATGTATTGTAGACAAGTCATTGGACACAGAAGTATTGACGTCAATCTCATTTTAAATGTATGCATCATACTCAGATATCGCACCTGACGATGTGTCAGATGAGATGTTGCTAACAAGAGCTTTAACTATTGGGATTTGTGCCCTAAAGCCTTGTAATTGATTAGTTAATTAATTTAATTATTAATTATTAATTATGCAATATTAATTTATCCATTAACGGAAAAATCCAAGGTTATTGCATGAAGTCTTGAACATGTATGTAGTTGACATACAGGTGGATCATGTTTAAGAAATAACCTAAAGATCTATAGTATATGGATAAGGTTGGGTGTCTTATCTTGGTGACACTATGGCTATGACCCACTTTGTAATAGTTACAAATGGTTTGATTCAAACCGTTCATGTAGAGACATGTGAGTGGGGGTATCCTATATAAAGAGTTTGTATAAGATCGGACCGCGAAATATTTAATCTCTCTTTGTAAATCCATTAGTTGATGAGATTAATATTTCATAGGATGATCATGTGTGACTCGATCTTAATCCTAAGTGACTTATGAACTTCTGTCTGTGAGGTCGATTCTTTGATTTGCATGGGTGAGAATGGCCCGAGTTGCCGACTAATAAGCCTACCATTTTAGGGATTTGACTAAATGGGGAGCTGGGAATATAACTTAAGATGGAATTCACTCCTTCCTAGATAGGGTAAGTAGATGAGTAGTTCCCTTAAATGCTTATTTTTGGTCTTGAACAAGGGGCCCCACCCTCTCACTGGCCCAAGAAGAACTTAGTTTATGGCTAGATCATAAACAAATTGTTCATTAGAGAAATCAGTGGTACTTAAGGATAAGAGGTAATTATAGGGGTAGAAAGGACATTTGACCTAGCTGTAATTATGAAAAACTCGTGAAGGATCGACTTGCTTATACTGATTATATCTATGGACACAACTTGCCCTACAGTGCATAAGAGTTCAACTATGGGTCTATAGTGGTTTGCCCTGTAGTTCATGAATGGAGATTAATTTAATTTAAGAGTTTAATTAATTAACCTTGGATCATTTGAGCTTATAATATGTAGGTCCATAAGGTCCCATTGCTAGCTCACCACGGACCAACAAGGATCAACTATGTTAAAAGAAAATTTTGAAATGTTCAAATTTATGAGGAAAAATATTAATTGTATTGGATACAGTTAATTACATGATTTATTATAAAGTTTATTTGAATAAGATTTAAGTTATAACTTTATAATATGGAGAATCAATTTATTTGAATATGATTTAAATAATTAATTATTTATTTGGATGAAATCCATATAAATAAATAGATGGAGAATTAATTAATTAATTTGAATTGGATTCAAATAATTAATTATTTAATTTATATAAGATCCAAATTAAAGATTCTGCAAAAAATAAATATTTAAATGAGATTTAAATATTTTAAACCATTTAATATGAGATAATATTTGGATAGATATTTATTAATATTAGATATTATTAAATATTTAATTTAAAATCTTTACAGAGAAGTTATTCTAATAAGATTAGAAGTAAGTCATAGAGTTCTATAAATAAGGCCCTTGGGAGCTTTCATAAAACACACACTCTCTACAAGAATAATCTCTATGATTACTCTAAAACTCTCCCTTTAGAAATTCTCCCAATTTTCTTAGAAAAGTTCTAAGTTCTAAGAAAATTCTTCTTCCCATTCCCTCTATTCTTTCAAGAAGCGGTTCCCACAAATCGGATCCTTGCCAGAGTCGTAGCAAGGAAGATCTCTTGAAAAAAGAAGAGTACAAGGAGAAGACTATCGGTTCGGTTCGAGGAGAAGATTGAAATTATAGATCGGCAAAGGTATGATGATGTTTAACCTTTTCTTTACTTTTTGTATTTTTAATTTTTTCAATAAATCAAAGAATGCGATCACACGCTTCCGTCGGGATTCAATTCCCTTCATTAACATCCGCCTTAGACTCACTTGAGTCTGTCTCATCATCTGATAATGTTAGAACATAACTTCTACTCTTTCTCTTGAGGAAAGCTGGACATTCTGCTTGAAAGTGACCAAAACCTTCACATTCTCTGCACCTGAGACCCTTTTCTTTTTTAGTATAGGAACTCACAGGCTTGTCACCATCCTTCCTATTATTAATTGCTTGGAATTGTTTAGGTCAGCATGGCTCTAACAAATTTCTTTCCAAAGCGTTTCAACAGTCTTTCCAACAAATTTCTTTCCAAAGCGTTTCAACACTTTATTGAATTGTTTAGAGAAAAGGGTTATAGATTTAGCCAAGGATTCGTCATATTCTTTATCTGAAGCTTCTTTGAGAGGTTCACCAACATATTGAAGAGCAATGCTTTCAAATTTATTCTCTGGTTTCCTGTTGAGAGATATTTCAAAGGTTAGTAGAGACCCAAACAACTCATCCACTTTCAGCAAAGCAATATCCTGTGCCTCTTCTATAGCAGTAACTTTCATATCAAACTTCTTTGATAGAGATCTGAGCACCTTGCGAACCAATCTTTCCTCCGAGATCTTTTCCCCAAGGGCAAACGATTCGTTGGCAATATCAAGTAGACAAGCATTGAACTCGGCAATAGATTCATTATCATTCATTTTCAAATTTTCAATTTTAAAAGTTAACAATTGGAGCCTTGACATTTTGATTTTGGAGGTTCCTTCATGGGCAGCAGATAAAATGTCCTAAGCTTCTTTTGCAGAAACACAAGTATTAATTAGCTGGAAGATATTTCGATCTACACCATTCAAAATGGCATTTAAGGCACGTGAGTTGCTTAAGGATGATTCATCTTCAGCTTCCATCCATTGTAACTTTGATGCGCACTTTTCGTGTTAACTGCAAGTGTACCGGTCAAGTTATAATATAAGATGGTTAAGTTCGAATATTGTTCCACTAAGGATCAAATTGTGAAGGTTAAAGTTACTTAACTATTCTAGAATTGAATCAATTTTATTTGAGGATTGGAGTTTAAGTTGTGATTTTGAAAAAATTAAAAAGGAAAGCAAGTAAATAAAAAACACAAGAGTCAAAGAGAGTTTCTAAGGTAAAGAATCCTTGTTTACTTCATCATGCAATATTCTAGGGTTCATGGATTTCATTGCAATTCTTATGCTTAAGTCTAGAAACATAAAGCCAAGTTATTTTCTCTAAAAAATAACCTTTTCTTGTGCAACTCAATTGATTACTAATTTCTTGAAACCAATACAAATTACATGGCATTAAGAATAGTCTTTAGCAACTTTCATCGTTAACCTAACTATTTTCATGAGAGATTAACAACAATTTTTTGTCATAGATCTAGTTAGACATACAAACTTTCAACCACACATCTAATCTAACATTCAAACTTGGCCATTCAACAAAAATTTAAGCACAATAACAAAGAAAAGCATAATCATTACAACAAAATCATGAATAGTCTACAATACTTCATAAACAATTCATCAAAACCCTAAAACTAAAGAGTTTAGCCACTCATAGCTTCAAGCAACATGTTCATAACAATATAAACAAAGAAAGAGTGTAAAGAAAGGAAAACTCTATTGAAAAGAGGCTCTTGATTGAGGAAGCATCATCAAGATGTCCTTGGTCTTCACGTCGGAACTCGAACAACACCACGACTCTCTCTCGAACTCTTTTCTCTCTTCCATGCAGCTAACTCACTCTTTGGACTATTTAATGAACTTTCTCTCAATTCTCTTCTTCTTGTGTTTCTTGATGGGCTGCTGGAAACCCTCCAATTTATAGAGTTGGCCGCCTAAAATTCTTTCCAAAAATGTAGAATTTTCAAATATAGAAAGATGGAGTCACAGCGCCGTAGAATAGCGCCGCTGCGCTGACCGTCATTAAAAGATTGTGCCGCTGCGCTGCGGTGCTGTGCGACATGATTTTCTACCCTCGTCGTGCCGCAGCGCCAAGGCAAAGCTGCTGCGCTGAAGTTGGAGCCCGCTCTTGGGAAAAAGCGCTGTAGCATTGCCCTGTTTTTGGCAGATTTGGATTTTTCTTCACTTTTTCACTGGATTCTGGCTCGATTTTGATCTTTTGGCTTTCACTTCTAATTTTCTTTATTTTGACCTGAAAACCACTAGCAAACACATGAAATCTAATATAAACTTCCTTAATTTGAGAGAATAGAAAGCACTTTTCAAGCGCTTTTCACCACCCCAAACTTAGAGATTTGCTAGTCTCAAGCAAAGAATAGAATCAAATAGAGGGAGTTTAGATGAAAAGTCTGCAATCGACTCATGTCTCAGAGAATAACATTTAGAGCTTAAGTAGAAACATGCAGGCATATCTATATTGGTATAATCATTCAAGGCCAAATCTTGCTATCTCCCATGTGTGTGTGTGCAGGCCTCATTCAATTTAAAATGCTAAAACTCAAATTGGGACTTAAGAAAGCTTCCTTAGTTTTCCCCTACTCTAGCTCATGCACCAATCTTCAAGCATCCACACATTTCTAGTGAGTAATATGTCTACTAAGGTACCATTCAATCATATATTTTTTCATGGGCCCTATTTTTACCTAGGGGTACTAGCTTTCACACATTCACTATAGGGACTCGTACCTAGTCAATTTCTAGGTGTCCTTACTGATCACAACAAATGCAACTCTTTTTACCCCCATCCATGCATACTCATTATAAGTTTAACATTTAAAAGGATAGACATGTAAAGCTCATATATATTTTTGTGTACACTTCTTTTTCTCAGAGGCATGTATATTATTTTCTTTTTCCTTAGTCTAAGATTACAAACTATCATGCATTTCCACTCTCTAACTGGTGAGGCCTTTCAGAGTGACAACCAAATACACCCAACTTAATCATTTTTTCAGTTAAAGATTCTAAATTAAAGTGGCTACATGCTCAATAATATGGGAGATGTTAAGAGGGACTTAAATGAATTTAACTCAAGATAATGCTATTCTATTTCCACAATAAGTCATCTATTATGCAAATTTAAATCTCATCATAGGCAATCAACATCAAGGCACACAACTAAAAACACATTCCAATTAACTTTAAAAGCTCCAAAATTTTCAAAATTTTTCAAAATTAACATGCATATTATCATTAATACCTTCACTAACATGCATACCAGGATAAGAAAACACACAACAGTATGAGAGACACCTCCCACCCCAAACTTAGAGTCATGCATTGTCCCCAATGCATAAGAGCATATAACAAAGAAAGAGCAAGCCTGGGAGCAAGCTGGAAAGAATGAATGACCTTATAATGACCTTTATTTAAATTTTATTCCAACTAATTAGATTTTCTATAGTGGGTTCGGTCTCCAATTTGCTGGGATGAAGTCGGTGAGCGAAAATTGTTGGGGTCGAAGTTAGTGCAGCTTACCAATAAGGCTATTCAGAAGATTAGGGCAAAAATGCAGACAGCTCAGAGCAGACAGAAAAGTTATGCCGATGTAAGACGGCGAGAGCAAGATCGTCGAGACGCCTGCGTGGGGCCATTGTTGACGCCCCTTGCATTCCAAACAATTGCAATTGTGGAGCGAATGGGTTTGGTGTAAGGAGTACTTTGTGTGATAAACCAAGATCTTAAGAGATAAAGCATATGTGTGACTCAAAGATTTATTGAAAAGAAAAAAAAAAGAAAAAAAAAGTAAAGAAAGCAATAAAATTGGGTTGCCTCCCAATAAGCACTTGGTTTAACATCTTCTAGCTAGACGAGGCTCGCGAGTCACGGCGGATCCCAAGGTGGTTTCTTCCTTCCATGCGTTGGATCGCCTTGAACGTTTAGTATTCGCCAACATTGACACTCACAAACATATTCATTAGCATTTAGTGAGTTAGTCAACAAATCATTATCACGTTGAACATCATCTTTTCTAATGTAGTGAAGAATCATTAAGGAGTCATTATTCTTAGATTTTACCGAACTCACCACTTCATTTTTAACATGCTTCTCCATGGTTTGTTCATAATTCATTATAGGTTTTGGAGGCATGCAAGAAAAACTAGGAGAATTATCACAACTAGAAACATGCTTCATAGGATTTTCTACTTTAACATCAAGCATGTCATTAGTCTTACCATTCAAAGAAGGCTCATCATGCACCAAATTCTTATTTGAAGAGAGAAGCGATGTTACCTTTGTGCTTGGCTCATGATGCTCATACCTTTCTACATCCGGATGCGTAGGGGATTTATAGATGTCAAATGTTACTTCCTCATTGTTAAGGCAAAATGTGAGCTTTCCGTCTTGCACATCGATGAGGGCCCTTCCGGTGGCTAAGAATGGTCTCCCAAGGATTATGGGGGACTTTGGCATCTTCCTCCATGTCTAATATCACAAAGTCTGCCGGGAAGATAAACTTGTCTACCTTGACCAAGACGTCCTCCACAATGACATAGGGATGAACAAATGATCGATCGGCCAAAAGCAAAGATATGGTAGTTGGTTGCACCTCTCCACCATTGAGCTTCCTAAACATGGATAAAGGCATTAAGTTAATAGAAGCTCCAAGATCACAGAGTGCTTTAGTAACCTTATTATTGCCTAAATGACAAGAGATAGAGAAACTCCCTAGATACTTTAGTTTTGGAGGCAATTTCCTTTATAGTGTCGCACTACATTCTTTGGTTAGTTCAACCATTTCATAGTCTCCATACCTTTTTTTCTTAGACAACACATCCTTCATGAACTTGGCATACTTAGGCATTTGTTCTAATGCCTCTGCAAAAGGAAGGTTAATTTCCAACTTTTTGAATATGTCTGAACTTAGAAAGTTGAGTATCAATCTTCTGCTTTTGAAATCTTTGAGGAAAAGGTAAAGTATTAGGAATAAAAGAAGTAGAGTTAGAAGTACTCCCTATGTTTGACTTTGATTTCTCATTTTCCTTAGATGCACTCTTTTTGTGGAACATCCTCTATGATGGTTTCATCCTCTTCTTGTGGAGGTTCATCATCTTCATCATTGATCAAGGAAGTGGACAGCTTTTTCCACGCCTCAAAGTCACGGCCTTGCATTCCTCCCTTGGGTTTCTCTCGGGGCAACTAGGGAACTTACCCTTTTGCATCGTTTGAAGGGAAGTGGCCATTTGACTAAGTTGGATCTCCATGTTTTGAAGTGCCTTACCTTGGCTTTGAATGGTGCATGTGATAAGTACTTGAAAAGTGCTTTCTATCCTCTCAAATTAATAGAGTTTATATTAGATTTCACTTGTTTGCTAGTGATTTTCAGGTTAAAATGAGGAAAATTAGAAGAAACGACTAAAAGATCAAAACCGAGCAAGAATACGGCGAAAAAGAACTGAAAAACTCAAAAGGGAAAATTTTGGGATAGTGCCGCGGCGCTGAAACCTAAACGCATCGTTATAGACGCATAGTAGCACTGCGGCGCCGAGATGGCGCTGCCACGACGCCTAAATTCGACGCAAACTTGTTGAACGCATGACAGCGTCGTGGCGCTTGGACGACGCTACTGCAGCGCTAATGCCCGAGAACAAAATTTCTGAACGCATCACAGCGTCACGGTGCTTAGACGGCGCTGCCGCGGCGCTAAAACCCGAGAGCAACAATTTTGGATGCAGCCGTAGCTCTGCGGCGTCAGCTTTCCTTAAATGAAAAATTGTTATTTTTGGTAAATTTTTGGGCGGCCAAACTCTATAAATTTGGGGGTTTCCAGCAGCCCAAATCATCAAAGAAAATCAAGAAATAAAATCAAGGAAGTTACAGACCTAAAAAGACACAAAAAGGATAGAATTAAGTGAGAGTTCAAAGAGTGAGTTAGTTGCAAGGAAGAGGAAAAGAGTTCGAGATAGTTTTGGTGCCCTTCGAATTCCGACGTGAGAGCCAAGGAGATCGTGACGGTGCTACCTCAATCAAGAGCCTCTTTTTAGTAGAGTTTCCCTTTCTATACACTCTTTCTTTGTTTTTTTGCTTAAACATGTTGCTTCAAGCTATGAGTGGCTAAACTCTTTAGTTTTAGGGTTTTGAGGATTTGTTTATGAATTTATGTGATCTTGTAGACTTTTATGGTTTTGTTGGAATGATTATGCTTTTCATTGTTATTGTGTTTAATTCTTGTGGATTGGCCATCTTCACATGTTAGGTTAGATGTATGATTGAGAGATTGTATGTTTAATTTGATCTATGACAACAACTAGCTCTCGCCATGAACCTCAATTTTCCAATCTTCCAACTCCACCAACTACCGAACCTTTTGCCCGCCCAACATCTCAACCGCAGGCAGAAGCAACTACCAGTACGCATCATCAAGAAGAACCATATCACTTGCGGCACGCCTCTGCTCCGCTGCCGTTTGTTGATTTAAATTTGGATGATTTGCTGTGGTACTTCGATGATGGGATCCTTCACCCCGTCATGGGAGACCTAGATGAAATTCGGCGCAAGGAGATGGAAAGTCTCCAGCGGCAAGAAGAGTTGGCTCAACAAGTTTCACAATTGGGTCAGCAAGTGACTTAGATGGCGCAGCAACAATTGGAGCTTCGGAGTTTTGTTCAACGCCAAGCTCGGCGTCAGGATGAACAATTCAGCACTTTGATGAATTATATTTATGAAGTATTCGTCAAACACATCCCAGCGCCAGTTATCCCTCCTTCCCTTCAGCAACCCCTTCAGTTCAACGATTCAAATCCTCCCCCTGCGGACAACAATGACAACGCCCGGGGGAGAACTTAAATTTGGGGTTGTTCTTTTGGGATTTTTCCCCTTCTTTTCTTACGTGTATTTCTTTGAATTTTTTGTAATTAGTACATTTGCATCAATGCCATATCTTCATGAATCTTTTGTTCTCTTTAGTTTGTACTTTCATTTATTTCTTGTCTTATTATTTTCTCTGCCTTGTTTTTGTTTATGCGTCCAACCTCCATGATGAAATTTATGCACTTCACCTGTAGACTTATTGAAATAAGAGGATCAACTCGCAAGCCTTAGGATATTACACTTGGTAAATTACTTCTAAGAATTAGTATGCGTTGCAAGTTTTGCCTCAAACCTCTTTTACAAAATTTTTTTAAGGCAATCTCATTACTCGATTTCAGCAATGAGGACCTTGCTGCCTTCAAATTTGGGGGTAAGAAAGGTTTAAGCCATGCGTTCAGAATTAAAAAAAAAAAAAAAAGTATTAATATATTTCTTTGGACAAACAACTCCGCTGACAACGCATAAAATTAGCCTGTTAAGAGTTGAGTTGAGAATGGCTCTTTAACACCCCATAATAAAAGGTGAGAGTCCAAGATCAGCGCAAAGTAAATAAACGGTACCACTGTCAACGCAACCAAAAAGGAACGCGATAAGTGCCGAGTTGTGAAAGGGTATTTACTCGATGTTGGCTGCCTCCATGCACCCCATCGTTGGTATGTCAAAACGAAGGTAGATAGCCCGGACCAACGCAAGTCCACTAAAAAAAAAAAAAAGAAAAAATTATTTTTGAAACTTTATGAATGAATGAACTCCAAGGCACATTACTAAAATGAGGACATCAGATTGGCTGGAAATGAGTAAGGGTATTTTTTAGGAATAAGCTTGCTGCATCTAAAAATTAGAAGTACTTTCAAAGCGTCGATTGAAAAAGAACTTGGTATGGTTATCTGATTGTTGATATAGTCAAGGATTAGAAGGCATGTTGAGAGGGTGCGCTTTTACTTAGACTTGGGCTGTAGAATTTAATAAATCTTCAAATAAATGTTCGAGGACAAACATTAACTCAAATTTGGGGGTGTGATAACTTGTAGAAATACAAGTTATTATAGTCACTATTTGATTTAATTAGAGTAACTTTGGAGCTAAACGCATGATTTTGGTAGTTGAATGATGAAAAATGTATCACCATGCGTTGGCACTATTTACAAAATAAAATACCTGAAAAACGATGAGCTTTTCTGTTCCTAACGCAGGGTTAAGAAGAAAAGAAGCGCAAACAACCAAGTACGAAAAGACGAAGCTGCTGCGAGAACAAGTGAAAACCCATGTGTCGAGCCTATGCGTTGAGACCATGCGTCGAGCCTAAGCATTGAGACCATGCGTCGAGAAAAAGTAAAAACAGACGCATGCTCAAACATCTGTCATGTCATTATGAAAAAGTACAACACCCTATCAGATCATGGCAGAACAAATAGACTGACAATCTGAAAAGTCTATGCAGCGTGGCTGAAATTTAATGCAAAGGTGTCAGGTCATTGATCTATCATGAGAGTAGTTAGGTTGACAATAAAAGTTGCTAAAGACTAAATGCCATGTAATTTTGTATTGGTTTTAAGAAATTAATAATCAATCAAGTTGCATGAGAAAAAGTTGTTTTTTAGAGAAAATAACTTGGAATTAAGTTTCTAGACTTAGGCATATGAATTACAATAAAATCCATGAAATCTATAATATTGCATGATGAAATAAACAAGGATTCATTACCCTAGAACTCTCTTTGACTCTTGTGTTTCTCACTTTAATGCTTTCCTTATTTGATTTGTATTTTCCATACTTAACAATTCCAATTCCAATCCTCAAATAAAATTGATTCAACTCTAGAATAGCTAAGTAACTTAAACCTTCACAATTTTATCTCCAGTGGAACGATATTCAGATTTAACCGTCTTATATTATAACTTGACCCGTACACTTGCGGTTAACACTCAAAGTGCGCATCAAGTTTTGGCGCCGTTGCTGGGGGATCCAAAGAACGGTTTTTGTTATTTAATATTTATTAGAATTGATAGATCTTAATTTGAGGTGTATATTATTTGGTCGTTATTTATTTTTATTTTTATTTTATTTTATTTTATATTTTTTTTCCTTTTTTATTTTATTTTATTTTTTATTTTTTCCCTTTTTTATTTGTTCTATTTTATTTTATTTTTTTGATTATTTTGTCGGTTCATGCCTCGAGATAATACTAATATTCTCCCTCTTGATCCCGAGATTGAAAAGACGTGTAGAAGAAACTTAAGGGTTCAACACAATCATATCGAGGAGATGGCGGAGGAGATACCAAAGGCAATTCGGAACTACTTCCAACCGACATTACCGGCAAATCAACCCGACATTATGAATGTACCCATCAATGTCAACAACTTTGAGTTGAAACCGGGGTTGATCCAATGGCTAGAGAGCTAGCCTTTAGAGGAAGAACCAATGAAGATCCTCACAAGCACTTGCGGTCTTTCTTAGAAATATGCGGGACGATAAAGATGAATGATGTTTCTAACAATGCAATTAAACTAAGACTTTTTCCTTTCTCTTTACAGGACCATGCTAAGAATTTGTTGGAAACCATACCTCCGGATAGCATCACCACGTGGGAGATCTTAGCTCAAGCTTTCTTGAACAAATATTTTCCACCGGCTAAATCTCAAAGACTAAGGATGGAGATTGGAACATTCCGCTAACTTGAGGATGAACAATTATATGAAGTTTGGGAGAGGTATAAGGATCTCTTGAGAAGGTGCCCTCAACATGGCTACCCGGATTGGTTGCAAATTCAATTCTTCTACAATGGATTGTCAAGCTCAACCAAATCCATACTAGATGCAACCGCCGGAGGGTCAATTTTTTCAAAGAATGCTCAAGAGGCCTATACCATACTAGAAGACTTGGCCATTACATCGTACAATTGGCCATGTGAACGGTCTTCTCCAATCATCCCAAAAGCCACCGGACGATATGAGATGGACGAGGTAAGTTCTCTAAAAGCTCAATTGGCTTCTCTTACGAATGCTTTATCTAAATTTTCTCAAGGAAGCCAAGTCCAAGCAAGTCCATCATCCATAGCTTCCCTTGTGGCCATGGCAAGTCAACAATGGACTAATGAGTTAGAAGTAGCCAATTATGTAGATATAGGACAATACTGAGGTCAACAACAACTTCCAACTCACTATCATCCCAACTTGAGGAATCATGAGAATTTTTCATATGTTAACAACAAGAATGTGTTGCAAGCACCTCAAGGATTCAATGGAGCGGGGAATGCAAAGACATCATCATTAGAGGACATAATGCTTGACTTTATCAAAGAGTCAAGATCAAGGACAACCACATTGGAGAATTCGGTCCAAGCAATTGCAAGCACCATTCAAAGCCAAGGTAAGATACTTCAAAACTTGGAGGTTCAACTTAGTCAAATGGCAACTTCCCTCCAAACAATGCCAAAGGGTAAGTTCCCTAGTTGTCCCGAGATAAACCCAAGGGAGGAGTGCAAGGTCGTGACTTTGAGGAGTGAAAAAAAGCTATCCACTCCCTTTGTCACACTCCTCCCCGAACTATCCTCCCGTAGCCCGAGACGGAGTGTGAGGACAGCAGCTACCGACTACCCTGTCACATAACCTACTGTCAAATTCGCCTAACTTTCAAATAAACCCTTCCTTGGACGGTAATACCATTAAGGCACTCTTGATAAACCTCGACTTCGATCGGCAACGGGAACTGTCATGCTACCTGAAAATGGAAAACATATAAAAAGGGTGAGCTACAGTTCAGTAAGTAACAGTTTTCTGAAAACATTTTACTTTAACTGTAAAATTGATCAAATCATTGTTTTATCATGTATACATATCTTTTTGGAACAAATAATCACAATCTCGTTCATTCAAAATACTTTTTCCCTAGTTGAGGCGGAGCAATGCTCAACGCTCCTCAACGTCGATTTTCCTTAGCTGTGTGGAGTAATCTCAACACATCAGCGTCGTATATACCTCTATGTGCACATAGGTTTTATATTTTGGGCCGCCCACAATGCCTTCTACGAGTCTCTGAGCATTGGGGTCCCATTTCGATATAACGGCTACCCTTTGGCCTTCTCCAAGTCCCTGAGCCTCGGGTGCCTTTTCAAGTTTAATATAACACAATACATATTTTGGAAACATTATATCAATAACTCATAAATTAACCGTTTCCAAATCTCACATCAACAACATGCTAAATTCAATTTCAAGCTTTAATATCAAACAACATGCTTTTCATACAAGTTCATTTCCAAATCTCTCTTGAAATCATATAACACCATGCCTTTTCAGCAAAATCATAAAAATATGCATCAAGCACTCACCATGCGTTTGATAATCTTATGGCAAGTAACCAACATACTCAAAACTTTTCAAATAAAAACGCATGCCTTTATTCACTAGGAACCCATAAATTCATATTCATTAAGAACTCATTTATATAAGGAAAAACGCAGGTGTTACTCACATGTACTTGCCAAAGAATAATTCCTCTTCCTTTCCTCTATTTTCTCTTCTCGAGCCTCTTGGACGCAGCGTTCTAATATCAAAAACGCAAGGCTCCATATTCCACTGTTAGCTCAGTTGGACGCAACCCTGCCCTCAACGCAAGGTTGGTAACTACCGCAAATCCTGTCATTCAACGCAAGGTTGCTTACTTCCGCAAGTGCATCCCAACTCTTCTTACTTCTCTTTCGGATGCGTCGCCCTCTCTTGGACGCAAGGTCCAACTTGAACGCATCATCTAACTTTGGACGCTGCGTTCACCTTGGACATTATGTTTGTCCTCAACGCAAGTCCGACCCCTTTTCGATGCAAGACAACTTCTTTTACATAACATAGCTAAGTTGTCAAAATATCTTCTCTTTTGGCCGCAGACTCCTACTACGGACGCAAAGATTCTTCCTTTCTGTCTTCTTTCTTCCCTTTCTCTCCAGAATTCTTCTTTTAGAGTCATCAGTCGCTCCTTTTCCCTCAAAGTTCTATTTATAGGGAGCTTGCCATCCAACTTCTCCTCTCCTTTTGCCACTTGTTTGCCACATGTCACGCTGCATGCTTAATTAACCATGTATTAGTCCAAGTGTCACCTTGCATGAAACACTTAACATGTCTTCAACACCTCCTATTGATAAGGTGTCAAATATATACAAAGCCACCTGGTCTTAATAAACTTATCTTATGCGTCCAACATTTCCAATGAACAACTTTTCATTCAACACACCGCCCTTATGCGTTTGTTAAGTTTCCTTTAAGGTTTGAACTTCACTACTCACTTTTCTAACTCTCAGCCAACTATACTACTGTCTTTGACGCATAGAGATAACTCTGTCTTCAACACATAGGGACCTCAACGCATGACAACCTTACCAACGGATGGTAAGCCGAGTACGTATCTTCCCCCGCCAACGCAGCGACTACTTCAGCTCACAACAACTATTTGTGATCACCTTCAACGCATAGCCGTACTATTATAAATCAGTGCTTACACAATGCCACTAAGCGTCAATGACAACAAATCCTTCTCAAGCTTTTCCTCTATGCGTTGGTCCTGTTGCGTTCACCTTCATCCCGCGTCCATGACCATCTTCCTATCCTTGGACATTCCTTGATTATTCCCAAGGTTATTCTTTTAACCTTATTCCTTGCACTTAAACTATTTCTCTTAAAGATAGATTAGCATGTGTCCACCACATGCTCCAGTTTTATGTTTACTTTACAACCTTTTCCAACACTTATGAACATTCCTTGCTATAAATCTATGCGTTACTCAATTTGCTATAGTATTCTATCTTTCCGAGACTTAGATCTCTTTCAACACTTCACAACATAACTTTATTCCTTTCTTGCTTAAGCGTCTTACCATCGCCAATGCGTACATCTTCTCTTATGCGTTTCACTTCTTTCCCTTCTCGGTTTACTTCCATGCGTCCACCCATACCATGTGTTACCTTAGTTCTGACCATGCGTCCAACATGGTCATTTACTTCTTTTCTTCATAAACTCTTCAACGCATCAGTTTCCTAAAAGTAGGGTGTGACACCCTTGATCAATGATGAAGATGACGAGCTTCCACAAGAAGAAGATGAAGCTATCATAGAGGATATTCAACAAAAAGAGAGAGCATCTAAGGAAAAGGAGAAATCAAAGTCCAACATAGGGAGTACTTCTAACTCTACTTCTTCTATCCCTAATACTTTACCTTTTCCTCAAAAATTCCAAAAGAAAAAGATTGATGCTCAATTTTCAAAATTCTTAGACATATTCAAAAAGTTAGAAATTAACCTTCCTTTTGCAAAGGCATTAGAACAAATGCCTAAGTATGCCAAGTTCATGAAGGATGTATTGTCTAAGAAGAAAAGGTATGAAGATTATGAAATGGTTGCGCTAACCGAAGAATGTAGTGCAGCACTACAAAAGAAATTGCCTCCAAAACTAAAGGATCCAGGGAGTTTCTCTATCCCTTTTTGTCATTTAGGTAACAATAAAGTTACTAAAGCACTTTGTGATCTTGGAGCTTCCATTAATTTAATGCCTTTATCCATGTTTAGGAAGCTCAATGGAGGAGAGGTGCAACCAACTACCATATCTTTGCTTTTGGCCGATCGATCATTTGTTCATCCCTACGGCATTATGGAGGACGTCTTGGTTAAGGTAGATAAGTTTATCTTCCCGGCGGACTTTGTGATATTAGACATGGAGGAAGATGCCAAAGTCCCCATAATCCTTGGGAGACCATTCTTGGCCACCGAAAGGGCTCTCATCGATGTGCAAGATGGAAAGCTCACATTCCGCCTTAACGATGAGGAGGTAACATTCGACATTTATAAAACCCTTAAGCATCCGGATGTAGAAAGGTATGAGCATCATGAGCCAAGCACAAAGGTAACATCACCTCTTTCTTCAAATAAAAACTCTATGCATGATAAGCCTTCTTTGAATGGTAAGACTAATAGCATGCTTGATGTTAAAGTAGAAAATAATAAAAAGCATGTTTCTAGTTGTGATAATTCTCCTAGTTCTTCTTGCATGCCTCCCAAACCTATAATGAATTATGAACAAATTATGGAGAAGCATGATAAAAATGAAGTGGTGAGTCCGGTAAAATCTAAGCATGATGATTCTTTAATAAGTGTTGACCAAATTAGAAACGATGATGTTCAACTTGATAATGATTCATTGACTAACTCACTAAATGCTAATGAATATGTTTGTGAGTGTCAATGTAGGCAAATACTAAAAGATGTAGCTGATCCAAAGCATGAAAGGAAGAAACCACCTTGGGATCCACCGTAATTCGTGAGCCCCGTCTAGCTAGAAGACGTTAAACCAAGCGCTTATTGGGAGGCAACCCAATTTTATTGCTTTCTTTACTTTTCTTTTTATTTTATTTTCAATAAATCTTGGAGTCACTCATATGCTTTATCTCTTAGGAACTTGGTTTATCACACAAAGTACTCCTTACACCAAGCCTGTTTGGTGGCTTCTCGCTTGCTCCTAGGCTTGTTCCTTCTTTGTTAGATGCTCTTATACATTGGGGACAATGCATGATTCTAAGTTTGGGGTGGGAGGTGTCTCTCGTACGTTTGTGTGTTTTCTTATCCTGTTACGCATGTTTGTGAAGTTTTTTATGGTTGTGTGCCTTGATGTTGATTGCCCATGATGAGATTCGAATTTGCATGATAGATGACTTATTATGGAAATAGAATAGCACTATCTCGAGTTAAATTCATTTAAGTCCCTCTTAAAATCTCTCATATTCTTGAGCACGTAGCCACTTTAAATTAAAATCTTTAATTGAAAAAAGGATTAAGCTGGGTATATTTGGTTGTCACTCCGAAAGGTCTCACCGGTTAGAGAGTGGAAATGCATGATAGCTTGTAATCTTAGACTAAGAAAAAAAGAAAAGAGTATACATGCCTTGAGAAAAGAAAAAAGTGTACACAAAACGTATGAGCTTTATTTGTCTATCTTTTTAAATGTTAAACTTGTAACAAGTATGCATGGATAGGGGTAAAAAGAGATGCCTTTGTTGTAATCAGTAAGGACGCCTGAGAATTGACTAGGTATAAGTCCCTACAGTGAATGTGTGAAAGCTAGTGCCTCTAGGTAAAAGAATGCAAGTTTGGGCCCATGAAAAAAATATATGATTGAAAGGCCCCTTAGTGGACATATTACTCACTTGAAATGTATGAAAGCTTGAAGATTGGTGCATGAGCTATAGTTGGGGGAAAACTAAAGAAACTCTCTTAGGTCCTAATTTGAGTTCTAGTATTTTAAATTGAAGGAGGCTTGCACACACACACATGGGAGATAGCAAGATTTGGCCTTGAATGATTATAACAATATAGATATGCTTGCATGTTTCTACTTAAGCTCTAAATGCTATTCTCTGAGACATGAGTCAATTGCACACTTCTTCATCTAAACTCCCTAGATTTTATTCTTTGCTCGGGACTAGCAAATCTCTAAGTTTGGGGTGTTGATAAGCACTTGAAAAGTGCTTTCTATCCTCTTAAATTAAGGGAGTTTATATTAGATTTCACTTGTTTGCTAGTGATTTTTAGGTTAAAATGAGGAAAATTAGAAGAAACGACTAAAAGATCAAAACCGAGCAAGAATACGGCGAAAAAGAGCTGAAAAACTCAAAAGGGAAAATTTTGAGATAGCACCGCGACGCCAAGATGGCGTTGCCGAGGCGCTGAAACCTAAGCACATCGTTATGGACGCATAGTAGCACCGCAACGCCTAAATTCGACGCAACCTTATTGAACGCATGACAGCGTCGCGGCGCTTGGACAGCGCTGCCGCGACGCTAATGCCTGAGAACAAAATTTCTGAACGCATCACAGCGTCGCGGGTTTTAGCGTCGCGCTAAAACCTGAGAGCAACAATTTTGGATACAACCCGAATTTTCCAATGTGGTTGTCCTTGATCTTGACTCTTTGACAAAGTCAAGCATTATGTCCTCTAGTGATGATGTCTTTGCATTCCCCGCTCCATTGAATCCTTGAGGTGCTTGCAACACATTCTTGTTGTTAGCATATAAGAAATTCTCATGACTCCTCAAGTTGAAATTATAGTGAGTCGGGAGTTGTTGTTGACCTCGGTATTGTCCTCTATCTACATAATTGGCCACTTCTAACTCACTAGGCTCTTGTTGACTTGCCATGGCCGCAAGGGAAGCTATGGATGATGGACTTGCTGAGCTTGGCTTCCTTGAGACAATTTAGATAAAGCATTAGTGAGAGAAGCCAATTGAGCTTTTAGAGAACTTACCTTGTTCATCTCATATCGTCCGGTGACTTTTGGGATAATTGGAGAAGATCGTTCACATGGCCAATTGTACGATCTAGTGGCCAAGTCTTCTAGTATGGTATATGTCTCTTGAGCATTCTTTGAAAAAATTGCGCCTCTGGCGGTTGCATCTAGAATGGATTTGGTTGAGCTTGCTAATCCATTGTAGAAGAGTTAAATTTGCAACCAATCCGGGTAACCGTATTGAGGTCATCTTCTCAAGAGATCCTTATACTTCTCCCAAACCTTATATAGTTGTTCATCCTCAAGTTGGCGGAATGTTCCAATCTCCGTCCTTAGTCTTTGAGATTTAGCCAGTGGAAAATATTTGTTCAAAAAGCTTGAGCTAAGATCTCCCACGTGGTAATGCTATCCGAAGGTATGGTTTCCAATCAATCTTTAGCGCGATCCTGTAAAGAGAAAGGAAAAAGTCTTAGTTTAATTGCATTGTTAGAAACATCATTCATCTTTACCGTCCCGCATATTTCTAAGAAAGACCGCAAGTGCTTGTGAGGATCTTCATTGGTTCTTCCTTTAAAGGCTAGCTCTCTAGCCATGTGGATCAACCCCAGTTTCAACTCAAAGTTGTTGACATTGATGGGCACATTCATAATGCCGGGTTGATTTTTCGATAAAGTCGGTTGGAAGTAGTCCCGAATTGCCTTTGGTATCTCCTCTGCCATCTCCTCGATGTGATTGTGTTGAACCTTAGATTCCTTCTACATGTCCTTTGAATCTCGGGATCAACAGGGAGAATATTAGTATTACTCGAGGCATAAACTGACCAAAAATAAATAAATAAATAAAAATATAATAAAATAAAATAAAAAAAAGAAAAATATAAAATACAATAAAATAAAATAAAAATAAATAAATAAATAATCAACCAAATAATATACACCTCAAATTAAGATCTATCAATTCTAATGAATATTAAATAACAAAAACCGTTTTTTGGATCCCTGGCGGCGGCGCCAAAAACTTTATTACGCTACTTTAAGTGTTAACTGCAAGTGAATGGGTTAGAGTTATAATATAAGACGGTGAAGTCTGAATATCGTTCCACTGGATATCCAATTGTGAAGGTTTGAGTTACTTAGCTATTCTAGAGTTGAATCATTTTATTTGAGGGTTGGAATTAATATTATAATTTAAGGAAAATATAAACCAAATAAAGAAAGTAATAAAGTGAGAAATACAAGAGTCAAAGAGAGTTCTAAGGTAATGAATCCTTGTTTATTTCATCATGCAATATTATAGATTTCATGAATTTTATTGTCATTCATATGCCTAAGTCTAGAAACTTAATTCTAAGTTATTTTCTCTAAAAAACAACTCTTTCTCATGCAATTCAATTGATTACTAATCTCTTGAAACCAATACAAATTGGCATTAAGAATAGTCTTTAGCAACTTTCATTGTCAACCTAACTACTCTTGTAATAGATTAACAACAATTCATTGTTATAGATCAAGTTAAACACACAATCTCTCAATCGTACATCTAACCTAACATGTGAAGATGGCTAATCCACAAAAATTAAACACAATAACAATGAAAAGCATAATCATTCCAACAAAACCATGAAAGTCTACAATATCAACATGAATTCATAAACCTATCATCAAGACTGTAAAACTAAAAAGTTTAGCCACTCATAGCTTGAAGCAACATGTTTAAACAAAATAAACAAAAAAAGAGTGTAAAGAAATGGAAACTCTACTGAAAAGAGGCTCTTGATTGAAGTAGCACCGTCACGATCTCCTTAGCTCTCACGTCGGAATTCGAATGACACCACGACTATCTCGAACTCTTTTCCTCTTCCTGCAACTAACCCACTTTTTGAACTCTTTTATGAACTCTCACTCAATTCTCTCCTTCTTGTGGCTCTTTTAGTCTGTAATTTCGTGCTCTGAATGATGATTAGAGCTGTTGGAAACCCCCAAATTTATAGAGTATTTCGCCTAAGAAAACATTCCAAAGTTACATTTTTTTTCAAATAAGGAAATTGGCGCCGCGGCGCTGCCATTTAAGGAAAGAGAGCGCTGCAGTGCTACGACTATGTTGTGCAGACCATGCTCTCGGGTTTTAGCGCCGCGGCACTGATGGATTAATGAGCATGCAGCAGAAGTTAATTTGATCAATTTTCACTCTAAGATGCTCAATTTAGAGGATTAAACATGCAATTAAGAAGAAAAACCAAAGTTTCAAGAACACTTACCCTTGAAGCTCCAAATTCTCCTTCAATTCTTGATGAATTTCAGCACCACTTGATTGTAGACCACCACAAGAGTCTTCTCTACTATTCTCTAGGCTTAGATTGGATGGTGGGATCCAAATTTGTGGTGAATTTGAGAAAGAATGAAGGTTGGGAAGAAGATGAACAATGGATAGAATTTTGCAAAATTAACCCTTAATTTCACAAAATTCTTAACCCTTTTTTATGTCAAAATCATCTCTATTTATTAAAGAATAACATGCAATCCAATTGCATCAAAATTTGACAACACAAAATGGTTAATTTGTTGGTTAATTGTGAAGAAGACAACCAAGCTCCTAGCTTAGTTAGTGGGAAAATCCAATCTTCAAAAATCAATTTTAAAATCAATTTTCAATGAATTTCCAAAATTGAATTAAAATTTATTTTTAATTTCAAAAAGATAATTAAATAATTAAATAAAAAATAATTTAATATTTAATTAATTAAATATTATTATTTTAATATTAAATAATAAAATAATATTATTTTTCCCACTTGTCCCGATTTTTCTAAAAAAAACCGATATGAATTTGGGGGTTTCCAGCAGTCCAATTCATGAAGAAAAATCCAGGCAAAGCAAGGAAGTTGCAGACCTAAAGAGATACAAAAAGGAGAGAATTAAGTGAGGGTTCAGAGAGTGAGTTAGTTGTGAGGAAGAGGAAAAGAGTTCGAGATAGTCTTTGTGCCCTTCGAAGTTCGACGTGAGAGCCAAGGAGATTGAGACGGTCCTACTTGGACAGCCCAGGTTATGATTCCTATGTGCACATAAAGGGAAATTCGGCTCTTTTGTTGAGATTACTCAACATAGCTAAGGTTATTCGACGTTGGGTGTGTCGAAATTACTGCACCCCAACTAAGGTTGTTTTTGACGTTGAGTAGCGTTGAACTCTGCTCTTCCTCAACTAGGGAAAATCTTTTATGCATAAGCTATTATTTATTATGTTTTTTTACGATGAGCTGTTACTATCTTTCTTACTGATTTCCAAGCATGACTTTGTTGAATACTTGATTTAAATAAGGTTTTTTTTTATAAAAAATTTGTCACTCACTGGGCAACCTAGCTCATGATTTCCACTGTTTTTTTTTTCCAAGTAGCCAGCAAAATTGGGGTGCTTAGCCTACACAACAACTCGTCTTGGTCTGCTACTAATTTGTATATTCTGTAAATATTTGTACTTAAGACTCAACATTGTACATATGGAGTTTTAAGGAGTGGAGTTTGTAAACATGTATCTAATGTATGTTAGATTGTTGAATGGAAGTTTGTAAATGTTGGTTTGTTTGAGTTTTGAGCTTGTTGTCTGAATGAGAAATATTAACTGTTTATCAGGTGCTTGGTAATGGATTAAAGATAGTACAGTTTGACAGTAGATGTCGTAAAACGGTCGTTGTTTGTTGTCTTTACACCTTCTCCTAGGTTAAGAGGGTAGCTTGGGAGGGGTGTGTGACAAACCGCCTCTTTAATGAGGCCAATCCGGATTGGCCCACTTGTTTGTAACATCCACAGCAGTAGATCCCCTGTCCCATGAGTCTAACCTCAAAGTAGGAAAAGGAAAGCAAATCTCCTTTTTCGAAAGGGAAATGAAGACCTCTGAGGGCTAGTTATAAATAGGACACACCAGTAAATGAAAGGTAAGCTCAACTCCTCCATAAAACTTACTTGCCCTGACCTTTGTGCTAAATACTAACTTAAGCATCAGAGTGTTTGTGGCAAGCACCAGACCAGTGCGTTATTTTTTTTATTGTTTTGCAGGTAACTACTTCCTCCGAATTACGAATTTACCGTTGGTGGCACGTGAAAGTCAGGTGTGTTTGCTTGGCCAGATTTTGCCATCAATAGGTTATGAGAGAGGATTATATTTGAATATGATTCAAATATAATTTTAGTTAAATATGTGGTATTTAACTTATTGATTAATTAAATGTTAATTCATTATTATTATTTATTTACTAATATATCAAATTAGATTTAATGTAAATTAATTAAATAATTTTGATAAGAAGTTATCTAACGAGTTAGTGGAGGGGAGTTATAACTCTTCCAATTAACTTCTTCTCTCACTTAATGGTGAAAATTGCAAGAAAAAAAAAAAAGATAATTCACAACAAGAAATCTCTCTCTCACACAAAAGTTTTTACAGAAGAATTCCTCTATAAAGTTCATCTTCCCTTCCCAAAGGTTTGGTTCCTGGTTTCTTGCTTGAGGATAACAAGATAACACTAGTGGTAGTGTCCTATTAGATCTTGTTCGAAGGAGAAGCTTGGAGTTCGTGGGTGTTCATACGTGTAGGAATTATGTAAAAGAGAATTCTTAGGTTTAAATTGTTGAACACTTTGCTTCTTGAATTTTAATTTGTATTTATGCTTTCTAGCATGACCATTCTTAATGCTTTGGAATGTTTGATCAACATTAAATGATTCTATGATTTAAATCTTGCTTGGAAAAGTATTTTTAAGTTAGATCATGCATGCTAGACTATCGTTTGAAAACATAGAAAGTAGTTGGATAACGGTAGAGATTGTTGATGAAGGTTCTTAATGCTCTGCTTAATCACTTAGTAATTAGGATTTAAGTAAAAGAAAAGATTATATTTGAAAGATTCAATCCGAATAAAAGACTTCTAGATCTAGGTGACGTGTAAATTACTTCAAGAGTCAAGCAATGGTGTTTGATGAAATCTATTCCCTAAAACAACTCTTAGTTGATAATTTTCATATCTTGATCACTTTTATTTGTTTTCTTAGATTAGTTTAACTTAAGTGTCATTACAATTCGATTCCCTAAATAAAATTGGAAAGATCTCTGAATAGCTAAAAGGACAATCAAACCAATTCCCTAAGGACGATACTCGGCCTTTCAACCCATTTTAACTATATTATAACTTGACTCGTACACTTGCGGGATTCACACATCAATTTTTTAGCGCCATTGCTGGGGAATTGGCTTTTGATTATTTTTCTTTTACTATTTAAGAGATTTTACTAATCTTAATTTAGAGTGTATATTAGTTATTTTTTGCTTTTATTTTCCTTTTTTGTTTTTTAGTCTTTCTTTGGTTAATAAATTGTAGAGTTAATTCAAGTACAGGGAGCGTCACTATGCTTGAAATTGGGCACTCATGATGGTCATCGTCGTGATGCTGCCTTACAACATCGCTACACTAACCCTTTTATGACGGTCAACGTCGTTCTGCGGTCCAAGAGCACAGCGATGCCAACTTTCATTTTTTAAAAAAACCTGCAAGTTTGGAAAAGATTTCGGGCGGTCACTTCTATAAATTGAGGGGTTTTCAGCAACCCTTAAGAACAAAAACTCAAAGGAAAAGAGAGCCTAAAAGTGTGAGTTTGCTATCAAAAAGAGAGGAAAGTGTTGGAGAAGAGTTGAAAACCGTTCGAGATCCCAAGGTGTTTACCAAGTGGAGATTGAAGGAATTCAATGCCAGAAACAATTCGAGAGTCTTTCTTCATAAGTTTCTCTTTCTCTTTTACTTTTATGTTTGAGAGCTCATATGAAAGTATGTATTTGATGGCTATGCGTGGCTAAACTCATAGTTTTAGGGTGTTGGATGATTTAATTATGGATTTTAGTTAATGATTTAGTGTTTTTTATGGATGTTGTTAAATGATATGTTTTTCAATACTATTGTGTTTATCTTCTTATTGGTTGATCATCAATAATTGTTAGGTTAGATGTATGATTGAGTGTTTGTATGTTTAATCGAATATATGGCATTAAATCTCTACTAATCTTTCATGAAAATAGCTAGGTTATTAGAGAAAGTTGTTGATGACTATTCTTAATGCTATGCTTCTTAATTTGGTTTCAAGAAATTAGTAATCAATTAAGTTGCATAAGAAATGGTTCTTCCGGATATTAGTTTCTAGCTTGAAACATATTGTTTGCACATATGTCCATAAAAACCTAAAGCATGACTTAATGAAGTAATTAATGAAATCAACACCCTAGAACACTCTTGTCCCTTGAATTTTCACTTGCTTTTATTTTCTTTGTTTTCAAAATACAAAATCCAAACTCGATTTCAATTCTTTAGTTAAAATCAACTCAATTCTTGAATAGATAGGTGAATATATCAAATTTAGTCCCAAGTGAATGTGATACTTGGACTTACATCGTTTTATACTATAACTTGACCCGTGCATTTGTGAATTTTGCACATCAATTACTCGCCCTTTCTCTCAAGTCTTCTTACTCTGAAATTCACATAGAAAAGTCTACATAAAAATTCCCTATTTCAAACAAGGTTCCCACCAACTATTCCTTGTCAGAGAATAGCAAGGAAGACATTTTGGAGGCATCATTTGTAAACCTACTTTTGTTTATAAGCATTTAACTTACATGTTGTATTATTGTTGTAGACTTAGACAAATTTTCTTGTTTAGATTGAAGGAGGTGTGGAGGAGAAGTCAAGGAAGTCAGGCTTGTGGATTTAGCCGAGAGTACTTTTGGTAAGCCTAATCTTTAACCCTTATGAGATATACTGAGCTTGGGATTTATTTTGACATGCCAATTAAAATGTAAAAGACTTGAGAGGGTTGTCACCATTTAGACCAAGGTTGAAAGATGCTATTAAGGATTATTATTATTATTATTATTATTATTATTATTATTAATTAAATGGAAGTTATAAGTTAAAATTATGTTTGTGGATAAAAAAAAAATGAAGAAGAAGAAGAGAAAGTGGATGCAAGTTAATGGGATAAGTATGGAAAGGGAAATCATTTTCTTCATGTTCATTGTTGACCTTTCATCTTCCTCAAAGCCAACCTTTGTGGTTTTTCAGCTAGGCACCAAAATGGGGAAGAAAGTGAGGATTTGTAATTGATTGAAGTGGAAATTTTGAAAAGAAACTTGGTGAAACTCAAAAAGAAATTGAAGCTGGTCTGGAATTCACACAACCTGGACATATTATGATGTTCGAAGGATATCGAGCTACACAGATCGAATCTAAAACTAACATTTTGAGGTTAGCAAGTTAACTTGTTTCTTAATAACTTTGGTGAAGGATGTCTAAGCTAAAAGTGAAGGAAAATAGGTGAAATTGTAGGTAGAAGCGACTGATTTGGTGTTGTCTCACAAAAAGAATTGGAGGTGGACATGACCAAGATTTCTACAATTGAGCAATTACCACCTCTCACTAACGTGAAGGGAGTCAAGAGCATCCTAGGGCATGCAAGGTTTTATAGGAGAATTATTAAAGGCTTTTCTAAAATTGCAAAGCCCTTGAGTAACTTGCTAGAAAAGGAAGCTAAATTTGTGTTTAATGATACATGACTACTGTCACACCCCGCCCCGAGCCACCCCTCCGTAGCTCGAGATGGGAGGTGAGGATAGCAGATACCGACCCTCTTGCAATGCCTACCATCAAACTTTTACCTTTCCCAAACTAACATGTGCAACTTAGATAGACAGGAATAAAACTAACTCATAATAAACATGCATAATTTATTATTACAACTGTTTGACAAGTTTGTTTATAGAAGACATGTTTCTCGTTTAAATTGCTACCTACAACTAAGTGCACACATTTCACTTGTTTGTTAGTGGTTTTCAGGTTAAAATGAGGAAAATTAGAAGAAAAGACCAATGGATCAAAACCGAGCAAGAATACGGTGAAACAAGCAGAAAAACTCAAAGTTGCCACAATTGGGGCAGCACCTGTTGGGTTGTATGTCCTAAAACTCGTAGTTTTTGTAAATAGGTGATTTTTAGTACATATGAAGTTATTCAAGTGAATTAATTATTTATCAACTCTAAATCCAATTAAACTACGAACCCTTGGCTACTATCATGAGTACTTGGACTTTATGTGGAGACATAAACAGGATCAAGTTCGAGTAAGTAGCCTCAATAGTCTATAGTACATGGATTAGGTTGGGTACCTCTTCCTGGAGACACTATTGAAGGCCTGCTTCATGATTGTTACAAAAATTGTAAAATGTCATAAATGAAGTGATTCTGATTTGATCATGTAGAGAAATGTGAGCGGGGGTATTCTACATAATGAGATTGTGTAAGACTGACCTTGAAATAATTACTGTTACGTATTAACACCGTTTACGATTAACACTGATTAATTTCACTTATCGATGACCTAGATAACTTGATCTGAATCTTGAGCTATCTATGAACTCCTATTTATTCAGAATTATCCCTTGATCTACATAGGTAAAAGTAAGCTCAATAGCGCTGCTCAACATTCCTCCTATTTCAGAGATAAGACTGGGTAGATAGTTGGGAACATAGAATTTGCAAAACTGAATTCACTCCTACCCAACTTAGGGAAAGAAGAGAGGTTGTTCTCTTAATTGTTGTTCCCAGGACTTGAACAAGGGGCCCCATCCTCTCACTGGCCCGAGAGGGAATGGATTTAGTGATTAGATCCTAAATTAATTGTTCATTAGAGGGACAATGGTACTTAAAGAGAAAAGATGTAACTCAAAGGTAAATCGGTATTTGACCTAGCTGAAGTTATGAACAACCTCTGAAAGATTGACTTATCGATGACGGTTATATCAAATGGACACAAATATATCTACAGTGAGGAGAATGCAACTACAGGCTTTAGTGGAGTGTCCCGTTAGTTAACAAATGTTGGTTAACTAGGTTAAAGAGTTTGGCCGGTTAATCTCGGATCGTTGGAGCTCATGATCTGTAGGTCCATTAGGTCCCTCTACTAGCTCATAAATGGACTAAAATCTTAGATAATGTGGTAAATAAGTTTGAATCGTTCAAATCTTGGCTTAAGGAATGAAAGTTAGATATATACGATATATCGGCGTTTAATTACGAATTAAATGTACAAATAAAGTTAATTATAATATTTAAATATAATTTAAATATTAATCATATGAATAGAGATTCATATCGGTTTTTTTTTTAGAAAAATTGAGACAAGTGGGAAAAATAATATTATTTTATTATTTAATATTAAAATAATATTAAAATAATATTTAATTAATTAAATATTAAATTATTTTTTATTTAATTATTTAATTATCTTTTTGAAATTAAAAATAAATTTTAATTCAATTTTGGAAATTCATTGAAAATTGATTTTAAAATTGATTTTTGAAGATTGGATTTTCCCACTAACTAAGCTAGGAGCTTGGTTGTCTTCTTCACAATTAACCAACAAATTAACCATTTTGTGTTGTCAAATTTTGATGCAATTGAATTGCATGTTATTCTTTAATAAATAGAGATGATTTTGACATAAAAAAGGGTTAAGAATTTTGTGAAATTAAGGGTTAATTTTGCAAAATTCTATCCATTGTTCATCTTCTTCCCAACCTTCATTCTTTCTCAAATTCACCACAAATTTGGATCCCACCATCCAATCTAAGCCTAGAGAATAGTAGAGAAGACTCTTGTGGTGGTCTACAATCAAGTGGTGCTGAAATTCATCAAGAATTGAAGGAGAATTTGGAGCTTCAAGGGTAAGTGTTCTTGAAACTTTGGTTTTTCTTCTTAATTGCATGTTTAATCCTCTAAATTGAGCATCTTAGAGTGAAAATTGATCAAATTAACTTCTGCTGCATGCTCATTAATCCTTCAGAAAGCTGGCGCCGCTATGCCTACATCTGGAAAAAGTTTGCTCTCGGGTTTTAGCGCCGCGGCAGCGCCGTCCAAGCGTCGCAGCGCTAAAATGCGTTTCAGAAATATTGCTCTCGGGTTTTAGCGCTGCGGCAGCACCGTCTAAGCGTCGCAGCGCTAAAATGCGTTTCAGCAAGGATGCGCCGAGGCAGCGCCATCTTGGCGCCGCAATGCTACTCTGCGTCCAGAACCATGCGTTGATGTTTCAGCGCTGCGGCAGCGCCATCTCGGCGCCACGACGCTATCCCCAAAATTTTCCCTTTTTTGTTTTTCAACTCTTTTTCGCCATATTCTTGCTCGATTTTGATCTTTTAATCGTTTCTTCTAATTTTCCTCGTTTTCACCTGAAAATCACTAGCAAACAAGTGAAATCTAATATAAACTCCCTTAATTTGAGAGAATAAAAAGCATTTTTCAAGTGCTTATCAACACCCCAAACTTAGAGATTTGCTAGTCCTGAGCAAAGAATAAAATCAAATAATAAGGAGTTTAGATGAAGAAGTGTGCAATTGACTCATGTCTCAAAGAATAGCCTTTAGAGTTTAAGTAGAAACATGCAAGCATATCTATATTGTTATAATCATTCAAGGCCAAATCTTGCTATCTCTCATGTGTGTGTGTGCAAGGCTCTTTCAATTTAAAATACTAGAACTCAAATTAGGACTTAAGAGAGTTTCTTTAGTTTTTCCCCTACTTTAGCTCATGCACCAATCTTCAAGCTTTCATACATTTCAAGTGAGTAATATGTCCACTAAGGTGCCTTTCAATCATATATTTTTTCATGGGCCCGAACTTGCATTCTTTTACCTAGAGGCACTAGCTTTCACACATACACTTTAGGGACTCGTACCTAGTCAATTCCCAGGTGTACTTACTGATCACAGCAAAGGCAGCTCTTTTTACCCCTATCCATGCATACTCATTACAAGTTTAACATTTAAAAAGATAGACAAATAACGCTCATATATTTCGTGTACACTTTTCTTTTCTCAAGGCATGTATACCCTTTTCTTTTTCCTTAGTCTAATATTACAACTTAATCCTTTTTTCAATTAAAGATTTTAATTTAAAGTGGCTACGTGCTCAAGAATATGAGAGATTTTAAGAGGGACTTAAATGAATTTAACTCAAGATAGTGCTATTCAATTTTCACAATAAGTCATCTATCATGCAAATTCGAATCTCATCATGGGCAATCAACATCAAGGCACACAACCATAAACAACATTCCCATTAACTTTGAAAGCTTCAAAATTTTCAAAAATTTTTCAAAAATTGACATGCATATGATCATTGAAACCTTTCACTAGCATGCATAACAGGATAAGAAAACACACAAAAGTACGAAAGACACCTCCCACCCCAAAATTAGAATCATGCATTGTCCCCAATGCATAAGAGCATCTAACAAGGAAAGAGCAAGCTTGGGAGCAAGCGAGAAGCCACCAAACAGGCTTGGTGTAAGGAGTACTTTGTGTGGTAAGTCAAGTTCTTGAGAGATAAAGCATATGAGTGACTCCAAGATTTATTGAAAAATAAAATAAAAAGAAAAGTAAAGAAAGCAATAAAATTGGGTTGCCTCCCAATAAGCGCTTGGTTTAACGTCTTCTAGCTAGACGGGGCTCACAAATCACGGTGGATCCCAAGGTGGTTTCTTCCTTTCATGCTTTGGATCACCTACAACTTTTAGTATTCGCCCACATTGACACTCACAAACATATTCATTAGCATTTAGTGAGTGAGTCAATAAATCATTATCAAGTTGAACATCATCGTTTCTAATGTGGTCAAGATTTATTAAAGAATCATCATGCTTAGATTTTAACGGACTCACCACTTCATTTTTATCATGCTTCTCCATGATTTGTTCATAATTCATTATAGGTTTGGAAGGCATGTATGAAGAACTAGGAGAAATATCACAACTAGAAACATGCTTCATAAAATTTTCTACTTTAACATCAAGCATGTCATTAGTCTTACCATTCAACGGGGGCTCATCATGCATAGAGTTTTTATTTGAAGAAAGAGGCGATGTTACCTTTGTGCTTGGCTCATGATGCTCATACCTTTCTACATCCGGATGTTTAAGGGTTTTATAAATGTCGAATGTTACCTCATCGTTAAGGCGGAATGTGAGCTTTCCTTCTTGCACATCGATGAGGGCCCTTCCGGTGGCCAAAAATGGTCTCCCAAGGATTATGGGGACTTCGACATCTTCCTCCATGTCTAATATCACAACGTCCGCCGGGAAGATAAACTTATCTACCTTGACCAAGACGTCCTCCACAATGCCGTAGGGATGAACAAATGATCGATCGGCCAAAAGCAAAGATATGGTAGTTGGTTGCACCTCTCCTCCATTGAGCTTCCTAAACATGGATAAAGGCATTAAATTAATGGAAGCTCCAAGATCACAAAGTGCTTTAGTAACTTTATTATTGCCTAAATGACAAAGGATAGAGAAACTCCCTGGATCCTTTAGTTTTGGAGGCAATTTCCTTTGTAGTGCCGCACTACATTCTTCGGTTAGTGCAACCATTTCATAATCTCCATACCTTTTCTTCTTAGACAATACATCCTTCATGAATTTGGCATACTTGGGCATTTGTTCTAATGCCTCTGCAAAAGGAAGGTTAATTTCTAACTTTTTGAATATGTCTAAGAATTTTGAAAATTGAGCATCAATCTTTTTCTTTTGAAATCTTTGAGGAAAAGGTAAAGTATTAGGGATAAAAGAAGTAGAGTTAGAAGTACTCCCTATGTTGGACTTTGATTTCTCCTTTTCCTTAGATGCACTCTCTTTTTGTATGATGGCTTCATCTTCTTCTTGTGGAAGCTCATCATCTTCATCATTGATCAAGGGAGTGGATAGCTTTTTCCCACTCCTCAAAGTCACGGCCTTGCACTCCTCCCTTGGGTTTATCTCGGGACAATTAGGGAACTTACCGTTTTGCATTGTTTGGAGGGAAGTTGCCATTTGACTAAGTTGAACCTCTAAGTTTTGAAGTGCCTTACCCTGGCTTTGAACGGAGCTTGCAATTGCTTGGACCGAATTCTCCAATGTGGTTGTCCTTGATCTTGACTCTTTGACAAAGTCAAGCATTATGTCCTCTAGTGATGATGTCTTTGCATTCCCCGCTCCATTGAATCCTTGAGGTGCTTGCAACACATTCTTGTTGTTAGCATATGAAAAATTCTCATGACTCCTCAAGTTGGGATGATAGTGAGTTGGAAGTTGTTGTTGACCTTGGTATTGTCCTCTATCCACATAATTGGCTACCTCCAACTCACTTGGCTCTTGTTGACTTGCCATGGCCGCAAGGGAAGCTATGGATGATGGACTTGCTTGGGCTTGGCTTCCTTGAGAAAATTTAGATAAAGCATTAGTAAGAGAAGCCAATTGAGCTTTTAAATAACTTACCTCATCCATCTCATATCGTCCGGTGGCTTTTGGGATGATTGGAGAAGACCGTTCACATGGCCAATTGTACAATGTAGTGGCCAAGTCTTCTAGTATGGTATAGGCCTCTTGAGCATTTTTTGAAAAAATTGACCCTCCGGCGGTTGCATCTAGTATGGATTTGGTTGAGCTTGCTAATCCATTGTAGAAGAGTTGAATTTGCAACCAATCCGGGTAACCATGTTGAGGGCACCTTCTCAAGAGATCCTTATACCTCTCCCAAGCCTCATATAATTGTTCATCCTCAAGTTGGCGGAATGTTCCAATCTCCGTCCTTAGTCTTTGAGATTTAGCCGGTGGAAAATATTTGTTCAAGAAAGCTTGAGCTAAGATCTCCCCCGTTGTGATGCTATCCGGAGGTATGGTTTCCAACCAATCCTTAGCACGGTCCTGTAAAGAGAAAGGAAAAAGTCTTAGTTTAATTGCATCGTTAGAGATACCATTCATCTTTACCGTTTCGCATATTTCCAAGAAGGATCGTAAGTGCTTGTGAGGATCTTCATTGGTTCTTCCTCTAAAGGCTAACTCTCTAGCCATGTGGATCAACCCCGGTTTCAACTCAAAGTTGTTGACATTGATGGGTACATTCATAATGCCGGGTTGATTTGCCGGTAATGTCGGTTGGAAGTAGTCCTGAATTGCCTTTGGTATCTCCTCTGCCATCTCCTCGATGTTATTGTGTTGAACCCTTAGGTTTCTTCTACACGTCCTTTTAATCTCGGGATCAAGAGGGAGAATATTAGTATTATCTCGAGGCATAAACCGACAAAATAATCATAAAAAAAATAAAATAAAATAAAATAGAATAAAATAAAAAAAGAAATAATATAAAATAAAATAAAAAAATAAAAAATATAAAAAACGATCAAATAATATACACCTCAAATTAAGATCTATCAATTCTAATGAATATTAAATAACAAAAACCATTCTTTGGATCCCCGGCAACGGCGCCAAAAACTTGATGAGCACTTTTAGTGTTAACTGCAAGTGTACGGGTCAAGTTATAATATAAAACGGTTAAATCCGAATATCGTTCCACTGAAGATCCAATTGGGAAGGTTTAAGTTACTTAACTATTCTAGAATTGAATCAATTTTATTTGAGGATTGAAATTGAATATTATAAGTTATGGAAAAATACAAATCAAATAAGGAAGATATCAAAGGGAGAAACACAAGAGTCAAAGAGAGTTCTAGGGTAATGAATCCTTGTTTATTTCATCATGCAATATTATAGATTTCATGGATTTTATTGTAATTCATATGCCTAAGTCTAGAAACTTAATTCCAAGTTATTTTCTCTAAAAAACAACCCTTTCTCATGCAACTTGATTGATTATTAATCTCTTAAAACCAACACAAAATTACATGACATTAAAAATAGTCTTTAGCAACTTTTATTATCAACCTAACTACTCTCGTGATAGATTAACAATAATTCATTGTTATAGATTAAGTTAAACATACAATCTCTCAATCATACATCTAACCTAACTGTGAAGATGGCCAATCCACAAGAATTAAACACAACAACAATGAAAAGCATAATCATTCCAACAAAACCATGAGTCTAAAAAATTAACATGAATTTATAAACAATTCATCAAAACCCTAAAACTAAAGAGTTTAGCCATTCATAGCTTGAAGCAACATGTTTAAGAAAAATAAACAAAGAAAGAGTGTAAAGAAAGGGAAACTCTACTGAAAAGAGGCTCTTGATTGAAGTAGGACCGTCTCAATCTCCTTGGCTCTCACGTCGGACTTCGAAGGGCACAAAGACTATCTCGAACTCTTTTCCTCTTCCTCGCAACTAACTCACTCTTTGAACCCTCACTTAATTCTCCCCTTTTGTATCTCTTTAGGTCTGCAACTTCCTTGCTTTGCCTGGATTTTTCTTCATGAATTGGACTGCTGAAAACCCCCAAATTTATAGAGTTTGGCCACCCAAAAATTTCCAAAAATACAGATTTTTCAATTAAGGAAAGCTGGTGCCGCGGTGCTGTCCCATAGCACCGCAGCGCTAGGGCTGCATCCGGAAAAAGTTTGTTCTCGAGTTTTAGCGCCGCGGCGTAGCGCTAAAATGCGTTTCAGAAATATTGCTCTTGGGTTTTAGCGCTGCGGTAGTGTCGTCTAAGCGTCGCAGCTCTAAAATGCGTTTCATAAATATTGCTCTCGGGTTTTAGCGCTGCGGCAGCGCCGTCTAAGCGTCGCAGCGCTAAAATGAGTTTCAGCAAGGATGCGTCGAGGCAGCGCCATCTTGGCTCCGCAATGCTACTCTGCGTCCAGAACCATGCGTTAATGTTTCAACGCCGCGACGCTATCCCCAAAATTTGCCCTTTTTTGTTTTTCAACTCTTTTTCGCCATATTCTTGCTTGGTTTTGATCTTTTAATCGTTTCTTCTAATTTTCCTCGTTTTCACCTGAAAATCACTAGCAAACAAGTGAAATCTAATATAAACTCCCTTAATTTGAGAGAATAGACAGCACTTTTCAAGTGCTTATCAGCCTTCTCCGTGCCCTTCGACATTGGGGACCATCTATTATCATTTTAGAAATAAGACATGCTTTGATAATAAATAATTCACTCATAAACACAAGTTTAGCAAATCCTCAGAAATTTAAACTATTTAACAAACAACATGTTTTTCATAAATTTGGCACCATAAAACCTCATGCTTTATCATCAAAATCATGTAAAAACATACTCTAAGTCATTTCAAGAAACTCATGCTTTCTCTCAATGTTTTAAGTATGTTCGATTATTCTTAAAACATGAGTTTTCTATAATAAGCTTCTCCTAACTCTTCTCGGCCTGAAATAATTTAATTCCTTTTGTTAGATTTCTTAAGATTCCCTTCAATGTATAGCTTATGTTAAATAGATCTTTAATATTGAAATTTAGCTTACTAGCGAGACCAAGCGAGACTAGCGAGACTTGTGTGACTGGAGAGACTAGAGAGACTAGCGAGAGTAATGACATCTGTGAGACTAATGCGACTAGCGAGACTTAGTGAGACTAGTGAGACTTGTTTCGTTTCACACCTGCTCGCCTGCAATGTCGCTGTCTACTTACTAGCGAGACTTATCTCGCCCAAACTTCACCCGTCAGTCTCAAGGATACTGTCTTCACTTCCAGCTGCCACTGTCACACTCCCTCCCAGATACCCCCTATCCCTAGGAGTGAGTATGAAACTGCACACTTCCTAGTCCATCTCTAAAGCATAAATCATATACAGATCTTTAAGATTCAACTAACTGCCAACTTTATCTCAAATATAAGCACCTTTACTATTAAGTCATGCGATAATATAACAACCTATTAACAAGTGTTCTATATATATGATACAAAACGATCCTCCCAACACATCCATGAAACATGTACAACACAAAACATGGACATAAACAGAGTATTTACAACTATCCCAGAGGTCTGCTCCGAAGTAGGCCCAGACGAGAAACTTCTGTAGGCTAAGCGTCCCGGACACGCTCGCTACCTGAAACAACAATTAAACAAACAAATTAAGTGAGCCTAAAGCCCAGTGAGTGACTAAATTCATTCAAATATTACTAACATTCATGAGCTAATGTAAACCATAGTAACCACCACAAATCGTACATCAGAAATCTCTAAGCCTCTTATGCTATAGATCACAAACCAAACCAACATCCATACAATTTCATGGCAATTATCTAACCTTTGCTGTGACGAAGCAAAACTCAACGTATTCACCCTCCAATACAAATTCTCATTTCTATTCACATACAAATGCCTTCACATTATGTTCCTCGGTATTGCAAACTCTCAAGTGCCTTCACATTTCGTCCTTCAACATTGAGTTTAACTATGTCAATATTACCATGTGCCTTCACACAAGGTCCCTTAGCACTGGTAACCAACCAAATCACCGCTCAAGTGCCTTCAGTCATGGTCCCTCAGCACGAGCTAACATATGATGGATTTCCACATGCTTTCACTCAGGGTCCCTCAGCACTGAAATCCATTTCACCCAACTACTCAAGTGCCTTCACACGTGATCCCTCAGCACTGAGTCTCATATTACATATTCACTTAGGCCTTCACACAAAGTCCCTCGGCCATGGTTACATTTAGATAGTATATCTAGTTTCCTTTAAACTTATCAACACAACATAATTACTTCAAATGCTACACCGTACCATGACTTTCTACTCATCCATTGCCAAGTAATTATGCTAAAAGTAACCACTAGATATAGTAGGAAGTCACTCACAACTTGTCTCGACTCTAAGTGGATTATATGCCTTCCCGAGCTCTTCTTGGCCTGAAAATACACATTTTTCACGTTAAGTTTTCCTTAGACTTCCTTTTTATACTCATTAAATATACATATTTAAACCCTATGCTCGTTTCATCTCCAAACTCTCCTTTCCTCAAGACACTCACAAATAAAGTTACTCCACATTCTCTGGCGAGATTACCAGCGAAACCACGCTACAGAACACTGCACTAGCGATACCGAATTGAACAAAACTAGTGAGATTACCTGAGGAGCGACACCCAGCGAGACTTCAACGAGAATTGTGAGACGCAAGGCCCCTCTCGCATTACCAGCGACACTCGCTTCGCTGCCTAGTCTCCCGCTCTCTCAGCGATACTCCTGCCGTAGCAGCACAGTTTTTCTTCTTTCTTCCTTCTTCTTTTTTTTTTTAACCTCAAGGTCTCATAAAGAAAATCTTCTCCGTTTAAGATATATCCTCCAACAACTCCGGATTGCTCCTAATCGTCTTGCAATTCAGCTCCGATCTCTTTTACCTCAGAATTTCGACCCTAGCCACCGCTTCCTCAGTTCGTTCTTCCCCCAAAACTGAACGTTACTCTGATTAAGTAACATCAGCTGAGTTCTCTGCTGCAGCTCAGGTTTCCTCCACGAAAACGACGAGAATTCCGCCCCAAACCAACATAAACACCTTCTTCTACCTCCCTCCGTTGTTTAGCTTCGAAATGGAATCAACTCGAGCTCTTCTGTACTTGGCTTCAGCAACGCATAGCCTCGGTTTTGTAAGTTACAATTTCCCAACTCCCATCGCCGGATAGCTGACGAACGCATTGTTCTCTCGACCAACCTTCTATGCACCAACACATACCCACTTTCAACGCATGGTTCAAAATTGCATATAACATTAGTCCCCTACTCCCATGTTAGGACTCATGGTTAGCCTTGATTTGGTGCCAAGGTCCCAATTTGGGAGTAAGTTTGTTGTAGCCTATGAGTGTTTCCACCCTTTTTATCATGCCTGTATCCGAACTTGTTGGTTCTCTCCCCTTAAGATGTGTACCTCTTAAGTTTTTGGTTGAGTGTGAGATAGCGCCATAAAAGTGCTATTTTTCCTAGCTTAATTCGAGCTCGTTCGTGGATTTTATGTGCTTATTATGCTATTTTATAGGGATTTGAACAAATCATGCATAACGGAGTGTTATGGGCCATTCAGGGTTGATTTGGAGCTATCGAAAGTGAAATTGGACATCCGGATCTCAAGGACGTGGAAAAGGACGAAAATGCCCCTAGAGAGCGTAGCTTTGTTGAGCATTACGCTTAGCTTTATGCTGGCTACCTGAGAGGAAAATTGGTGAGAGCGCAGCAATGCTCCCTTGGAGCGCAGCTGTACTTTGGATATTGACGGACACACGAAGACGCGCGCGTGTGCGAGAGTGCATCGCTCAGCGATGTTACTCTCTGGGTAGGCGCTAGACGACTGCCTAAAGCATCATGACGCTCTCCAAGGGCGCAGCAACGCTCTGCCCAATTCTATAAATAATCTTTTCATTTTTAGGGTTTAAAGAAAGTGGGATTTCATGGAGGCCGAGAATTTCTTCCAAATTTCTTCTTTTCATTCATAATTCCACCCTCTTTGCTTAGGTTTTTTATTTAATTTTGTGTTGTAGCCATGGATTGGATGCTCTCTTCTTCAATTTCTTTGTCTATGGAGATGTTGAGGTAAGTTATTTTTTGTTCTAATGCCTCTGCAAAAAGAAGATTAATTTCCAACTTTTTGAATATGTCTAAGAATTTAGAAATTTGAGCATCAATCTTTTTCTTCTGAAATCTTTGACGAGAAGGTAAAGTGTTAGGGATAAAAGAAGAAGAGTTAGAAGTACTCCCTATGTTTGACTTTGATTTCTCCTTTTCCTTAGACGCGCTCTCTTTTTATGGAGCATCCTCTATGATGGCTTCATTTTCTTCTTGTGGAAGCTCATCATCATCTATCATGATGTACTTGTTCAACTCCTTGCCACTCCTTAGGGCTATGGCATTGCATTCCTTCTTGGGGTTCTTCTCTGGACAACTTGGGAATTTACCTTTTTGCATTATATGAAGTGATGTGGCCATTTGTTAAGTTGAACCTCCAAATTTTGAATTGCATTACCTTGGCTTTGAATGGTGCTTGCTATAGCTTGGACTAAATTCTCCAATATGGTCAGCTTTGATCTTGACTCTTTGACAGAGTCAAGCATTATGTCCTCTAATGAGGATGTCTTTGTATTCCCCGCTCCATTGAATCCTTGAGGTGTTGCAACACATTCTTGTTGTTAGCATATGAGAAATTCTCATGATTCCTCAAGTTGGGATGATAGTGAGTTGGGAGTGGTTGTTGACCTCGGTAAGATGTAGTGGCCAAGTCTTCTAGAATGGTATAGGCTTTTTGAGCATTCTTTGAGAAAATTGAACCTCCGGCGGTTGCATTTAGAATAAATTTGGTTGAACTTGACAATTCACTATAGAAGAGTTGAATTTGCAACCAATCTGGGTAGCAATGTTGAAGGCACCTCCTTAAGAAATCCTTATACCTTTCCCAAGCCTCATAAAGTTGTTCATCCTCAAGTTGGCGGAATGTTCCTATCTCCATTCTTAGCCTTTGAGATTTAGCCGGTGCAAAATATTTGTTCAAAAAGGCTTGACCTAAGATCACCCACGTTGTGATACTATCCGGAGGTATGGTTTCCAACCATCTTTTGCTCGGTCCTGTAGAGAGAAAGGAAAAAGTCTTAGTTTAATTGCATCGTTAGAAACATCATTCATCTTTATCGTCCCGCATATCTCTAAGAAAGACCGTAAGTTCTTATGAGGATCTTCATTGGTTCTTCCTCTAAAGGCTAGCTCTCTAGCAATTTGGATCAACCCCGGTTTCAACTCAAAGTTGTTGACATTGATGGGCAATTCATAATATCGGGTTGATTTTTCGGTAATGTCGGTTGGAAATAGTCCCGAATTGCCTTAGGTATCTCCTCTGCCATCTCCTCAATATGATTGTGTAGAACCCTTAGGTTTCTTCTACATGTTCTTTCAATCTCGGGATCAAGAGGGAGAATGTTAGTATTATCACGAGGCATAAACCGACAAAATTATCAACCAAAAAAAAAATAATAATAATATACACCTCAAATTAAGATCTATTAATTCTAATGAATATTAGGCAACAAAAACTGTTCTTTGGATCCTCGGCAACGGCGCCAAAAACTTGATGTGCACTTTAAGTGTTAATTGCAAGTGTACGGGTCAAGTTATAATATAAGACAGTAAAGTCTGAATATCGTTCCATTGAGGATTCAATCGTGAATTTTAAAGTTACTTAGCTATTATAGAATATAATCAATTTTATTTGAGGATTGGAATTGAAATTGTGAATTTTGGAAAATATACACTAAATAAGGAAAGCAAATAAAGTAAGAAACACAAGAGTCAAAAAGAGTTCTAGGGTAATGAATCCTTGTTTATTTCATCATGCAATATTCTAGAGTTCAGGGATTTTATTGTAATTCATATGCTTAAGTTTAGGAACTTAATTCCAAGTTATTTTCTCTCAAAAACAACATTTTCTCATGCAACTCAATTGATTACTAATCTCTTGAAATCAATATAAATTACATGGCATTAAGAATAGTCTTTAGCAACTTTCATTGCTAACCTAACTATTTTCATGATAGATTAACAACAATTCATTGTTATAGATCTAGTTAGACATACAATCTCTCAACCATACATATAACCTAACATTCAAAGATGGCCAATCAACAAGAGTTAAGCACAATAACAATGAAAAGCATAATTATTACAACAAAACCATGAATATTCTACAATATTAATATAACTTCATAAACAATTCATCAATACCCTAAAACTAAAGAGTTTAGCCACTCATAGGTTTAAGCAACATGTTCATAAATTAAGTATAGAAAGAGTGTAAAGAAAGGAAAATTCTACTAGGAAGGAGCCCTTGATTGAGAAGGAACCACCAAGATGTCCTTCGGTCTTCACTCCCGAAACTCGAACGACACCAGACTCTCTCTTCAACTCTTCTCTCTTCTTTGCAGCCAACTCACTCTTTGAGACTCTTTTGGTGTGTTTTTCTTTGATTTCTTGATGTGTAATTTCGTGGTCTAAAATTGGTGATTAAGGCTGCTAAAAACCCTCTTATAGAGTTGGCCGCCCAAAATTCTTTTCAAAAATACAAAATCTTCAAATTTGGAAAGTTGACGCTGTGTTGAAGCATACCACTCTCTCAGGAAAAAGCACCGCGGCGCTGCCCTGTTTTTGGCAATTTTGGCATTTCCTTCCTTTTTTCACCGTATTTTAGCTCGATTTTGATCTTTTGGTCTTCACTTCTGATTTTCTTTAGTTTGACCTGAAAACCACTAGCAAACAAGTGAAATCTAATATAAACTTCCTTAATTTGAGAGAATAGAAAACACTTTTCAAGCTCTTTTCAATGTATAATAAATAGGTCTTAACATTGAAATTTAGTTCATTAGCGAGACCAAACTACTAGCAAAACTACACAACTGGCGAGACTTATTCAAACTAGTGAGATTTTCTCTAGCGAGACTTACTTGACCAGCTAGGCTAGCGAGACCAGCAAGACGAGCGAGACCAGCGAGATTTGTGAGACAAAACACGACTAGCGAGACTTATCGAGACCAGAGAGACCAGCGAGACTCATCTTGCTCCACGCCCGCAATGTTGCTGTCTTTACCAACGAGACCTGTCTCACCGAAGCTTCTGTCTACACTTCCAACTGCTAAAAAAAATAGCATTTCTAGTCTGAATTAGAATTTACTTCCTCTTACAAACCTGTAGAGAAATGAGTATACTAGCTTACTTCCAAATTTCATGGTCTAACTGCCCTTTGTTTGACGGAAAACTCAAAATTCCTCCACCCTGCTCCAGATTACTCGAAAAATCACACCAGTCATTTCCACCTACAACTCCACCTATTTTCCTTCACATTTAGCTCAAACATCCTTCACAAAAGTTCTTAAGAAATGAATTAGCCTCATATTTTTAGCTCTAAATTCAATCTCTATAGCTCGCTGGCCTTCAAACAACACAACCTGTTCATATTACTCGAATTCCAAAACAACTTCAATTCTTCTTCGAATTTTACTAGGTTTCTCCTTAAAATCCCGCTCCAAACCACCTGAATCTTCTCCTTCTTCTATTTTTGATGCCAAGCTAGGAAACTTGAACTTGTTTAGGTTTTAAAGGTGAACGAGAGTTGACAAAGCATTTGGTTTCCTTTACACGCTATTATCATCCCACTGACTCCCTCCATTTCCTCTTCCTTTTATTTATTATATTTTTTTATTTTTACCTTATTAATCTTCAACAAAAATCCAAATTTTAATTCTTCTTCTTAATTAACCAAAAGAAAAATAATAATAACACTAATAATAACAATAACGTTAATCATCCTCGTTAGCATCTTTCAACCTTGATCTAAATGGTAATATCCTTCTTAAGTCCTTTATATTCTAGTTGGCATGTAAAAATAGATTCCAAGCTCAATTTATCTCATAAGGATTTAAATATTAACTTACCAGAAATACTCTCAGCTTAATCCATAAGCCTATCCTTCTCTGCTTTCCTCCACTTCTCCCTTCAATCTAAACAAGAAAATACGAGTAAGTTCACAACAATATTACATACTCAAGTTAGGTGCTTAGAAATGGAAGTAGGGTTTACAACGACCACCTCTAATGAACACTTATGGTGGCTAACTCCACCTTGGACAACCAACTGCAAAACCACCAACTTCGTCGTTCATCTCTGTAAAATCCCAGATTTTTAGGTATTTAAACTAATTATCTTGATTTATTTGGATGATTGGTTCACTTATAAGGTTTAATTGGGTTATGTTGAGAAATTAGTTCATGCAAAGTCAATGAGAGTGGTTCAATTAATGAAAATCTCAATTTAATTTGAGTTTTAAATTTAATTTGAATTATGTTGGGTGGTTGGAGGAAATTTATTTGGGAGGTTGACAATTGGTTATAATTATAAGTGGTGTTTTGTGTGGGAAAAGGAAAAAAACGATAGAGAAAAGAGGAGGTGGTTTTTTAAAATAGGGAATTAGGGTTTTGTAATTAAGGAAAGAAGTAAAGTATTTTTTATCATATTTATTAGGGTGGTTTCGGTTTGCGTGTAGCGTAAAAGAAAAAAAAAGGAAAAACCTCATTTCTCTCCCCCTCTCTCCTTCTTCATGGCGCCGCCCCCTGCTTCTTCTTCTTTTTTTTTTTTTTTTTCTTTTCTTTCCATCGGCGTCGTCTGTCTCCGCCACACTGATTGTTGCTGTCAATCCAGCATTCCTTCGTCTTGGGTTTTGCTCGAATCCGTAGCTGGGTGAGTTTTGCCCAATTTTCTATGATTCTGATTGAAGAATGGGTTGTTTTTGTGTTGGGTGCAAATTTACTGATTCATGATTTTTGGTGATGGATAGATAGCTCAAGATTCAAATCAAGTTATCTAGGTCATCGATAAGTGAAATTAATCAGTGTTAATCGTAAACGGTGTTAATACGTAACAGTAATTATTTCAGGGTCAGTCTTACACAATCTCATTATGTAGAATACCCCCGCTCACATGTCTCTACATGAGCAAATCAGAATCACTTCATTTATGACACTTTACAACATTTGTAACAATCATGAAGTGGGTCGTATTCAATAGTGTCTCCAGGAAAAGGTACCCAACCTGATCCATGTACTATAGACTATTGAGGCTACTTACTCGAACTTAATCCTGTTTATGTCTCCACATAAAGTCCAAGTACTCAAGATAGTAGCCAATGGTTCGTAGTTTAATTGGATTTAGAGTTGATAAATAATTAATTCACTTGAATAACTTCATATATACTAAAAATCACCTATTTACAAAAAGTACGAGTTTTAGGACATACAACCCAACATTTGGCATAGATTAAATTGACAATGGTTGTTGGTGGGTGGTCCAACCAAGGTCGAGTGTTTCCGGCGACTTATGGTAAATAACTAAATTGTTTTGAGAGTCTTCTAGGACAATTAGACTGATTCTGAAGCTAAAATTTGGATTGGAACCTAGTTGCACTGCGGATAAGGTCATTGGGTGTAATTGTTAAGTAATTATTTTGGGGTTTATGCCTAAAAGCTTACTGTAATTTTGGGTTTGTATCCTAGGTTTTAATTCAAGGTCCTTGGGGAAAATTGTTGGCTGGGAAATCTTTTAGACTCATTTTCAAGGTAACTAATTTACTACTGTTTTGCCTACGATTTGGTGCCCTAATTAAACTATTCAGGAATAAGTGTATGCATACCCTATAAGCTTGTAGTGTTGTCTGTGTTATCTATTAGACCTCACGGATGTAAGAGATATTTGGAGTATGCTGGATTCACTCGTTTGTTGGGTACAATTTTGGTCTATGGTTCTAAGTAGGAATATTATTTGGTTACTATGGACGAACATTATGATTAAGTTGTGATTCCTGTTTCTGAATCCATATTGGAATGACGGTGATTGTTATTCTACTTATCGAGCCATGTACTCTTTGATTGTGAACCTTCAGGTTTACTAACTATGATTATGACTAGTTGTCCATCGGGATCACCACCTATGCTTATGACTGTGACATTTGGGATCACTATCTATGACTGCGTGCCTCCGAGTTCGCTACTTATGCATATGTGAGGGACGGAATTTGTCGCCCAATTTCGTGCCAAATAAATTTTCCTAACTTACCCACAGTAGTAGTGGCAAGCCGGGTCGAACACAGGGAGCCCTCAAATTTCAAAGTTGAAAAGTTTTTAATTCAAGGTAACCAAAAGGGGGTTTGAAAAAGGTTGATTGCAAGAAAAAGTAAATTTCATGAAATTAAAATGCGGAAAGTAAAAAGAGTAAAAATTCAATGGAAGAAGCTCTAGCTTAGGTTACGTGAGATTTCCTTTGTTCGATGTTCTTATCATTGGCTCGTCATTACTAAATTCATTGAAGCTAGCACCTAATCAATTCAATTGGAAATGCCAGAATTGAATTGCCATAGTCAACAAGTTAGATTTAAGCAAATCGATGAAAATCATGCAAAATTTGACTAAACCTAACCGCATTAAGTTCAAGAGAAAATTAGGCGGGACATGCAACTGGAAATACCTATATTGAATGTCCTATCGATTTAATTCTAGGTTGATTAGACCAATGCACATCACCATCTTGATTTGTAAGCTAACCTAACCTATTGCTTCCTATGATTGACATACAAAAAATTATCACGAATTGTAATACAATCAAAAGCAATAATCAAAATAAACACCAGTGTTACAAATTGATCATAAATCTTGAAAACTCAGAATTAAATCATGCATACATTGAATTTAGTTCAAAACCTCAAAAGAAACATCAATTACAATGGAAAATCTCTAATACCCAAGCAAGAAAACGTTACCTTAGCCTCAATACATGCTTGTTCACCCCATAATTGTTCAAAGAAACTCTTCTCTAGGTGAAAAAAAGCAAAATGCAATGAAAAAACTCTAAAAACAGACTTGGGAGTCGGGTTGCTTTTTCCCCTTCCCGAATGACTGGCAGCTAGGGTAATTTAACCAAAAATTAAAATGGCGCCGTGGCAATATAGGGCGGCGCCGTGGCAATATAAGGCAGCGCCGTAGCGCTGACGCTAATTGCACGCGGAAGAATGTTCGGAGCGCTGCGGCGCCGGGGCTTCAAGGGCAATTTTGTCCTTTTGGAGTTCTATCTCCTCGTTGATTCCATGGAACTCCGTTTTGGCCTGTTTTATCCCAGTTTTGATGCTGACACCCCGTTTTACCTATTAAGCGCTCGAAACCTACAAAATAACACAATAGACAGATTAAACAGCACAACGAGATCCCGAATTAACCTGAGGAAGATAGCACATTTTATGTGCTATCAATATGCCTATGCTTATATTTTGTACACAGATGCCTGATAAAAGGATAACAATATCACCTAGTGGGCCCCATAGTGAGTCACTTGCTAAGTATTGTAATACTCATTCTTTCCTATGACATATTTTTCAGATAAGGGTTGGGACAGATAGACGAATGACAAGAAGAATCCGTGATCGTGTCATGGGACCAGTCATCGCTTTCGTGTATCATATTTATGTCTTCTCTTTCTGGGCTATAGGTTCCAGTTGGAACTGATAATCTAACTTATTTATTTATTTATTTTTATTCTTTCAATTTAATATTAATTTTGAACTTATATTTTAAGGGACTCGAGAAACTTATTTCATGTAATCTGATTGAATTAGTTTATTCAATCTATATTTTATTTTATTTCATTTATCTATGTATTTTTTTAAAGAAAACAAAATAATAATAAAATATATTTTATTACTTGATTTAAAAACCATTTTACACAAACTCCCATGCATAGTGTAGCGTCCAATCAGTTAGAAAAGTCAAGTCGTTACAATTTCTAATGACTAACTCTAACCATCAACTCAATTAATAATATACTAAAATAAAAATAAAAAAAAACAAAAGACCTCAACTAGCGAAAGTGTTTTTAAATATAAATTTGAATTTATTAAATTATAGTGTTTAATATTCATCTTTTATAGTAATTTGATATTGAGGGCTTGTCTAAAGATGATCAAGTTATCCTTATGGACCTGCTTGTGATAGACGTTCAAAATACCTACTATTTCTTAACAGTCCCACTACAATATGGGAAAGGGTATTATTTTCGTCAACTTGGTAGAACTCACTAATAGCTCCTTTAAATGTGCTATCTCTTGCTCAACTTAATTCTTGGTTGTTCCTTAGTTTTGGATGTTTATTTCTTGATTTTATTAGGCATTGAGCATAATTCAGGCAGATCCAGCTCTAAGAGACGATTGATGGTTAAAACATGCTTATATGGAGATTTAGAGTGTTAACGAGGACAAGAAGCACTCAAAGGAGTAAAAAGGGACTCGCACCATGACACCCAAACTCGAGAACTCATATTTCATTTGGATTGTGAAGATTGTTGTGGCGTGGCCCCTAGCGTCATAATGCTACGATGTTTGATAGAGCCACTATGTGTGGCAGCGCCGAAGTGCTACACTGCACTTTTGTAAGAGTTACTTTCCTTGCAGCGTTGTGACGCCAGTGCAAAATTATTATTAAATACCCTAGTCACCAACAACGTATGATGTTTGATTTTCTCAAATTTCTCCCAACAAGAGCTCTTTCTCTACCAGACTTCACCCAATTTAAGTTGTTCTTATGATATTTCTAGTTATACTTTTGATTTTGATGATGATTCTTGGCTAAATCTGATAATTTCTAGCTTGGGTGTTAGGAATTTCTTTTTTTTTTTTTTATGTAACTTGTGAGATTTCTCATCAACTAAAATTGATTCGAACTTGTATTTCTTAATTTTTCTATTGGAATTTATATTGATGATCATGCCTTGTCAAGATTGTTTGACGAACTAGCTAGTTGATTTGGCTTGGTTTGCTACTTTAGATTCACTCTTGATCTATAATTATTGAGTAAGTGAATTAATTTTGCGGCAATTAGTGAGGTTAGTTTATGAGTTTTTTGAGCATCCATTTAACAAATATTGATTAACTCAATTAGCGGGAAAATGCAATTGAGCATCTAATTAGGCGTTCCTCTAGTTGATCAACTTAGTTTTTCATCTCTTCATTCTTGGTAATTAGTCACTGTGGATAATTAATTAGGCTAAGCAATAAGCATGAAATATGAATTGAATTGATTAATAGGCTCGATAGTCAATCTTCAAAATTAGAAGAAATTTTGACCAGACCCAAGCTAGATCCCTCACACATAAGAATACTTCTTAACATTGTTACCTTTGCATCACTCTCATCTAATTTCACTGCACTATTAATTTTTATGCAATTTACCATTTTTTTTTCAAACATAAACAAACCCCCTTATTTACCTAGAAACATTTAGCTTTTAATTAGAGAAGTGCGATGGTTCATTGAGGTTTGACCCATACTACTGGTATCACTAGCTTAATAGAAAAAGAAAATTCTTTGGCAATCAAGACCTTTGACAATTCTTGGATATTACTCTCCAACTGGACTATCTTAATAAACAATTATTTACCAACTCAGCTCAACTTTGCACCTTAAAGACAAACAATTATTACCAATTCAACTCAACCCAACTCTGCACACTAAACGCACCCTAAGTGAACAAATATTAATATATACGAAAAATAAAGAAAAATAAATTTGGAGGCTAGGGTTAGAGGAAAAATCATAAATAAAAGAACATAAAATTAATGTCACGAGGTTTAAAGGAGAAAAAATATAATAGGTGTGGTTCATAGACGCACTATGTATTTTTATTTCATTCCATGTATGTGTTTTGATTTGTTCACAAAAGTATTTTTGTGTATAAATTTTGACAAAAGTTTATAAAGGTTGATTTGTAGAAAAATGCGAACTTCAAACTTTAAGAGTTAAAATGAAGCTTTTTAAAGATTACTAATAATTGAAACTAACTACATACTTTAGTGGTACTTTTGATAATTTAACCTTAATTATTAATGTTGATAATTGAATATTTCTGTATTTCTACAAATTGTTTAAAGAGGTGTCATGGCAAATGTAAATTTCAAAATTATACCTTTCTTTTGGGTTTATGGAATCAATTTGAGAGTAAAGCTTGTAGTGCTCCGATTGAATTATGTCCAAGTTGACAAAATTATATTATTATTATTTTTTTTTTAAGTATAATAAGTGTGCTAACAAAAGGTATTTTTTTGATATGGCTTGAAGTATATCGGTACGATTAAATTAAAAATTAAGTTGCTTAAACATATAAAATAATAGTGCTTGGAATTCAAATGGAGGAGGTAAAGGTAGTTAAAAAAAAAAAAAAAAAAAAAAAATCTTCTTGAAGAAAGAGGCATGAATTAGTAGGTATTCTATATTCACCCTAAGTCAAATTACAAAGAAATATAATTTTCCTTGGAAAGAAATGCAATCTTATTAGCAATTAAAATATTGATTTGTTTTACACAAATGTAAGCATTTGGAAGACTTTTTGTTTCTTTTTTTAAGAAAAAGAAAAAAAAAAAAGAATAAATAAATAAGAGATTTGATGTGTGTGAAATTGAAAGGAATATCAAGAGGATTTTCCAAGAAGTTTATGGGAAGTGTCATGATTGGGATGATTGGGAGTTTGTTGTTGTTGTTGTTGATGACGACGTGAAGCACTAAAAAAATTTCTCACTCCACCTGATTTCCCGCGCTGTAATGGGTTCCTTATACCTTTCCCTCTCCGTTCTTTCTTTCCCATTTCATTCTCTATTTTCTGTCCAAACAAATATATCAATCTTTCAAAAAAAAAAAAAACTTTAATTACCACTCTAATTTCTGAATTTTCTAATTAATCACCAAATTATAAAATTTTGAAAAAAATTTAAAAAATTGTACTTAAATAGAACATTTTTATTGGATGCAACCTAGACGGCAAAAGAGGGAATGAGTTGTCGCGACACTCAAGTTTTTTTTTCTTAATAAAAAAACTACTAATAATCCATTCCTACGGTTTTAGTTATGTTTTTTTTTTTTTTTTTTTTAGAGTTGAATTAAAAAAAACACATACCCAAAAGTAAACATTTGTAAAAGTAGTTCAACAAATATCAAGAAACTAAAAATGGGAAGTACTGTACCTTGTCTTTTTCTGAATCTAGTGTTCGTTCATTTGGTGGCCACTTACAATGATCTCCTTCACAATCATCTGTGCAAAATAAACTAATTGATATTAGTGATATGTACTTTATATTATAGAACAAACTAGAAAAAATGTTTTTCTAGTTTACAAATTCTTTTACCATGTATAACAAACTTGCAAATATTACAACTAATGTCGTTATCTATCATAATAATTCCTCAAAGTTTGAGATGGAATGATTTACCTTCGCTTCCCATGCTTCTTGATCTCGACTCGGAGTTAATGCAATATTCCCTAAAACTCGGTGATCCTCCTCGACAAATCTCACGACAATTTTGATCATTTATATCGTCGTCGTCGCTATAATAGTCTTCGCATTGATTTCGAGTCCCTGTGTCCATCTTTAGATCATTGATCTCTTTTGCTTCTCCTAGCTTCACGTCCATCTTCATCGTCTTCTCTCCTGGTGCCTCTCGTTCAGGAGAAGAATGGCCGGCGTCGGGCAAATGTCCTTGTTGAACCAAAGGCTTGGATTCACCGGTGAAGCAATTGGAGGAATAAGAGGATTTGGGATTGGATTGAGGAGGATTGTGAGAGCAATTGGTTGTTGCTTCGACCACCTCCCTAGAGTTGAACCTTGAGATGCCACAACCCATTGAGACGAGTCGAAGGAACCGACGATGAAGAAATGGAAGATTTTTTCTACCTCGTCCATTGCAATCTAACATACAAAAAAACACAAACACTAACACCCAAATCGGTTAAAAATGGATCTATCTAAATCAGTGATTCAAACTTCTTCACAATTTCTGTTGCTTACATGCAAACTTTTAACCATTCCTCCTTACTTTGCGGTTCTAAAGTTAGTTAAAGTCGTTGAAAAAAATAAATAAAATTTTCACCTAAGAAAAAGGAACCAACCCATTTCACCTCTATCATATTTTTGTTTTTGTCATACCTCAACTAGTTTAAGCATGTGTCATCGACTTTCAGTCTAAAAACTCAAATCTCCCATCTCCACGTGTTGTTGAACTCTCTCTCTATGTATATATAAGTTTAGTTTTTAAACTTTCATGTCTGTATATGTTTTTTGTCCCTAAAGTTTAAAAAGGTGTCTAATAAGTCAATAACTATTAGACATAAAATTGAGAATTAAACAAACAAACAAAAAAGAAAAAAAAAAAAAAAAAGAAAAACTTATTAGACACTCTTTATAGTTCAAGTATCTATTGGACATAAAATTGAAATTTCAACTATTAGACATATTTAAAAGGTCATTGACTAAATCTACACAAACTTGAGAGTTTTCAAAGATTGAACTTGTAATTTAACAATAAAATTATCAAAATGGGCAATGAATGCTCAAATTAATGCAATTAAAATATATCTAACAAAAGGGTGGTTTTCAAATATAGCAAAATGAGTCAAAATATTTATAAAAATATCAAGCCTATCGCTGATCAACACTAATAGACTACTATCATCTATCATTGTCTATTAATGATAGATACTGGTGGATCTATGTTATTGTCTATTGCTATCTGTCACTGATAGATAGTGACATTTTATTGTATTTGTAAATATTTCCAATAGTTTTGTCATTTAAAACAATGAACCTCTAATAAATCCACCAAGTTTAATTTATTTAAGTCAAATTATGTTAAATTATAAGTTTAGTTTCTGAACTCTTAAGTTTGTATCTAAAGAGTCTCTAGACTTAAAAATATATGACAAGACATTAAACTCACTTTTGTGCCTAATAGATCCCAAACATGTTCAAATTTCTTAAAAGTTATATTAATTAATTTTTGCCTTGTGTATTATTGAATTGGTTGAAAATTAAGTAAATGTCTTACTAGACGCATATAAAAAATTGATGGATATATTATACACAAAATTGAAAAGTTTCACCAGTTTATAAAGTACATAAACTTACTGTAAACAAAATTGAAACTTCAGTGATTCATTAAATATATTTTAAAGTCTGGAGATTAAATAAAAAAATTTAAAAGTGTAGGTACTAAATTTATTATTTAACAATATATTTATGTTTCCATTTTCCACCGTATTATGTTAGCTTGCTGCTTTTTTCCCTTCTAAACTTGACAGGAATAATTTCAATATTTCCACCCCAACTTCCAACCAGATTTGTTTGTTTGTTTTAATTTATTTATTTATTGTTTTATCATTTTTTTTGTTGGGACTAGTATTTTAAATCTTTTGGGTTCTTATAATTTGTAAAGATGTAAATACAAATTATTTATTTAATAAAATAATGAGTTATTTTATTTGTTTTGCATTAACTCAATCCATTAAACTAAGTTTTGTGGTTAATTTATGTAAACTTAAACATGTATTAGTTGACATACAAGGTTGGATCATGTTTAAGTAATAACCAAAAAAGTATGAAGTATAGGGATAAGATTAGGTGTCTTATCCTGGTGATACTACGAATATGACCTACTTTGTAATTGTTACAAAGTTGTAAAGTATTACAAACGATGCGATCCTAATCTTTCATTTGGAGACATGTGAGTGGAGGTATCCTATGCAAAGATTTATATAAGACCGGACTGCGAAATGTTTAATTTCTCTTTATAGCACCATTAATTGAAGAAATTAACACTTCATAGGATGACCATAGGTGACTTAACCTTAATCCTGAGTGGTTTAGGAACTCCTATCTGTGAGGACAATCATTTGATATGTATGGGTGAGAGTTGCTAGTTCACCGACTCAATAGGCCTACAATTTTGGGGATTTGTCTAAGTAGTGAGCTGGGAACATATCTTCACAAAATGGGAATTCACTCCTGCTCGTTTTAGGGTAAGTAGATAAATTGCTCCCTTATAGTCTGATTCTGGGTCTTGAACAATGAGGCCACACCCTGTCACTGGCCCAAGAAGGGTTACTTTATAGTTGGACTATAATCTGTTTATTCATTAGAGGGATCGATGGTACTTTAGAAGTTAGATGTAATTACAGGGGTGATAACTCGTCTTTTTGGGTGTCGTTTTAAATTTCCATATTTGATTGCTTACACATCGACTTATTTGAAACTTAATTAAATTCCCAATTTCTATCACCAAATTATTTTTTATTAAACACATATTTGATTGCTTACCCACCGACTTATTTAACTTAATTAAATTTGCCAACGCTATAGGCAGCCAACAAATCAAATTAAAATAAACATGTTGGGTTTTATGCCCTAAAACTCGTAGATTATAAATGTAATAATTTGACCGTAATTAAATCATTAATAAAGAGTTATTGATGTGTTACTTTAATAAGCATTATTGATTTTTTGTTTGTTTTGTCTTAATAACCCTAAGTCCAATAAACTAACAACATAGGCTGTTTTATGAAGTCTTGAACTGTATGTGGAGACATATGGTGATCAATGTTTAAGATACAGTTTAAAGGGTCTATAGTATAGGAATAAGGTTGGGTATCTTATCCTGGTGACACTATGGATATGGCTCACTTTGTATTTGATACAAACGCAATGATCTAGCGCATTCATGTAAGTGACATGCAAGTGGGGGTATCCTATGCAATGAGTTTGCATAAGACTGGACCACGAAATAGTCATCACTAGATGTAACTCCATTGACTAGTTAGGTTTCTATTTCAATAGGATGACCTAGGCAACTTAATCTTAATCCTGAATATATTATGAACTTCTGTCCACAAGGGATTGTTCTTTGATTTGTATGGGTGAGAGTGGTCGTTTTCCGACTCAACATGCCTACCATTTTGGGGATAAGATCGAGTGGGGAGCTGAGGACATAATTATACAAGATGGAATTCACTCATTCTCATTTTTAGGGTAAGAAGGTAAGTGTTCCCTTAAGTGGTGTCTCCGGGACTTGAACAAAGGGTCCTACCCTCTCCCTGGTACGGGTTTCTGTTTAATGGTTGGACCATAAACAAGTTGTTCATTAGAGGAGCACCGGTACTTAAGGATTTAGAAGTAACCTAGGGGTAAAACGGTAATTTGACCAGCTGGTGTTACGAACACTTGTGAAAGACTAATTTTCTATTATTAGTCTATATCCATGGACACAGAAATACATTTGCAGTGAGAAAAGTGCAACTGTGGGTCTTTAGTGGAGTGTACCCCATAGTTAATGAATATTGATTAATGTGGTTAATGAGTTTAGCCGATTAATCTCCTATTGTTGGAGCTTCTGATATGTAGGTCTATAAGGTTCTCTTGCTAGCTCACAAAGAACCAACAAAGATCAACTATGTTAAAAGAAAAATTTGAAATGTTCAAATTTATGAGGGAAAATATTAATTTTATTGGATATAATTAATTGTACGATTTATTATAAATTTTATTTGATTGTGATTCAAATTATAACTTTGTGATATGGAGAATTAATTTATTTGAATATGATTTAAATAATTAATTATTTGGATAAAATTCATATAAATAAATAGAGGAAGAATTAATTAATTAATTTGAATTGGATTCAAATAATTAATTATTTAATTTGGATGAGATCCAAATTAAAAATTCTACAGAAAATAAATAGAGGGAGAATTAATTAATTGATTTGAATTGGATTCAAATAATTAATTATTTAATTTGGATGATATCCAAATTAAAAATTCTGCAAAAGATAAATATTTAAATAAGATTTAGATATTTTAAACCATTTAATAGGAGATATTATTTAAGTAGATATTTATTAATATTGGATATTATTCAATATTTGATTTAAAATCTCTACAGAGGGTTTATCTAAATAGAATTAGGAATAACCCATAAAGTTCTATAAATAGAGCCCTTGGAACCTTTCATAGAACACACTCTAAAAAAATAATCTCTACGATTATTCTAAAAATCTTCCTCTACTAATTCTCCCAATTTTCTTAGAAAAATTCTAAGAAAATTCTTCTTCCCATTCTTTCAAAGAAACGGTTCCCACAAACCGGATCCTTGCCAGAGTCATAGCGAGGAAGATCTCTCGGAAAAGGAAAACTACAAGGAGAAGACTATCAGTTCGAGAATTAATATAGATTGGCAAAGGTATGATGCTTAACCTTTTTCTTTACTTTTTGTATTTTTAATTATTTCAATAATTCAAAGAACGTGATCACACACTTCCCTCGGGATTCAATTCCCTTAAAAACAAATAACCTAATTATCAATTAAAGCCTAAACCTCAATCAAATTACAAATCTTGAATCCTAATTGGCTACGATAGTGATCAATTAAGGCCAAGAACAAGTACATTAAGCTTAAGATATCTAGTGTGTGATTAATTAATGGGAAAACCCTAACTTAATTAATTTAATTTTCGTTGAACCTAGGTTAAGCATACATTCTAAGCTCATGAACAACCAATACACCTAGCATGCAAGACCCTTGCTACTTATCGATTTTAAGCATAGGCGAACACGAAGGAAACGCGTGAGCATAACAAATTAGCTAAGACATACATTTAAGGGAGAGGCGTCAATTCATCTAAGAACATACATTTAAATTTGCACAAGATTCAAAGAACACAACCATAATATGAAATTTATACAAAAATGGAGGTCTCAAGTAATTACATAGGATTTTGCTCTCAAGAACAAGAAAACACTTACCTTAACATCTTCATAGACAAATAAATTGAAGAAGAGAGCATCCAATCAATGGCTACAACCCAAAATAAAATCAAAATCTTAAGCTAAAAGTGCTTGAAATATGAAGGGAAAGAAGAAATTTTGGAGAAGTCCTCGGCCTCCATAGATCCAACCACCCTTTTGCCCTAAAAAAAAAATGAAGATATTATATAAATCTGCCTTAGAGCGTTGCTGCGCTCTAGGTAGAAATCAGAGCGTAGGTCTCGAGCGTCGATGTGCTGCGCTTTCCGTCAATATCCGGGCATAGATGCGCTCCAGGAGAGCGTCGCTGTGCTTTCGACATTTTTGCTCTCGTGCCTTCAGCATAAAGCTCCGCAAAGCTGCGCTCTCCATGGGCATTTTTGTCCTTTTTTGCGTCCTTGAGCTCTGGGTATCCAATTTCACTTTTGATAGCTCCAAATCAACCCCGAATGGCGTTCCTTTGTTCTTTGTCCAGCTACTCGGTCAATAAAGACGGAATCAGGGCTAGCTCTCTCAGTCCCATTCCTGATCAAATAACATCCCAAAAGAGCTTTGGTTTAGCTTCCAACTAAGGCTCAGGGAGTTCTTTCCCCGGGATTGAGTGAACGATCTCATAGCCCTCCACCCGTAGCCCACAAAAGTGCTTATTTATATAAAAAAAATTGTGTACGATACCGCTTGAAAGCGCCCGTGACACTCTGAGGAGCATGATTTGCTTGAATTCCTACAAAAATAGACATTTAAATACATTATACTAAACATGCAAGAGAAATTAGAGACATAAAAATAGCTCTTTTTTAGAGCTATAAAAAATGATAATTACAAAGGGTAAAATGGTAATTTAACCTAATTGTAATTACAAGCAATGTGTAGGGTTGACTTACTATTGATTGGTTATATTCGTGAACATGAAAATATATGTACAGTGCGAAGAGTTCAACTGTAGGTCTTTAATGGAATGACTTACAATTAATGAATATTAATTAATTTAATTAAAGTGTTTAATTAATTAAACTCATATCATTGGAGCTTCTAATCTGTAGTTTCATAAAGTCTCCTTGCTAGCTTAATAAGGATAAAACAAAGAATAAATGGTTTTGGGAATAATTTGAATTTTTCTAATTATCTATAGAAAAATTTATGGGATGTTTTCAAAAATAGAAAAATTGTTGAAAATAATTACAAATATAGCAAAATTTTACTTTCTATTTGTGATAGACTGCGATAGACCCAGATAAACATCTATCACTTTACCAGATAGAAATGAATAGATGTCTATTTGGGTCTATCGTGGTTTATCACAGATAGAAAGTGAAATTTTGCTATATTTGTAACTAGTTTGATATTTTTTCTATTTATAATAATTTTCCAAAATTTATATTAATGTGATTAATATAAAGTATATTGTATATTGATACACTATAAATTTAGTTAGTTACAAATATGACTTATAATTAATACTATATATGAGAATAATATCTTATTCAAAATATTATTTATGAATAAGATTTATATAAAAACTATAGGTTAAAATTAATATGAATAAGATTCATCATTTTAATGTGATTAAAATGTATATTATATGATTGATTAATTAAGAGTTATTTAATTAATCATTGAATTATATTATATTAATATAAACGAGTTATCTTTCACATGAGTGGAGAGTTATGGTAACTCCCTTCCGTCTCTCATCCTTTAATTTGTAATTCAAAATACAAATGAGTGTGATTTTAAAATATACATAGAACATGAAAAAAGAGGCAGAAGATCTCTCTCCAAGAAAAAAATCTCTCTAAACTCTCTGTATTTTTGTTTCCCTCTCCTAAAACACCAAACATCCCACCATCTTCTTCCTTGCTTGAGAATAGTGAGGATTCTAAGTGGTAGTGCTCTTTTGAAATTTTTGTTTTACTGTGTTCGTGTTGTTGGAGGAAGATTCATAGAGGAGTTTGTGATGGGTGTGATTTTGAAGTAAGTTTTCATTCTTCTTTTTTCTTTTCTGTAAAAGCATGCTATAATTTTTAGAATGTTTATTCCGTGTTTGTTGTTCTCTGTTTTTTTAAGTTTTCCAAAACAAAATTTATTGGCATAAGGCAATCAAACATTTCTGTAAGGAATGTAATTCCTTCAATTGGTATCAGAGTCATATCATGCCTCTAATTTTCAGTTTGGAAACAAAAAATTAGAGAAAAGGTGGATGTTTTTCTGCATTATGAATGTGGTGATTGCAAATGAATATTTTAGATTTTTGGCACCTTAGACATACTATTTTGATGTGATCAAAATATGTAACTTAAAAGCACTTGAAAAGTGCTTTCTGTTCTCTCAAATTAAGGAAGTTTATATTAGATTTCATTGTTTGCTAGTGGTTTTTAGGTCAAAATAAAGAAAATCAGAAGTGAAGACCAAAAGATCAAAACCAAGCCAAAATATAGTGAAAAAGTGAAGGAAACTCCAAATCTGCCAAAACAGGGAAGCACCATGGCGCTTTTTCCCGAGAGATTATTTCAATTCAACACAACGGCAACGTTGCTGTCACACCCTACTTTTTAATAAACGATGCGTTGAAGAATTTATGAAGAAAAGAGGTAAAAGACCATGTTGGACGCATAGTCAGGGCTAGGTAGCGCATAGTAAGGGTGGACGCATGGAAGTAAACCGAGAATGGAAAGAAGAGAAGCGAATATGCAAGAAAGAAATAAAGTTAAGTTGCGAAGTGTTGAAGAAGGTTGTGAAGTAAACATAAAAATTAGTGCATGTGGTGGACGCATGCTAATCTATCCTTAAGAGAAGTAGTCTAAGTTCAAGGATAGGAAGATGGCCATTGAACGCAGGATGAAGGTAAACACGATAGGACCAACACGTAGAGAAAGAGCTTGAGAAGGAGTTATGAACATAAGGAAGGAGTTGGACGCATGGTATGATGCGATGAGATACAAACACAGTATTGGGCGTTTGTCATTAACGCCTAGTAGCATTGTGTAAGCACTGGTTTATAATAGTGCGACTATGGGTTCAGGTTGATCACGAACGTGATGGAATAATGAGCATGCAGCAGAAGTTAATTTGATCAATTTTCACTCTAAGATGCTCAATTTAGAGGATTAAACATGCAATTAAGAAGAAAAACCAAAGTTTCAAGAACACTTACCCTTGAAGCTCCAAATTCTCCTTCAATTCTTGATGAATTTCAGCACCACTTGGTTGTAGACCACCACAAGAGTCTTCTCTACTATTCTCTAGGCTTAGATTGGATGGTGGGATCCAAATTTGTGGTGAATTTGAGAAAGAATGAATGTTGGGAAGAAGATGAACAATGGATGGAATTTTGCAAAATTAACCCTTAATTTCACAAAATTCTTAACCATTTTTATGTCAAAATCATCTCTATTTATTAAAGAATAACATGCAATCCAATTGCATCAAAATTTGACAACACAAAATGGTTAATTTGTTGGTTAATTGTGAAGAAGACAACCAAGCTCCTAGCTTAGTTAGTGGGAAAATCCAATCTTCAAAAATCAATTTTAAAATCAATTTTCAATGAATTTCCAAAATTGAATTAAAATTGATTTTTAATTTCAAAAAGATAATTAAATAATTAAATAAAAATAATTTAATATTTAATTAATTAAATATTATTATTTTAATATTAAATAATAAAATAATATTATTTTTCCCATTTGTCTCGATTTTTCTAAAAAAAACCGATATGAATCCCTATTCATATGATTAATATTTAAATTATATTTAAATATTATAATTAACTCTATTTGTACGTTTAATTCGTAATTAAACGCCGATATATCGTATATATCTAACTTTCATTCCTTAAGCCAAGATTTGAACGATTCAAACTTATTCACCACATTATCTAAGATTTTAGTCCATTTATGAGCTAGTAGAGGGACCTAATGGACCTACAGATCATGAGCTCCAACGATCCGAGATTAACTGGCCAAACTCTTTAACCTAGTTAACCAACATTCGTTAACTAACGGGACACTCCACTAAAGCCCGTAGTTGCACTCTCCTCACTGTAGATATATTTGTGTCCATTTGATATAACCATCATCGATAAGTCAATCCTTCACAGGTTGTTCATAACTTCAGCTAGGTCAAATACCGATTTACCTCTGAGTTACATCTTTTCTCCTTAAGTACCATTGTCCCTCTAATGAACAATTAATTTAGGATCTAATCACTAAATCCATTCCCTCTTGGGCCAGTGAGAGGATGAGGCCCCTTGTTCAAGTCCTGGGAAAAACACTTAAGAGAACAACCTTTCTTCTATCCCTAAGTTGGGTAGGAGTGAATTCCGTTTTGCAAATTCTATGTTCCCAACTATCTACCCAGTCTTATCCCTGAAATAGGAGGAATGTTGAGCAGCACTATTGAGCTTACTCTTACCTATGTAGATCAAGGGATAATTCTGAATAAATAGGAGTTCATAGATAGCTCAAGATTCAGATCAAGTTATCTAGATCATCGGTAAGTGAAATTAATCAGTGTTAATTGTAAACGGTGTTAATACGTAACAGTAATTATTTCAGGGTTAGTCTTACACAATCTCATTATGAAGAATACCCCCGCTCACATGTCTCTACATGATCAAATCAGAATCACTTTATTTATGACACTTTACAATATTTGTAACAATCATGAAGCGGGTCGTATTCAATAGTTTCTCCAGGAAGAGGTACCCAACCTAATCCATGTACTATAGACTATTGAGGCTACTTACTCGAACTTGATCCTGTTTATGTCTCCACATAAAGTTCAAGTACTCATGATAGTAGCCAAGGGTTCGTAGTTTAATTGGATTTAGAGTTGATAAATAATTAATTCACTTGAATAACTTTATATGTACTAAAAATCACCTATTTACAAAAACTACGAGTTTTAGGACATACAACCCAACAGAACGGTAGTGAACTGAAGTAGTCGCCGCGTTGGCGGAGGAAGAAACGTACTCGGCTTACCATGCGTTGGTAAAGATGTTAAACATTGAGGTCCCTATGCGTTGAAGACAGTTATCCTTACGCGTCAATGAGTAGTATGGTTGACTGTGAGTTAGAAAAATGAGTAGTGAAGCTCAAACTTTAAAGGAAACTTATTGAACGCATGAGGGCATTGTGTTGAATAAATGGTTATCTGTTGGAAATTTTGGACGCATAAGATAAGTTTATAAGGCCAGGTGGCTATGTATAGATTTGACACCTTATCAGTAGGAGGTGTTAAAGGCATGTTAAGTAAATCATGCAAGGTGACGCTTGGACTAATGCATGGTTAATTAAGCATGCAGTGTGACATGTGGCAAACAAGTGGCAAAAGGAGAGGAAAAGGGGGATGGCAAGCTCCCTATAAATAGAACTTTGAGGGAAGAGGAGCGACTGATGACTCCCAAAGAAGAATTCTGGAGAGAAAAGAGAAGAAGGCAACAAGGACGTCTGTGGTAGGAGTATGCGGCCAAGAAAGAAGGTATTTGACAACTTTGTTATTTTATGTAAAGAAGTTGTTTGGTGTTAAAAGGGTCGGCTATGCGTTGAGGACAAACATAATGTCCAAGGTGAACGCAGCGTCCACAGATTAGATGACATGTTATGATGAACCTTGCGTCCAAGAGAGGGCGACGCATCCGAAAGGGAAGTAAGAAGAGTCGGGATGCACTTGGCGAAAATAATCAGCTTTGCGTTACCAACCTTGCGTTGAAAGGTAGGGATGCGTTCAACCTAGCTGACAGAGGAAAGTGGAGCCTTGCGTTCTAGAGTTAGAACGCTGTGTTCAGAAAGCTCGGAAAGAGGAAATAGAGCATAGGAAGAAGAAGGATTCTTTGGCTAAGTACAGGTGAGTAACACCTGCATTTTACAAAATATAAAAGAGATCTTCATGAATATGATTTTATGGGTTTCTAATAGAATAATGTATGCGTTTTCATATATATAAAGTATATGATTATGTGATTTATAGAGACATGAACATGCGTCTTAGAGACAAGAGCATGCGTTTTATTTGAGAACTCTGAGGATGTTGGGTACTTGTTGTGAGTTATAAAACGCATGATGAATGATTGATATTTGTTTTCATGACTTTTCTGAAAAGCATGGTATTATATGGTTTCAAGAAAGATTTGAAAGTAAACTTAATGAAAAGCATGCAATTTTATATTAAAATGTGAAATTGAACTTAGCATGCTGATGAGATGAGATTTCGAAACGTTTAACTCATGAGTTATTGATATAATATTTACAAATATGTTTTGTGTTATATTAAACTTGAAAAGGCACCTGAGGCTCAAGGACATGGAGAAGGCCAAAGGGGTAGTCGTTCTATTAAAATGGGACCCCAATGCTCAGGGACTCGTAGAAGGCATTGTGGGCGGTCCGGAATATAAAGGTACCCAATGCTCATGGACTCGTAGAAGGCATATGGGTAACCTGGATATAAAAGTGGGACCCCAATGCTCAGGGACTCGTAGAAGGCATTGAGGGCAGCCCAAGTTTTAGTACCTATGTGCACATAGAGGTATATACGACGCTGATGTGTTGAGATTACTCCACACAGCTAGGGAAAATCGACGTTGAGTAGCGTTGAGCAGTGCTCCACCTCAACTAAGGAAAAAGTATTTTATAAGAATGAGATAGAAGAGAATTTTGAGTATTTAAATCTGAAACGGTCAAGCATGTTTTCACGATGATGTTTGAGTATAATTTAATCTATTTTGAGGTGATATGTTTTATGCGAGTTTGACCAGTTTTTTAGTTAAAATATATTGTTATAAAAAATTCGTTACTCACTGAGTCGTTAGCTCATTCTTTTAAATGTTGTCCATTTTCAGGTAGCATGACAGTTCTCGTTGCCGATCAAAGTCGAGGTTTGTCAAGAGCATTTGGATGGGAAGGTTGACAGTGGGTTACGTGACAGGGTAGTCGATAACAGCTGTCTTCACATCCCTTCTTGGGTTATGAAGGATAATCCGGGTGGGGGTGTGACAGTCGCGGTGCCATCCACCAGCGCTGTGGCGCCAACTTTCCATATTTTGTTAGCACCGCGGCACCAACTTTTCAAATTTGAAAATTTGGTATTTTTGGAAAGAATTTTAGGCGGCCAACTCTATAAATTGGAGGGTTTCCAGCAGTTCTAGACACAAATTTACACATCAAGAAATCATGAATTAAGGCACCAAAAAGAGCCTCAAAGAGTGAGTTGCCTTCAAGGAAGAGGAAAAGAGTTCGAGAGAGAGTCGTGGTGCTGTTCAAGTTTCGACGTGAAAGCTAAGAAGATTGTGACGGTGTTTCCTCAATCAAGAGCCTCTTTTCAGTAGAGTTTCCCTTTCTTTACACTTTTTCTTTGTTTTTATTGTTTGAACATGTTGTTTCAAGGTATGAGTGACCAACTCTTTAGTTTTAGGGTATTAATGAATTGTTTATGAATTTATGTTGATATTGTAGAATATTCCTGGTTTTGTTGTAATGATTATGCTTTTCATTGTTATTGTGCTTAATTCTTGTGGATTGGCCATCTTCGAATGTTAGGTTAGATGTATGGTTGAGAGATTATATGTCTAACTAGATCTATAACTATGAATTGTTGTTAATCTATCATGAGAATAGTTAGGTTAACAATGAAAGTTGCTAAAGACTACTTTTAATGCCATGTAATTTGTATTGGTTTCAAGAAATTAGTAATCAATTGAGTTGCATGAGAAAAGATTGTTTTTGAGAGAAAATAACATGGAATTAAGTTTCTAGACTTAGGCATATGAATTACAATAAAATCCATGAACCTTAGAATATTGCATGATGAAATAAACAATGATTCATTACCCTAGAACTCTCTTTGACTCTTGTGTTTGTTACTTTATTTGCTTTCCTTATTTAGTTTATATTTTCCAAAATTCACAACTTGAATTCCAATCCTCAAATAAAATTGATTCAATTCTAGAATAGCTAAGTAACTTAAACCTTCACAATTGGATCCTCAGTGAAACAATATTCGGACTTCATTGTCTTATATTATAACTTGACCCGTACACTTGCGGTTAACACTTAAAGTGCGCATCAGTAAGGGCCCGTTGTTTTGGGCATTTAAATTATGCTATTGAGTCTGTAAGTCCATGTCATTTGAGGAGCAAGTGTTGCTGAGGAAGTAGATCGAAGATGGACCAAAATGGAGGCAATTTGAAGCAAAGAAAGCATTTTATGCTTCAGTGTAGTGCACAATGTCACGACGTAGAGAATACCGCGTCATGTACTCACCCTGAGCATCGCGGTGCTTCGATTTCTCAAGCTAAAACGTCACGACACTCTCCTTTAGTGTAGCGACACTCTGACAGTTGCACGCGTGTTCCAGACGGTTACTATCCGTGGGTTTGAGCCTGTTTGTGGGTTTTGCAGCTGTTTTTGTATTTTATTTATTTATTTTAATAAATTTTTTATATTAATTTAATTAATTCTTATGGGTGCCAAAATTCGAGCTATTTTCCTGTTTATTTAATTTATGCATGTGATGTATGGTTAAATAATATATGGTGCATAATGTATGCCATATATACTAAAATCCCACCTTAAAACAAACATGTTTTCATGCATCATATTTAATATAAATTTTATATTATATCAATGTGTGATCACATTAGCATGCTCATGCATTCTATTTAATATAATTGTTATATTATATAGTTGCATGTTTTTTTAAATTAACATGTCCATGCATCATATTCTAATATAATTGTTATATTGTATGATGAGATATGGTTAATTTTCATTATTCAATATAAGTGTCATATTACAAATGGATATGCATTGAGCATGACATTACCTTAATAAATGTAAATGTTATATTTGACTAATGTTATTACAATGCATGTTATAGGTTTTAATATTTTATTATTATATAAGCGTTATGTTTTAATGAGATAGATTAAAATCTATTATAAAGAGTTGCATGCAAACATAAGTTATGCATGAGTTTTAAATGGTTTAAAATCAATTCAACTAAACTATTGTTTAATATTTCATGTTTGATTAGAAATAGGTTAATCTTTTTAAAATGTTTTAATAGAATTTTAAATGAATGCTTTAAAAGATTAAATTAATAAAATATTTGCCTATAAGGGACCTTTGTTTAGGGAAGGTTTTGTTGAAGGCTGGGGTATTTAAGATGATGGAAATGGAATACCCCTACCTGAAAATCGGCCTGGAAGGTGAATTAGTCAAATATTTTATAAGTATACAATGGTTGATTTGACTTATTAAAGTGTTTGATAAATCATAATCAAAATTGTTAAACTATCCAATATAAGAGTTATGTTGGGCAAATTAGTAAAGGACTTAGATACATTTTTAGCTGGATTTACCTAAGTAATAAACCCTAGGTTTAAAACACTCAGTGGGGGAAACAAATATATATTATATGTCATTTTTTCTTTTCAAATTTCTCCTTTAATGTTCACACCGTGAGATCTATGCTCGGCCTCGTGGCACCTTTGATTGTGTCCCTCTTCAGAAGGTGTTTGCATAGGCCAATACCAAGGTGAATGGAGAGAATGTTTATAGTAAGTGGGAGAGGTGTTGGGACTGTTGTCCTAAGTCTCTTGGGGTCTCGTAGCTTTGTAAATTGTTAATACATTTTATTTATTCAATAAAATAAGTAGTTATTTTATTTATCTTTTGCATTAACTCAATCCAATCAACTAAGATTCCATGGTTATTTTATGTAAACTTAAATATGTATGTGATTGATATATGAGGTTGGATCATGTTTAAGTAATAACAAAAATGTCTGTAGTATAGGAATAAGGTTGGATGCCATATTGATATGGTAACACTATGTGTAAGCCCTACTTTCATCTTTGGAAAATGACTAGCAAGTGGCTTGGCAAGTAGTCGAGAGGGAGGTGGCCGAAAGCCTTTGGCATGGGTGGTGTGTGTGGCCGGCAAGCTAGGTTGAAGATGTTGGGTAGCCAAGCCCCAAGTATGTGTATGTGGTGCATTGGCTTGGTGAGGTATGCGTCCATGAGGGTGAGCATGGGTGGAGGCTTGATGCATTGCTATTGGGCAAGTGGGCTAGGTGTGTAACAAGCTTTGCGTTGGTTGACGTTAGTGAGGGGGATGCACTGAGGAGCTATGCGTCCAAGAGGGCCTATGGGGCTGGCGCATGGTGCTATGCACCTATATTATGCGTCCAAGTTACGCGTCCAAACTAGCAAAAGAGGCTACGTGCATAGGTAGCCGAGAAAAGCAGCCAACTACCCTCAAAAGGAAGCGTGAAGAAGATCTTGCTCAAGGATACATCCACCATTCCTTCTTGGTTAAGCAAAGTCTATGCTGAAGTGTTAAGCAAGCTAGATTAGGTGTCAAATTGAGGTTAAGTATGGTATGAGCATGCATGCAAGCATGAGGTGGCGAGCTAGGAGTTTGCATGTAGATTTTTGAAAAGTCTATAAATAAGGGTCCGGTAGAAGAGATTGGTGTGTGCAAACCACTCGGGTGAATTGTGATTTTCTTTGACCCAATTATCCTAAATTGAGTCTAGTTTCACCGAGAGAGCTGTCGGAAGAAAACTCCATGAAGAAGAACTCGGATTTCATAAAAAACTCGAGCTTGCTCCGCCGGCTATTGGGTAAACTGGGGAAGATATCTGGAAGTAAAAAAATAATTAGAAGCTGAAATTTTGAGGTAAGCTAGCCAAGACATTTATCTACAACTTTGTAAGAGAAAGAAAACTCTAATTCTTGCTACAAATATTACTTTCGACAGCTAGAAATAAGGGCATTGTGATGTTGGGTGAGTGTCGGAGTGGTTATGCGTGCAGTGTGACTTGGGCCGTGGGTCGGAAGAAAGAACCATTTTTAGGTTATTTTGACAAATTTTGGATGCCTAGGGGGTAGGTTGACATGCCACTGGCAACGCAAGGGTGAGAGAGAGGCGCTGCTGACCATGTGCAGGCTGTGGGAGCAAGATGAGTCTTGCTAGTGGTGATGCATGCGTGCAAAAGTTGAGCGACACGAATCTTGCTGGTCTCGCTGAGGCGCACGACATGAATTGACTGACGTTGAGACGCGCGCGCCTTGCCTCTTTTAAGGTTATTTCGGCAGTGGGTGTGCAGGAATCGTCGCTCACAAGGGGTAGCGTGTGCGAGGCAATGACTGGGCATGCAAGGCAGTGTGCTATGCGAGATTGCTGCCCAGTTGAGGTTAGGTGTGCGTGCTGCAGGGCTGTTGGACACACCTAAGGGCAGTTTTCAACTTTTGGATATTTTGACTAAATTTTGCTTGTTGGTGAGCCTTTTTGTGCTAAAATGACTTAAAATATACCATGAAGGAAAATTTAAGGATATTAACAAAAAGAATTAATTTATTCCATCCCGGGAAGAGCTAGGGGAAGCATATAATCCATTAAGAGCCCAGGACAAGTTGTGGTGACTTAAATTCGTTTAAAATGATTTATTCTCTCGATATTTTTCAAATGCTTGGTTTATTCACAGAATATGAGACTTCTGGCATACATTGAATTTCGTAAAGCATGTGTTTCTTGATATGATTTGAACATGCTTTTACATGGTTTTGAGCATGATGTTTTCTGATACCGAGCTTTGTGAAAAGCATGCCATTTGAAATACTCTGAAATTCTAAGAAGTTGTTTAACTCGTGTTTATAAATGACTTAGCATGCTTTACTTTCAAAAGATGGTCCTCAATGCCGAAGGACATAAAGAAGGCATATGGGCAACTTGAATACAATAGATGGTCCCTAATGCCAAAAGACATAGAGAAGGCATATGGGCAACCTGAATACAATAGTTGGTCCTCAATGTTGAAGGACATAAAGAAGGCATATGGGCAGCCTTAATATTGGGACCCTGGTACTAAAGGACTAGAGAAGTGACGGATCATATATACATGCTCAGCGGAAACAAAAGAGGATCGAAATAACAATCTAGATGCATATAACGACCTAGGATTAAACATGCATTATCATACCAAATGAATTAGAGAAGAAAGAAAGAAATTATATACCTTTGTAGCTTTTCTTCCTTTCTTGAAATTGCTCCCACTTGGACCACCAATAAGTCTTTCTAGCTATTCTCAAAGCCTTGGGATAGAGTGGTGAGACTCTTTAAAGAAGGAAAAATTAGTTTCTCAAAAACTTCAAATTTTTCAAGATTTTTCAAGAAGAAGAAGAATAAATGAACAAAGGCCTTCTTTAAAAAAAGTCAAATTGCATGCAACTTTTGCATGTCTAAGTTCACCAAAAGTTGACAACACACATTCCACTAATGCATGCCAAGGATTATGTGTCAAAGTGTAGAATTTTGAGATTAATTAAATGTTCCACTCATCAAGTTAGTGGATTTTTCCACTAATTTGGTAAGAAACATTAATTTAATCTCATGGTCAACCTTTCTAGAAGGTTTAACTAAAACAACTCTTTCACTTGCTCGGGTCAAAGTCAACTATTTGACTTCTTCTGAAAACCGACTATTTGACTGAATCCATGTCTTCGATTATGAATCCGCATTCATAATTTCAATATTTAAATCCCATTTAAATATTTTTGACCAAATCTCTCATTTGATATCATATATCAATTACTTAATCATATCTCATATGATTAACCTAATTTGAACGATTTGAATTTTTCCTTCTATTTATTCCAAGTTTATTCCTATATGAGCTAGTGATAACTTGTAGAAATACAAGTTACTATTATCTTTCTCTTAGAAAAATAGAGTTTATATAGAGAATCATGCGGTAGTTTGACTTAAATTCTATTGATAAATCTTCCTATGCATTCTACTCTTGTAAATTGATGAAGATAATTGTTTTGAAGCTTTTTGAGCCTAAAACGCATGCAATCTGTAGATGCGTTGGTGATAAGCACTTGAAAAGTGCTTTCTATTCTCTCAAATTAAGGGAGTTTATATTAGATTTCACTTGTTTGCTAGTGGTTTTCAAGTTAAAATGAGGAAAATTAGACGAAAAGACCAAAAGATCAAAATCGAGCAAGAATACGGCGAAAAAGAGATGAAAAACTCAAAATGGCAAAATTTGGGATAGCGTCGCAGCAGCGCCGTCCCCGAGAGCAACAATTCTTAACGCATCACAGCGCCGCGGCACTTGGACGGTACTGCCACGGCGCTAAAACCCGAGAGCAACAATTTTGGACGCAACCCTAGCGTCGCGACACCAGTTTTCCATAAATGTAAAATTGATATTTTTGGTAAGTTTTTGGGCGGCCAACTCTATAAATTTTGGGGTTTCCAGCAGCCCTAATCATCAATCAACCATCAATTTACAGACCAAAAGAGGCACAAGAAGGAGAAAATTAAGTGAGAGCTCATAAAAGAGTTCAAGGAGTGAGTTAGTTGCAAGGAAGAGGAAAAAAGTTTGAGATAGTCGTTGTGCCATTCAAATTTCGACGTGAGAGCCAAAGAGATCGTGACTGTGCTACCTTAATCAAGAGCCTCTTTTCAGTAGAGTTTCCCTTTCTTTACACTTTCTTTGTTTAGTTTGCTTAAACATGTTGCTTCAAGCTATGAGTGACTAAACTCTCTACTTTTAGAGTTTTGATGAATTGTTTATGAATTTATGTTGATATTGTAGACTTTCATGGCTTTTCATTGTTATTGTGTTTAATTCTTGTGGATTGGCCATCTTCACATGTTAGGTTAGATGTATGATTGAGAGATTGTATGTTTCACTTGATCTATAACGATGAATTGCTGTTAATCTATCACGAGAGTAGTTAGGTTGACAATAAAAGTTGTTAAAGATTATTCTTAATGCCATGTAATTTGTATTGGTTTCAAGAGATTAGTAATCAATCGAGTTGCATGAGAAAGCATTGTTTTTGGGAGAAAATAACTTGGAATTAAGTTTCTAGACTTAGGCATATGAATGACAATAAAATCCATGAAATTTATAATATTGCATGATGAAATAAACAAGGATTCATTACCCTAGAACTCTCTTTGACTCTTGTATTTCTCACTTTAATACTTTCCTTATTTGGTTTATATTTTCCATAATTAACACCATCAATTTCAATCCTCAAATAAAATTGATTCAACTCTAGAATAGCTAAGTAACTTAAACCTCCACAATTGGATCTTCAATGGAACGATATTCGGACTTCACCGTCTTATATTATAACTTGACCTGTACACTTGCGGTTAACACTAAAAGTGCGCATTAAGTTTTTGGCGCCGTTGCCGGGGATCCAAAGAACAGTTTTTGTTATAATTCATTAGAATTGATAGATCTTAATTTGAGGTGTATATTATTTGGTTGATTATTTATTTATTTATTTTTATTTTATTTTATTTTATTTTATTTTATTCTATTATTTATTTATTTTGTCAATTTATGCCTCGAGACAATACTAATGTTCTCCCTCTTGATCCTGAGATTGAAAGGACGTGTAGAAGAAATCTAAGGGTTCAACACAATCACATAGAGGATATAGCGGAGGAGATACCAAAGGCAATTCGGGACTACTTCCAACCAACATTACCAGCAAATCAACCCAGCATCATTAATGCACCCATCAATGTCAACAACTTTGAGTTCAAACCGGGGTCAATCCACATGGCTAGAGAGCTAGCCTTTAGAGGAAGAACCAATGAAGATCCTCACAAGCACTTGCGGTCTTTCTTAGAAATATGCGGAACGGTAAAAATGAATGGTATTTTTAACGACGCAATTAAACTAAGACTTTTTCCTTTCTCTTTACAGAACGGTGCAAAGGATTGGTTGGAAACCATACCTCCAGATAGCATCACCACGTGGGAGATCTTAGCTCAAGCTTTCTTGAACAAATATTTTTCACCGGCTAAATCTCAAAGACCAAGGACGGAGATTGGAACATTCCACCAACCTGAGGATGAACAACTTTATGAGGCTTGGGAGAGGTATAAGGATCTCTTGAGAAGGTGCCCTCAACATGGCTACCTGGATTGGTTGCAAATTCAACTCTTCTACAATAGATTAGCAAGCTCAACCAAATCCATACTAGATGCAACCGTCGGAGGCTCAATTTTTTCAAAGAATGCTTAAGAGGCGTATACCATACTAGAAGACTTGGCCACTACATCGTACAATTGACCATGTGAACAGTCTTCTCCAATCATCCCAAAAGCCATCGGACGATATGAGATGGACGAGGTAAGTTCTCTAAAAGCTCAATTGGCTTCTCTCACTAATGCTTTATCTAAATTTTCTCAAGGAAGCCAAGTCCAAGCAAGTCCATCATCCATAGCTTCCCTTGTGGCCATGGCAAATCAACAAGAGCCAAATGAGTTGGAGGTAGCCAATTATGTGGATAGAGGACAATACCGAGGTCAACAACAACTTCCAAGTCACTATCATCCCAACTTGAGAAATCATGAGAATTCTTCATATGCTAACAATAAGAATGTGTTGTAAGCACCTCAAGGATTCAATGGAGCGGGGAATGCAAATGTCACACCCTACTTTTTAAAACCAATACGTTGAAGAGCCTATAAAGAAAAGAAGTAAGAGACCATGTTGGATGCATGGTCAGAACTAAGGTAACGCATGATAAAGGGGGACGCATAGGAAGTAACCCGAGAGCTTGAAGGAAAAGAAGTGAAACGCATAGGAGGTAATTTGAAGAAGATGTAAGCATTGGCGAAAGTAAGACGCATAAGCAAAAAGGAATAAAGTTATGTCGTGGAGTGTTGGAAAGAGATTTAACTCTCGGAAAGGAAGGATAAATGCACAAGGAGGAACTGGGGGAAGAATACTATAGCAAACTAAGTAACATGTAGACTACTATTGAGGGATGTTCTCGAGTGTTGGATAAAGTAGAAGGTTGAGAAGTAAGCTTAAAGACTGGATCAGGAGGTGGACGCATACTAATTTATCATAAGAGAAATATTTTAGTACAAGAAAAAGGTTAAATGAATAACCTTGGATTACAAGCACAACAACGCATAGAGGGATAATCAAGGAATCCTCATGGATATGAGGAAAGAAATGATGGACTGATGCGCACTTTTAGTGTTTACCGCAAGTGTACGAGTCAAGTTATAATATAAAACGGTTAAGTCCGAGTATCGTTTCCACTAGAGATCCAATTGGGAAGGTCAAGTTACTTAGCTATTCTAGAATTGAATCAATTTTATTTGAGGATTGAAATTCAATATTTCAATTTTGGGAAAAAGAAAAATCAAGCAAAGAAAGTATCAAAGGGAGAATTGCAAGAGTCAAAGAGAGTTCTAGGGATTTGAATCCTTGTTTATTTCATCATGCAAAATTATAGATTTCATGGATTTTATTGTAAATCTTATGCCTAAGTCTAGAAACTTAATTCCAAGTTATCTTCTCTCAAAGACAACTCTTTCTCATACAACTTGATTGATAGTTAATCTCTTAAAACCAATACAAAATTACATGGCATTAAAACTAGTCTTTAGCAACTTTCATTGTCAACCTAACTACTCTCGTGATAGATTAACAACGATTCATTGTTATAGATCAAATTAAACATATAATCTCTCGATCATACATCTAACCTAACATGTGAAGGTGGCCAATCTTCAAGAATTAAACACAATAACAATGAAAAGCGTATTTATTTGAACAAAACCATGAGTCTACAAAATTAACATGAATTCACAAATAATTCATCAAACCCTAAAACTAAAGAGTTTAGCCACTCATAGCGTGAAGCAACATGTTGAGCAAAAATAATGAAAGAAAGAGTGTAAAGAATAGGGAAACTCTACTGAAAAGAGGTTCTTGATTGAGGCAGCACCGTCACGAACTCCTTGGCTCTCGCGTCGGACTTCGAAGGGCACCAAGACTATCTCGAACTCTTTTCCTTTTCCTTGCGGCTAACTCACTCTTTGAACTCACGCTTAATTCTCACCTTTTTGGATCTTTCTTCTGTTCTGTAACTTTCTTGCTTTTCTTGATATTTCTCCTCCCCTTGGACTGCTGAAAACCCCCAAATGTATAGAGTTTGGCCGCCAAAAATTTAACCTAAAATATAAAACTTGCGTTTAATTAACGCTGGCGCCGGGGCACTAGGGTTGCGACCAAAAATAAGTTGTTCTCGGGTTTTAGCACTGCGACAGCACCGTCCCAGCGCTGCGACGCTGTCATGCGTTCACCAAGGATGCGTCGAGGCAGTGCCATCTCGTCGCCGCGATGCTTCTCTGCATTCATGCTAATGCGTTTATACTTTAGCGCCGCGGCAGCGCTGCCTTAGCGCCGCGGCGCATCATGCGTTTCAACCAGGATGCGTTTTTCAGCTCTTTTTTTGCCGTATTCTTGCTCGGTTTTGATCTTTTAGTCGTTTCTTCTAATTTTCCTCGTTTTAACCTGAAAATCACTAGCAAACAAGTGAAATCTAATATAAAACTCCCTTAATTTGAGAGAATAATAGGCACTTTTCAAGTTCTTATCATGGACGCATGATAGTATGCAGTTAAGGCAGACGCATGGTATGATACGGTAAAGTACAAACACATACTAGTGTGCATTTGAGACATTGACGCCTAGTAGTATGCGGTGGAGAAACGAGTTCAAAGATAGTATGGCGGAGAGTAAGGAAAGAAAGTAATGAAGCTAAAATCTTAAAGGGAATTCAATGAACGCATAGGGGCATAATGTTGGATGAATAGTTTGTATATTGGAATATATCGGACGCATAAGATAAGCTTATAAAGGCTAGGTGGCTTCATATAGACTTGACACCTTATTGATAAGCACTTGAAAAGTGCTTTATATTCTCTCAAATTAAGGGAGTTTTTTATTAGATTTCACTTGTTTGCTAGTGATTTTCAGGTTAAAATGAGGTAAATTAGAAGAAACGACTAAAAGATCAAAACCGAGCAAGAATACGGCAAAAAAGAGCTGAAAAAATCAAAAGGACAAATTCCGGGATAGCGCCGCGGCGCTGAGACGGCGCTGCCGCGGCGCTGAAGCATAAACGCATCAGTCTGGACGCATAGTAGCATCGCGGCGCCGAGATGGCGCTGCCTCGACGCATCCTTGTTGAACGCATGACAGCGTCGCGACACTGAGACGGCGCTGCCACGACGCTGAAGTATAAACGCATCAGCATGGACGCAAAGTAGCATCGCGGCGCCGAGATGGCGCTGCCTCGACGCATCCTTGGTGAACGCATGACAGCGTCGCGGCGCTTGGACGGCGCTGCCGCTGCGCTAAAACCCGAGAGCAACTTATTTTTGGTAGAAACCCTAGCGCCGCGGCGCCAGCGTTACTTAAATGAAAAATTTGTATTTTAGGTTAAATTTTTGGGCGGCCAAACTCTATAAATTTGGGGGTTTCCAGCAGCCAATAGGGGGAGAAAATCAAGAAAAAGCAAGAAAGTTGCAGACCTAAAAAGAGATACAAAAACGAGAGAATTAAGCGAGAGTTCAAAGAGTGAGTTAGTTGCAAAGAAGAAGACAAGAGTTCGAGATAGTCTTGGTGCCCTTCGAAGTCCGACGTGAGAGCCAAGGAGTTCGTGACGGTGCTACCTCAATCAAGAACTTTTCAGTAGAGTTTCCTTTTTCTTTACACTCTTCATTTGATTATTTTTGCTCAAACATGTTGCTCCAAGCTGTGAGTGGCTAAACTCTTTAGTTTTAGGGTATTTGATGAATTGTTTATGAATTCATGTTAATTTTGTAGACTCATGGTTTTATTTGAATAATATTGCTTTTCATTGTTATTGTGTTTAATTCTTGTGGATTGGCCATCTTCACATGTTAGGTTAGATGTATGATTGAGATATTGTATGTTTAACTTGATCTATAACAATGAATTATTGTTAATCTATCACGAGAGTAGTTAGGTTGACAATAAAAGTTGCTAAAGATTATTCTTAATGCCATGTAATTTTGTATTGGTTTTAAGAGATTAATAATCAATCGAGTTGCATGAGAAAGGGTTGTTTTTGAGACAAAATAACCTGGAATTAAGTTTCTAGACTTAGGCATATGAATTACAATAAAATCCATGAAATCTATAATATTGCATGATGAAATAAACAAGGATTCATTACCCTAGAACTCTCTTTGACTCTTGTGTTTCTCCCTTTGATACTTTCCTTGTTTGATTTTTCTTTTTCCCTAATTTGAAATATTGAATTTCAATCCTCAAATAAAATCGACTCAATTCTAGAATAGCTAAGTAATTTTAACCCTCCCAATTGGATCTCCAGTGAAACGATACTCGGACTTAACCATTTTATATTATAACTTGACCAGTACACTTGCGGTTAACACTAAAAGTGCGCATCACTTATAAGTATGAGGTGTTAGAAGGCATGTTAAGTGTTTCATGCAAGGTGACGCTTGGATAAATGCATTGGTTAGTTAAGCATGCAGCATGACATGTGGCAAACAAGTGACAAAAAGAGAGGAGAAGTAGGATGACAAGCCCTCTATTCCAAAGCTATACATAGGACCTTGAGGGAAAAGGAGCGACGATGATCCTTTAGTTTTAAATTCTTGAGAGAAAGGGGAGAGAGAAGGCAGAAAGGAGGAATCCTTGCGTCCGTAGTAGAAGTCTGCAGCCAAGAGAGGAGATATTCTTGACAACTTACCTATTTTGTGTTAACGAAGTTGTCTTGCGTCTAAGGGGTCAGCCTTGCGTTTAAGACGAAGGATGCGTTCAAGGTGAATGATGCGTTCAAGGTGAACGATGCGTTCAAGGCGAACAATGCGTTTAAGGTGAACGATGCGTTCAAGTTGGACCTTGCGTCCAAGAGAGGTCGACGCATCCAAAAGAGAAGTAAGAAGAGTTAGGCTACACCTCGCGTTAGCTATCAACCTTGCATTCAAGGGCAGGATTGCGTCCAACCGAGCTGACAGAGGAATATAAAGCCTTGCGTTCCAGAGTTAGAACGCTGCGTCCAAGAAGCTCAGGAAAGAGAAAATAGAGGAAAGAAAGAGGAACTATTCTGAGCAAGTACAATGTGAGTAACATTAATGTTTTTCAAAGTATAAATGAGTTCTTTATGATTAATATCATTGGTTTGAAATATGCTTTCATGAGTTTTCAACGAATAGTGCATGCATTTTTATTTGGAAAGCATTTGAGTAGGCTGGTTATTTGTTATAAGTTTATAAAACGCATGGTGATGGATAATATATGATTTCATGATTTTACTGAAACGCATGATGTTTGATAACATATGATTTCATGAAAGATTTGGAAATAAACTTGTTTGAAAGGCATACTGTTTGATATTAAAGCTTTGAAATTGAGTTTACTGGAAGCATGTTGTTTGATATTATATACTTTTATTTGGAAACGGATAACTACGAGTTTATGATATAATGTTTCCAAAACATATTGTGTATTTTATAAAACTTTGAAAAGGCACCCGAGGCTCAGGGACTTGGAGAAGGCCAAAGGGTAGCCGGGATATAGGAAAAGGTACCCAATGCTGAGGGACTCGTAGAAGGCAAATTGGTAACCTGGATATGGAAATGGGACCCCAATGCTCAGGGACTTGGAGAAGGCATTGTGCACGGCCTGGATTATAAAACCTATGTGCACATAGAGGAATATACGGCGTTGATGTGTTGAGATTACTCCACATAGCTAAGGATAATCGACGTCAAGTAGCGTAGAGCATCGCTCCGCCTCAACTAGGGAAAAATGATTTTGAAATGAATGAGATTTTTTAGGATTTACTCTAAAACAGATATGAATGATTTAACAATGGTTTTTTAGCATATTTTAATATGATTTGAATTGTTATATTTTATAAGAGTTTGAAAATGTTTATATTATGACCAGTTTTACAATTGAAGTAAGTTATTTTCAAAACTGTTACTCACTGAGCTGTTAGCTCATTCTTTTATATGTTTTTCATTTTTCAAGTAGCATGACAGTTCCCGTTGCCGGTCGAAGTCGAGGTTTGTCAAGAGTTAATGGTATCACCGTCCTAGGAGGGGTAGAAATGGGAAGTAAGGTAAGTTTGACAATGGAAATTGATAGGAATTTGATGACTGCTGTCCTCACACTCCGTCTCGGGCTACGGGAGGGTAGTTTGGGGTGGGGTGTGACAGCAAAGACATCATCACTAGAGGGTATAATGCTTGACTTTGTCAAAGAGTCAAGATCAAGGACAACCACATTGGAGAATTCGGTCTAAGCTATTTCAAGAACCGTTCAAAGCCAAGGTAAGACAATTCAAAACTTGGAGGTTCAACTTAGTCAAATGGCAACTTTCCTCCAAATAATGCAAAAGGGTAAGTTCCCTAGTTGCCTCGAGATAAACCCAAGGGAGGAGTGCAAGGTCGTGACTTTGAGGAGTGGGAAAAAGCTATCAACTCCCTTGATCAATGATGAAGATGATGAACCTCCACAAGAAGAGGATGTTCCACAAAAAGAGAGTGCATCTAAGGAAAATGAGAAATCAAAGTCCAACATAAGAAGTACCTCTAACTCTACTTCTTTTATCCATAATACTTTACCTTTTCCTTAAAGATTTCAAAAGAAAAAGATTGATGCTCAATTTTCAAAGTTCTTAGACACATTCAAAAAGTTAGAAATTAACCTTCCTTTTGTAGAGACATTAGAACAAATGCCTAAGTATGCCAAGTTCATGAAGGATGTATTGTCTAAGAAGAAAAGGTATGGAGATTATGAAATGGTTGCACTAACCGAAGAATGTAGTGCGACACTACAAAGGAAATTGTCTCCAAAACTAAAGGATCCAGGGAGTTTCTCTATCCCTTGACATCTATAAAACCCCTAAGCATCCAGATGTAGAAAGATATGAGCATCATGAGGCAAGCACAAAGGTAACATCGCCTCTCTCTTCAAATAAAAACTCTATGCATGATAAGCCTCCTTTGAATGGTAAGACTAATGGCATGATTGATGTTAAAGTAGAAAATTCTATGAAGCATATATCTAGTTGTGATAATTCTCCTAGTTCTTCTTGCATGCCTCCAAAACTTATAATGAATTATGAACAAATCATGGAGAAGCATGTTAAAAATGAAGTGGTGAGTCCGGTAAAATCTAAGAATAATGACTCCTTAATGAGTCTTGACTACATAAAAAACGATGATGTTCAACTTGATAATGATTTGTTGACTAACTCACTAAATACTAATGAATATGTTTGTGAGTGTCAATGTGGGCGAATACTAAAAGTTGTAGGTGATCCAAAGCATGAAAGGAAGAAAGCACCTTGGGAGCCATCGTGATTCGCGAGCCCCGTCTAGCTAGAAAACGCTAAACCAAGCGCTTATTGGGAGGCAAACCAATTTTATTGCTTTCTTTACTTTCTTTTTTTTCAATAAATCTTTGAGTCACTCATATGCTTTATCTCTCAGGAACTTGGTTTATCACACAAAGTACTCCTTACACCAAGCCTGTTTGGTGGCTTCCCGCTTGCTCCTAGGCTTGTTCTTTCTTTGTTAGATGCTCTTATGCATTGGGGACAATGCATGACTCTAAGTTTGGGGTGGAAGGTGTCTTTCGTACTTTTGTGTGTTTTCTTACCCTGCTATGCATGTTAGTAAAAGTTTTAATGATCATATGCATGTTAATTTAAAAAAAAAAAAAAAATTTTAAAATTTTGGAGCTTTCAAAGTTAAGGGGAATGTTGTTTATGGTTGTGTGCCTTGATGTTGATTGCCCATGATGGGATTTGAATTTGCATGATAAATGACTTATTGTGGAAATAGAATAGCACTATCTTAAGTTAAATTCATTTAAGTCCCTCTTAAAATCTCTCACATTCTTGAGCACGTAGCCACTTTAATTTAGAATCTTTAACTGAAAAAAGGATTAAGTTGGGTGTATTTGGTTGTCACTCCGAAAGGCCTCATCGGTTAGAGAATGGAAATGCATGATAACTTGTAATCTTAGACTAAGGAAAAAGAAAAGAGTATATATGCCTTGAGAAAAGAAAAAGTGCACACAAAATGTATGAGCTTTATTTGTCTATCTTTGTAAATGTTAAACTTGTAATGAGTATGCATGGATAAGGGTAAAAAGAGCTGCCTTTGCTATGATCAGTAAGGATGCCTGGGAATTGACTAGGTACGAGTCCCTAGAGTGAATGTGTGAAAGCTGCCTCTAGGTAAAAGAATGCAAGTTTGGGCCCATGAAAAAAAATATGATTGACAGGCACCTTAGTGGACATATTACTCACCTGAAATGTATGAAAGCTTGAAGATTGGTGCATGAGCTAGAATAGGGGGAAAACTAAAGAAACTCTCTTAAGTCCTAATTTGAGTTCTAGCATTTTAAATTGAAAGAGGCTTGCACACACACACATGGGAGATAGCAAGATTTAGCCTTGAATGATTATAACAATATAGATATACTTGCATGTTTCTACTTAAACTCTAAATGTTATTCTCTAAGACATGAGTCAATTGCACACTTCTTCATCTACACTCCCTATTTTTCATTTTATTCTTTGCTCGGGACTAGCAAATCTCTAAGTTTGAGGTGGTGATAAGCACTTGAAAAGTGCTTTCTATTCTCTCAAATTAAGGGAGTTTATATTAGATTTCACTTGTTTGCTAGTGGTTTTCAAGTTAAAATGAGGAAAATTAGAAGAAAAGACCAAAAGATCAAAACTGAGCAAGAATACGGCGAAAAAGAGATGAAAAACTCAAAATGGCAAAATTTGGGATAGTGTTGCGGCGCTAAAACCGGAGAGCAACAATTCTGAACGTATCACAGTGCCACGGTGCTAAAACCCGAGAGCAACAATTTTGGACGCAACCCTAGCGTCGCAGCGCTATGGACCAGCGTCGCGGCGCTAATATTCCATAAATGAAAATTTGCTATTTTTGGTAAGTTTTTTGGAGGCCAACTCTATAAATTTGGGGGTTTCCAACAGCCCTAATCATCAATCAACCACCAATTTACAGACCAAAAGAGGCACAAGAAGGAGAAAATTGAGTGAGAGTACGTAAAAGAGTTCAAGGAGTGAGTTAGTTGCAAGGAAGAGGAAAAGAGTTCGAGATAGTTGTGATGCCCTTTGAATTCTGACGTGAGAGCCAAGGAGATCGTGACGGTGCTACCTCAATCAAGAGCCTCTTTTCAGTAGAGTTTCTCTTTCTTTACACTCTTTCTTTGTTTATTTTGCTTAAACATGTTGCTTCAAGCTATGAGTGTGTCACACCCCCTCCCAGATTACCTACCTAACCTGAAAGGGAATGTGAAGACAATAAACATCACCCCTCGTGTGACGCATATTGTCGCATTTTATACTCCTTCCTGTGCATACATTTACTCAAATACATACATAGAACTCAGTCATACTACACATGCTTATAACATACTATTTTTCCCTGTATAGAGTACACTTTTATTACATGACATAATTTAACTTCCATATCCATCATACAACGTACAAAACTCCACTACAATCCCCACTCGAAACTACTAGGTCTATATGCCATCTATATAAAGTCATATACAACATACAACTCTCAGACTTGACTGAATTTCGAGAACTCGAGACTTAGGCAGGGTGAGCTGAAGTAGGCTAAGCCCCGGGAACGTCCTTGCTACCTGGGGGAAAAGAAAACATCGAAAACGTGAGCTAAAAGCCCCGTGAGTGACTAATTTGTAAAACTATCATTTGTTCAAAAACAGGCATGTTTAAATCATAATAACGCCATAAACGTAAACGTGATTCAAATAATCATTTCTGTAAAGTCATAATTTTAACAATGTAACAAATCACATATGTTCATGCCAAAATGATCGTATACGAAAAACAATTCGTTCTCATAACTTTCCCTTAGTCAGGGCGAAGCAAGACTCAACGCACTCGACGTCGAAAACATCCTTAGCTGAGGCGGAGTAAAACTCAACGCACTCAACGTCGATAACAATCCTTAGTTGGGGTGGAGCAAGACTCAACACACCCAATGTCACAACCTCTATGTGCACATAGGAATATGGCGGGTTACCCAAGTACCTTCTACAAGTCCTTTAGTACTGGGTCCCGGGGAAACTCACATGCCTTCTCATGTCCTTCAGCATTGAGCCTCCTCTAAAACATTTTAGAAACCAGTATTATACGTAAATAGTTCACATGAAAATCTTTCATGAAAATCAATATATCACGATAAACAACATTTCAAAATATGCCATTCAACATCTTATAGAAACGTATAAAACATGCCTTGTGAACAATATCATCAAACATCGTGCTTTTCAAGAAAACAGTTCATCTCAAAGCCATATCTCATAAAAACCAAACTAAACATTTTCAATAAATTTCGTTTCAAGGAAAGAAAAGTGTCACTCACAACTTGTCCTTAGGCCCTGAGCGGATTATATGCCTTTCCGAGCTCTTCTTGGCCTGTAAATATACATTCCTCATGTTACGTTTTCCTTAACTTCCTTTACATGATTATTAAATGTGCAAACTTAAACTCTAATCATGATTCACCACCGAGACTCCCTTTCTTTCCTAAGGTACATATAATAAGTGAGATTCTATGTCATTAGCGAGATTACCAACGAGATTTCACCTTACTAGCGAGTTTACTAACGAAATTACACAACAGGTCACGGCACTAGCGACACTAGCATAAGCAAAATCAGCGAGACTACCTGAGGAGCATTATTGAGCGAGAGTCAGCGAGATTTGTGAGAGAAAAACCTTCTTTGCCCGACCAGCGAGACTAGTGTCGCTACTCACGCCAATTCCTCAGCGTTACCTGCTTCCAAATGACATCCGACAGCAGAGTTTCATCCTTTCCTGTTTGTTCTCACTTCTGTCAATTCAAAGTCATATTTCTAGCTAGATTTAGAACTTTTTTCCTTCTACAAACTTGTAGACAAACATGTTTTCTAGCTTACTTCAAAATTTCGTTGCCTAACTCGTCCTGGTTCGTCAGATATTGCAAGTTTTCTCCGCGCTACTCCAGATTGCACAAAAAATTCGTATCAGTAACTTCCAGCTAGAAGCACATGTTTTTATTCCATTTCAACTCAGGAATCCTTCATAAAAGTTGTTCCAAATTGAGTTAACTTACTAACCTTAAAATTTCAGCCCAAAATTCAATCTCTTCAGCTCGATATTCACCAAACACCAGATCTGGTTCGAGCTATGTGACAGCAGATGAAGCTTCTGTTTCAGCTTCAGTTTAACCATGAAATCCTCCAAAACCTTGCACGAAATTGCCCTAGAACTCTTCTTCAACCTCTCCCCGACGTGCAGCTGAAAGATAGCATAGAAATCAGTTTGGAAATGAGTAGAAAGAAGTCGGCAACATTTTCTTTTCAAATAAAACCATAACCGACTTTCCATCCTTATCCTTTTTTTTTTTCTTTTCTTTTTTTCCTTTTTCTTCTCTTTGTCTTCTTTCCCTTTTGGTCTCCTTTTCTTTTTCTCTCTTTTTTTTTCTTTTTTTTACAAAATAATATCATTAATATTAATTCTCTTAAAGCTTTTGAACGTGCTTACCAATTAGGTGCTTACAGAGTGGCTAAACTCTTTAGTTTTAGTGTAAGCACTGACTTGTAAAACCAAGTGTTGGGGAGAGGCAATGAGATTGGGGCTATGCGTTGCTAGAGGAAAGTAGCCGAGAATGAGAGCAAAATTTTGGCTAAGTGTTGGCCAAGACTATGCGTTGGTGAATGAAGAGGAAAGTTGAACTATTTGAGAAACCATGCGTTGTTGATTGAATCACAAAGGGTTGTGAGCTGAAGTAGCTGCTCGCGTCGAAGGATAAGTGATAATTGGCGGGGGAAGAAATGTGCTTGAGCCATGCGTTGAAGTCACTCTGCGTTGAAGACAGCCATGCACTGAAGTCACTGCATTGAAGATAGCCATGTGCTGAAGTCACTGCGTCGAAGACAGCCATGCGCTGAAGTCACTCCGCGTTGAAGACAGAGTGGTCTTGACGCGACGAAGATAGTGGCGTGAATGACTGAGTTGTATGCATCGAAAGCAGGAGGCGTTGAGGATGCCATGCGTTGGGTGTGGATAGTTGCTGAAGGCGTTGGAGGAGAATTTTAACATGAGTGCCTCGCGTCGATGTGAGAACCCCGCGCCAGCCTGCGGGTGAGGGGTAAGTCGGCAACATAAATCTTGGTGCTTGTGAGGGTTAAGTCGATAGTATATATAGGTGAATTAATTAAATGTTTAATCATTTTTAGACACTTTCGAAAGCTTAAGTCGGTTCCATTTTTCAGACAAACCACAAGAGAAGGTTGAGGAAGGTGTTTTTGTAGATTTTGGGTGAAATTCTACTCGTCTTGGTGCTGAAAATAGAGCTGGAATTGAAGATTGATTTTAGTCGCACAGACTAAACAATGGTTGATGTTTGGCGTAGAACGAATCGAGGAAGCTGAGTTTAGGGCTGAAATTTTGAGGTCAGTAAGTTAACATAATTCCTAAAAAGTCTTATGAAGGATGGTAAAGCTGAAATGGAAGTTAATCATGTGAATCTTTAGGTAAAAGCAACGATTACGGGATTGTTATGCAATCTGGTGCAATGCGGAGTGGTTTTGGAATAACTGGAGAACGAAGAAGAGTTAAGCCTTGAAATTTTGAGATAAGCTGTGAAACTCAATTCTCTACAAGTTTGTAGAAGGGAAGAAGTTCTAAATCTGTCTGAATCTATGACTTTTAACAGATAGGAATAAGAACAAGAGGAAAGGAAGAAATCACAGTTGTCGGGTGCCGCTAAGAACCGAGTATCATTGCGTTGTTTAAGTACTGATAGCAAGACGAGTGTCGCTGAGACGCAAAGGAGTCTTCCGTCTCACAAAACTCGCTAGATATCGCTGGGTGTCGCTACTAAGGTAAGGTCACGCTAGTGTCGCTCAACCTAGTATCGCTAGTAACAAGTTCTGTTGGATAGTACCGCTAGGAATCTCGCTTATGGTGTTTGTTTCGGGAAAAGGGGGAGACTCAATGATAAGTAACAATTAGAATTTATGCATATTTAATGATCAAGTAAAGGACAATGTAATGCAAGGTAAAATGTCTATTTTAGGCCGGGAAGAGATTGGGAAGGCGTATAACCCACTCAAGGCCTAGGAAGAGTTGTGAGTGATTCCTTTCTTCTTCAATTCGATTTTTATTAAAAATATTCTTATGAGATATGGCTTTGCGATGAACTGCTTTAAAATGCATAATCTTTGATTGTATTACTCACAAGGCATGTTATATGTTTTCTAAAGTTGATAGAATGCATTTTTATGAAATGTTATTGAATAAAGATCTGTATGATTTTCTATGAAAGGATTTTCATATGAACTGTTATGTGAACGGATTTCTAAAATGTTTTAGAGGAGGCTTAGTGCTCAAGGACACGAGAAGGCACGTGAGTTTCCTCAGGACCTAGTACTGAAGGACATGAGAAGGTACTTGGGCAACCCGTCATATTCCTACGTGCACATAGAGGTGGATTTGGCTGGTGCATCGAGTTTGCTCCGCATCGAGCCAGGGATGATTTCGACGTTGGGTGTGTTGAGCCTTGCTCCACCCCCAACTAAGGTTGTTTTCGACGTTGAGAGCATTGAGCTTTGCTCCGCCTCAACTAAGGGAAAAGATTGAAAAACCAATCGGTTTACTGTTTAATTTCTTTTGGAAAACAATCATATACGATTTGAAATTGGATTTATGAGATTGATAGATTTCTGGAAAGTATGCTTTAGCTGAATCATATGTTAAATCCTCGTTTATCTGTACATATGTAACATGCCTGTTTTCAATAAATGTTCGTTTTATAAAGACTAGTCACTCACAGGGCTTTTAGCTCACGTTTTCCATGTTTTTTTTTCCTTTTCTTTTCCCCCCTAGGTAGCGAGGACGTTCCCAGTGCTTAGCCTACTCCAGCTCATCCTGCCTAAGTCTCGAGTTCTCGAAATTTAGTCACGTCTAAGAGTTTTACGTGTATATAACTTTATGTAGGTGGCATGTAGACCTAGTTGTGTAAAGATTGGGGATCGTAATGTGGTTTTGTACAAATGTATGGTGGATCTATGAAAAGTTTAATTATGTTTATGCATATGTACAAGTTTTATAATTCCTATCAAATGGGAGAAAAAATGTATGTGTTATATGTTAGGGCTATCAGGTAAGGATGGACAGTTTATGTCGTTAAAGGGATGATGTTTACTGTCCTCACATCTCCTCTTGGGTTGAGCGGGCTAACCTGGGAGGGGGTGTGACAAGTTGGTATCAGAGCGAAAGAGTCTTGGGAATAGGATCATGCATTGTAGTGTAGGAGCATATACATTGTTAATAAATGATAATGTTGTACTGTTCTATAGGAAACATGCCACCTCGAGGCAGGCGAGCTAGGCAAGCAGTAGCCAGAACTCCTGAAGCTACTGGGAACCATGGAGATTTGTCTGAGGGTGAATCTAGTCATCCTCAAGTTGGGGTCAATGTCCAGGAACAAATATTTACTAGAATTGCTGAGAGATTGGCTGCAAGCATTGGATCAGTGGAATCAGATCCAGAAAAGAAATACAGTATTGAAAGATTAAAGGCCTTGGTATTACTACTTTTGAGGGCACCGTAGATCCTGTTGAAGCAGAAGCATGGCTAAATTTCCCTGATGACAGAAAAGTGGAGTTGGCAGTATTTTTGCTCCAAAAAGGGGCAGAAGATTGGTGGAGAATTGTGGAGAGCAGAAGAGGAGACACAGAAGAAATCGACTGGAATAAGTTTAAGAAGGCCTTCCAAGAGAAATATTGTCCAAGATCATTCCGAGATGCCAAACGGAATGAGTTTTTGAGGTTGATACAAGGATCCATGTTAGTGGCAGAATATGAGAAGAAATACACAGAACTGTCTAAGTATGCCACGACGATTGTTGCAGATAAGATTGATCGGTACAAGAGGTTTGAAGAAGGTTTACGGGAAGAGATACGAACTTCTGTGACCGCCAGTGCTGAATGGACGAATTTTTCCAAATTAGTGGAGGCAGCTATGCGGGTGGAAAGGAGTTTGATGGAAAAGAAGATGGAGCGCGATTCATCTAGAAGTGGACGTGTAGTCCACTCTTCTGGTACTACTACGGGGCAGTCAGGAAGAAGATTTGTACCCGGCGTGTTTAAAGGAGGAAATTTCAAAACCAGATCGAGCGGACAGGTTACTTCCAAGACCAGTACTGGTGGAGGTATACGGGGGCAAGGACCAAAGAACTTTGGTGGTCCAGCACAGTCAATGGAAGGTTCTCAAAGTGAACGACCTAGTGAGTCCACAGCTAGTTCCACGAAGAAACCGTTATGTCCCATCTGTGGGAAGTACCATTGGGGACACTGTAGGGTCAATGCATGTTATAACTGTGGACAGGTTGGTCATTTTAAACGAGAATGCCCCCAATTGATGCAAGAAGATAAGCCAAGGGAGGCCCAAGTAACTAGGCGGAAGAAAAGAAAAAGAAAAGAATGAGAAAAAATGTTTTTAGTCATTATCTTTGCGTTTGTTGTTTAAGTAAGAATGTACAAGCGATGTTTATAAATAAAGAAGTATTTTCCACTTCCATAACCTTATTATACTGTCTAAATTTCGAGGACGAAATTTTTCTAAGGTGAATGGGATTGTAACACTCTACTTTTTAAACCTATGCGCTTAATGAGCTTAAGAACTTATAAGGAAAAGAAGTAAGACAAGAGAGGTGGAATTGGATCACAAGTTTGTGGAGTTGGCCGAGAACATTTGCCAAAATAGGAATAAGTATGCGTTGAACTTAAAGGAAAGAGAGGACTGTGTTTAAGTATTGGGTTAAGTATAAGCCGTAGATAGGTTTGGAAGATTGCATTGAGTGATCTCCGGATCTTGGATTTGAAGTAATTCTTAGCGTTACGAATTCTTCTAAGTAGAATAACTAGACTAGGAGAACGCAACTATGCTCTTAAGCTTGGAAGTATGATCTAAGGAAAAGAAAGGAAATCTCACCAAGTGATGGAAAGAGTTAAAAGCATAGTCGGAAGTTAGTTGAGTTGGATACATATTTGGTAAGTAAGGGATCATGTTGGACGCATGGTCAAGACTAAGAAAACGCACGGTAATGGTAACTATTGTGGGAAACAAAATGGGCAAGTGTTGAAGTATTGTAAGGAAAACCGAGAGCTTGGGGGAAAGAGGAACGTATAGGAGGTAATTAAGGAAGGAGATGTAAGCTTGGCTTAGTAGGATGTATGAGCAAGAGGACTAAAGTTGAGTAGTAGTGCGTTGGAAGGAAACATAAGTTTCGGAAAGAAGGATAAAACGCATAAGGTGAAATCGAGGAAAGATGCTATCGTAATTTAAGGAAAACACATGACCTTTCATCAAGTGAGATTTTCTTGAGTTTTGGATAATTTAGAGGGTTGAGAGTAACCCTAAGGAAGGAAGCAGGATATGGTTGTATGCTAGATTTATCGTGGAGGAAATGACTAAGTATAAGAAAAAGGTTAGAAGTATAACCTTGGAATACAACTCAAGAACACATAGAGGGACAATTAAGGGATCCTTAAAGATAGAAGGAAGGTCATGGACGCATACAAAAGTGGAGATGAACGCATGGTACAAACACATGAAGGAAGGTCTTGAGATGATTTTGGCTAACAGAGTAACAAGCATAGTCGGATGTTTATCACTCAAGAGAAGGGCTTGTAGCTAAGATATGGACATGATAACTGGTAGAAATACAAGTTATTATAGCCTTTTTCTTAGAGAAATAGAGATTAAATAGAGAATCATGCGGTAGTTTATGTTGAATTCTACTAGTAAATCTTCCTATGCGGTAGTTTATGTCACACCCCCTCCCGGATTACCTACCTATCCTGAAAGGGAATGTGAAGACGATAAACATCACCCCTCTTGTGACGCATATTGTCTCTTCTTATCTGCCTTCCTGCGCATACATTTACTCATATACATACATAGAACTCAGTCATACTACACATGCTTATAACTTGATCTAATTCCCTGTATAGAGTACATTTTTATTACATAGCATAATTCCACTTTCATAACCATTATACAATGTACAAACTTCTCCAACAATCCCCACTCTAAAACTACATGATGTACATGCCATTTACATAAAAAAAAAAACATAGACAACGTACAACTCTAAGACTTGACTGTATTTTGAGAACTCGAGACTTAGGCAGGGTGAGCTGAAGTAGGCTAAGCACCGGGAACGTCCTTGCTACCTGGGGGAGAAAAGGAAAACATTCGAAAACATAAGCTAACAGCCAAGTGAGTGACAAATTTTTGTAAAACGGACATTCATTGAAAACAGGCATGTTATGTATAATGAATAAGTAAGAGTTTAACATTTTGCTCAAATTAAACATACTTTCTGTAAAATCCATTAATCTCATAAATCAAATCTTAAATCATAAAGGAGCAATTTCCAAGGAGTTTATCAACATCAGTTTAGTTTTTCAACTCTTCCCTTAGTTGAGGCGGAGCAATGCTTCTACGCACTCAACGTCGAAAAATCACCTTAGTTAGGGTGGAGCAAAGCTCAACACTCCCAATGTCGAAATCGCCCCTGGCTCAATGCGGAGCAAACTCGACGCACCAGCCAAATCAACCTCTATATGCACATAGGAATATGACGGGTTGCCCAAGTACCTTCTCATGTCCTTCAGTACTGGGTCCCGGGGAAACTCACGTGCCTTCTCGTGTCCTTGAGCACTGAGCTTCCTCTAAAACGTTTTAGAATTTCATTCACATAATAGCTCATATGAAAATCCTTTCATAGAAATCACACAAACTTTATTCAATAGCATTTCATAAAAGAGAATACTTTTCATCAACTTTAGAAAACGTATAACATGCCTCGTTAATAATGGAATCAAACATTGTAACACCCTGTCTCTGAAAACCCAAGTATTCATATAAAAGGATAAAGAGTGTGGGATTAACGGAACATGTAAACGACAAGTTAAAATTGTGTAATTACCAAATGATGGCCAATAGATTCTGTGCGTTGAAATGAATGGTATTAAGAAGAGGGTAGACATAATTCTGGAAATTAAGCTGACGCATGAATGGATAAGTATAACGCATGTAATGGTTAATATTGAGTTACCAAGTTACGAGATTAAATGTTAATAATGGCAAGTTAAATGAGGTGAAGTACCATGCGTCGATGATGTAAAATGGAGTAGAACCATTGCGTGGGAAAAGTACTTTGCGTTGGAAAGGTCGGCAACGCGTTGGAAAGTGAAGTGAAGGAAAGTAATGCATTAGGTGTTATGAAGCAACAATATGGAGGAAAAAGGAACTTGGGTTTTGATCACAACTATGCGTTGGTAAACCATGCGATAAGCTGTAACTATGCGCTGAAGGTTAGCGATGGATTGAAAAACTATGCGATGAGCAACGGCTAGGCGTTGGGAGTTTGCTATGCGATGGCAAAGCGACGCGTTGAAGAAACTGAAATTCTAAATAGTTAATAATTGAGATGATAAACGTTAAAGGATTATTATATGCTAGTAGGACTTCAGTGATTAGTAAGGTCTTACTATGCGATGAGGAAGTTATGTGGTGAGGAACCATTAGCTGTGCATTGAGGAGTTCTGTGTTAAGAACAGCTATTAGCTATGAGACGAGGGGTTTATGAGTCGAAGGTGACCACCATTGGTTAATAAGTTATACGCGGAAGAGCTTAACGTTATAAGAAATGAAAAATGTTATCAAGATCTCGGGTAAACGCATAGGAAAAGTTAAAGCAGGAAATGGTTAAAGGAATAACCTTGGTATATGATTCGAGAACGCATAGAGGGTAAAATCAAGGGACTTAAAGGAAGTCATGAACGCGGAATGATGTAAACATGAATGCAAGAGGATAAATGCATAAAGAAAGAACTTGAGTTGAATGTGGTAGTTAAGAGTAAACCACATGGTCAGAAGGGTGTAATTGTACAAAAGAGGGATTTGTAGCTATGAATGAATATAAGAAAAGAAAGTTGAACGCAGATAGTATGCGATTAAGATTGATGTATGATATTTTATGGTAAGCTGAAACACATAGTAGCATGCGTTTAAGATTTGTATACCTAATTGAATGTGGTAGAGAAATGGAAATACAGGTCTATAAACGCATAGGAACATAGGAATGATTGGGTAGTTGTATATTGGAACATAACGGACGCATAAGGTAAGCCTATATGCCAGGTGGTTACACATGATTAGGACACCTCATTAAATAGGAGGTGTTAGAAAGCATAATAATCATCTCATACAAAGTGACACTTGGACTAATGCATAGTTGATTAAGCATGCAACATGACAGGTGGCAAACAAGTGGCAGCAAAAGAGGAGAAGTAGAATGATAAGTTCTCTATAAATAGGACCTTGAGGGGAAAGATAATGACTGATGATTCGGTGATAATAATTCTTGAGAGAAAGGAGGAGAACTGAAAGAAGAAAACCTTGCGTCTGTAAGAGGAAGTCTGCGGCCAAAGAGGAAGACAACCTTGACACCTAAGTCATCTGGTGTTAAGAAGTTGGTTTGCATCGAGAAGGGTAAGCCTTGCGTTTTACACGAATTCAACATAAATGGGTGAGCGCCACGATGCGTTCAAATTAGACCTTGCGTTCAAGGAAGGTCGACGCATCCGAAAGAGTAAGAAGAGTTAGTCTGCACCTTGCGTTTAAGGGCAGGCTTGCGTCCAACCTGTTATCAGAAATAGTTTGCAGGGTAGAAGACCAAACCCTTGCGTTCAAGGAGCTCGGGAAAACAAGGATTGGAAGGGAAAGAGGAGATATCTTAAGAAATTGTGAGTGACTCTTCTTCTTTCAAAACTGAACTTTGTTGGAAATATTTTTATGTGATATGGTTTTGTGATAATTGATCTCATGAAATGCATGATGTTTGATCTTGATGTTTAAAAAGCATGTTTTATCGGATTGTTTATTATATGGAAAGGCATGTTGTAAGAAACGGTTTATCAAGAAACTTCCTATTTTCTATGAAAGGTTTTATGTGAAATATTGAATAAAGTTTGTATGATTTCTATGAAAGGATTTTCATATGAACTATTATGTGAACGAAATCCTAAAACGTTTTAGAGGAGACTCAGTGCTCAAGGACACGAGAAGGCACATGAGTTTCCCCGGGACCTAGTACTCAAGGACGTGAGAAGGTACATGGGCAATCCGTCTTATTCCTATGTGCACATAGAGGTTAAGCTGGCTAGTGCATTGAGCTTGCTCTGCTTGAAGCCAGGGATGATTTCAACGTTGGGTGTGTTGAGCCTTGCTCCACCCCAACTAAGGATGTTTTCAACGTTGAGAGCGTTGAGCTTTGCTCCGCCTCAACTAAGGGAAAAGCTTGAAAAACCAAACGGTTTTCTCTTTAAATATTCTGGAAAACGATTCTATGGATTCGGATTCACGTGAATGACAAAGAATTGTGGAAAATCTATTCCTGTTGAATTCTTTTTTTAATGCGTTTTACTGTAACATGCCTGTTTTCGTTAATGGATAGTTTTACAAAACTTGTCACTCACAGGGCTTTAGCTCACGTTTTCCCATGTTTTCTAATTTTTTTCCAAGTAGCAAGTGATGTACCACTTTGTATGTTTATCGCAAGTGTACGAGTCAAGTTATAATATAAAACGGTTAAGTTCGAGTATCGTTTCCACTAGAGATCCAATTGGGAAGGTCAAGTTACTTAGCTATTCTAGAATTGAATCAATTTTATTTGAGGATTGAAATTCAATATTTCAATTTTGAGAAAAAGAAAAATCAAGCAAAGAAAGTATCAAAGGGAGAATTGCAAGAGTCAACAGAGTTCTAGGGTTTCGAATCCTTGTTTATAATCATGCAAAATTATAGATTTCATGGATTTTATTGTAAATCTTATGCCTACGTCTAGAAACTTAATTCCAAGTTATCTTCTCTCAAAGACAACTCTTTCTCATGCAACTTGATTGATAGTTAATCTCTTAAAACCAATACAAAATTACATGGCATTAAAATTAGTCTTTAGCAACTTTCATTGTCAACCTAGCTACTCTCGTGATAGATTAACAACGATTCATTGTTATAGATCAAATTAAACATATAATCTCTTGATCATACATCTAACCTAACATGTGAAGGTGGCCAATCTTCAAGAATTAAACACAATAACAATGAAAAGCATATTTATTTGAACAAAACCATGAGTCTACAAAATTAACATGAATTCACAAACAATTCATCAAAACCCTAAAACTAAAGAGTTTAGCCACTCATAGCGTGAAGCAACATGTTGAGCAAAAATAATCAAAGAAAGAGTGTAAAGAATAGGGAAACTCTACTGAAAAGAGGTTCTTGATTGAGGCAGCACTGTCACAAATTCCTCGGCTCTCGCGTTGGACTTCGAACGGCACCAAGACTATCTCGAACTCTTTTCCTCTTCCTTGCAGCTAACTCACTCTTGAACACTCGCTTAATTCTCACCTTTTTGGATCTTTTCTTTAGGTCTGCAACTTTCTTGCTTTTCTTGATATTTCTCCCCCCTTTTGGCTGCAGAAAACCCCTAAATTTATAGAGTTTGACCGCCAAAAATTTATCCTAAAATATAAAACTTGCGTTTAATTAACGCTGGCGCCGCGACTCTGTCGCATAGTGCCGCGGCACTAGGGTTGCGACCAAAAATAAGTTGCTCTCGGGTTTTAGCGCCGTCCCAGCGTTGCGACGCTGTTATGCGTTCACCAAGGATGCGTCGAGGCAGCGCCATCTTGTCGCCGCGATGCTTCTCTGCGTCCATGCTGATGCGTTTATACTTCAGCGTCGCGGCAGCGCTGCCTTAGCGCCGCAGCGCATCATACGTTTCAACAAGGATGCGTTTTTCAGCTCTTTTTTGCTGTATTCTTGCTCGGTTTTGATCTTTTAGTCGTTTCTTCTAATATTCCTCGTTTTAACCTGAAAATCACTAGCAAACAAGTGAAATCTAATATAAAACTCCCTTAATTTGAGAGAATAATAAGCACTTTTCAAGTGATTATCAACACCCCAAACTTAGAGATTTGCTAGTCCCTAGCTCATGCACCAATCTTCAAGCTTTCATGCATTCAAGTGAGTAATATGTCCACTATGGTACCTTTAAATCATATGTTTTTTTCATGGGCCCAAACTTGCATTTTTTTACCTAGAGGCACTAGCTTTCACACATTCACTGTAGGGACCGTACCTAGTCAATTCCCAGGCGTCTTTACTGATCACAGCAAAGGCAGCTCTTTTTACCCCTATCCATGCATACTCATTACAAGTTTAACATTTAAAAAGATAGACAAATAAAGCTCATATATTTTTATGTACACTTTTTCTTTTCTCAAGGCATGTATACTCTTTTCTTTTTCCTTAGTCTAAAATTACAAGCTATCATGCATTTCCAGTCTCTCACCGGTGGGGCCTTTCGAAGTGACAACCAAATACACCCAACTTAATCCTTTTTTTAGTTAAAGATTCTAAATAAAAGTGGCTACGTGCTCAAGAATATGAGAGATTTTAAGAGGGACTTCAATGAATTTAACTCAAGATAGTGCTATTCTATTTCCACAATAAGTCATCTAAAATGCAAATTCGAATCTCATCATGGGTAATCAACATCAAGGCACACAACCATAAACAACATTCCCATTAACTTTGAAAGCTCCAAAATTTTCAAAAATTTGTTTCAAAAATTGTTTCAAAAAAATTGACATGCATATGATCATTAAAACCTTTACTAACATGCATAGCAGGATAAGAAAACACACAAAAGTACATTGACATGCATATGATCATTAAGACCTTCACTAACATGCATAGCAGGGTAAGAAAACACACAGAAGTACGAAAGACACCACCCACCCCAAACTTAGAATCATGCATTGTCCCCAATGCATAAGAGCATCTAACAAGGAAAGAGCAAGCTTGGGAGCAAGCGGGAAGCCACCAAACAGGCTTGGTGTAAGGAGTACTTTGTGTGATAAACCACGTTCCTGAGAGATAAAGCATATGAGTGACTCCAAGATTTATAAAATAAAAAAAATAAAATAATAAAAAAAAGTAAAAAAAGCAATAAAATTGGGTTGCCTCCCAATAAACACTTGGTTTAACGTCTTCTAGCTAGACGGGACTACTGGATCATGCAATGAAAGTCAGGTTCTCAAGTCCGCGTTTTTCATCACCGATGTAGTGCTTTAATCGTTGACCATTCACTTTGAAGGTTGTTCATTGTTACCTTGTAGTTCCACGGCTCCGTGAGGGGATACCTTAACAATGATAAAGGGTCCCGACCATCGTGTCCTAAGCTTTCCTGGAAACAAGCGTAAACGTGAGTTAAAAAGTAATACTCTTTGTCCTAGAAGGAAGGTTCGTGATGTGATCTTCTTGTCATGCCATCTCGCAGTGCGCTCTTTGTAAAGTTTGGCATTCTCATAAGCTTGAGCACGGAACTCCTCCATCTCATTGAGTTCTAAAAGGCGTTTCTCACCGGCTTTCTCGAAATCCATGTTCAGCTTCTTGATGACCCAATAAGCTCTATGCTCGAGCTCTACCGGTAAATGACAAGCCTTTACAAACACCAACCTATACGGGGAAGTACCAATTGGGGTTTTGAAAGCTGTGCGGTAGGCCCATAGTGCATCATCGAGCTTAAGGGCCCAATCCTTCCTATTGGTCTTGACTGTCTTTTCCAAAACTTGTTTGATTTCCCTGTTAGATAACTCAGCAAGGCCATTAGTTTGAGGATGATAAGCTGTAGCAATTTTATGTTTAACATTATATTTTTGCATCATGGATTCAAACAGTTTATTGCAAAAGTGAGAGCCTTCATCACTAATAATAGCTCTAGGTGTACCTAAACGTGTGAAAATGTTTTTATGCAAGAATTTTAAAACAGTGTGAGCATCATTGGTCCTAGTGGCTATGGCTTCTACCCACTTAGATACATAATCTACTGCAACTAGAATGTATAGGTAGCCATTAGAAGAAATAGGAAAAGGCCCCATAAAGTCAATACCTCAAACATCAAATAACTCCACTTCCAAGATAGGTTTCATTGGAAGCTCATGTTGTCTAGAAATATTGCTAGTACGTTGGCACCTATCACATGACTTAACAAAGGTATAACAGTCTTTAAAAAGGGATGGCCAATAAAATCCTGACTGAAGTACCTTGGCTGCAGTTCTAGTGGGTCAAAATGACCTCCATAGGGGGAGGCATGACATGAATTTAGAATACTTACCACTTCCTCTTGAGGCACACACTTTCTTAACATATTGTCAGCACAAACCTTGTAGAGAAGTGGGTCCTCCCAATGGTAAGACTTAACATTGTGCAGGAATCTTTTCTTTTGTTGATAATTCATGTCAGGTGGCTAATGTCCTCCTGCAAGATAATTAACTATGTCAGCAAACCAGGGCACACTATCTTTTACATGATACAGTTGTTCATCAGGGAACATCTCAACAATTGGGAGCCATGATTTAGCATCCTCATTCTCAATTCTAGATAAGTGGTCTGCAACCACATTTTCACATCCTTTCCTGTCTTTGATTTCTAAGTCAAATTCCTGTAACAATAATATCCATCTCATTAGCTTAGGTTTAGAATCTTTCTTAGCAAACAAATACTTTAAAGCAGCATGGTCAGTATGCACCACTATTTTAGAGCCAAGCAAGTATGATCTAAATTTATCAAGGGCAAACACAACAGCTAGTAGTTCTTTTTCAGTAGTAGTGTATTTCTGTTGAGTATTATCAAGAGTCCTACTAGCATAGTAAATTGCCCTAAACATGTTATCTCTACGTTGGCCTAAAACAGCTCCTAAAGCATATTCACTAGCATCACACATGATCTCAAAAGACTGACTCCAATCTGGTACAACAATAATAGGTGCAGCAATTAGTCTTTCCTTCAGAGTATTAAAAGCTAGTAGACATGCATCATCAAAAATAAATTTAGCTTCCTTTTCTAACAAATTACTCAAGGGTTTAGCAATTTTAGAAAAATCTTTAATAAATCTCCTGTAAAACCCTGCGTGCCCTAGGAAGCTTCTGACTCCTTTCACATTGGTGGGGGGTGGCAGTTGTTCAATGGCAGCTATTTTAGCCCTATCTACCTCCAATCCTTTTTTAGAGACTTTGTGCCCCAGGACGATGCCTTCCGTCACCATGAAGTGACACTTCTCCCAATTTAGAACAAGGTTAGCATCTTGACACCTCTGCAAAACACGAGTTAGATTAACAAGACAAGAATTAAATGAAGACCCAAATACGGAAAAATCATCCATAAAAACCTCCATTATATCTTCGATGAGCCCCTGAAAAATAGACATCATACAACGTTGGAAAGTAGCAGAGGCATTACATAAACCAAATGGCATTCTCTTAAAAGCAAATGTCCCATAAGAACATGTAAATGTCGTTTTTTCTTGTTCCTCAGGAGCAATGATAATTTGGTTATAACCTGAATATCCATCTAGAAAGCAATAATGAGAATAACTTGCAAGTCTATCAAGCATTTGATCTATAAAAGGAAGGGGAAAATGATCTTTTCTAGTAGCTTTGTTCAACTTCCTGTAATCAATGCATACACGCCATCCTATCACAGTTCTAGTGGCTATCATTTCATCTTTTTCATTTTTTACCACAGTCATGCCACCTTTCTTGGGTACCACTTGAACAGGACTTACCCATGGATTGTCAGATATGGCATATATGATTCCTGCATTCAAAAGCTTGAGCACTTCTTTCATAACTACCTCCTTCATGGTGGGATTAAGTCTCCTTTGGTGCTCTATTGATGGTTTAAAGGTATCTTCCATCAAGATCTTGTGCATACAGATCGACGGACTAATACCTTTAAGGTCCTCAATAGACCAACCAATGGCAGATTTATGATCCCTCAATACTTTCAATAATTTTTCTTCTTCCACAGAATCAAGATCAGAAGATATTATAACAGGTAAAGAAGATAAATCATCTAAGAATGCATATTTTAAATGAAGAGGTAACCCTTTTAATTCAAGCTTAGGCTTCTCAATATCATTCACAACATGCAAGGGAGCTAAAGAAATAGGTTTATCTAGTTTAGAACATATTGGCAACCTATCTAACCACCTAGCATAAAATGCTATTTCATCAAAGATTGTATCTGTATTTTCAACATCTATTATGCTATGTTCTAGATGATCATTAGCCAACATAACCTCTACATGCCTAAAAATAGTATGATCAATTATGTCTATAGCATGGCAAGGACTATTCTCATCATGATGACTCAAGGACTTGTAAATATCTAATACAACATTTTCATCATTTACCCTTAAAGTTAACTTCCCTTGTTGGACATCTATGATAGCCTTTCCAATTGCTAAGAATGGCTTCCCAAGTATGATAGGAATCTCAGAGTCCTCCTCCATGTCCATACTACAAAATCTGCAGGGAAGATAAATTTGTCAACTTTAACTAATATATCTTCAACGATACCTTTAGGATAAGCTAATGATCTATCAGCAAGTTGCAGGGTGATGGTGGTAGGTTGCACCTCTCCAATGTTGAGTTTCCTATAGACAGATAAAGGCATTAAATTAATAGAAGCACCAAGATCACAAAGAGCTCTAGTAACATTTAAAGAACCAATAGTGCAAGGTATAGTAAAACTCCCTGGATCTTTCAACTTTTGTGGTAGCTTCTTTTGTAGCACTGCACTGCATTCCTCAGTCATGCTAATCATCTCATATTGCCCAAACTTTTTCTTTTTAGATAAGACATCTTTCATGAATTTAGCATAGTTGGGCATTTGCTCTAAAGCCTCAGCAAATGGAATGTTAATGTGCAGCTTTTTAAATAACTCAAGAAATTTAGCAAATAGCGAGTCTATTTCTTTCTTTTTAAAACGTTGAGGATATGGCATAGTATTAGGTAAAAAAGGTAGAGGGTTAGATGACTTACTTGAAGATGTTGACTCTTTTACCTTTACCTCCTTTTCTAGGATCTTTGGTTCATCTTCTAAAATTGGCTCTTGGATAGTGTCATCTACCTCTTGCTCTTCATCCTCATTAATGATCAAAGGAGTGGACAGCTTTTTCCCACTCCTCAAAGTCATGGCCTTGCACTCATCTTTTGGATTTATCTCGGGACAACTAGAAAATTTTCCCTTTTGCATTGTTTGGAGGGAAGTGGCGATTTGGCTTATTTGTACCTCGATGTTTTGAATGGCCTTACCATGACTTTGTACGGTGCTTTCCAATGCGGTTGTCCTTCCTCTTGATTCTTTTATGAACTCTATCACCAAGTCTTCTAAGTTGGATTTCTTTTCGGTGTGGGATGGACCTACATTGGATAGATCAGGAGGACCTTGCAAAACATTCCTTTTGTTAGCATAAGAAAAATTTTCATGGTTCCTCAAGCTAGGATGGTAGTGAGTTGGAAGTTGTTGATGTTGGTGACTTCTATAGTGTCCTCTATCAACATAGTTGGCCGTCTCATTATCTCCTTGAACGCCCATTTCCGATGCTAAAGCGGCAAGAGAAGCTATAGATGGTGGATTTGTTTGAGTCTGGCCTCCTGCAGTTAATTTAGAAAGAGCATTAGTAAGGGAAGCCATTTGAGCTTTGAGAGAATTTACCTCATCCACCTCATACAATCCGGCGGCTTTTGGGATGTTTGGAGAAGACCGTTCACATGGCCAATTGTAAGATGTAGTGGCCAAGTCTTCTAGTATGGTGTAGGCCTCTTGAGCATTCTTTGAAAAAATTGACCCTCCGGCGGTTGCATCTAAGATGGATTTGGTTGAACTTGCCAATCCATTGTAAAAGAGTTGAATTTGCAACCAATCCGGGTACCCATGTTGAGGGCATCTTCTCAAGAGATCCTTATACCTCTCCCAAGCCTCATATAATTGTTCATCCTCAAGTTGGCGGAACGTTCCAATCTCCGTCCTTAGTCTTTGAGATTTAGCCGGTGGAAAATATTTGTTCAAGAAAGCTTGAGCTAAGATCTCCCATGTTGTAATGCTATCCGAAGGTATGGTTTCCAACCAATCCTTAGCATGGTCCTGCAAAGAGAAAGGAAAAAGTCTTAGTTTAATTGCATCGTTAGAAACACTATTCATCTTTACCGTCCCTCATATCTCCAAGAAGGATCGTAAGTGCTTGTGAGGATCTTCATTAGTCCTTCCTCTAAAGGCTAGCTCTCTAGCCATTTGGATCAATCCCAGTTTCAACTAAAAATTGTTGACATTGATAGGCACATTCATTATTCCGGGTTGACTTGCCGGTAACGTGGGTTGAAAGTAGTCACTAATTGCTTTAGGTATCTCCTCCGCCATCTCCGTAGTTTGATTAAGTTGAGCTCTTAGATTTCTTCTACACGTCCTTTCAATCTCGGGATCAAGAGGGAGGAGGTTAGTATTATCTCGAGGCATAGACTAACAAAATAAATAAAATAAAAAAAAACAATTATATAAAATAAACTAAATAAATAAACAATCAAATAATATACACCTCAAATTAAGATCTATCAATTCTAATGAATATTAAATAACAAAAACCGTTCTTTGGATCCCCGGCAACGGCGCCAAAAACTTGATGCGCACTTTTAGTGTTTACCGCAAGTGTACAGGTCAAGTTATAATATAAAACGGTTAAGTCCGAGTATCGTTTCCACTAGAGATCCAATTGGGAAGGTCAAGTTACTTAGCTATTCTAGAACTGAATCAATTTTATTTGAGGATTGAAATTCAATATTTCAATTTTGGGAAAAAGAAAAATCAAGAAAAGAAAGTATCAAAGGGAGAATTGCAAGAGTCAAAGAGAGTTCTAGGGATTCGAATCCTTGTTTATTTCATCATGCAAAATTATAGATTTCATGGATTTTATTGTAAATCTTATGCCTACGTCTAGAAACTTAATTCCAAGTTATCTTCTCTCAAAGACAACTCTTTCTCATGCAACTTGATTGATAGTTAATCTCTTAAAACCAATACAAAATTACATGGCATTAAAACTAGTCTTTAGCAACTTTTATTGTCAACCTAGCTACTCTCGTGATAGATTAACAACGATTCATTTTTATAGATCAAATTAAACATATAATCTCTCGATCATACATCTAACCTAACATGTGAAGGTGGCCAATCTTCAAGAATTAAACACAATAACAATGAAAAGCGTATTTATTTGAACAAAACCATGAGTCTACAAAATTAACATGAATTCACAAATAATTCATCAAACCCTAAAACTAAAGAGTTTAGCCACTCATAGCGTGAAGCAACATGTTGAGCAAAAATAATCAAAGAAAGAGTGTAAAGAATAGGGAAACTCTACTGAAAAGAGGTTCTTGATTGAGGCAGCACCGTCACAAATTCCTCGGCTCTCTCGTCGGACTTCGAAGGGCACCAAGACTATCTCGAACTCTTTTTCTCTTCCTTGCGGCTAACTCACTCTTGGACTCTCGCTTAATTCTCACCTTTTTGGATCTTTTCTTTAGGTCTGCAACTTTCTTGCTTTTCTTGATATTTCTCCCCCTTTTTGGCTGCTGAAAACCCCTAAATTTATAGAGTTTGGCCGCCAAAAATTTAACCTAAAATATAAAACTTGCGTTTAATTAACGCTGGCGCTGCGGCGCTAGGGTTGCGACCAAAAATAAGTTGCTCTCGGGTTTTAGCATCACGGCAGCGCCGTCCCAGCGCTGCGACGCTGTCATGCGTTCACCAAGGATGCGTCGAGGCAGCGCCATCTCGTCGCCGCGATGCTTCTCTGCGTCCATGCTGATGCGTTTATACTTCAGCGCCGCGGCAGCGCTGCCTTAGCGCCGCAGCGCATCATGCGTTTCAACAAGAATGCGTTTTTCAGCTCTTTTTTGCCGTATTCTTGCTCGGTTTTGATCCTTTAGTCGTTTCTTCTAATTTTCCTCGTTTTAACCTGAAAATCACTAGCAAACAAGTGAAATCTAATATAAAACTCCCTTAATTTGAGAGAATAATAAGCACTTTTCAAGTGCTTATCAGCAAGCGAGTTCGGGATGCTATGCCTACGTCAAACCTCGTCTGGACCGTCTTTGGTAAAATGAATGGTTGGTAAGTGAACCTTACAGAGGAGTCAAGGTTATTGACTTCACATCTTCTTTCGGATTATAGAGGATAATCCGGGAGGGGGTGTGACAATTTGGTATCAGAGCAAAAGATTGTGGGAATAGGAAAGTTTAAACAGTAAATCAAAAAGGAAAGATTGAAATATTGAGAATTGTGATTAACGGACAGACGAGGTAGGCAAGCAGACACCGAGACTTCGCAAGCTACCCGAGGAGTGTAAAGGAAGACTTAAAGGATCCACAAGTAAATATAAATGCATACAACTAGATGTATTGATTGTGAATAATTTGGTGATTTATTAGTGATGTTAAGAATGTATGATAAAATCCTGGAAAGAGAATGGGGATTAAGAGAAATTAAAGTCTGAGGAGTTCTATGCGTCGAGATAAAAAAATAGGGGAGAAAAAGAATGTTTATGTTAGTGAAAGTTATGGATTAAGGATAGGCCATAAATTAACTTGAAAGAAATTATGATAAGCGTCTTGGAATGTTAGATGACAATTTGATGATCCAAGAATATAAGAGAATTTAAGTATTACAGTTATGTTCAGAAGCAAAAGTACGTGATAAAGGAATCTAGATGGACGCATAGTATTGGAAAGGATATTTCATTAAAAAATTGGATATTCTTGAAAGGAATATCACCACAGATGGTGTGGTATGAACACATGATATTCTGATTTAAGGGAAATTGAATATGAAATGTTGGGAAAAAGGAGAACGATAATTAAGGGAAGGTATGCGTTGAAGATTTAACGGATTTTACTGAAACTTTGTAATTTTGAAGAAAACAACCACACCATTAAGTTTGAAAGTGTAAATTAAGGAGAAGAATTTCACTAAATGATTAGAGACTGAGGAAATTTTACCAAGTAATGGGGACAGTGTAAAATTGGACGCACACTTGGTATGCAGGAACCTAAGACGCATAGGCGTGTAGAAATACACAAGAACCTATGGAAGAAGAAATGGTTAAATAAATTGAATACTAAAGGAAAAATTTTAAGTAACCAGGAAAGCAAGAGAAATTAAGATTAAGCGCTTGATGTGCTATAAAGAGGAAAACAACGCCAAAAGAAGGAAATAAGTGAAGGAAGCGATTCAAGTGTTAAATAAGGAGAAAATGATAAAACCTTGTGGATTAATAACCTACAGGAATTCGGAAAGGAATTCTTATAAGAAAGTGGAGAATTGAAGAAAAGCTCTACTTTTAGCCTAGAGAATGGTAAGCAAGTAATCGGGTAATGAAGAGATGATTGAAAGCTTGAATTCAAGAGTCCATGCGTTGGTATAATGAAGTAAGAAATTGAGGAGAGTGAATATGAGAAAGAAGGTGTGCAGTCAAGTTTATGCAAGATGTTGGCTGGTTCAAGCGTATGTCCGGGAGTTGGGCAATTGTAAATGTTGAGGCTATGCGTTGATGAGATTTCTGGACCAGCAAGCATGCTCTGATTGAAATTAAAAAAAAAAAAAGAAAAAAAAATTCACCAAGAAATTAGAGGAAGAGAAGTTGGAAATACATTTGGTACTGAGGAAATTAAAATACAGAGGCATGCTAAAAGAAGTATGAGTAAATTGAGTATGGAAAGGAGAACTATGTCCTCGTAAGTAAACTGAAATGGAGAAGAAAGTTAGAATTATCTAAGAAACATACGTTATTGGCTGAATCACAAAGCGTTGTGAGCAGAAGTAGCTGCCCGCGTCAAGGGATAAGTGATTATCGGCGGAGGAAGAATGTACTTGAATCATGCGCTAAAATTACTCTGCATAGAAGACAGACAGGTACTGAAATTGTCCCGCGTCGAAAGCAGAATGGTTTTGACGCGATGAAGAAGGTGATCCAAAACTAAGTTGAACGCATCAAGAGTAGGAAGCATTGAGGACGACGCCATGCGTTGAATGTGATTAGTTGCTCAAGGCACTGGAAGAGAATTCTAAAATAAGCGCCCCGCGCTGAAGTGAGAACCCCGTGTCAACTTGCGGGTGAAGGATAAACCTCAAGAGAGGGCTGAGGAAGGTGGTCTTGTATAATTTTGGCGAAGTTCTACTCGTCTCGGTACTGAAAACAGAACTGGAACTGAAGATTGATCTCCAGTAATAAAGATTGAACAATGGTTGATATTCGGAGTATAACCAATTGAAGAAATCAAGTTTAGGACTAAAATTTGGAAGTCAGTAAGTTGACGTAATCTCTAACAAGTTTTATAAAGGATGGTGAAACTCAGATTTAAGTTAAGCATGATGAACTTATGACTTACAGAAAACGCATAGTGCTGTTTGTTAGAAGTATAGAAAAGAATTCTATACTTTGTAAAGGTTATTATGCGATGAGAATAAAGGAATAACTGTAATATTAAGAGGATGCGGTGACTTGAAGGTATATGCTTATGCAGAAAAGTGGGAGAAAGTTAAAGGTTTATGAGATGTTGAATAGCCATACCTTAGTGATTGAGGAAGTTGCATTGAAACAGAATTTGCGGCTGAAATAAAGACGCATGATGTTTACGTTCAAGTTAGCAACCCAAGTATGCATTAGGTTGTGATTGGAAACAGGTTGATGAATCATGTGTTCAAATAACTATAAAGAAAAGGTGAATAGTATTATGGTAGCCTCCGGAAAGAATTCCTTATAAAATTGATTTTGCCTTGTTTATGTAGTGGATGCAATTAGTGAAGCATAATATTTTTCAACAAGTAAAAGTGTTCAACGCAAATAAAATTTGTTGTGGAACTAGAATGAATGTAATCGAGAATATTGTAAGCTAATTTATTCATTGTATATAGCTCATCATGTCGACCAAGGAGAGCAAAGGAAAACGGAAACGCATGGCACACAGCTGCCCAGTATGCGGAAAAGGGCATGCGGGAGAGTGCATTGGAAAAGACAGATGCTTTGCATGTGGGGAGGAAGGACATTATCGAAAACAATGCCCTGCATTTAACGAGTCTAGCAGTCAAACTAAAGAGACAAAGAGACAGGCTCCCCGTAAGAAATGTGAACAAAAGCATAGAAAAGACTATAAAGAAAGAGTAGATGTGTGTTATAAGTGTGGGCAACCAGGGCATTACCGTAAAGATTGTCCACAAAATCAAGAAGGCCTAGGTAAACCGGATGAAGGAAAAGAAGAAGAGAAATAAAAGGAAATGTAATTTATCGTTTGTAATTTTCTCTTTCTTTTCTGTATCTTGAAAAACAATGACTGTACAAAGAATAATAATGAAGTCTTTCTTTTTCATAGCCTTGTCCTATTTAAATTTCGAGGACGAAATTTTTTTAAGGTGTATGGGGTTGTAACACCTTGTCTCTGAAAACCCAAGTATTCATATAAAAGGATAAAGAGTGTGGGATTAACGGAACATGTAAACGAGAAGTTAAAATTGTGTAATTACCAAATGATGGCCAATAGATTCTGTGCGTTGAAATGAATGGTATTAAGAAGAGGGTAGACATAATTCTGGAAATTAAGCTGACGCATGATAAGCACTTGAAAAGTGCTTATTATTCTCTCAAATTAAGGAAGTTTTATATTAGATTTCACTTGTTTGCTAGTGATTTTCAGGTTAAAACGAGGAAAATTAGAAGAAACGACTGAAAGATCAAAACCAAGCAAGAATATGGAGAAAAAGTGCTGAAAAACGCATCCTTGCTTGAAACGCATGGTGCGCCGCGGCGCTAAGGCAGCGCTGTCGCGCGCTGAAGCAGAAACGCATCAGCATGGATGCAGAGTAGCAACGCGGCGCTGGGAAGGCGCTGCCTCGACGCATCCTTGAAGAACGCAAGACAGCGTCGCGGCGTTAAAACCCGAGAGCAACTTAATTTTGGCCGCAACCCTAGCGCCGCGGCGCCAGCATTAATTTAAACGCAAGTTTTGTATTTTAGGTTAAATTTTGGGCGGCCAAACTCTATAAATGTAGGGGTTTTCAGCAGCCAAAAGGGGGAAAGAAATATCAAGAAGATCAAGAAAGTTGCAGAACAAGAGAACGATCCGAAAATGTGAGAATTAAGATAGAGTTCCAAGAGTGAGTTAGCCGCAAGGAAGAGGAAAAGAGTTCGAAATAGTTTTGGGGCCCTTCGAAGTCCGACGCGAGAGCCAAGGAGTTCGTGACGGTGCTGCCTCAATCAAGAACCTCTTTTCAGTAGAGTTTCCCTATTCTTTACACTATTTCTTTGATTCTTTTTTATCAATATGTTGCTTTACGCTATGAGTGGCTAAACTCTTTGGTTTTAGGGTTTTTGATGAATTGTTTGTAAACTCATGATAATTTGTAAACTCATGATTTTGTTCAAATAAATATGCTTTTCATTGTTATTGTGTTTAATTCTTGAAGATTGGTCACCTTCACATGTTAGATTAGATGTATGAATCGAGAGATTATATGTTTAATTTGATCTATAACAATGAATCGTTGTTAATCTATCACAAGAGTAGTTAGGTTTACAATGAAAGTTGCTAAAGACTAGTTTTAATGCCATGTAATTTTTATTGGTTTTAAGAGATTAACTATCAATCAAGTTGCATGAGAAAGAGTTGTCTTTGAGAGAAGATAACTTGGAATTAAGTTTCTAGACATAGGCATAAGAATTAAATCCATGAAATCCATAATTTTGCATGATGAAACAAACAAGGATTTGAAACTCTAGAACTTTCTTTGACTCTTGCAATTCTCCCTTTGATATCTTCTTGCTTGATTTTTCTTTTTCCCAAAAACAAAAGTTGAATTCCAATCCTCAAATAAAATTGATTTAATTCTAGAATAGCTAAATAACTTAAACCTTCCCAATTGGATCTCTAGTGGAAACGATACTCGGACTTAACCATTTTATATTATAACTTGACCCGTACACTTGCGGTTAACACACAAAAGTGGCACATCAAGTTTTTGGCGCCGTTGCTGGGGATCCAAAGAACGGTTTTTTTTTTTTTTGTTATTTAATATTCATAAGAATTGATAGATCTTAGTTTGAGGTGTATATTATTTGATTGTTTATTTGTTTTTGTTTTATTTGATTTTTATTATTTAGTTTATTTTATATAATTATTTTTATTTTTATTTTTATTTTTATTTATTTTGTTAGTCTATGCCTCGAGATAATACTAACCTCCTCCCTCTTGATCCCGAGATTGAAAGGACGTGTAGAAGAAACTTAAGGGCTCAACTTAATCAAACTACGGAGATGGCGGAGGAGATACCTAAGGCAATTAGAGACTACTTTCAAGCTACGTTACCGGCAAGTCAACCCGGAATAATGAATGTGTCTATCAACGTCAACAATTTTGAGTTGAAACTGAGGTTGATCCAAATGGCTAGAGAGCTAGCCTTTAGAGGAAGAACTAATGAAGATCCTCACAAGCACTTGCGATCCTTCTTGGAGATATGCGGGACGGTAAAGATTCAGGTGTTTCTAATGATGCTATTAAACTAAGGTTGTTTCCTTTTTCTTTGCAGGACCGTGCTAAGGATTGGTTGGAAACCATACCTTCGAATAGCATTACAACATGGGAGATCTTAGCTCAAGCTTTCTTGAACAAATATTTTCCACCGGCTAAATCTCAAAGACTAAGGACGGAGATTGGAACATTCCAACAACTCGAGGATGAACAATTATATGAGGCTTGGGAGAGGTATAAGGATCTCTTGAGAAGATGCCCTCAACATGGGTATCCGGATTGGTTGCAAATTCAACTTTTCTACAATGAATTGGCAAGCTCAACCAAATCCATCTTAGATGCAACTGCCGGAGGGTCAATTTTTTCAAAGAATGCTCAAGAAGCCTATACCATATTAGAAGATTTGGCCAATACATCCTACAATTGGCCATGTGAACGGTCTTCTTCAAACATCCCAAGAGCCACCGGATTATATGAAGTTGATGAGGTAAATTCTCTTAAAGCTCAAATGGCTTCCCTTACTAATGCTCTTTCTAAATTAACTGCAGGAGGCCAAGCTCAAAATCCACCATCTATAGCTTCTCTTGCTGCTTTGGCATCGGAAATGGGCGTTCATGGAGATAATGAGACAGCTAATTATGTTGATAGAGGACATTATAGGAATTACCAACATCAACAACTTCCAACTCACTACCATCCTAGTTTGAGGAACCATGAAAATTTTTCTTATGCTAACAAAAGGAATGTTTTGCAAGGTTCTTCTGAATTATCCAATGTAGGTCCATCCCACACTGAAAAGAAGTCCAACTTAGAAGATTTGATGGTAGAATTCATAAAAGAATCAAGAGGAAGGACAACCGCATTGGAAAGCACCGTACAAAGTCATGTCAAGGCCATTCAAAACATCAAGGTACAAATAAGCCAAATCGCCACTTCCCTTCAAACAATGCAAAAGGGAAAATTTCCTAGTTGTCCCGAGATAAATCCAAAAAAGGAGTGCAAGGCCATGACTTTGAGGAGTGGGAAAAAGCTGTCCACTCCTTTGATCATTGATGAGGATGAAGAGCAAGAGGTAGATGGCAATATCCAAGAGCCAATTCTAGAAGATGAATCAAAGATCCTAGAAAAGGAGGTAAAGGTAAAAGAGTCAACATCTTCAAGTAAGTCATCTAACCCTCTACCTTTTGTACCTAATACTATGCCATATCCTCAACGTTTTAAAAAGAAAGAAATAGACTCGGAATTTGCTAAATTTCTTGAGTTATTTAAAAAGCTGCACATTAACATTCCATTTGCTGAGGCTTTAGAGCAAATGCCCAACTATGCGAAATTCATGAAAGATGTCTTATCTAAAAAGAAAAAGTTTGGGCAATATGAGATGATTAGCATGACTGAGGAATGCAGTGCAGTGTTACAAAAGAAGCTACCACAAAAGTTAAAAGATCCAGGGAGTTTTACTATACCTTGCACTATTGGTTCTTTAAATGTTACTAGAGCTCTTTGTAATCTTGGTGCTTCTATTAATTTAATGCCTTCATCTGTTTATAGGAAACTCAACATTGGAGAGGTGCAACCTACCACCATCACCCTGCAACTTGCTGACAGATCATTAGCTTATTCCAAAGGTATTGTTGAAGATGTATTAGTTAAAGTTGACAAATTTATGTTCCCTACAGATTTCGTAGTATTGGACATGGAGGAGGACTCTGAGATTCCTATCATACTTGGGAGGCCATTCCTAGCAACTGGAAAGGCTATCATAGATGTCCAACAAGGGAAGTTGACTCTATGGGTAAATGATGAAAATGTAGTATTTGATATTTACAAGTCGTTGAGTCATCATGATGAGAGTAGTCCTTGCCATGCTATAGACATAATTGATCATACTATTTTTAAGCATGTAGAGGTTATGTTAGCTAATGATCATCTAGAACAAAGCATGATAGATGTTGAAAATGCAGATACAATCTTTGATGAAATAGCATTTTATGCTAGGTGGTTAGATAGGTTGCCAATATATTCTAAAGTAGATAAACCTATACCTTTAGCTCCCTTGCATGTTGTGAATGATATTGAGAAGCCTAAGCTTGAATTAAAAGTATTACCTCTTCATTTAAAATATGCATTCTTAGATGATTTATCTTCTTTACCTGTTATAATATCTCCTAATCTTGATTCTGTGGAAGAAGAAAAATTATTGAAAGTATTAAGGGACCATAAATCTGCCATTGGTTGGTCTATTGAGGACCTTAAAGGTATTAGTCCGTCGGTCTGTATGCACAGAATCTTGATGGAAGATACCTTTAAACCATCAATAGAGCACCAAAGGAGACTTAATCCCACCATGAAGGAGGTAGTTAAGAAAGAAGTGCTCAAGCTTTTGAATGCAGGAATCATATATGCCATATCTGACAGTCCATGGGTAAGTCTTGTTCAAGTGGTACCCAAGAAGGGTGGCATGACTGTGGTTAAAAATGAAAAAGATGAAATGATAGCCACTAGAACTGTGACAGGATGGCGTGTATGCATTGATTATAGGAAGTTGAACAAAGCTACTAGAAAAGATCATTTTCCCCTTCCTTTTATAGATCAAATGCTTGATAGACTTGCAGGTTATTCTCATTATTGCTTTCTAGATGGATATTCAGGTTATAACCAAATTGTCATTGCTCCTGAGGATCAAGAAAAAACGACATTTACATGTCCCTATGGGACATTTGCTTTTAAGAGAATGCCTTTTGGTTTATGTAATGCCCCTGCTACTTTTCAACGTTGTATGATGTCTATTTTTCAAGGGCTCATTGAAGACATAATGGAGGTTTTTATGGATGATTTTTCTGTATTTGGGTCTTAATTTGATTCTTGTCTTGTTAATCTAACTCGTGTTTTGCAGAGGTGCCAAGATGCTAACCTTGTTCTAAACTGGGAGAAGTGTCACTTCATGGTAACGGAAGGCATCGTCCTGGGGCACAAAGTCTCTCAAAAGGGATTGGAGGTGGATAGGGCTAAAATAGTTGCTATTGAACAACTACCACCCCACACCAATGTGAAAGGAGTCAGAAGCTTCCTAGGGCATGCAGGGTTTTACAGGAGATTTATTAAAGATTTTTCTAAAATTGCTAAACCCTTGAGTAATTTGTTAGAAAAGGAAGCTAAATTTATTTTTGATGATGCATGTCTACTAGCTTTTAATACTCTGAAGGAAAGACTAATTGCTGCACCTATTATTGTTGTATCAGATTAGAGTCAGCCTTTTGAAATCATGTGTGATGCTAGTGATTATGCTTTAGGAGTTGTTTTAGGCCAACGTAGAGATAACATGCTTAGGGCAATTTACTATGCTAGTAGGACTCTTGTAATACTCAACAGAAATACACTACTACTGAAAAAGAACTACTAGCTGTTGTGTTTGCCATTGATAAATTTAGATCATACTTGCTTGGCTCTAAAATAGTAGTGCATACTGACCATGCTGCTTTAAAGTACTTGTTTGTTAAGAAAGATTCTAAACCTAAGCTAATGAGGTGGATATTATTGTTACAGGAATTTGACCTAGAAATCAAAGACAGGAAAGGATGAGAAAATGTGGTTGTAGACCACTTATCTAGAATTGAGAATGAGGAAGCTAAATCATGGCCCCCAATTGTTGAGATGTTCCCTGATGAACAACTGTATCAGGTAAAAGATAGTGTGCCCTGGTTTGCTGACATAGTTAATTATCTTGCAGGAGGACATTTGCCACCTGACATGAACTATCAACAAAAGAAAAGATTCCTGCACAATGTTAAGTCTTACCATTGGGAGGATCCACTTCTCTACAAGGTTTGTGCTGACAATATGATAAGAAAGTGTGTGCTTCGAGAGGAAGTGGTAAGTATTTTAAATTCATGTCATGCTTCCCCCTATGGAGGTCATTTTGGACCCACCAGAACTGCAACTAAGGTACTTCAGTCAGGATTTTATTGGCCATCCCTTTTTAAAGACTGTTATACCTTTGTTAAGTCATGTGATAGGTGCCAACGTACTAGCAATATTTCTAGACAACATGAGCTTCCAAAGAAACCTATCTTGGAAGTGGAGTTATTTGATGTTTGGGGTATTGACTTTATGGGGCCTTTTCCTATTTCTTCTAATGGCTACCTATATATTCTAGTTGCAGTAGATTATGTATCTAAGTGGGTAGAAGCCATAGCTACTAGGACCAATGATGCTCGCACTGTTTTAAAATTCTTGCATAAAAACATTTTCACACGTTTTGGCACACCTAGAGCTATTATTAATGATGAGGTCTCTCACTTTTGCAATAAACTGTTTGAATCCATGATGCAAAAATATAATGTTAAACATAAAATTGCTACAGCTTATCATCCTCAAACTAATGGCCTTGCTGAGTTATCTAACAGGGAAATCAAACAAGTTTGGGAAAAGACAGTCAAGACCAATAGGAAGGATTGGGCCCTTAAGCTCGATGATGCACTGTGGGCCTACCGCACAGCTTTCAAAACCCCAATTGGTACTTCCCCGTATAGGTTGGTGTTTGGAAAGGCTTGTCACTTACCAGTAGAGCTCGAGCATAGAGCTTATTGGGCCATCAAGAAGCTGAACATGGATTTTGAGAAAGCTGGTGAGAAACGCCTCTTAAAACTCAATGAGATGGAGGAGTTTCGTGCTCAAGCTTATGAGAATGCCAAACTTTACAAAGAACGCACTGCAAGATGGCATGACAAGAAGATCACCTCACGAACCTTCCTTCCAGGACAAAGAGTATTACTTTTTAACTCACGTTTACGCTTGTTTCCAGGTAAGCTTAGGACACGATGGTAGGGACCCTTTGTCATTGTCAAGGTATCCCCACACGGAGCCGTGGAACTACAAGGTAACAATGGAACAACCTTTAAAGTGAATGGTCAACGATTAAAGCACTACATCGGTGATGAAGAACGTGGACTTGAGAACCTGACTTTCATTGCATGATCCAGTAGTTCCCGTCTAGCTAGAAGACGTTAAACCAAGCGCTTATTGGGAGGCAACCCAATTTTATTGCTTTCTTTACTTTTGTTTATTTATTAAATGTTTTTTAAATCTTGGAGTCACTCATATGTTTTACTTCTCAGGAACATAGCTCATCACACAAAGTACTCCTTACACCAAGCCTTTTTGGTGGCTTCCCGCTTGCTCCCAGGCTTGCTCTTTCCTTGTTAGATGTTCTTATGCATTGGGGACAATGCATGATTCTAAGTTTGGGGTGGGGGGTGTCTTTCGTACTTTTGTGTGTTTTCTTATCCTGCTATGCATGTTAATGAAGGTTTTAATGATCATATGCATGTCAATTTTTGAAATTTTTTTTTTTTTGAAAATTTTGGAGCTTTCAAAGTAATGGGAATGTTGTTTATGATTGTGTGCCTTGATGTTGATTGCCCATGATGAGACTCGATTTTGCATGATAGATGACTTATTGTGGAAATAGAATAACACTATCTTAAGTTAAATTCATTTAAGTCCCTCTTAAAATCTCTCATATTCTTGAGCACATAGCCACTTTTATTTAGAATCTGTAACTGAAAAAAGGATTAAGTTGGGTGTATTTAGTTGTCACTTCGAAAGGCCCCACCGGTTAGGGAGTGGAAATGCATGATAGCTTGTAATCTTAGACTAAGGAAAAAGAAAAGAGTATACATGCCTTGAAAAAAGAAAGAGTGTAAACAAAATATATGAGCTTTAATTGTCTATTTTTTTTAAAATGTTAAACTTGTAATGAGTATGCATGGATAGGGGTAAAAAGAGCTGCCCTTGCTATGATCAGTAAGGACGCCTGGGAATTGACTAGGTACGAATCTCTACAGTGGATGTGTGAAAGCTAGTGCCTCTAGGTAAAAGAATGCAAGTTTGGGCCTATGAAAAAATATATGATTGAAAGGCACCTTAGTGGACATATTACTCACTTGAATGCATGAAAGCTTGAAGATTGGTGCATGAGCTAGAGTAGGGGGGAAACTAAAGAAACTCTCTTAAGTCCTAATTTGAGTTCTAGTATTTTAAATTGAAGGAGGCTTGCACACACACACATAAGAGATAGCAAGATTTGGCCTTGAATAATTATAACAATATAGATATGCTTGCATGTTTCTACTTAAGCTCTGAATGTTATTCTCTGAGACATGAGTAAATTGCACACTTCTTCATCTAAAATTCCCTATTATTTGATTTTATTCTTTGCTCGGGACTAGCAAATCTCTAAGTTTGGGGTGTTGATAAGCACTTGAAAAGTGCTTATTATTCTCTCAAATTAAGAGAGTTTTATATTAGATTTCACTTGTTTGCTAGTGATTTTCAGGTTAAAACGAGGAAAATTAGAAGAAACGACTGAAAGATCAAAACCGAGCAAGAATATGGAGAAAAAGTGCTGAAAAACGCATCCTTGCTTGAAACGCATGGTGCGCCGCGGCGCTGAAGCAGAAACGCATCAGCATGGACGCAGAGTAGCAACGCGGCGCTGGGAAGGCGCTGCCTCGACGCATCCTTGAAGAACACAAGACAGTGTCGCGGTGCTGGGACGGCGCTGCCGCGGCGCTAAAACCCGAGAGCAACTTAATTTTGGCCGCAACCCTAGCGCCGCGGCGCCAGCGTTAATTTAAACGCAAGTTTTGTATTTTAGGTTAAATTTTGGGCGGCCAAACTCTATAAATTTAGGGGTTTTCAGCAGCCAAAAGGGGGGAAGAAATATCAAGAAGATCAAGAAAGTTGCAGAACAAGAGAACGATCCGAAAAGGTGAGAATTAAGCAAGAGTTCCAAGAGTCAGTTAGCCGCAAGGAAGATGAAAAGAGTTCGAGATAGTTTTGGTGCCCTTCGAAGTTTGACGCGAGAGCCAAGGAGTTCGTGACGGTGCTGCCTCAATCAAGAACCTCTTTTCAGTAGAGTTTCCCTATTCTTTACACTATTTCTTTGATTCTTTTTTATCAATATGTTGCTTTACACTATGAGTGGCTAAACTCTTTGGTTTTAGGGTTTTTGATGAATTGTTTGTAAACTCATGATAATTTTGTAAACTCATGGTTATGTTCAAATAAATATGCTTTTCATTGTTATTGTGTTTAATTCTTGAAGATTGGCCACCTTCACATGTTAGATTAGATGTATGAATCGAGAGATTATATGTTTAATTTGATCTATAACAATGAATCATTGTTAATCTATCACGAGAGTAGTTAGGTTTACAATGAAAGTTGCTAAAGACTAGTTTTAATGCCATGTAATTTTGTATTGGTTTTAAGAGATTAACTATCAATCAAGTTGCATGAGAAAGAGTTGTCTTTGAGAGAAGATAACTTGGAATTAAGTTTCTAGACTTAGGCATAAGAATTAAATCCATGAAATCCATAATTTTGCATGATGAAACAAACAAGGATTTGAAACCCTAGAATTTTCTTTGACTCTTGCAATTCTCCCTTTGATATCTTCTTGCTTGATTTTTCTTTTTCCCAAAAACAAAAGTTGAATTCCAATCCTCAAATAAAATTGATTTAATTCTAGAATAGCTAAATAACTTAAACCTTCCCAATTGGATCTCTAGTGGAAACGATACTCGGACTTAACCGTTTTATATTATAACTTGACCCGTACACTTGCGGTTAACACACAAAAGTGGCACATCAACGCATGAATGGATAAGTATAACGCATGTAATAGTTAATATTGAGTTACCAAGTTACGAGATTAAATTTTAATAATGGCAAGTTAAATGAGGTGAAGTACCATGCGTCGATGATGTAAAATGGAGTAGAACCATTGCGTGGGAAAAGTACTTTGCGTTGGAAAGGTCGGCAACGCGTTGGAAAGTGAAGTGAAGGAAAGTAATGCATTAGGTGTTATGAAGCAACAGTATGGAGGAAAAAGGAACTTGGGTTTTGATCACAACTATGCGTTGGTAAACCATGCGATAAGCTATAACTATGCACTGAAGGTTAGCGATGGATTGAAAAACTATGCGATGAGCAACGGCTAGGCGTTGAGAGTTTGCTATGCGATGGCAAAGCGACGCGTTGAAGAAACTAAAATTCTAAATAGTTAATAATTGAGATGATAAACGTTAAAGGATTATTATATGCTAGTAGGACTTCAGTGATTAGTAAGGTCTTACTATGCGATGAGGAAGTTATGAGGTGAGGAACCATTAGCTGTGCATTGAGGAGTTCTGTGTTAAGAACAGCTATTAGCTATGAGACGAGGGGTTTATGAGTCGAAGGTGACCACCATTGGTTAATAAGTTATACGCGGAAGAGCTTAACGTTATAAGAAATGAAAAATGTTATCAAGATCTCGGGTAAACGCATAGGAAAAGTTAAAGCAGGAAATGGTTAAAGGAATAACCTTGGTATATGATTCGAGAACGCATAGAGGGTAAAATCATGGGACTTAAAGGAAGGTCATGAACGCGGAATGATGTAAAGATGAATGCAAGAGGATAAATGCATAAAGAAAGAACTTGAGTTGAATGTGGTAGTTAAGAGTAAACCACATGGTCAGAAGGGTGTAATTGTACAAAAGAGGGATTTGTAGCTGTGAATGAATATAAGAAAAGAAAGTTGAACGCAGATAGTATGCGATTAAGATTGATGTATGATATTTTATGGTAAGCTGAAACACATAGTAGCATGCGTTTAAGATTTGTATACCTAATTGAATGTAGTAGAGAAATGGAAATAAAGGTTTATAAACGCATAGGAACACAGGAATGATTGGGTAGTTGTATATTGGAACATAACGGACTCATAAGGTAAGCCTATATGCCAGGTGGTTACACATGATTGGGACACCTCATTAAGTAGGAGGTGTTAGAAAGCATGATAATCATCTCATGCAAAGTGACACTTGGACTAATGCATAGTTGATTAAGCATGCAACATAACAGGTGGCAAACAAGTGGCAGCAAAAGAGAAGAAGTTGAATGATAAGTTCTCTATAAATAGGACCTTGAGGGGAAAGGTAATGACTGATGATTCGGTGATAATAATTCTTGAGAGAAAGGAGGAGAACTGAAAGAAGAAAACCTTGCGTCTGTAAGAGGAAGTCTGCGGCCAAAGAGGAAGACAACTTTGACACCTAAGTCATCTGGTGTTAAGAAGTTGGCTTGCGTCGAGAAGGGTAAGCCTTGCGTTTTACACGAATTCAACATAAAGGGGTGAACGCCACGATGCGTTCAAATTAGACCTTGCGTTCAAGGAAGGTCGACGCATTCGAAAAAGTAAGAAGAGTTAGTCTGCACCTTGCGTTTAAGGGCAGGCTTGCGTCCAACCTGTTATCAGAAATAGTTTGCGGGGTAGAAGACCAAACCCTTGCGTTCAAGGAGCTCAGGAAAACAAGGATTGGAAGGGAAAGAGGAGATATCTTAAGAAATTGTGAGTGACTCTTTTTCTTTCAAAACTGAACTTTGTTGGAAATATTTTTATGTGATATGGTTTTGTGATAATTGATCTCATGAAACGCTTGATGTTTGATCTTGATGTTTAAAAAGCATGTTTTATCGGATTGTTTATTATATGGAAAGGCATGTTGTAAGAAACGGTTTATCAAGAAACTTCCTGTTTAATATGAAAGGTTTTATGTGAAATATTGAATAAAGTTTGTATGATTTCTATAAAAGGATTTTCATATGAACTATTATGTGAACGAAATCCTAAAACGTTTTAGAGGAGACTCAGTGCTCAAGGACACGAGAAGGCACGTGAGTGATGCACACTTTTACTGTTTACCGCAAGTGTACGGGTCAAGTTATAATATAAAACGGTTAAGTCCGAGTATCGTTTCCACTTGAGATCCAATTGGGAAGGTCAAGTTACTTAGCTATTCTAGAATTGAATCAATTTTATTTGAGGATTGAAATTCAATATTTCAATTTTGGGAAAAAGAAAAATCAGGCAAAGAAATATCAAAAGGAGAATTTGCAAGAGTCAAAGAGAGTTCTAGGGATTCGAATCCTTGTTTATTTCATCATGCAAAATTATAGATTTCATGGATTTTATTGTAATTCTTATGCCTAAGTCTAGAAACTTAATTCCAAGTTATCTTCTCTCAAAGACAACTCTTTCTCATGCAACTCAATTGATTGTTAATCTCTTAAAACCAATACACAATTACATGGCATTAAAACTAGTCTTTAGCAACTTTCATTGTCAACTTAACTAATCTCGTGATAGATTAACAACGATTCATTGTTATAGATCAAATTAAACATATAACCTCTCGATCATACATCTAACCTAACATGTGAAGGTGGCCAATCTTCAAGAATTAAACACAATAACAATGAAAAGCATAATTTAATTAAATAAAACCATGAATCTACAAAATTAACATGAATTCACAAACAATTCATCAAAACCCTAAAACGAAAGAGTTTAGTCACTCATAGCTTGAAGCAACATGTTTGAGAAAAAATAATCAAAGGAAGAGTGTAAAGAATAGGGAAACTCTACTGAAAAGAGGTTCTTGATTGAGGCAGCACCATCACGAACTCCTTGGCTCTTGTGTCGGACTTCGAAGGGCACCAAGACTATCTCGAACTCTTTTCCTCTTCCTTGCGACTAACTCACTCTTTGAACTCACGCTTAATTCTCTCCTTTTTGGATCTTTCTTTTGTTCTGCAACTTTCTTGCTTTTCTTGATATTTCCTCCACACTTTGGACTGCTAAAAACCCCTAAATTTATAGAGTTTGGCCACCAAAAATTTAACCTAAAATACAAAACTTTCGTTTAATTAACGCTGGCGCCGCGGCGCTAGGGTTGCGACCAAAAATAAGTTGCTCTCGGGTTTTAGCGCCACGATGCTGTCATGCGTTCACCAAGGATGCGTCGAGGCAGCGCCATCTCGGCGCCGCGATGCTACTCTGCGTCCATGCTGATGCGTTTATACTTCGGCGCCGCGGCAGCGCTGCCTTAGCGTCAGGTCGCTATTATGCGTCCAGACTGTTGCGTTCATGCTTCAGCGCCACGGCAGCGCTGTCTCAGCGCAGCGGCGCATCCCGAAATTTGTATTTTTGAGTTTTTCAGCTCTTTTTCGCCGTATTTTTGCTCGGTTTTGATCTTTTTGTCGTTTCTTCTAATTTTCCTCGTTTTAATCTGAAAATCACTAGCAAACAAGTGAAATCTAATATAAAACTCCCTTAATTTGAGAGAATATAAAGCACTTTTCGAGTGCTTATCAGTGAGTTTCCCCGGGACCCAGTACTCAAGGACGTGAGAAGGTACATGGGCAACCCGTCTTATTCCTATGTGCACATAGAGGTTAAGCTGGCTAGTGCATTGAGCTTGCTCTACTTGAAGCCAGGGATGATTTCAACGTTGGGTGTGTTGAGCCTTGCTCCACCCCAACTAAGGATGTTTTCGACGTTGAGAGCGTTGAGCTTTGCTCCGCCTCAACTAAGGGAAAAGCTTGAAAAACCAAACGGTTTTCTCTTTAAATATTCTGGAAAGCGATTCTATGGATTTAGAACGGATTCATGTGAATGACAAAGAATTGTGGAAAATCTGTTCCTGTTGAATTCTTCTTTTAATGCGTTTTACTGTAACATGCCGTTTTTCGTTAATGGATAGTTTTACAAAACTTGTCACTCACAGGGCTTTAGCTCACGTTTTCCCATGTTTTCTAATTTTTTTTCCAGGTAGCAAGCGAGTTCGGGATGCTATGCCTACGTCAAACCTCGTCTGGACCGTCTTTGGTAAAAGGAATGGTTGGTCAGTGAACCTTACAGAGGAGTCAAGGTTACTGACTTCACATCTTCTTTCGGATTATAGAGGATAATCCGGGAAGGGGTGTGACAAACATTATGCATTTAAACAGTTCATCACAAAAATCATATTCCATAAGAACATTTTTAATATAATAGAATTGAAGAGTAAAATAGTCACTCACAACTCTTTCTAGGCTTTACGTGGGTTATACACTTTCCCTATTTCTTCTTGGCCTGCAAGAGGCATGTACCTTGCGTTATTCAACATTGAATCTTCTTCCTTTTCTAAACTAACTTTATAAACGAGAATCATAGCGACACCAACCAACAAGAGTTGTTACTAGCGATACTTGATGGAGCGACACTAACGTTACCTTACCATAGTAGCGATACCCAGCGATATCTAGCGAGTTTTGGGAGACGGATAACTCCTTTGCGTCTCAGCGGCACTCATCTCGCTACTAGTACTTAGACAATGCACCGATACTTGGTTTTAGCAGCATCCTGCACTGTGATTCTTTCTTTCCTCTTGTTCTTACTTCAATCTATTAAAAGTCATGATTTCCAACGGATTTAGAACTTCTTCCCTTCTACAAACTTATAGAGAATTGAGTTTTATAGCTTACCTCAAAATTTCAAGGCTTAACTCTTCTTCATTCCCTCGTTATTTCAAAATCACTTCATGCCGCTCCAGATTGCTTAACAATCTTGTAAGTGCTGCTTTTCCCTAAAGATTCACATAATAAACTTCAATTTCAGCTTTACCATCCTTCACAAGATTTGTTAGGAATTATGTTAACTTACTGACCTCCAGATTTCAGCTCTAAACTCGGCTTCCTCTATACGTTCTACTCCAAATATCAACCACTGTTCAGTATGTGCGACTGCAATCCATCTTCTGTTCCAGCTTCGTTTTCAACACCAAAACGAGTGGAATTTCGCCCAAAAACTACAAGAACACCTTCCTAAATCTCCTCCTGAAGTTTATCTGGAATATGGAACCGACTTAAGCTCTCTAAAATGTCTTCAAAATGATTAAACATTTAATTAATCCAACTATATATACTACCGACTTAGCCTTCACAAACACCAATGTTGCCGACTTACCCCTCACTCGCAAGCTGGCGCAGGGTTCTCACTTCAACGCGAGGCGCTCATGTTAAAATTCTCCTCCAACGCCTTCAGCAACTAGCCTCACCCAACGCATGACGTCGTCCTCAACGCCTCCTACTTTTGACGCATACAACTCAGTCATACACCACTATCTTCGTCGCGTCAAGACCACTCTGTCTTCGACGCGGAGTGACTTCAACTCATGTCTGTCTTCAACGCATCAACTTCAGCGCATGGCTGTCCTCAACGCAGAGTGAATTCAGCACATGACTGTCCTCAACGCAGAGTGACTTTAGCGCATGGTTCAAGCACGTTTCTTCCCCCGCCAGAATTACTTATCCTTCGATGCATGGGCTTGTCCAACGCTTAGCCAAGATTTTACTTTCCAAAAAAAAATTCTTACTCTCGCTCCCGGCCACTTCTTCCTTTGAAACGCATAGTCACAAACGCATGGCCGCATCCTAACACTTGGCAACGCAAATCAGTGCTTATAATTCCTTACCCCCTTTTTAAGAATTTCGTCCTCGAAATTCAAGTGGGATTACGGTAAGAAAAGGTGAGGGTATTTGATTTTCATTTGCTCTTCACTTTCCCATGTTGTCTCTTCGACTTGATGATTTCTCCATAAGACCTTCACCAGCGGTATTGTTTTTGTTCTTAATACTTGTTCTTTGCGATCAAGAATTTGCACAGGCTCTTCTTTATAAGATAAGTCTTCATTTATCTGAATAGGTTGAGTTTCTAAAACATGCGTAGGATCAGGAATATACTTCCTCAATAGAGAGACATGGAACACATCGTGTATTTTGAACAATTCCGTAGGTAGCGCTAATCGGTAAGCTGAAGGCCCTATGCGTTCCAGAATCTCGTAAGGTTCAATGTATCTTGGACTTAATTTTCCTTCCCTTCCAAATCTCAATATTCCCTTCCAAGGAGATAATTTAAAGAAGACTTTATCCCCAACTTCAAATTCTAAATCTCGACGCCTCTTATCTGCGTAACTCTTTTGTCAGTCCTGTGCGGTTTTCAATCTTTCTCTAATAAATTTCACATTTTTAGAAGTGGTTTGAACTAATTCTGGCCCTATTAACTTTCGTTCTCCTACCTCACCCCAGCATATAGGAGTTCTGCAACGCCTACCATATAATGCCTCGTAAGGTGCCATTCCAATGCTGGAATGATAGTTATTATTATAGGCAAACTCCATCAAAGATAGGTGAGTATCCCAGCTTCCTTTAAATTGCAACACACACGCACGCAGCATATCCTCTAAAGTTTGAATCGTTCTTTCTGATTGCCCATCAGTTTAAGGATGGAAAGCTGTGCTAAACTTCAGTTTAGTTCCCAACGTATGCTGCAAGCTTGGCCAAAATTTAGACGTAAACCTTGGATCTCTATCAGAAACAATTGATACCGGTGTTCCATATTGACTTATTACTCTATCAACATACAATTTAGCCAATTGATCCAAGGTTGAAGTCGCTTTGACTGGAAGGAATCTGGCGGTTTTAGTAAGTCTATCTACTATTACCCAAATTCCATCATAACCACTAGGAGTTCTAGGAAGTCCAAATAAGAAATCCATTGTAATGTGTTCCCATTTCCATTCAGGTACTAGAAGTGGTTTTAAGAGTCCGCCAGGTAGTTGTCTTTCCGGTTTAACTTGCTGACATATTAAGCATTTTGCTACACATTCAGCAATTTCTCGTTTCATTCCTGGCCACCAATAATATCCTATCAAAGTTCTGTACATTTTGGTACCACCGGGGTGCATCGCATAGGCAGAACTATGAGGTTCCTCTGGTATGGTGTTTTTCAATGTTAAATCGTTAGGAACACACAATCTTCCTTGTTTTAGCAAAGTTCCATCATTCCTGATTTCAAAATCCACTCTTTTCTTAAGATTCACTTCTTCTACTATTTTCTTAAGTATTGAGTCTTCCTTCTGTTTATTAACAATCTCCTCTGTCAAAGTAGGTCTCAGATGGAAGTGTGCAGACAAGCCTCCTAATGCGTCCACCGATAGAGATGCGTTTGACCACCTAAATTCTGTTGTTAATTCCGCCTTGATAGCGTTCATTAAAGCCTTGACTTGTCTTGGCTTTCTGCTCAATGCGTCGGCCACTACATTGGCTTTTCCAGGATGGTATTCTATGGAGCAATCATAGTCTTTAATTAATTCCATCCATCTTCTCTGTCGTAAATTTAGTTCCTTTTGATCAAAGATATACTTTAAACTTTTGTGATCAGAAAGAATGCGACACCTTTCTCCGTACAAGTAATGTCGCCAAATTTTCAAGGCTAACACCACTGCGGCTAACTCCAAATCATGCGTCGGATAGTTACATTCGTGCTTCTTCAGCTGCCTCGACGCATAGGCAATTACCTTTCCTTTCTGCATGAGTACACATCCTAACCCCTGTCGTGATGCATTGCAATACACTTCAAACTCTACTCCAGGGGTAGGTAACGTTAATACTGGTGCTGACACTAACCTTTCTTTCAATTTTTGAAAACTTTGCTCACATTCATTTGTCCATTCAAACTTAACTACCTTCTTGGTTAAGCTTGATAAGGGTAGTGCTATCTTTGAGAATCCTTCAACAAACCGGCGATAATAACCCGCTAAACCCAGAAAACTTCGAACTTCTATCACATTAGTCGGTCTTTCCCAGTTAACTATCGCCTCTATTTTTTGTGGCTCTACACTTACCCCTTCTGCCGACACCACATGTCCTAGGAACATAACATGATCAAGCCAAAATTCACATTTACTGAATTTAGCATACAATTTCTCATTACGTAATGTCTGTAATACTACACGAAGATGTTCTGTATGCTTTTCTTTATTCTCAGAATATACTAGTATATCATCGATGAATACTACCACAAATTGGTCAAGGTATGGATGGAATATACGGTTCATGAGGTCCATAAATACAGCTGGAGCATTCGTTAATCCGAAAGGCATTACTAGAAATTCGTAATGTCCATACCTTGTTCTGAATGTCGTCTTTGGTATATCTGTTCCTTTGATCTTCACCTGATGATATCCATATCGTAAATCAATCTTGGAAAATACTGAAGCACCTTTAAGTTGGTCAAACAAATCATCAATGCGAGGTAATGGATACTTATTACGTATCGTTACCTTATTCAACTGACGGTAGTCAATACATAATTGATGTGCCACTTTTGTGGTGTTAACCGCAACTGTACGGGTCAAGTTATAATATAAAACGGTTAAGTCCGAGTATCGTTTCCACTAGAGATCCAATTGGGAAGGTTTAAGTTATTTAGCTATTCTAGAGTTGAATCAATTTTATTTGAGGATTGGAATTCAAATTTTGTTTTTGAGAAAAAGAAAGATCAAACCAAGAAAGTATCAAAGGGAGAATTGCAAGAATCAAAGAGAGTTCTAGGGTTTCAAATCCTTGTTTGTTTCATCATGCAAAATTATAGATTTCATGGATTTAATTCTTATGCCTAAGTCTAGAAACTTAATTCCAAGTTATCTTCTCTCAAAGACAACTCTTTCTCATGCAACTTGATTGATAGTTAATATCTTAAAACCAATACAAAATTACATGGCATTAAAACTAGTCTTTAGCAACTTTCATTGTAAACCTAACTACTCTCGTGATAGATTAACAACGATTCATTGTTATAGATCAAATTAAACATAAATATCTCGATTCATACATCTAATCTAACATGTGAAGGTGGCCAATCTTCAAGAATTAAACACAATAACAATGAAAAGCATATTTATTTGAACAAAACCATGAGTCTACAAATTTATCATGAATTCACAAACAATTCATCAAAAACCCTAAAACCAAAGAGTTTAGCCACTCATTGCGTAAAGCAACATATTGATAAAAAAGAATCAAAGAAAGAGTGTAGAGAATAGGGAAACTCTACTGAAAAGAGGTTCTTGATTGAGGCAGCACCGTCACGAACTCCTTGGCTCTCGCGTCGGACTTCGAAGGGCACCAAAACTATCTCGAACTCTTTTCCTCTTCCTTGCGGCTAACTCACTCCTGGAACTCTAGCTTAATTCTCACCTTTTCGGATCGTTTTCTTGTTCTGCAACTTTCTTGATCTTCTTGATATTTCTTCTCCCCTTTTTGGCTGCTGAAAACCCCTAAATTTATAGAGTTTGGCCGCCCAAAATTTAACCTAAATACAAAACTTGCGTTTAAATTAACGCTGGCGCCGCGGCGCTAGGGTTGCGACCAAAATTAAGTTGCTCTCGGGTTTTAGCGCCGCGTCAGCGCCGTCCCAGCGCCGCGACGCTGTCTTGCGTTCACCAAGTATGCGTCGAAGTAGCGCCTTCCCAGCGCTGCGTTGCTGCTCTGTGTCCATGCTGATGCGTTTCTGCCTTAGCACCGCGGCAGCGCTGCCTTAGCGCCGCGGCACCATTCGTTTCAAGCAAGGATGCGTTTTTCAGCACTTTTTCTCCATATTCTTGCTCGGTTTTGATCTTTCAGTCGTTTCTTCTAATTTTCCTCGTTTTAACCCGAAAATCACTAGCAAACAAGTGAAATCTAATATAAAACTCCCTTAATTTGAGAGAATAATAAGCACTTTTCAAGTGCTTATCAATAATCTGAGTGTGCCATCCTTCTTTTTCACAAACAACACCGGTGCTCCCCACGGTGACACACTAGGTCGCACATACCCCTTGTCAATCAATTCCTGCAATTGTACTTCAGTTTCTTTAACTCCTTTGGTGCCATTCTATATGGAGTTTGGGAAATTGGTGCAGTCCCTGAGATTAATTCAATAGAGAATTCTATTTCCCTGTCAGGTGGCAACCCAGGTAGTTCTTCAGGAAATACATCCAGAAATTCTCTTACCACTGGAATATCTTCTGGTTTCAACTTACTAACCTATGCATCAACCACATAAGCAAGGTATGCTGAACAACCCTTGCTCAATAACTTTCTGGCCTTAACTGCAGATATTACACAAGTAGGAAGAATTTTTCTGTCTCCTCTGAAAATAACTTCAGTCCCTCCAAATCTTTTAAACACAACTTCCTTTTGGAAGCAATCCATAGTGGCACGATATTTGGATAAGAAATCCATCCCTAATATCACATCAAATTCCTGAATATCTAAGGGTATCAAGTTGGCTGTCATAGTCACACCATCCATTTCTATCATACAATCTTTATACACCTCACTAGCTATCAACACATCACCAACAGGAGTATAAACAGACAATTCTTCAGGTAATGGTTCTATTATACTATTTACTTTTTTAGCAAACACTTCAGCAATAAAAGAATGCGTAGCACCAGGTTCTATTAAAACGTGAGCAGAAGTATTACAAATAGAAATAGTACCGGTAACCACATTAGGAGCATCATCGGCTTCTTGTTGAGTCATAGCAAAGATTTTTCCTTGCTGTTTTGATCGTTCCGTAGCTCCCTTCTGCCTTGTTCCACTAGTTCCCTCGTTAACATTTCCAGTAACTCTTTGTGGCTGACCCATCACATGTGAGGTAGTTCTCTGCTCAGGCTTATCTTTTGGCATCAATTGAGGGCATTCTCGTTTAAAATGACCAATTTGTCCACAGATATAACATACATTGGCTCTACACTGTCCCCAATGATACTTCCCGCAAGTGGGACATAGTGGTTTCTGTGTGGAACTAGCTGTGGACTCACCAGGTCGTCCACTTCGAGAACCTTCTACTGACTGCGCTGGACCACCAACGTTCTTTGGTCCTTGCCCCCGTGTACCTCCACTAGTGGAATCTTCTGCCCCTTTTTGGAGCAAAAATACTACCAACTCCACTTTTTTGTCTTCAGGGCATCTCATTACACGGTAGCATTTCTCGAGCAAATTCAGCCATGCTTCTGCCTCAACAGGGTCCACGGTGCCCTCAAAAGTAGTAGCACCTAAAGCCTTTAATCTTTCAATACTGTATTTCTTTTCTAGATCGGATTCCACTGATCCAATACTTGCAGCCAGTCTCTGAGCAATTCTAGTAAATAGTTGTTCCTCGGCATTGACCTCAGCTTGAGGATGACTAGATTCACCCTAGACATATCTCCACAGTTCCCAGTAGCTTCAGCAGTTCCAGCTACTGCTTGCCTAGCTCGCCTGCCTCGAGGTGGCATGTTTCCTATAGGACAATACGACATTATCATTTACTAACAATATACATGTTCCTACACTACAATGCATGATCCTATTCCCAAGACTCTTTCACTCTGATACCAACTTGTCACACCCCCTCCCGGATTACCTACCTATCCTGAAAGGGAATGTGAAAACAATAAACATCACCCCTCTTGTGACGCATATTGTCCCATCTTACATAACTTCCTGTGCACACATTTCATACATAAACATTCATAGAACTCAGCCCTATTACACATGATCATAATATAACAATCCTTCCTGTACAAAGTACACTTTTATCATATCACATAATTAAACTTCCATAGATCCACCATACATTTATACAAAACTACATTACGATCCCCACTCTTTACACAACTTGATCTACATGCTACCTACATAAGGTTATATACAACGTACAACTCTCAAACGTGACTGAATTTCGAGAACTCGAGACTTAGGCAGGGTGAGCTGAAGTAGGCTAAGCACCGGGAACGTCCTTGCTACCTGGGGGGAAAAGAAAACATGAAAACGTGAGCTAAAAGACCCGTGAGTGACTAATTTTGTAAAACTATCATTTGTTCAAAAACAGGCATGTTAAAAACATAATAACGCCATAAACGTAAACGTGATTCAAATAATCACTTCTGTAAAATCATAATTTCAACAATGTAAACAAATCACATATGTTCATGCCAAAATGATCGTATGCGGAAAACAATTCGTTCTCATAACTTTCCCTTAGTCAGGGCGGAGCAAGACTCAACGCACCCGACGTCAAAAACATCCTTAGCTGAGGCGGAGTAAAACTCAACGCACTCAACATCGATAACAATCCTTAGTTGGCGTGGAGCAAGACTCAACACACCCAACGTCACAACCTCTATGTGCACATAGGAATATGGCGGGTTGCCCAAGTACCTTCTACGAGTCCTTCAGTACTGGGTCCCGGGGAAACTCACATGCCTTCTCATGTCCTTCAGCATTGAGCCTCCTCTAAAACATTTTAGAAACCAGCATTATACGTGAATATATCACATGAAAATCTTTCATGAAAATCAAATATATTATGATAAACAACATTTCAAAACATGCCATTCAACATCTTATAGAAACGGATAAAACATGCCTTGTGAACAATATCATCAAACATCATGCTTTTCAAGGAAACAGTTCATCTCAAAGCCATATCTCATAAGAAAAACCAAACCAAACATTTTCAATAAATTTCGTTCCAAAGAAAGAAAAATGTCACTCACAACTTGTCCTTAGGCCCTGAGCGGATCATATGCCTTTCCGAGCTCTTCTTGGCCTGTAAATACACATTCCTCACGTTACGTTTTCCTTAACTTCCTTTACATGATCATTAAATGTGCATACTTAAACTCTAATCATGATTCACCACCGAGACTCCCTTTCTTTCCTAAAGTACACATAATAAGCGAGATTCTATGTTATTAGCGAGATTACCAACGAGATTTCACCTTACTAGCGAGTTTACTAACGAAATTACACAACAGGTCACGGAACTAGCGACACTAGCATAAGCGAAACCAGCGAGACTACCTGAGGAGCGTTACTGAGTGAGAGCCAGCGAGATTTGTGAGAGAAAAACCGTCTTTGCTCGACCAGCGAGACTAGTGTCGCTACTCACGCCAATTCCCCAGCGTTACCTGCTTCCAAATGACTTCTGACAGCAGAGTTTTCTCCTTTCCTGTTTGTTCTCACTTCTGTCAATTCAAAGTCATATTTCCAGCCAGATTTAGAACTTTTTTCCTTCTACAAACTTGTAGAGAAACATGTTTTCTAGCACCTCAAAATTTCGTGGCCTAACTCGTCCTGATTCATCAGATATTGCAAGTTTTCTCCGCACTACTCCAGATTGCACAGAAAATTCGTATCAGTAACTTCCAGCTATAAGTTCACATGTGTTTATTCCGTTTCAACTCAGGCATCCTTCATAAAAGTTGTTCAAAATTGAGTTAACTTACTAACCTTAAAATTTCAGCCCAAAATGCAATCTCTTCAGCTCGATATTTACCAAACACCAGACCTGGTTCGAGCTGTGCGACAACAGATGAAGCTTCTGTTTCAGCTTCAGTTTTACCATGAAATCGTCCAAAACCTTGCACAAAATTGTCCTAGGATTCTTCTTCAACCTCTCCGCGACGTGCAGCTGAAAGATAGCATAGAAATGAGTTTGGAAATGAGTAGAAAGAAGTCGGCAACATTTTCTTTGCAAATAAAACCATAACCGACTTTCCATCCTTATCCCTTTTTTTTTTCTTTTCTTTTTTCCTTTTTCTTCTCTTTGTCTTCTTTCCCTTTTGGTTTCCTTTTCCTTTTCTCTTTTTTTTTTTTTTTTTTTTTACAAAATAAGATTATTAATATTAATTCGCTTAAAGCTTTTGAATGTGCTTACCAATTAGGTGCTTACAAAAGTAGTCTGTCCGCTCGATCTAGTTTTGAAGTTTCCTCCTTTAAACACGCTAGGTACAAATCTTCTTCTTGACTGTCCCGGAGTAACGCCAGAAGAGTGGACTACACATCCACTTTTAGATGAATCACGCTCCATCCTCTTCTCCATCAAACTCCGTTCTACCCGCATAGATGCCTCCACTAATCTAGAAAAATCCGTCCATTCAACATTAGCGGTTATTGGAGTTCGTATTTCCTCCCGTAACCCTTCTTCAAACCTCTTACATCGATCAGTCTCATCTGCAATAACCGTCGTGGCATATTTAGACAGTTCTGTATATTTCTTCTCATATTCTGCCACTGTCATAGATCCCTGTATCAACCTCAAAAACTCATTCCATTTAGCATCCCGGAATGATCTTGGACAATATTTTTCTTGGAAGACCTTCTTAAACTCATTCCAGTCTATTCCTTCTGTGTCTCCTCTTCTACTTTCCACAATCTTCCACCAATCTTCTGCCCCTTTTTGGAGCAAGAATACTGCCAACTCCACTTTTCTGTCTTCAGGGCATCTCATTACACGATAGCATTTCTCGAGCAAATTTAGCCACGCTTCTGCCTCAACAAGGTCCACGGTGCCCTCAAAAGTAGTAGCACCTAAAGCCTTTAATCTTTCAATACTATATTTCTTTTCTGGATCGGATTCCACTGATCTGATACTTGCAGCCAATCTCTGGGCAATTCTAGTAAATAGTTGTTCCTCGACATTGACCTCAACTTGAGGATGACTAGATTCACCCTCAGACATATCTCCATGGTTCCCAGTAGCTTCAGGAGTTCCGGCTACTGCTTGCCTAGCTCGTCTGCCTCGAGATGGCATGTTTCCTATAGGACAATACGACATTATCATTTACTAATAATATACATGTTCCTACACTTTAATGCATGATCCTATTCCCAAGACTCTTTCGCTCTGATACCAACTTGTCACACCCCCTCCCGGATTACCTACCTATCCTGAAAGGGAATGTGAAGACAATAAACATCACCCCTCTTGTGACGCATATTGTCTCTTCTTATCTGCCTTCCTGCGCATATATACATACATAGAACTCAGTCATACTACACATGCTTATAACTTGATCTAATTCCCTGTATAGAGTACATTTTTATTATATAGCATAATTCCACTTTCATAACCATTATACAATATACAAACTTCTCAAACAATCCCCACTCTAAAACTACATGATCTACATGCCATTTACATAAAAAAAAACATAGACAACGTGCAACTCTCAGACTTGACTGTATTTTGAGAACTCGAGACTTAGGCAGGGTGAGCTGAAGTAGGCTAAGCACCGGGAACGTCCTTGCTACCTAGGGGAGAAAAGGAAAACATTGGAAAACATAAGCTAACAGCCCAGTGAGTGACAAATTTTTGTAAAACGGACATTCATTGAAAACAGGCATGTTATGTATAATGAATAAGTAAGAGTTTAACATTTTGCTCAAATTAAACATACTTTCTATAAAATCCATTAATCTTATAAATCAAATCTTAAATCATAAAGGAGCGGTTTCCAAGGAGTTTATCAACATCAGTTTAGTTTTTCAACTCTTCCCTTAGTTGAGGCAGAGCAATGCTTCTACGCACTCAAGCAAACCTTAACACTCCCAACGTCGAAATCGTCCCTGGCTCAATGCGGAGCAAACTCGACGCACCAGCCAAATCAACTTCTATGTGCACATAGGAATATGACGGGTTGCCCAAGTACCTTCTCATGTCCTTCAGTACTGGGTCCCGGGGAAACTCCCGTGCCTTCTCGTGTCCTTGAGCACTGAGCTTCCTCTAAAACGTTTTAGAATTTCATTCACATAATAGCTCATATGAAAATCCTTTCATAGAAATCACACAAACTTTATTCAATAGCATTTCATAAAAGAAAATACTTTTCATCAACTTTAGAAAACGTATAACATGCCTCGTTAATAATGCAATCAAACATTATGCATTTAAACAGTTCATCACAAAAATCATATTCCATAAGAACATTTTTAATATAATAGAATTGAAGAGTAAAATAGTCACTCACAACTCTTTCTAGGCTTTACGTGGGTTATACACTTTCTTCTTCTTGGCCTGCAAAAGACATGTACCTTGCGTTATTCAACATTGAATCTTCTTCCTTTTCTAAACTAACTTTATAAACGAGAATCATAGCGACACCAACCAACAAGAGTTGTTACTAGCGATACTTGATGGAGCGACACTAACGTTACCTTACCTTAGTAGCGATACCCAGCGATATCTAGCGAGTTTTGTGAGACGGACAACTCCTTTGTGTCTCAGCGGCACTCGTCTCGCTACTAGTACTTAAACAACGCACCGATACTTGGTTTTAGCAACATCCTACACTGTGATTCTTTCTTTCCTCTTGTTCTTAATTCAATCTATTAAAAGTCATGATTTCCAACGGATTTAGAACTTCTTCCCTTCTACAAACTTATAGAGAATTGAGTTTTATAGCTTACCTCAAAATTTCAAGGCTTAACTCTTCTTCATTCCCTCGTTATTTCAAAATCACTTCATGCCGCTCCAGATTGCTTAACAATCTTGTAAGTGCTGCTTTTCCCTAAAGATTCACATAATAAACTTCAATTTCAGCTTTACCATCCTTCACAAGATTTGTTAGGAATTATGTTAACTTACTGACCTCCAGATTTCAGCTCTAAACTCGGCTTCCTCTATACGTTCTACTCCAAATATTAACCACTGTTTAGTATGTGCGACTGCAATCCATCTTCTGTTCCAGCTCCGTTTTCAACACTAAAACGAGTGGAATTTCGCCCAGAAACTACAAGAACACCTTCCTAAATCTCCTCCTAAAGTTTATCTGAAATATGGAACCGACTTAAGCTCTCGAAAATGTCTTAAAAATGATTAAACATTTAATTAATCCAACTATATATACTACCGACTTAGCCTTCACAAACACCAAGATTAATGTTGCCGACTTACCCCTCACCCGCAGGCTGGCGCGGGGTTCTCACTTCAACGCGAGGCGCTCATGTTAAAATTCTCCTCCAACGCCTTCAGCAACTAGCCTCACCCAACGCATGGCGTCGTCCTCAACGCCTCCTACTTTTGACGCATACAACTCAGTCATACACCACTATCTTCGTCGCGTCAAGACCACTTTGTCTTCGACGCGGAGCGACTTCAACTCATGTCTGTCTTCAACGTATCAACTTCAGCACATGGCTGTTCTCAACGCAGAGTGAATTCAGCACATGACTGTCCTTAACGCAGAGTGACTTTAGCGCATGGTTCAAGCACGTTTCTTCCCCTGCCAGAATTACTTATCCTTCGACGCATGGGCTTGTCCAACGCTTAGCCAAGATTTTACTTTCCAAAAAAAAATTCTTACTCTCGCTCCCGGCCACTTCTTCATTTGAAACGCATAGTCACAAACGCATGGCCGCACCCCAACGCTTGGCAACGCAAATGAGTGCTTACAATTAAGCTTAAGTAAGACACATAGTATGCTCAACGCATGGTATGTGAAATGCATAATAGTAGCTTAACTTGCACATTGCGTTAGTACAATTTCATTTCACAATTTCATCAACAACAGGACATAAGGAAAGTAGTGATGGAGGCATAATAAGAGGCACAGACACATGGAAGTATGCGGTTGAGCCACAGACGCATGGTAGTATGTGGGGGTGAAATCTAGTCAAAAGTAGGAAGGTCGGGAGGAAGAAAAGAGAACAAAGAAGCTAAAACCTTACAAACAGAATTAAATGGATGCATAGGGGCACTAAGTTGGATGCATGGTTCGTATCTCGAAACGAGTGGAACGCATAAGATGAGTTTATAAGAGCTACATGGCTTCATTTGGACTTAACACCTCATAAGGAGAAAGTGTCGGGTTGCATGTCGGATGTGTCATGCAGCGTGACAGGTGGTAAACAAGTGACAAATAGAGAGGAGAAGTCGGATGACAAGACCTTCATCCCAAAGCTATAAATAGGACCTTGAGGGAAAAGGAGCAGGGTATGATCCTTAAGTCTGAGTTTTTTAGAGAAAGGAAAAAAAAAAGGCTGAAAAGAGTAATCCTTGCGTCTGTAGCGGTAGTCTGCGACCAAGAGACAAGGTGTTCCTAACTACCTAGCAAGCTTGCGTTCATCAGTTGTTGGTACTTAGGGAAACTGAATCTACTTTGCGTCCAACAATGCTGCCAAAAGGAAGAAATTGTTTGCCCTGCGTTCAAGGTGAACCTTGCGTTCAAGATAGACTTTGCGTTCAAGGTGAACCTTGCGTTCAAGATAGACTCTGCGTTCAAGGGGTAGCCAAAAGAGTTTGTTAGAAGGCTGCACCTTGCGTTCAAGGTGCAGGGTTGCGTCCAATCGAGCTGTCATAAGGGAAAATCAGTTGCTTTGTGTTGTGCTGTTTAACGTGCTTAATATTAAGAAATATTATCTATCAAGTCTTACTATTCTTAACCTAAGTATAAGCAAAGAAATAGGTTTACTTGGTGAGTCCGAGGTTGAACACAGGGACTATGTTGATTCTAAAATTCGTTAGATTAATTGAGTTGGAGTAATAACAAAAAATATTTAATGAAGGATACTTCTAACTAAAGAAAGCAATAACATGTACACTAGATTAAAAAATGGTAGATGGTAAGGGATGGCGACACAGCAAGTTCAACTAAGTGGATTAAATGAATGGATAAAAACAGGGTTCGGGTTGGTTAGCTTCTAACATCAGAAACGCATAGTGAAAGTCTATTCATACTTGCAACCCTTCTCTCGGTTGTCAGCCGCTATGAGTTATATGTCTATAACGCATAGAAGAATATTAAGTGCTAAGGTTATTCCTATGTCTAGGTAACACTTCTTAGCCTTGTCAATTGAGTTCCACAATTATTTACCCTCTCGAGCAGTCTAATTGTTACTACTTATATCGATTAGCTAGATGGACATAAGCATCAGATTAAGATTACAATTGACAAGATGAAATAGTTACACTATGGTTCTTATTTAGATGCTAACGCAACTCGTGACCCTTGAAAGATTAGCTACTCATGGATTCAAAGTAATAAGCGGAAAGTGTAGAGAAATGGATAGACATGGAAGAATTGTAGATTAATGAACGAAATACAATCTTAGATAGTTCAATGTCTTGATAACAAATCTAAAATCAAAGCTAGAAAAAGATAGAAAGCAGGAAAGCGTTTCAATGTCTTGAGTCGTCGGAATGGAAGTGTGAGATCTGCTGTGAAGTGGTTAGGCGGATGGAAGACTCTTCTCTCTCGAGCTATTCGTCTTCGGTTGTCGTTTGGAAGGGATTCTGCTGTTACTTAGGAATTCTTCCGAGAATCAACAACCTTTTTCAGCTTGCAGGTCTGCCCTTTTATAGAAGCTATGTTCGTAATCAGTGGCAAATCTGCGTGATTGGAGGCACAATTGATGTTTTGCATCATTCTCGCCTAATTGCATAATTCTCGGTTCAATTTAGATCCACCACTTTAGCCGCAGATCATGCAAGTCAATCTTCCGACAATCTCTCAAGATTCTGACCTGATTTTTCGCTGCCTTGTGTTTCACATGTAAGACACATCTTGAGGTTCTCTGCGTTTCTACACTAAAGCATGCGTTTTAGGCTCATAAACATATCAAAACAATTATCTTCATCAATTTACAAGAATAAAACGCATAGAGAGATTTATCAATAGAAATTAACTAATACTACCGCATAATTCTCTATTAAACTCTATTTTTCTAAGATAAAGGCTAATAACTTGTATTTCTACAAGTTATCACTTTGCGTTTCAAACTTTCAACCCTGCGTCCAAGAAGCTCGGAAAAAGCAGAATTAGAAGAAAAGGGAATTTCCCTTAAGCAAATATTTAGCTTTGTGAGTAACATTAATGTTTTCAAAGTATGAATGTTTTCTCATTGAATAATATCAATGGTTTGGAATATGACTATGCTTTCATGAGTTTTCAATGTATATATCATGCGTTTATATTGAAAAGCATTTGAGCATGCTGGTTGTTGAAATGAGTTTATTGAAAAGCATGTTGTTTGATATTACATGATTTTATGGAAGGTTTGGAAATGTTGTATATTTTTATAAAATCTTTGAAAAGGCACCCAAAGCTCAAGGACTCGAGAAGGCAAATGGGTAGCCGAAATATAAAAATGGGACCCCAATGCTCAAGGATTAAAGGAAGGCATATGGGCAGCCCAGATTATAATACCTATGTGCACATAGAGAAACGTACGACGCTGATGTGTTGAGATTACTCCACACAGCTAAGGATAATCGACGTTGAGTAGCATAGAGCTCCGCTCCGCCTCAACTAAGGGAAATGATGTAAAATGTTTTCAACATTGAGTAGCATAGAGCTCGACTCCGCCTCAACTTAGGAAAATGATTTGAAATGTTTTTGACGTTGAGTAGCGTAGAGCTTCGCTCCGCCTTGACTAAGGGAAATGATTTGAAATGTTTTCGACGTTGAGTAGCGTAGAGCCCCAGTCCGCCTCAACTAAGGGAAATGGTGTAAAATATTTACGACGTTGAGTAGCGTAGAGCTCCACTCCGCCTCAACTAAGGGAAATGACTTAAAATGTTTTCGTTGTTGAGTAGCATTGAGCTTCGCTTCGCCTCAACTAAGGGAAATGATTTGAAACAAATGGAATTTCTGAGTATCTTTCTCTGAAATGAGCATGTATGATTTGACAATGGCATTTGAGCATGTATTGCATGATTATGACTTGAATCGATATTTTTTACGCCTTGTTTGACAATGTTTATATTATGAATAGTTTTACAATAAAAGTAAAGTATTTCCAAAACACTCACTGGGCTATTAGCTCATCCTTTCATATGTTTTCCATTTTTCAGGTAGCATGATAGTTCTTGTTGCCAGTCGAAGTCGAGGTTTGTCAAGAATTAACGGTACCATCATCCTAGGAAGTGTGGTTAAATAGGAAGCTAAAGTAAGTTCGACAGTGGAGTCAATCGGGAAGTCGATGACTGCTGTCCTCATACTCCGTCTCAGGCTATGGGAGGGTAGTTCGGGATGGGGTCTGACACTCATCCTCAAGTTGGCGGAATATACCAATCTCCGTTCTTAGCCTTTGGGACTTAGCCTTTGGGACTTAGCCGGTGGAAAATATTTGTTCAAGAAAGCTTGAGCCAAGATCTCCCATGTAGTGATACTATCCGGAGGTATGGTTTCCAACCAATCCTTGGCTCAGTCCTGTAAAGAGAAAGGGAAGAGGCTTAGTTTAATAGCATCGTTAGAAACACCATTCATCTTTACCGTTCCACATATCTCTAAGAAGGACCATAGGTGCTTATGAGGATCTTCATTCGTTATTCCTCTAAAGGCAAGCTCTCTAGCCATTTGAATCAACTCTTGTTTTAGCTCAAAGTAGTTAACATTGATAGGCACATTCATAATGTCGGGTTGATTTGTCGGTAGTTTCAGTTGAAAGTAATCTTGAATTGCCTTGGGTATCTCCTCCGCCATCTCCTCGGTGGGATTGTGTTGAACCTTTAGATTTCTTCTAAACGTCCTATCAATCTCGGGATCAAGAGGGAGAAGGTTAATATTGCCACGAGGCATGATGCGCACTTTTCGTGTTTACCGCAAGTGTACAGGTCAAGTTATAATATAAGATGGTTAAGTTCTAAATATCATTCCACTGAGGATCCAATTGTGAAGGTTTATGTTACTTAGCTATGCTAGAATCGAATCAATTTTATTTGAGGATTCAATCTTGAATTGTGATTTAGGAAAACTAAAGAGAAAAGCAAATAAATGAGAAACACAAGAGTCAAAGAGAGTTCTAGGATAATGAATCCTTGTTTAATTCATTATGCAACATTCTAAGGTTCATGAATTTTATTGTAATTTCTAGAAACATAAATCCAAGTTATTTTCTTTCAAAAACAACTTTTTTTCGTGCAACTTAATTGATTACTAATTTCTTGAAACCAATACAAATTACATGGCATTAAGAGTAGTCTTTAGCAACTTTTATTATTAACCAAACTATTTTCATGATAGATTATCAACAATTCATTATTATAGATCCAATTAGACATACAATTATCTCAACCATACATCTAATCTAACATTCAAGGATGGCCAATCAACAAGAATTAAGCACAATAACAATGAAAAGCGTACTCATTACAACAAAACAATGAAGAGTCTAGAATATCAACATAACTTCATAAACAATTCATCAATTCCCTAAAACTAAAGAGTTTAGCCACTCATAGCTTTAAGCAACATGTTCACAAAAAAAAATAAACAAAGAAAGAGTGTAAAGAAAGGAAAACTCTACTGAAAAGAAGTTCTTGATTGAGGAGGCACCGTCAAGATGTCCTTGGTCTTCACGTCAGAAACTCAAACAGAACCATGACTCTCTCTTAAACCTCTTTTCTCCCTTCCTTGCAGCTAACTCACTCTTTGGGACTTTTGTTGGCTCATAACTTGTTGCGCATAGTGGATTAGATATAATTTCCATACAAAGTTGCGTTGAGAATTACTCAAGTATGATCATTATTAAGCAAGTTTTCCTATTAAAGCCCAAGTATAAGCTTCTATAGGTTTCTGGTGAGTCTAGGGTCAAACGCAGGGATTTGTAATAAACTAGGCGTTGAGAATAAATACATGACTATGCGGTAATTATACAGGTATTATGTTCAAGAATTGTATGTACCTAAAACTATACAAAAAGAATGAATAAAATTTCCTACAATTAACAATGAGGTGGACACGGAGAAGGTTAGTCAAATGTCATTTAGTGTCAGATAGCATGCGTTGAGAATGACGGTGGAACCATGCGATAAAAATAGAGTTAACGCAGGAGCTAGTTGTTACTTAAGCATATCTAAGTATATTTACATACCTACAAACTTTGGGTTTGAGAATCGATCTCTCGATGTTTCGACGCCACATTAATCTTATCTCTAAGACGCATGGTAAGTTTGCATTGGCAAAAGATGAACTACATCTCTGAACCTCATCTAGTCTTGATAAATGTTAATAATTAACCATCTACTCTCTCAAGTTAGACAGTCATGCTTGTTAAATTTGTTTGTCAAACAAAGCTATGCAAGCTAATAATATGCATTAATCAAGATGTAACATACTTAATATTGCTTAAGAAAAACTAGCTTCTAACATCTAACTCATTCAACATTCAAACAACATGGTGTAAAGTATTTAATATGGAAATAATGACCTGACACCTTTGCATTAAATTCCATAACCTACTGCGCAGACTTTTCACATCGTCAGCCCATTGGTTCTACCATGATCTGATAACGTGTAATCCTTTTGCACATTGACATGACAACTATTGCCCAGGCGTCTATATCTGCTTTTTCTTCTCAACGCATGGTCTTGACGCTTGGGTTTCCACTTCTTTTGTTCTCGCAGCAGCTTCCTCTCTGGTACTTGGGTTATTTATGCTTCTTTTCTACTTAATCTGCGTTAAGAACAGAAAAGCTCATATTTTTTCAGGTATATTCTTTTGTAAATGGTGCCAACGCATGGTAATACATATTACGTAATTCAACTGTCAAAATCATGCGTTTAGCCCTAAAGTTACTCTAATTAATTCAAATAGTGACTATAATAACTTGTATTTCTACAAGTTATCACACCTCCAAATTTGAGTTAATGTTTGTCCTCAAACATTCATTTGGAGATTTATTAATTTCTATAGCCCAAGTTTAACTAAAAGCTCACCCTCTCAACTTGCCTTCTATTCCTAGACTATATCAACAATCAGATAACCACACCAAGTTCTTTTTCAATTGACGCCTTGAAAGTACTTCTAAATTTTAGATGCGGCAAGCTTAATCCTCAAAAATACCCTTACTCATTTCCAGCCAATCTGATGTCCTCATTTTAGTAATGTGCCTTAGAATTCATTTTCATAAAGTTTCTATTTTTTTTTTTTTTTGGACTTGCGTTGATCCGGGCTATCTACCTTCATTTTGATATACCAACGATGGGGTGCATGGAGGCAGCCAACATCGAGCAAATATCCTTTCACAACTTGGCACTTATCGCGTTCCTTTTTGGTTGTGTCGACAGTGGTATTGTTCATTTATTTTTCGCTGATCTTGGACTCTCACCTTTGACTATGGGGTGTAAAGAGTCATTCTCAACTCAACTCTTAACAGGCTCATTTTATGCGGTGTCAGCAGAGTTGTTTGTCCAAAGAAATATATATTTATTTAATTTTTTTTTAATATGGAAATTTTATGAATTCTGAACGCATGGCTCGAACCTTTCCCACCCCCAAATTTTGAAGGCAGCAAGGTCCTCATTGCTGAAATCGAGTTATGAGATTGCCTTAGAAAAATTTTGTAAAAGAGGTTTGAGGCAAAGCTTGCACGCATACTAACTCTTAGAAGTAATTTACCAAGTGTAATATCCTAAGGCTTGTTGACAGTTTAAAGTCCTCGGCAACGGCGCCAAAAACTTGTTGTCAGATCTTTATTAAGCTTATTATTGTGAATCTTTATTATGCATTTAACATGCTTAATACTATCCATTACTAATCTATCTAGTTTTTCCTATTCTTCACCCAAGTATAAGCAAAGAATGAGATTTTCTCGGTGACTCCGAGGTCGAACACAGGGACTATGCAGATTCTATAGTTAGTTGGATTATTTGAGTCATGCGTCTAAAGCAGGTGATGAGAAGTGATGCCCTAACTAGAAAGCAATAAACCTAAGCTAAAGTGGTTTGATGGAGAGGTATGCGACATAGCAAAGTCAGCTAATTGAGTTATGTGAATAGTAAAACGCAGGGCTGGGGTTAGTTATCATCTAAAGTTGGAAACGCATAGTTGGTCTATTTCATACCATCGACTCTTCTCCCGGTTGTCAGCCGCTATGCGTTATATGTCTATAACGCATAGGAGAGTGTTAAGTACCAAGGTTATTCCTATGTCTAGGTAACACTTCTTAACCTTGCCAATTGAGTTCCACAATCACTTACTCTCTCGAGTAGTCTGATTATTACTATTTATATCGATTAGCTAGATGGACACAAGCATTAGATTAAAAGTACAATTGACAAGATGAAATAATCTTCTACGGTTCTTGTTTAGATGATAACGCAACCCGTGTGTAACACCCTGTCCCCGAAAACCTAAGTATTCATATAACTAGTAGGGATAAAAGGGATAAAAGTGTGTGGATTGGGGAACCTTTCAACGAAAAGTTAAGATTGTGCAATTATTAAATTATGGCCAATAAATTATGTGCGTTGAGATGAATGGTATTAAGAAAAATAGACATATCTTGGAAGATTAGGGTGATGCGTAAATGATTAAGCTCAAATGCATGGTATTTAATACTGAAGAGTTATCAGCCAGGCTGTAAGATTAGGTTCTAATGAGGGCAAGTTGAATGGAGTTGAAGGAACAAGAACTGAGTATGGATTACGGTCATGCGTTGGTAAGCCTAGTATGGGAAGCTAGTGTAAAGGGAAGGAAGTAGACTGTTACCATAGCTTTGATGGACAAGTTGTTATTTTGATTGGTATGTCAGGTATTGAAGAGTGTTATTATGTGTTTGGAGGCAAAGATGAAGCCTAACCAAAGGTTGTATTCGACCTACGTTACGATGAGAAGAATAACTTGAATTGGGAGTAGTTGGATGCGATAGGCTGAAGGATTACTAATGAATTGATAAGCCATGAAATGGATAACAACTATGCGTTAAAGGTTACTATAAAGACCATAGCGTGGATCAGGAAGTTCTCTAGTACACAAGGGGTCGCTAAGCGTTTAAATGCTATGAAATGTTAAATGTTAAAGGATTATTATATGCTAGTAGGACTTCAGCAATTAGTAGGGTCTTACTATGCGTTGAGAAAGTTATGTAGTAAGAACTATTAGCTATGCGTTGAGGAATTCGGTGTTAAGGACAGCTGTTAACTATACGACGAAGGGTTCATGAGTCGATGATGGTTACCATTAGTTACCAAGTCATACACTGAAGAGCTTAATTTCATGAAAATGGAAAATGCCATCACTATCTCCGGTAAACGCATAGGAAGAAGCTAAAGAAGGAAAAGGTTAAGGAATAACCCTGGTATATGATTCGAGAACGCATAGAGGATAAAATTAAAGGATTTAAAGGAAGGTCATGAACGCAGAATGTAGCAAAGGTAAATGCAGGAGGGTAAACGTAGGAAGACAGAATGTGAGTTGGATGGGGTAGTCAAAGGTAAACCACATGGTCAGAAGAGTGCAATTGTACAAAGGAGCAAATGTAGCTGTGAACAAATGTAAGAAAGGGAGTTGAACGCATATAAATGCGATAAAAATTAATGTGTGATGTCAAGCTGAAGTGCATAGTAGTATGCATTTAGAATTTGTACACTTAAATAAAGGAGAAGTGGAATAAAGGTAGTAAAGCCGAGGGTAGTAAAGGAAGCAAAGGAGTTGAATCTGTAAGATAGTTCCATGAACGCAAAGAAGCAAGGAGTTGGTTGTGTAGTTATGTGTTGGAACATAATGAACCCATAAAGTAAGTCTATAGGCCAGGTGGTTACACATGATTGTGACACGTCATTAAGTAGGAGGTGTTAGAAAGCATGATAAACATTTCATGCAAAGTGACACTTGGACTAATGCATGATTAATTAAGCATGCAACATGACATGTGGCAAACAAGTAGCAGCAGAAGAGAAGAGGTAGAATGACAAGTACTCTATAAATAGGACCTTGAAGGAAAAGTAATGACTGATGATTCGGTGATAATAATCTTTGAGAAAAGGAAAGCAAAAGAGCTGAAAGAAGAAAACCTTGCGTTTAAAGGAGGAAGTCTGCGGCCAAAGAGGAAGACAACTTTGACACTTAAGTCATCTGGTGTTAAAAAATTGGCTTGCGTCGAAAAGGTGAGCCTTGTGTTTAATCCAAATTCAACGTAAAGGGTGAATGCCACGATGCGTTCAAGGTAGACCTTGCGTCCAAGGAGGGTCGACGCATCCAAAAGAATAGGGAGAGTTAGTCTGCACTTTGTAGGATTTGCGTCCAACTAGATTACTAGAGGGTGAAGGCAGACTAAAGCGTTTAAGCCTTGCGTTTAAGAGCTCGGGAAGCAGAGATTTAAAAGGAAATCTCTTAAGTAATGTGAGTGACTTTCTTCTTCTTTTAAACTGAACTTTGTTGAAACATACTTTCGTGATATGGTTTTGTGATAACTAATTTCATGAAACGCATGATGTTTGATCATAATATCTAAAAGACATGTTTTACCTGATTGTTTTACTACATTGAAAGGCATGTTGCAAGATGTAGTTTTACCAAGAACATCCTGGTTATCAAAGGTTTCATATGAATGATCTACTCAACTAATCGATAAAATGTTTAAGAAGAGGCTCAGTGCTTATCTCCTTGAGAAGGCTCGTGAGTTTCCCCGGGACCCAGTACTCAAGGACATGAGAAGGTACATGGGCAACCCGTCATATTCCTATGTGCACATAGAGGTTAATCTGGCTAGTGCATTGAGCTTGCTCTGCTTGAAGCCAGGGTTGATTTCGACGTTGGGTGTGTTGAGCCTTGCTCCACCCCAACTAAGGATGTTTTCGATGTTGAGAGCATTGAGCCTTGCTCCGCCTTAACTAAGGGAAAAGATTGAAAAACCAAATAGTTTTCCGTTAAATCATACTGGAGAACGATTCTATTGATTCGTAACAGATTTACGAGATTGATAAAGTTTTGTGGAAAATCTGCTTCTATTGAACTATCGAGTTAAATCCTTGTTTTAATGCATAACATGCCTGTTTTTGAATTAAAGATAGTTTTACAAAACCAGTCACTCACGGGACTTTAGCTCAAATTTTCCTATGTTTTCATATTTTCCAGGTAGCAAGCGAGTTCGGGATGCTTTGCCTATGCAAGAACCTCATCTGGGCCGTCTTCGGTAAAATAAATGGCTGGGCAGTGAACCTTACAGAGGAGTCAAGGTTGCTGACTTCACATCTTCTTTCGGGTTATGGGGGATAATCCGGGAGGGGGTGTGACACCGTGACCCTTGAAAGAGTTAGTTACACATGGATGATAAACAACAAATGGAAAGTGATAAGAAATGAATAGCCATGGAAGATGTATAGATTGATGAACGGAATAACTGTTTTAGAAAATATAATGTCTTGCTAATAGACTAAAACATAAGTAAGAAAAGAGATAGAAAGCATGGAATGGCTTCTCAATGTCTTGAGCTCGCCGGGATGGTAGTGTGAGTTCTTCTGTGAAGTGGTCAGGCGGAGGGAAGACTCCTCTCTTTCGAGCTATTTGTCTCCAGTTTCGTCTGGAGAGAACTCTGCTGTCACTTAGGAATTCTTCCGAGAGGTCCAACAACATTTTCGTCTTCAAGTCTGCCCTTTTATAGATGTTCGTTGCAATTGCTAGCAAATCTGCATGATTGGAGGCTGAATTTCTGCCTTGCGTCCATCTCGCCTAATCGCATGATTTTCGGTTTAATTTCGATCCACCACTCTCGCTGCATATCAAGCATATCAATCTCCCAACAATCTCTCAAGATTCTTATTTGATTCTCTACTATCTTGTGTTTCTGATTGATATACGTCCATGGATAACTTTGGGTTCATGCGTTCAAGTATGTCAACGAATCCATGGGTTGCTAACGCATCAACCTGTGTTAAAAGGTTGCCAACGCATCCACGGGTTGTTTGCATTCCTGTGTCAAAACATGTGTTTTAGGCTCAAAAAGCTTTAAAACAATTATCTCCATCAATTTACAAGAGTAGAACGCATAGGAAGATTTATCAATAGAATTTAACACTAACTATCGCATGATTTTCTATTTAAGCTCTATTTTTCTAAGCGAGAGACAATAATAACTTGTATTTCTACAAGTTATCACACCTCCAAACTTAGAAAAATGTGTGTCCTTAAGCATAACTTCTATCTAAGAAACTTCAATCAGCCCTAAAATTTTCTCAACGCATTGACTAGTCTCTCAGAATGCTATACTCAATCAGCTACCCGTTAGTTACATTACTTTTCCACCTCTATATTCTTTTCTTTGGAACGGGTCTAATTTGTATGTGGCAAGCTTTCTTTTCAAAATTCTTCACTCATTATTCACAAAATTTTTGTTTTTTCTTTTAACACTGAGTCTGAAAAGATGAAGATATAAAGTTCTTTTTTCTTTCATTTGTTTTATTATTTATATATTAGATTACAATGCGTTGAGTAGGGTTACCCACCTTTGTTCTGACATACCAATTATGGGGTGCATGGAGGCAGCCAACTACGAGCAAGTGCCCTTCTCGACTAAACTCTTATCTAAGTTCGGTTTCCTCACTAGACATTGGAGTTTATTTATTGATTTATCTATGCGTCGTTGATTACAATTACCCACATTCGTTTTAACACACCAACTATGAGGTGCATAAAGGCGGCCAACTACGAGTAGGTGTCATTTTTAGCTAAACTCTTAACAAGATAGTTGTCTTATCAGCGGAGTTTTGTGTTTAAAATTTTTTTTTCTTTTTTTTAAGAAATAAGTTCCTCATATTTTATCTTTGACAGTTCAAACCTCTTCCACCCCCAAACTTGAGAGTAGAAAGGTCCTCATTGCTTAAATTGTAAACAAAGATTATGTTGAAAATTTTTGTAAAAGAGGTTTGAATTGGCAACTTGCATGCATGCAAAGTAGGTTTGCGTTTTTAAGGAATAGTATGCAAACGCATTGAAAGTAATCTAACTTAAGGGTGACCAAAGGGTGTAAGCATGATTATCATCATAGTGACTAACTTTTCAACGCAAAGATAAAAGTTGGGAATAATTAAATGTACTCAGAATGAAATTAAAACAAGGGAAACGCGAAGATGTAACTAGACATTCCATGTGGCGAAGAAATTTTCGTTCTATTAATTTCTTATCCCACAAATGCATACAGTTGGAGATGAAGATAATTGCAATGAAAATTACAAAGTATGACAGATGAACGCATACAATTAACGCATGATTGGAATGCAGAGTTTTCAGTTCAAAGTATGCGTTGGAAGTTAAATATTATGCGTTTGAAGAAGATACAACTCTAACCACACCACTAAACTTAAATTGATAAACACAGAGATCGTTTATCGATGAATGCATGCTCGAATGATAGAGTGTCACACCCCCTCCCGGATTACCTACCTATCCTGAAAGGAAATGTGAAGACAATAAACATCACCCCTTTTGTGACACATATTGTCCCATCTTACATAACTTCCTGTGAACACATTTTATACATATATATATATATTCATAGAACTCAGCCATACTACACATGATCATAATATAACAATCCTTCCTGTACAGAATACACTTTTGTCACATAACATAATTAAACTTCCATAGATCCACTATACGTTTAAACAATACCACATTACAATCCCCATTCTTTACACAACTAGATCTACATGCCATCCACATAAGGTTATATACAACGTACAACTCTTAGACTTGATTGTATTTTGAGAACTCGAGACTTAGGCAGGGTGAGCTGAAGTAGGCTAAGCACCGGGAACGTCTTTGCTACCTGGGGGGAGAAAAAGAAAACCATTAAAAACATAAGCTAACAGCCCAGTGAGTGACCAATCTTTGTAAAACGGTCATTTATTGAAAACAGGCATGTTACATATAAACAGATAAACAAGGATTTAACATATTATTCAACTATAGCATACTTTCCATAAACCCATCAATCTCATAAATCCAATTTCAAATCATACATGATTGTTTTCCAAAAGAAGTGATACAATAAACAGTTTGGTTTTTCAAACTTTTCCCTTAGTTGAGGCGGAGCAACGCTCAACGCACTCAACATCGAAATCAGTCCTGGCTCAATGCGGAGCAAACTCGACGCACCAGCCAAATCAACCTCTATGTGCACATAGGAATATGACGGGTTGCCCAAGTACCTTCTCCATGTCCTTCAGTACTGGGTCCCGGGAAACTCACGTGCCTTCTCATGTCCTTGAGCACTGAGCCTCCTCTAAAACATTTTAGAACCTGTTCACATAAATAGTTCATATAGAAACCCTTTCATAGAAAATCATACAGATCATTATTCAATAACATTTCATCAAATAAAATGTTTTCTATCAACTTTAGAAAACGTATAACATGCCTTGTAAATAATGCAATCAAACATTATGCATTTTAAACAGTTCATCGCAAAATCATATTCCATAAAAACATTTTAAATAGAAATCGAATTGAAGAATAAAGGAGTCACTCACAACTCTTCCTAGGCCTTGCGTGGGTTATATGCCTTCCCTATCTCTTCTTGGCCTGCAATGAACATTTTATCTTGCGTTACTTAACATTGAACCTTTCCCTTTTCCAAACTAACATCATAAGCGAGAATTCTAGCGATACTACCCCACAGAATTTATTACTAGCGATACTAGATTGAGCGACACTAGCGTTACCCTACCTTAGTAGCAAAACCCAGTGGTATCTAGCAAGTTTTGTGAGATGGAAGACTTCTTTGCGTCTCAGCGACACCCGTCTCGCTATCAGTACTTAGACAGCGGGCCGATACTTGGTTTTAGCAGCATCCTGCACTGTGATTCTTCCTTTCCTCTTGTTCTTACTTCAATCTATTAAAGTCATGATTTCAGACGGATTTAGAACTTCTTCCCTTCCACAAACTTATAGAGAATCGAGTTTTATAGCTTACCTCAAAATTTCAAGGCTTAACTCTTCTTCGTTCTCTAGTTATTTCAAAATCAATTCATGCTGCTCCAGATTGCTTAACAATCTTGTAAGTGCTTCTTTTCCCTAAAGATTCACATGATTAACTTCAATTTCAGCTTTATCATCCTTCACAAGATTTGTTAGGAATTATGTTAACTTACTGACCTCCAAATTTCAGCTCTAAACTCGGCTTCCTCTATACGTTCTACTCCAAATATCAACCACTATTCAGTTTGTGCGACTGTAATCAATCTTCTGTTCTAGCTCCGTTTTCAACACCAATATGAGTAAAATTTCCCCCAAAATTCGCAAGAACGCCTTCCTTAATCTCCTCCTGAAGTTTGTCTGAAATATGGAACCGACTTAAGCTCTTGAAAATGTCTTAAAAATGATTAAACATTTAATTAATCCAACTATATATACTACCGACTTAGCCTTCACAAACACCAAGATTTATGTTGCCGACTTACCTCTCCTCGCAGGCTGGCGCAGGGTTCTCACCTCGACGCGAGGCACTAATGTTCAGCAACTAACCACACCCAACGCATGATGTCGTCCTCAACGCCTCCTATTTTTTACGCATACATCTTAGTCATACACCTCTATGTTTGTCGCGTCAAGACCACTCTGTCTTCGACGCGGAGCGACTTCAACGCATGACTGTCCTCAACGCAGAGTGACTTACGCATGGTTCAAGCACATTTCTTCCCCCGCCAAAATTACTTATCCTTCAACGCGGGTAGCTACTTCAGCTCACAACCTTCCGTGAGTCAATCAACAACGCAGGGACCTGTCCAACACTTAGCCAAAATTTACTTTCAAAAAATTCTTTGCTCTCACTCACGGCTACTCCTCCCCTTGCAACGCATAGCCACAATCGCATTGCCGCACCCCAACACTTGGTATCACAAGTCAGTGCTTACATAGAGTATGTGATGAAATTAACTAATTTGCATGGAAGTTCGACGCATAATTTCATGCTTATTTAATTTACACAACTTCTAAAACTGAATTCAAAGAAAGAAAAATAAATACTAAAAACAAGTACAAATAAAAGAACGAAAGCAAGTGTAAAAGAAAGTGTCTCTGGAAAAGTAGGCATTCAGCAACTCAGGGACCTTCCAACGCAAGCTATGATATTACACTTGCATAGATCAATGGAGATCTCATCACTTTCAAATTCTCCAATGCGATAAGGCTTTACCCTTTGTCCATTGACCTTGAAGGAGCTAGTTCCGTCGTCATTTGTTAGCTCGACCGCACCATACGAAAACACTTCCTTAATTGTAAACGGCCCAGCCCAGCGAGATTTCAACTTACCTAGAAACAAACGCAACCTAGAGTTAGATAATAGGACCTTCTGGCCGACGTAAAGTGTTTGCTTACTGATATTATTGTCGTGCCATTTCTTGGTCCTTTCTTTGTACATCTTTGCGTTTTCATATGCTGATAATCTCCACTTAGTCAGTTCATTTAATTTACGCTTTCTCGGTTCACCTGCCACGTCTTGGTCTAAGTTAAGCTTTTTCATTGCCCACATGGCCTTGTGTTCTAACTCTAACGGGAGGTGGCATGCTTTTCCAAACACCAACGCATAGGGTGACATGCCGATGGACGTCTTCAACGTAGTTCTATAAGCCCAGAGAGCTTCATCTAGTCTCTTCGTCCAATCTTTCCTTGAAGTGCTTACTACTTTTTTAAGGATAGATTTAATCTCCTGATTTGTTATTTCAGCTTGGTCGTTGGTCTGCGGATGATAAATTGTTGTGACCTTGTGCGAAACATTAAATTTTGTTAGTAAATTAGCAATGATGTGATTTATGAAATGCGTACCTTCTTCACTAATTATAGCCCTCGGTGTCCCGAATCGTGAAAAGATTTGTTTCTTTAAAAACATGGACACTGTATTTGCGTCATTCTTCGCACAGGCTATGGCTTCTTGTCACACCCCCTCCCGGATTACCTACCTATCCTGAAAGGGAATGTGAAGACAATAAACATCACCCCTCTTGTGACGCATATTGTCCCATCTTACATAACTTCCTGTGCACACATTTCATACATATACATTCATAGAACTCAGCCCTACTACACATGATCATAATATAACAATCCTTCCTGTACAGAGTACACTTTTATCATATAACATAATTAAACTTCCATAGATCCACCATACGTTTGTACAAAACCACATTACGATCCCCACTCTTTACACAACTTGATCTACATGCCACCTACATAAGGTTATATACAACGTACAACTCTCAGACGTAACTGAATTTCGAGAACTCGAGACTTAGGCAGGGTGAGCTGAAGTAGGCTAAGCACCGAGAACGTCTTTGCTATCTGGGAGGAAAAGAAAACATCGAAAATGTGAGCTAAAAGCCCCGTGAGTGACTAATTTTGTAAAACAATCATTTGTTCAAAAACAGGCATGTTAAAATCATAATAACGCCATAAATGTAAACGTAATTCAAATAATCATTTCTGTAAAATCATAATTTCAACAATGTAAACAAATCACATATGTTCATGCCAAAATGATCGTATACGAAAAACAATTCGTTCTCATAACTTTCCATTAGTCAGGGCGGAACAAGACTCAACGCACCCGACGTCAAAAACATCCTTAACTGAGGCGGAGTAAAACTCAACCACTCAACGTCGATAACAATCCTCAGTTGGGGTGGAGCAAGACTCAACACACCCAACGTCACAACCTCTATGTGCACATAGGAATATGGCGGGTTACCCAAGTACCTTCTACGAGTCCTTTAGTACTGGGTCCCGGGGAAACTCACATGCCTTCTCATGTCCTTCAGCATTGAGCCTCCTCTAAAACATTTTAGAAACCAGTATTATACGTAAATAGTTCACATGAAAATCAAATATATCACGATAAACAACATTTCAAAACATGCCATTCAACATCTTATAGAAACGGATAAAACATGCCTTGTGAATAATATGATCAAACATCATGCTTTTCAAGAAAACAATTCATCTCAAAGCCATATCTCATAAGAAAAACCAAATTAAACATTTTCAATAAATTTCATTTTCAAAGAAAGAAAAGTGTCACTCACAACTTGTCCTTAGGCCCTGAGCGGATTATATGCCTTTCCAAGCTCTTCTTGGCCTGTAAATACACATTCCTCACGTTACATTTTCCTTAACTTCCTTTACATGATCATTAAATGTGCATACTTAAACTCAAATCATGATTCACCACCGAGACTCCCTTTCTTTCCTAAAGTACACATAATAAGCGAGATTCTATGTCTCTAGCGAGATTACCAACGAGATTTCACCTTACTAGCGAGTTTACTAACGAAATTACACAACAGGTCACAGCACTAGCGACACTAGCATAAGCGAGAACAGCGATACTACCTAAGGAGCGATACCGAGCGAGAGCCAGCGAGATTTGTGAGAGAAAAACCTTCTTTGCACGACCAGCGAGACTAATGTCGACCAGCAAGACTAATGTCGCTACTCACACTCCAATTCCTCAGCGTTACCTGCTTCCGAACGACATCCGACAGCAGAGTTTCCTCCTTTCCTGTTTGTTCTCACTTCCTTTTCACGGTCTGCGCTCAACGCAGAGGAGATAATGACTGCCAACGTGCTCTCCTCCCCCAAGTATGCATACTTGAGATGCGTCGACAGGGTTTTGAACTCCAGTATTGGTGGCTCTTCTAACGACGGCTTAGTCTTTACCATGGATCGGTTACTCAGGTCTAGTTGTTCAAAATTTTTATCAGAGATTGAACTCACTTCTTCCTCTTCACCATCTTCATTTTCCTCGAGGATTTCCTCATCTTCCAACGATGCGTCCATGGGTCTTGCCTCTTCGTAAGTGATATCTTTGATCATCTGACAAGATTGAAAGTCATCAGGATATTTCAATGCGTTAAACACATTAAATTTTACCTGTTGGTCACCCACGCGGATCGTCAATTCCCCTTCTTGGACGTCAATCAGGGCGCGTCCAGTAGCTAAAAAAGGTCTTCCCAAAATGATGGGTATCTCTCTGTCGGCTTCATAGTTCAGGATTATGAAGTTAGCTGGAAAAATAAATTTACCCACTTGCGCCAGGACATCCTCTATTTTGCCCTCAGGATGTTTAATAGAGCGGTCAGCGAGTTGCAATGTGACTATAGTGGGCCCTGCTTCCTCTATACCCAGCTTTCTGAATATGGAAATGGGCATTAAGTTAATGTTGGCTCCTAAGTCGCATAGCGTTTGACCTACGTCCATTCCCCCAATTGAACATGGTAATGTAAAGCTTCCTGGATCCTTCATTTTTGCAGGTATATTCTTTTTGAATAACGCACTGCACTCTTGCGTTAATGCTACTGTCTTAAACTCCCCGAGCTTTCTCTTCTTGGATAATATATCTTTAAGAAATTTTACGTAGCTCGGCATTTGCTCTAGGCCTTCCACCAACGAAATGTTGATTTGAAGTTGTTTCAGAACATTCAGGAACTTTCTGAATTGCCCCTTATCATTTTTCTTCTTTAGGCGTCGAGGGAATGGTGGATGCATAGGAGGAGTGGTATCTGTTTATACTGACGCAGGTTCTGCCTGCGTTGCTTTTTCTCTCCTCTCTCTATTCTCTTGCTCTTGTGATACTATGGTAGATGGTGGTTGATCTGAGTCAATACTTTGCGTTTGTTGATCTATTGTTGGAGCATTTAAAGGCTGCAAGTTTCCTTGCGTCCCCTGATCTTGCGTTACAGTGGGAATAGTCTTCCCACTTCTCAATGTCACAGCTTGACATTATTCTTTTCTATTCCCTCTTAGAACTTCGGTTGTACTTGGCAATGCACCATGTGGTCGATTCTTGAGCTCACCCGCAATTTGACCCACTTGAACTTCTAAGTTCCTAATTGCGGTGGCTTAGCTCTAGAACATCGCATCATTTTTATTTATATATTCTTGTAACAGATATTCCATGGAAGACGATGAGGATGATGCGAGCGCTTGCGGATTCCTCTGAAGCTAATGATATTGGCCTTGATTCCCTTGGTTGAAACCAGGAGGGTTGCCTCTCTGCAACTGCTGCTCAGCCCCCTGCGTTTGTTACTGATTTCCACCCCATCCGAAGTTGGGGTGGTTCCTCCAACCCAGATTGTACGTCTTACCATAGGGGTTGTTTTGAACATAGCAGACTGACTAGGGGTTATAAAGACACATGTCATACAAGTGCCCCTCACCACACTGCACGCAACTTACAGACGCTGTCGAATTCACTGCGTTTATCACGTTCATCGCAGCAACTGATCCACCTTGATTATTCAAGGCTATAGTCTTCAGCAAAGATATCATGTTTGCTATCTGAGCTGAGAGATTGGTGAAAGCATCAGCTTCAAGCATTCCAGCTTGCTCGAAATTCTGTCGAGAACATCTATGGCTTGCGAGTAGGTCTTTGATGCGCACTTTGAGTGTTAACCGCAAGTGTACGGGTCAAATTATAATATAAAACGGTTAAGTTCGAGTATCGTTCCACTAGAGATCCAATTGGGAAGGTTAAAATTACTTAGCTATTCTAGAATTGAGTCAATTTTATTTGAGGATTGAATTTCAATATTTCAAATTTGGGAAAAAGAAAAATCAAACAAGGAAAGTATCAAAGGGAGAAACACAAGAGTCAAAGAGAGTACTAGGTTAATGAATCCTTGTTTATTTCATCATGCAATATTATAGATTTCATGGATTTTATTGTAATTCATATGCCTAAGTCTAGAAACTTAATTCCAAGTTGTTTTCTCTCAAAGACAACTCTTTCTCATGCAATTCGATTGATTGTTAATCTCTTAAAACCAATACAAAATTACATGGCATTAAAAATAGTCTTTAGCAACTTTTATTGTCAACCTAACTACTCTCGTGATAGATTAACAATAATTCATTGTTATAGATCAAGTTAAACATACAATCTCTCAATCATAAATCTAACCTAACATGTGAAGATGGCCAATCCACAAGAATTAAACACAATAACAATGAAAAGCATAATTATTTAAATAAAACCACAAGTCTACAAAATTACCATGAATTCATAAACAATTCATCAAATACCCTAAAACTAAAGAGTTTAGCCACTCATAGCTTGAAGCAACATGTTTGAGCAAAAATAATCAAAGGAAGAGTGTAAAGACAAAGGAAACTCTACTGAAAAGAAGTTCTTGATTGAGGCAGCACCGTCACGAACTCCTTGGCTCTCACATCGGACTTCGAAGGGCACCAAGACTATCTCGAACTCTTGTCTTCTTCCTTGCAACTAACTCACTCTTTGAACTCTCGCTTAATTCTCTCCTTTTTGTACCTCTTTTTAGGTCTGCAACTTTCTTGCTTTTTCTTGATTTTCTCCCCCCTTTGGACTGCTGAAAACCCCAAAAATTTATAGAGTTTGGCCGCCAAAAATTTAACCTAAAATACAAAATTTTTGTTTAAGTAACACTGGCGTCGCGGTGCTAGGGTTGCTGATGCTCACTTTTAGTGTTTTCCGCAAGTGTACGGGTCAAGTTATAATATAAAACGGTTAAGTCCGAGTATCGTTTCCACTAGAGATCCAATTGGGAAGATAAAGTTACTTAGCTATTCTAGAATTGAATCAATTTTATTTGAGGATTGAAATTCAATATTTCAATTTTGGGAAAAAGAAAAATCAAGCAAAGAAAATATCAAAGGGAGAATTTGCAAGAGTCAAAGAGAGTTCTAGGGATTCGAATCCTTGTTTATTTCATCATGCAAAATTATAGATTTCATGGATTTTATTGTAATTCTTATGCCTAAGTCTAGAAACTTAATTCCAAGTTATCTTCTCTCAAAGACAACTCTTTCTCAAGCAACTTGATTGATTGTTAATCTCTTAAAACCAATACACAATTACATGGCATTAAAACTAGTCTTTAGCAACTTTCATTGTCAACCTAACTACTCTCGTGATAGATTAACAACGATTCATTGTTATAGATCAAATTAAACATATAATCTCTCGATCATACATCTAACCTAACATGTGAAGGTGGCCAATCTTCAAGAATTAAACACAATAACAATGAAAAGCATAATTTATTTAAACAAAACCATGAGTCTACAAAATTAACATGAATTCACAAACAATTCATCAAAACCCTAAAAATAAAGAGTTTAGCCACTCATAGCTTGAAGCAACATGGTTGAGCAAAAATAATCAAAGGAAGAGTGTAAAGAATAGGGAAACTCTACTGAAAAGAAGTTCTTGATTGAGGCAGCACTGTCACGATCTCCTTGGCTCTCACGTCGAACTTCGAAGGGCACCAAAACTATCTCGAACTCTTTTCCTCTTCCTTGCGGCTAACTCACTCTTTGGACTCTCGCTTAATTATCACCTTTTTGGATTTTTCTTTAGGTCTGCAGCTTTCTTCCTTTTCTTGATATTTCTCCCCCCTTTGGACTGCTGAAAACCCCTCAATTTATAGAGTTTGGCCGCCTAAAATTTAACCTAAAATACAAAACTTTCGTTTAATTAACGCTGGCGCCGCGGCGCTAGGGTTGCGACCAAAAATAAATTGCTCTCGGGTTTTAGCGCCGCGACGCTGTTATGCGTTCACCAAAGATGCGTCGAAGCAACGCCCTCTCAGCGCCGCGATGCTACTCTGCGTCCATGCTGATGCGTTTATACTTCAGCGCCGCGGCAGTGCTGTCTTAGTGCCGCGGCGCTGCCCTGCGTTCAACAAGGATGCGTTTTTCTGCTCTTTTTCGCCGTATTCTTGCTCGGTTTTGATCTTTTTGTCGTTTCTTCTAATTTTCCTCGTTTTAACCTGAAAATAACTAGCAAACAAGTGAAATCTAATAGAAAACTCCCTTAATTTGAGAGAATATAAAGCACTTTTCGAGTGCTTATCAATTGCGACAAAAAATAAGTTGCTCTCGGGTTTTAGCGCCGCGGCACCGCCGTCTTAGCGCCACGACGCTGTCATGCGTTCACCAAGGATGCGTCGAGGCAACGCCATCTCGGCACCGCGATGCTACTCTGCGTCCATGCTGATGCGTTTATACTTCAGCGTCGCGGCAGCGCTGCCTTAGCGCCACGTCGCTATTATGCGTCAGACTGTTGCGTTTATGCTTCAGTGCCACAGCAGCGCCGTCTCAGTGCCACGATGCGTTCAACAAGGATGCGTTTATGCTTCAACGCCGCGGCAGCGCCGTCTCAGCGCCGCAACGCTACCCAAAAATTTGTTCTTTTGAGTTTTTCAGCTCTTTTTCGCCGTATTCTTGCTCGGTTTTGATCTTTTAGTTGTTTCTTCTAATTTTCCTCGTTTTAACCTGAAAATCACTTGCAAACAAGTGAAATTTAACATAAAACTCCCTTAATTTGAGAGAATATAAAGCACTTTTCAACTGCTTATCAACACCCCAAACTTAGAGATTTGCTAGTCCCAAGCAAAGAAAAAAATCAAATAATAGGGAGTTTTAGATGAAGAAGTGTGCAATTGACTCATTTCTCAGAGAATGGCATTCAGAGCTTAAGTAGAAACATGCAAGCATATCTATATTGTTATAATTATTCAAGGCCAAATCTTGCTATCTCCCATGTGTGTGTGTGCAAGCCTCCTTCAATTTAAAATACTAGATCTCAAATTAGGACTTAAGAGAGTTTCTTTAGTTTTCCCCCTACTCTAGCTCATGCACCAATCTTCAAGCTTTCATGCATTCAAGTGAGTAATATGTCCACTAAGGTACCTTTCAATCATATATATTTTTTTATGGGCCCAAACTTGCGATCTTTTACCTAGAGGCACTAGCTTTCACACATCCACTGTAGGACTCGTACCTAGTCAATTCCCAGGCATCCTTACTGATCACAGCAAAGGCAGCTCTTTTTACCCCTATCCATGCATACTCATTACAAGTTTAACATTTAAAAAGATAGACAAATAAAGCTCATATATTTTGTGTACACTTTTTTTCTTTTCTCAATGCATGTATACTCGTTTCTTTTTCCTTAGTCTAAGATTACAAGCTATCATGCATTTCCAATCTCTAACAGGTGGGGCCTTCCGAAGTGACAACCGAATACACCCAACTTAATCCTTTTTTCAGTTAAAGATTCTAAATAAAAGTGGCTACGTGCTCAAGAATATGAGAGATTTTAAGAGGGACTTAAATGAATTTAACTCAAGACAGTGCTATTCTATTTCCACAATAAGTCATCTATCATGCAAATTCGAATCTCATCATGGGCAATCAACATCAAGGCACACAACAATAACAACATTCCTATTAACTTTGAAAGCTCCAAAATTTTCAAATTTTTTTTTTTTCAAAAATTGTTTCCAAAAAATTGACATGCATATGATCATTAAAACCTTCACTAACATGCATAGCAGGATAAGAAAACACACAAAAGTACGAAAGACACCTCCCACCCCAAACTTAGAATCATGCATTGTCCCCAATGCATAAGAACATCTAACAAGGAAAGAGCAAGCCTGGGAGTAAGCGGGAAGCCACCAAACAGGCTTAGTGTAAGGAGTACTTTGTGTGGTAAACCACGTTCCTGAGAGATAAAGCATATGAGTGACTCCAAGATTTATTGAAAATAAAATAAAAAGAAATGTAAAGAAAGCAATAAAATTGGGTTGCCTCCCAAAAAGCGCTTGGTTTAACGTCTTCTAGCTAGACGGGGCTCACAAATCACGGTGGATCCCAAGGTGGTTTCTTCCTTTCATGCTTTGGATCACCTACAACTTTTAGTATTCGCCCACATTGATACTCACAAACATATTCATTAGCATTTAGTGAGTGAGTCAATAAATCATTATCCAGTTGAACATCATCGTTTCTAATGTGGTCAAGATTTATTAAAGAATATTCATGCTTAGATTTTAACGGACTCACCACTTCATTTTTCTCATGCTTCTCCATAATTTGTTCATAATTCATTATAGGTTTGGGAGGCATGTATGAAGAACTAGGAGAAATATCACAACTAGAGACATGCTTCATAGAATTTTCTACTTTAACATCAAGCATGTCATTAGTCTTACCATTCAAAGGGGGCTCATCATGCATAGCGTTTTTATTTGAAGAAAGAGGCGATGTTACCTTTGTGCTTGGCTCATGATGCTCATACCTTTCTACATCTGGATGCTTAAGGGTTTTCTAGATGTCAAATGTTACCTCCTCGTCGTTAAGGCGGAATGTGAGCTTTCCATCTTGCACATCGATGAGGGCCCTTCCGGTGGCCAAGAATGGTCTCCCAAGGATTATGGGGACTTCGGCATCTTCCTCCATGTCTAATATCACAAAGTCCGCCGGGAAGATAAACTTGTCTACCTTCACCAAGACGTCCTCCACAATGCCGTAGGGATGAACAAATGATCGATCGGCCAAAAGCAAAGATATGGTAGTTGGTTGCACCTCTCCTCCATTGAGCTTCCTAAACATGGATAAAGGCATTAAATTAATCGAAGCTCCAAGATCACAAAGTGCTTTAGTAACTTCATTGTTGCCTAAATGACAAGGGATAGAGAAACTCCCTGGATCTTTTAGTTTTGGAGGCAATTTCCTTTGTAGTGCCGAACTACATTCTTCGGTTAGTGCAACCACTTCATAATCTCCATACCTTTTCTTCTTAGACAATACATCCTTCATGAATTTAGCATACTTAGGCATTTGTTCTAATGCCTCTGCAAAAGGAAGGTTAATTTCTAACTTTTTGAATATGTCTAAGAATTTTGAAAATTGAGCATCAATCTTTTTCTTTTGAAATCTTTTAGGAAAAGGTAAAGTATTAGGGATAAAAGAAGTAGAGTTAGAAGTACTCCTTATGTTGGACTTTGATTTCTCCTTTTCCTTAGATGCACTCTCTTTTTTGTTGGACATCCTCTATGATGGCTTCATCTTCTTCTTGTGGGAGCTCATCATCTTTATCATTAATCAAGGGAGTGGATAGCTTTTTCCCACTCCTCAAAGTCACGGCCTTGCACTCCTCCCTTGGGTTTATCTCGGGACAACTAGGGAACTTACCCTTTTGCATTGTTTGGAGGGAAGTTGCCATTTGACTCAGTTGAACCTCTAAGTTTTGAAGTGCCTTACCTTGGCTTTGAACGGTGCTTGCAATTGCTTGGACCGAATTCTCAAATGTGGTTGTCCTTGATCTTGACTCTTTGACAAAGTCAAGCATTATGTTCTCTAGTGATGATGTCTTTGCATTCCCCGCTCCATTGAATCCTTGAGGTGCTTGCAACACATTCTTGTTTTTAGCATATGAAAAATTCTCATGATTCCTCAAGTTGGGATGATAGTGAGTTGGAAGTTGTTGTTGACCTCGGTATTGTCCTCTATCTACATAATTGGCTACCTCCAACTCACTTGGCTCTTGTTCGCTTGCCATGGCCGTAAGGGAAGCTATGGATGATGAACTTGCTTGCACTTGGCTTCCTTAAGAAAATTTAGATAAAGCATTAGTAAGAGAAGCCAATTGAGCTTTTAAAGAACTTACCTCATCCATCTCATATCGTCCGGTGGCTTTTGGGATGATTGGAGAAGACCGTTCACATGGCCAATTGTATTATGTAGTGGCCAAGTCTTCTAGTATCGTATAGGCCTCTTGAGCATTCTTTGAAAAAATTGACCCTCCGGCAGTTGCATCTAAGATGGATTTGGTTGAGCTTGCCAATCCATTGTAGAAGAGTTGAATTTGCAACCAATCCGGGTACCCATGTTGAGGGCATCTTCTCAAGAGATCCTTATACCTCTCCCAAGCCTTATATAATTGTTCATCCTCAAGTTGGCGGAATGTTCCAATCTCCGTCCTTAGTCTTTGAGATTTAGCCGGTGGAAAATATTTGTTCAAGAAAGCTTGAGCTAAGATCTCCCATGTTGTGATGCTATGCGGAGGTATGGTTTCCAACCAATCCTTAGCACGGTCCTGTAAAGAGAAAGGAAAAAGTCTTAGTTTAATAGCATCATTAGAAACACCATTCATCTTTACCGTTCCGCATATCTCCAAGAAGGATCGTAAGTGCTTGTGAGGATCTTCATTGGTTCTTCCTCTAAAGGCTAGCTCTCTAGCCATTTGATCAATCCCGGTTTCAACTCAAAATTGTTGACATTGATAGGCACATTCATTATTCCGGGTTGACTTGCCGGTAGCGTGGGTTGAAAGTAGTCTCGAATTGCCTTGGGTATCTCCTCCGCCATCTCCGTGGTTTGATTAAGTAGAGCCCTTAGATTTCTTCTACACGTCCTTTTAATCTCGGGATCAAAAGGGAGGAGGTTAGTATTACCGCGAGGCATAAACCAACCAAATAATAAAAAAAAATAAAAATAAATAAATAAATAAACGATCAAATAATATACACCTCAAATTAAGATCTACCAATTCTAATGAATATTAAATAACAAAAACCGTTCTTTGGATTCCCCGGCAACGGCGCCAAAAACTTGATGAGCACTTTGAGTGTTAACTACAAGTGTATGGGTCAAGTTATAATATAAAATGGTTAAGTCCGAGTATCGTTCCACTGGAGATCCAATTGGGAACGTTAAAATTATATAGCTATTCTAGAATTGAGTCAATTTTATTTGAGGATTGAATTTCAATATTTCAAATTTGGGAAAAAGAAAAATCAAACAAGGAAAGTATCAAAGGGAGAAACACAAGAGTCAAAGAGAGTTCTAAGGTAATGAATCCTTGTTTATTTCATCATGCAATATTATAGATTTCATGGATTTTATTGTAATTCATATGCCTAAGTCTAGAAACTTAATTCCAAGTTGTTTTCTCTCAAAGACAACTCTTTCTCATGCAATTCGATTGATTGTTAATCTCTTAAAACCAATACAAAATTACATGGCATTAAAAATAGTCTTTAGCAACTTTTATTGTCAACCTAACTACTCTCGTGATAGATTAACAATAATTCATTGTTATAGATCAAGTTAAACATACAATCTCTTAATCATACATCTAATCTAACATGTGAAGATGGCCAATCCACAAGAATTAAACACAATAACAATGAAAAGCATAATTATTTAAATAAAACCATGAGTTTACAAAATTACCATGAATTCATAAACAATTCATCAAATACCCTAAAACTAAAGAGTTTAGCCACTCATAGCTTGAAGCAACATGTTTGAGCAAAAATAATCAAAGGAAGAGTGTAAAGACAAAGGAAACTCTACTGAAAAGAAGTTCTTGATTGAGGCAGCATCGTCACGAACTCCTTGGCTCTCACGTCGGACTTCGAAGGGCACTAAGACTATTTCGAACTCTTGTCTTCTTCCTTGCAACTAACTCACTCTTTGAACTCGCGCTTAATTCTCACCTTTTTGGATCTTTCTTTCAGTCTGCAACTTACTTGCTTTTCTTGATATTTCTCCTCCCCTTTTGGCTGCTGAAAACCCCTAAATTTATAGAGTTTGGCCGCCAAAAATTTAACCTAAAATACAAAATTTTTGTTTAATTAACGCTGGCGCCGCGGCGGTAGGGTTGCGACCAAAAATAAGTTGTTCTCGGGTTTTAGCGCCGCGATGCTGTCATGCGTTCACCAAGGATGCGTCGAGGCAGCGTCATCTCGGTGCCGCAATGCTACTCTGTGTCCATGCTGATGCGTTTATACTTCAGCGCCGCGGCAGCGCTGCCTTAGCGCCGCATCGCTATTATGCGTCCAGACTGTTGCGTTTATGCTTCAGCGCCGCGATGCGTTCAACAAGGATGTGTTTATACTTCAGCGTCGCGGCAGCGCCGTCTCAGCGCCGCATCGCTACCCCAAAATTTGTTCTTTTGATTTTTTCAGCTCTTTTTCGCCGTATTCTATCTCGGTTTTGATCTTTTAGTTGTTTCTTCTAATTTTCCTCGTTTTAACCTGAAAATCACTAGCAAACAAGTGAAATCTAACATAAAACTCCCTTAATTTGAGAGAATATAAAGCACTTTTCAAGTGCTTATCAGTCTTATTCATTAATCCTCCTGCTTATGCAGACAATTTCTCACTAGTCGTTTGAATCGGGTCCAAGCTACGATTGGTCCTTCTTCGATTCTGCCTTGTCCTTCGTCTGAAGGCCCTCTGAATCTCAGTGTCAATATCAAGTTCTGGATTGCTCCTGTCACTCATATACTGTTTGAAGCTTCTGGCAAAGGAGAAACTCATAATACCCCCTTGACTGAGAAATTCCTACAACAAAAATAATCCAAAAAAAATGAATCAATACAAAAACTTGTTGACAGTCTAAAGTCCCCAGCAACGACGCTAAAAACTTGTTGTTGCATCTTTATTAAGCTTATTATTATGAATCTTTATTATGCGTTTAACATGCTTAATACTATATGTTACTAATCTGTCAAGTTTTACTATTCTTCACCCAAGTATAAGCAAAGAATAAGGTTTTCTCGGTGAGTCCGAGGTCGAATACAGGGACTATGCAGATTCAATAATTAGTTGGATTATTTGAATCATGCGTCTAAAGAAGGTGATGAGAAGTGATGCGTCTAACTAACTAGAAAGCAATAAATCTAAGCTAAAGTTGTTTGATGAAGAGGTATGACAGCAAAGTTAGCTAATTGAGTTATGTGAATGGTAAAACGCAGGGCTGGGGTTGGTTATCATCTCAAGTCGGAAATGCATAGTTGGGTCTATTTCATACCATCGACTCTTCTCCCGGTTGTCAGCCGCTATGCGTTATATGTCTATAACGCATAGGAGAGTGTTAAGTACCAAGGTTATTCCTATGTCTAGGTAACACTTCTTAACCTTGCCAATTGAGTTCCACAATCACTTACTCTCTCAAGCAGTCTGATTATTACTACTTATATCAATTAGCTAGATGGACACAAGCATTAGATTAAAAGTACAATTGACAAGATGAAATAATCTTCTACGGTTCTTATTTAGATGATAATGCAACCCGTGACCCTTGAGAGAGTTAGTTACACATGGATGATAAACAACAAATGGAAAGTGATAAGAAATGAATAGCCATGGAAGATGTATAGATTGATGAACGGAATAACTGTTTTAGAAAATATAATGTCTTGCTAATAGACTAAAACATAAATAAGAAAAGAGATAGAAAGCATGGAATGGCTTCTCAATGTCTTGAGCTCGCCGGGATGGTAGCGTGAGTTCTGCTGTGAAGTGGTCAGGCGGAGGGAAGACTCCTCTCTTTCGAGCTATTTGTCTCCAGTTGTCATCTGGAGAGAACTCTGCTGTCACTTAGGAAGCCTTCCGAGAGGGCTAACAACATTTTCGTCTTCAAGTCTACCCTTTTATAGATGTTGTGTTGCAATTGCTGGCGAATCTGCATGATTGGAGGTTGAATTTCTGCCTTGCATCCATCTCGCCTAATCGCATGATTTTCGATTTAATTTCAATCCACTTCTCTCGCTGCATATCAAGCATATCAATCTCCCGACAATCTCTCAAGATTCTTATTTGATTCTCTACTGTCTTGCGTTTCTAGTTGATATGCGTCCATGGATAACTTTGGGTTCATGCGCTCAAGTATGTCAACGCCTCCATGGGTTTCTAACGCATCAACCTGCGTTGAAGGGTTGCCAACGCGTCCACTGGTTGCTTGCGTTCCTACATTGAAAGGTTGCTAACGCATCCACTTTTCAAGCCCTTTGTCATTGTAAAGTTTTTGCGTAGTCCCTGTGTTCGACCTCTGACTCACCGAGAAAACCTCATTCTTTGCTTATACTTGGGTGAAGAATAGAAAAACTTGACAAATTCATATCGCATATATATAGCACGTTAAACCCACAACAAGTTTTTGGCGCCGTTGCCGAGGATTTTTGTATTGATTCATTTTCTTGGTTTATTTTTGTTAGAGGAATTCCTCAATCAAAGGAGTATTGTGAGGTTGTCCTCTACTATAAGCTCCAAATAGTATATGAGTGACGGGAGCAGCCTAGCACTTGATATTCACCCTGAGATTGAAAGAACCTTTAAAAAAAGGACAAGGCATAACGGAAGAAGGACCAATCATAGCACAAAAAGGAATATGGCTGAACCACAAAACCCTCCTCAAGGCGGAGTTCGGGAAAACGTAAATGCAAAACAACATACAAACCCAATTCTGTTGGCGCATGATAGAAATAGGCCTATGCGAGAGTATGCGTCGTCGAATTTGTACGATTTCTGCCAGGAATCTTACTCCCAACCTTCAAAGGTAATGGCAGGTTCGAAATGAAGCTTGTGATGTTGCAAATGCTGCAAGCTGCAGGGCAATTTGGGGGTGCATTGGGTGACAACCCGCATGGACACTTGAAGGGCTTCTTGGAGATATGCAACACATTCTCCATAGCAGGGGTATCGCAAGATGGCATCCGGCTATCATTATTCCCATTCTCTCTCAAAGATGAGGCATGACAATGGACATACTCGTTCGAACCAGGTGAGATTACCACTTGGGAGAAGATGGTCAAAAAGTTCATGCAAAAATATTTCCCTCAGACGGTAAACGCAAGGAGGAGGTGAGACATCGTCATCTTTAAGTAGAAGGACTCGAAGACTCTGAGCAAAGCTTGGACCCAATTCAAGCAGCTAGTGAGGAATTGCCTACATAATGGAATCCCTGATTGTGTGCAAATGGAAATCTTCTACGGAGGATTGAACAGACCATCACAGTCAGTAGCTGACGCCTCCGCAACATGAGGGTTAATGGACAAGACCTATACACAGGCCAAGGATATTCTTGGCAGGATTTCAAGGAACACTGATGAGTGGGTGGATGATGGCTATGGATCCTGCTCCACCGATAGAAGGAGAATGCAGGCTGGAATGCTTGAAACTGATGTTGCCACCAATCTCTCAACTCAGATGGCAACCATGACATCTCTGCTGAATACTATAGCCTTGAATAATCAAGGTGGGTCAGTTGTTGCGGTGAATGCGACGAATGCAATCAACCCAGTAGCATCTGTGAGTTACGTGCAGTGTGGAGAAAGGCACTTGTATGATATGTGTCCTTACAACCTGCAGTCAGTCTACTATGTTCAAAACAACCCATACGGTAAAACGTACGATCCGGGTTGGAGGAACCACCCTAACTTCGGATGGGGTGGAAATCAGAAACAAACGCAGGGGGTTGAGCAACAACTGCAGAGAAGAAACCTTCCTGGTTTTAATCAAGGTAATCAAGGCCAGCAGCATCTGTCACAGAGAAATCAACAAGCGCTCGCATCATCATCATCCTCGTCCACCGAATCTCTGTTGAAAGAATATATAAACAGAAATGACGCAATGCTTCAGAGCCAAGCCACTGCAATTAGGAACTTGGAAGTTCAAATGGGTCAAATTGCAAGTGAGCACAAAAATCGACCGCAAGGAGCATTGCCAAGTACAACTGAAGTTCCAAGAGGGAACGTAAAAGACAATGTCAAGTTGTGACATTGAGAAGTGGGAAGACTATTCCCACAGTAACGCAAGATCAGAGGACACAAGAAAACTTACAACCTCTAAACGCTCCAACAGAAAATAAACCGACACAGAGTAATATACATGAAATCAACCAACCACCATCTTTCGCAAAGACGCAAGAACAGGAAAATAGAGAAAGGAGAGAAAAAGTAACTCAAGCAGAACCTAGGTCTGTATATAGAGATACTGTCACACCCCCTCTCGGATTATTGATAAGCACTTGAAAAGTGCTTTCTATTCTCTCAAATTAAGGGAGTTTATATTAGATTTCACTTGTTTGCTAGTGATTTTCAGGTTAAAACGAGGAAAATTAGAAGAAACGACTAAAAGATCAAAACCGAGCAAGAATATGGCGAAAAAGAGTTGAAAAACTAAAAAGGGCAAATTTTGGAGATAGCGCAGCGGCGCCAAGACGGCGCTACCGTGGCGCTGAAACATCAACGCATAGTTCTAGACGCAGAGTAGCATCGCGGCGCCGGGATGGCGCTGCCTCGACGCATCCTTGTTGAACGCGAGAGCAAACTTTTTCGGATGCAGCCCTAGCGTCGCGGCGCCAGCTTTCCTTAAATGAAAATTTTGATTTTTGGAAAATTTTTGGGCGGCTTGATGCGCACTTTTAGTGTTTACCGCAAGTGTACGAGTCAAGTTATAATATAAAACGGTTAAGTCCGAGTATCGTTTCCACTAGAGATCCAATTGGGAAGATAAAGTTACTTAGCTATTCTAGAATTGAATCAATTTTATTTGAGGATTGAAATTCAATATTTCAATTTTAGGAAAAAGAAAAATCAAGCAAAGAAAATATCAAAGGGAGAATTGCAAGAGTCAAAGAGAGTTCTACGGCTTCGAATCCTTGTTTATTTCATCATGCAAAATTATAGATTTCATGGATTTTATTGTAATTCTTATGCCTAAGTCTAGAAACTTAATTCCAAGTTATCTTCTCTCAAAGACAACTCTTTCTCATGCAACTTGATTGATTCTTAATCTCTAAAAACCAATATACAATTACATGGCATTAAAACTAGTCTTTAGCAACTTTCATTGGCAACCTAACTATTCTCGTGATAGATTAACAATGATTCATTGTTATAGGTCAAATTAAACATATAATCTCTCAATCATACATCTAACCTAGCATGTGAAGATGGCCAATCCTCAAGAATTAAACACAATAACAATGAAAAGCATAATTTAATTAAATAAAACCATGAGTCTACAAAATTAACATGAATTCACAAACAATTCATCAAAACCCTAAAACTAAAGAGTTTAGCCACTCATAGCTTGAAGCAACATGTTTGAGCAAAAATAATCAAAGGAAGAGTGTAAAGAATAGGGAAACTCTACTGAAAAGAGGTTCTTGATTGAGGCAGCACCGCCACGAACTCCTTGGCTCTCACGTCGGAATTCGAAAGGCACCAAGACTATCTCGAACTCTTTTCCTCTTCCTTGCAGCTAACTCACTCTTTGAACTCGCGCTTAATTCTCACCTTTTTGGATCTTTCTTTCAGTCTGCAACTTTCTTGCTTTTCTTGATATTTCTCCCCCCCTTTTGGCTGCTGAAAACCCCTAAATTTATAGAGTTTGGCCGCCAAAAATTTAACCTAAAATACAAAATTTTTGTTTAATTAACACTGGCGCCGCGGCGCTGTCCCATAGCGCCACGGCGCTAGGGTTGCGACCAAAAATAAGTTGCTCTTGGGTTTTAGCGCCGCGGCAGCACCGTCTTAATGCCATGACGCTGTCATGCGTTCACCAAGGATGCGTCGAGGTAGCGCCATCTCGGCGCCGCGATGCTACTCTACATCCATGCTGATGCGTTTCTGCTTCAGCGCCGCGGCAGCGCTGCCTTAGCGCCGCGACGCATCATGCGTTTCAACAAAGATGTGTTTTTCAGCTCTTTTTCGCCGTATTCTTGCTCGATTTTGATCTTTTAGTCGTTTCTTCTAATTTTCCTCGTTTTAACCTGAAAATCACTCGCAAACAAGTGAAATCTAATATAAAACTCCCTTAATTTGAGAGAATATAAAGCACTTTTCGAGTGCTTATCAACACCCTAAACTTAGAGATTTGCAAGTCCCGAGCAAAGAATAAAATCAAATAATAGGGAGTTTTAGATGAAGAAGTGTGCAATTGACTCATGTCTCAGAGAATAGCATTCAGAGCTTAAGTAGAAACATGCAAGCATATCTATATTGTTATAATTATTCAAGGCCAAATCTTGCTATCTCCCATGTGTGTGTGTGCAAGCCTCCTTCAATTTAAAATACTTGAACTCAAATTAGAACTTAAGATAGTTTATTTAGTTTTCCCCCTACTCTAGCTCATGCACCAATCTTCAAGCTTTCATGCATTCAAGTGAGTAATATGTCCACTAAGGTGCCTTTCAATCATATATTTTTTTCTTGGGCCCAAACTTGCATTCTTTTACCTAGAGGCACTAGCTTTCACACATCCACTGTAGGGACTCGTACCTAGTCAATTCCCAGGCGTCCTTACTGATCACAGCAAAGGCAGCTCTTTTTACCCCTATCCATGCATACTCATTACAAGTTTAACATTTAAAAAGATAGACAAATAAAGCTCATATATTTTGTGTACACTCTTTCTTTTCTCAAGGCATGTATACTCTTTTCTTTGTCCTTAGTCTAAGATTACAAGCTATCATGCATTTCCACTCTCTCACCGGTGGGGCCTTTCGAAATGACAACTAAATACACCCAACTTAATCCTTTTTTCAGTTAAGGATTCTAAATAGAAGTGGCTACGTGCTCAAGAATATGAGAGATTTTAAGAGGGACTTAAATGAATTTAACTCAAGATAGTGCTATTCTATTTCCACAATAAGTCATCTATCATGCAAATTCGAATCTCATCATGGGCAATCAACATCAAGGCACACAACCATAACAACATTCCCATTAACTTTGAAAGCTCCAAAATTTTCAAAATTTTTTTCAAAAATTGTTTCAAAAAAAACAAAAAATTTTTTTTGACATGCATCTGATCATTAAAACCTTTACTAACATGCATAGCAGGATAAGAAAACACACAAAAGTACATTGACATGCATATGATCATTAAAACCTTTACTAACATGCATAGCAGGATAAGAAAACAAACAAAAGTACGAAAGACACCTCCCACCCCAAACTTAGAATCATGCATTGTCCCCAATACATAAGAACATCTAACAAGGAAAGAGCAAGCCTGGGAGCAAGCGGGAAGCCACCAAATAGGCTTGGTGAAAGGAGTACTTTGTGTGATAAACAACGTTCGTCTTCTAGCTAGACGAGACTACTGGATCATGCAATGAAAGTCAGGTTATCAAGTCCACGTTCTTCATCACCGATGTAGTGCTTTAATCGTTGACCATTCACTTTGAAGGTTGTTCTATTGTTACCTTGTAGTTCCACTGCTCCGTGTGGGGATACCTTGACAATGATAAAGGGTCCCGACCATCGTGTCCTAAGCTTTCCTTGAAACAAGTGTAAACGTGAGTTAAAAAGTAATACTCTTTGTCCTGGAAGGAAGGTTCGTGATGTGATCTTCTTGTCATGCCATCTCGCAGTGCGCTCTTTGTAAAGTTTGGCATTCTCATAAGCTTGAGCATGGAACTCCTCCATCTCATTGAGTTCTAAGAGGCGTTTCTCACCAGCTTTCTCGAAATCCATGTTCAGCTTCTTGATGGCCCAATAAGCTCTATGCTTGAGCTCTACCGGTAAGTGACAAGCCTTTCCAAACACCAACCTATACGGGGAAGTACCAAGTGGAGTTTTGAAAGCTGTGCGGTAGGCCCACAGTGCATCATCGAGCTTAAGGGCCCAATCCTTCCTATTGGTCTTGACTGTCTTTTCCAAAACTTGTTTGATTTCCCTGTTAGATAACTCAACAAGGCCATCAGTTTGAGGATGATAAGTTGTAGCAATTTTATGATTAACATTATATTTTTGCATCATGGATTCAAACAGTTTATTGCAAAAGTGAGAACCCTCATCACTAATAATAGCTCTAGGTGTACCAAAACGTGTGAAAATGTTTTTATGCAAGAATTTTGAAATAGTGCGAGCATCATTGGTCCTAGTGGCTATGGCTTCTACCCACTTAGATACATAATCTACTGCAACTAGAATGTATAGGTAGCCATTAGATGAAATAGGAAAAGGCCCGATAAAGTCAATACCCCAAACATCAAATAACTCCACTTCCCAGATAGGTTTCATTGGAAGCTCGTGTTGTCTAGAAATATTGCCAGTACGTTGGCACCTATCACATGATTTAACAAAGGTATAATAGTCTTTAAAAAGGGATGGCCAATAAAATCCTGACTGAAGTACCTTGGCTGCAGTTCTAGTGGGTCCAAAATGACCTCCATAGGGTGAGGCATGACATGAATTTAGAATACTTACCACTTCCTCTTGAGGTATACACTTTCTTATCATATTGTCAGCACAAACCTTGTAGAGAAGTGGGTCCTCCCAATGGTAAGACTTAACATTGTGCAGGAATCTTTTCTTTTGTTGATAGTTCATGTCAGGTGGCAAATGTCCTCCTGCAAGATAATTAACTATGTCAGCAAACCAGGGCAAACTATCTTTTACCTGATACAGTTGTTCATCAGGGAACATCTCAACAATTGGGGGCCATGATTTAGCATCCTCATTCTCAATTCTAGATAAGTGGTCTGCAACCACATTTTCACATCCTTTCCTGTCTTTGATTTCTAAGTCAAATTCCTGTAACAATAATATCCACCTCATTAGCCTAAGTTTGGAATCTTTCTTAAGAAACAAATACTTTAAAGCAGCATGGTCAGTATGCACCACTATTTTAGAGCCAAGCAAGTATGATCTAAATTTATCGATGGCAAACACTACAGCTAGTAGTTCTTTTTCAGTAGTAGTGTATTTCTGTTGAGTATTATCAAGAGTCCTACTAGCATAGTAAATTGCCCTAAAACAGCTCCTAAAGCATACTCACTAGCATCACACATGATCTCAAAAGATTGACTCCAATCTGGTACAACAATAATAGGTGCAGCAATTAGTCTTTCCTTCAGAGTATTAAAAGCTAGTAGACATGCATCATCAAAAATAAATTTACCTTCCTTTTCTAACAAATTACTCAAGGGTTTAGCAATTTTAGAAAAATCTTTAATGAATCTCCTGTAAAACCCTGCATGCCCTAGGAAGCTTCTGACTCCTTTCACATTGGTGGGGGGTGGTAGTTGTTCAATGGCAGCTATTTTAGCCCTATCTACCTCCAATCCTTTTTTAGAGACTTTGTGCCCCAGGACGATGCCTTTCGTCACCATGAAGTGACACTTCTCCCAGTTTAGAACAAGGTTAGCATCTTGACACCTCTACAAAACACAAGTTAGATTAGCAAGACAAGATTCAAATGAAGACCCAAATACAGAAATATCATCCATAAAAACCTCAATTATATCTTCGATGAGCCCCTGAAAAATAGACATCATACAACGTTGGAAAGTGGCAGGGGCATTACATAAACCAAATGGCATTCTCTTAAAAGCAAATGTCCCATAGGGGCATGTAAATGTTGTTTTTTCTTGATCCTCAGAAGCAATGACAATTTGGTTATAACCTAAATATCCATCTAGGAAGCAATAATGAGAATAATCTGCAAGTCTATCAAGCATTTGATCTATAAAAGGAAGGGGAAAATGATCTTTTCTAGTGGCTTTGTTCAACTTCCTATAATCAATGCATACACGCCATCCTGTCACAGTTCTAGTGGCTATCATTTCATCTTTTTCATTTTTTACCACAGTCATGCCACCTTTCTTGGGCACCACTTGAAAAGGACTTACCCATGGACTGTCAGATATGGCATATATGATTCCTGCATTCAAAAGCTTGAGCACTTCTTTCTTAACTACCTCCTTCATGGTGGGATTAAGTCTCCTTTGGTGCTCTATCGATCGTTTAAAGGTATCTTCCATCAAGATTCTGTGCATACAGATCGACGGACTAATACCTTTAAGGTCCTCAATAGACCAACCAAAGGCGGATTTATGATCCCTCAATACTTTCAATAATTTTTCTTCTTCCACAGAATCAAGATCAGAAGATATTATAACAGATAAAGAAGATAAATCATCTAAGAATGCATATTTTAAATGAAGAGGTAACACTTTTAATTCAAGCTTAGGCTTCTCAATATCATTCACAACATGCAAGGGAGCTAAAGGTATGGGTTTATCTATTTTAGAACATATTGGCAACCTATCTAACCACCTGGCATAAAATGCTATTTCATCAAAGATTGTATCTGCATTTTCAACATCTATTATGCTTTGTTCTAGATGATCATTAGCCAACATAACCTCTACATGCTTAAAAATAGTATGATCAATAATGTCTATAGCATGGCAAGGACTATTCTCATCATGATGACTCAAGGACTTGTAAATATCAAATACAACATTCTCATCATTTACCCTTAGAGTCAACTTCCCTTGTTGGACATCTATGATAGCCTTTCCAGTTGCTAGGAATGGCCTCCCAAGTATGATAGGAATCTCAGAGTCCTCCTCCATGTCCAATACTACAAAATCTGCAGGGAAGATAAATTTGTCAACTTTAACTAATACATCTTCAACAATACCTTTAGGATAAGCTAATGATCTATCAGCAAGTTGCAGGGTGATGGTGGTAGGTTGCACCTCTCCAATGTTGAGTTTTCTATAGACAGATAAAGGCATCAAATTAATAGAAGCACCAAGATCACAAAGAGCTCTAGTAACATTTAAAGAACCAATAGTGCAAGGTATAGTAAAACTCCCTGGATCTTTCAACTTTTGTGGTAGCTTCTTTTGTAGTACTGCACTGCATTCCTCAGTCATGCTAATCATCTCATATTGCCCAAACTTTTTCTTTTTAGACAAGACATCTTTCATGAATTTAGCATAGTTGGGCATTTGCTCTAAAGCCTCAGCAAATAGAATGTTAATATGAAGCTTTTTGAATAACTCAGGAAATTTAGCAAATTGGGAGTCTATTTCTTTCTTTTTAAAACGTTGAGGATATGGCATAGTATTAGGTAAAAAAGGTAGAGGGTTAGATGACTTACTTGAAGATGTTGACTCTTTTACCTTTACCTCCTTTTCTAGGATCTTTGGTTCATCTTCTAAAATTGGCTCTTGGATAGTGTCATCTACCTCTTGCTCTTCATCCTCATCAATGATCAAAGGAGTGGACAGCTTTTTCCCACTCCTCAAAGTCATGACCTTGCACTCCTCTTTTGGATTTATCTCGGGACAACTAGGAAATTTTCCCTTTTGCATTGTTTGGAGGGAAGTGGCGATTTGGCTTATTTGTACCTCGATGTTTTGAATGGCTTTACCATGACTTTGTACAGTGCTTTCCAATGCGGTTGTCCTTCCTCTTGATTCTTTTATGAACTCTATCATCAAGTCTTCTAAGTTGGACTTCTTTTCGGTGTGGGATGGACCTACATTGGATAAATCAGGAGGACCTTGCAAAACATTCCTTTTGTTAGCATAAGAAAAATTTTCATGGTTCCTCAAGTTAGGATGGTAGTGAGTTGGAAGTTGTTAGTGACTTCTATAATTTCCTCTATCAACATAGTTGGCCGTCTCATTATCTCCTTGTATGGCCATTTCCGATGCCAACGCGGCAAGAGAGGCTATAAATGGTGGATTTGTTTGAGCTTGGCCTCCTGCAGTTAATTTAGAAAGAGCATTAGTAAGGGAAGCCATTTGAGCTTTGAGAGAATTTACCTCATCCACCTCATACAATCCGGCGGCTTTTGGGATGATTGGAGAAGACCGTTCACATTGATAAGCACTTGAAAAGTGCTTATTATTCTCTCAAATTAAGGGAGTTTTATATTAGATTTCACTTGTTTGCTAGTGATTTTCAGGTTAAAACGAGGAAAATTAGAAGAAACGACTGAAAGATCAAAACCGAGCAAGAATATGGAGAAAAAGTGCTGAAAAACACATCCTTGCTTGAAACGCATGGTGCGCCGCGACGCTGGGACGGCGCTGCCGCGGCACTGAGGCTGAAACGCATCAGCATGGATGCAGAGCAGCAACGCAGCGCTGGGAAGGCGCTGCTTCGACGCATACTTGGTGAACGCAAGACAGCGTCGCGGCGCTGGGACGGCGCTGCCGCGGCGCCAACGTTAATTTAAATGCAAGTTTTGTATTTTAGGTTAAATTTTAGGCGGCCAAACTCTATAAATTTAGGGGTTTTCAGCAGCCAAAAGGGGGAAGAAATATCAAAAAGATCAAGAAAGTTGGAGAACAAGAGAACGATCGAAAAAGGTGAGAATTAAGCTAGAGTTCCAAGAGTGAGTTAGCCGCAAGGAAGAGGAAAAGAGTTCGAGATAGTTTTGGTGCCCTTCGAAGTCCAACGCGAGAGCCAAGGAGTTCGTTGTGGTGCTGCCTCAATCAAGAACCTCTTTTCAGTAGAGTTTCCCTATTCTCTACACTCTTTCTTTGATTCTTTTTGATCAATATGTTGCTTTACGCTATGAGTGGCTAAACTCTTTGGTTTTAGGGTTTTTGATGAATTGTTTGTGAATTCATGATAAACTTGTAGACTCATGGTTTTGTTCAAATAAATATGCTTTTCATTGTTATTGTGTTTAATTCTTGAAGATTGGCCACCTTCACATGTTAGATTAGATGTATGAATCGAGAGATTATATGTTTAATTTGACCTATAACAATGAATTTTTGTTAATCTATCACAAGAGTAGTTAGGTTTACAATGAAAGTTGCTAAAGACTAGTTTTAATGCCATGTAATTTTGTATTGGTTTTAAGAGATTAACTATCAATCAAGTTGCATGAGAAAGATTTGTCTTTGAGAGAAGATAACTTGGAATTAAGTTTCTAGACTTAGGCATAAGAATTAAATCCATGAAATCCATAATTTTGCATGATGAAACAAACAAGGATTTGAAACCCTAGAACTCTCTTTGACTCATGCAATTCTCCCTTTGATATTTTCTTGCTTGATCTTTCTTTTTCCCAAAAACAACAATTTGAATTCCAATCCTCAAATAAAATTGATTCAACTCTAGAATAGCTAAATAACTTAAACCTTCCCAATTGGATCTCTAGTGGAAACGATACTAGGACTTAACCGTTTTATATTATAACTTGCCCCGTACAGTTGCGGTTAACACCACAAAAGTGGCACATCACACATGGCCAATTGTACGATGTAGTGGCCAAGTCTTCTAGTATGGTATAGGCTTCTTGTGCATTCTTTGAAAAAATTGACCCTCCGGCGGTTGCATCTAAGATGGATTTGGTGGAGCTTGCTAATCCATTATAGAAGAGTTGAATTTGCAACCAATCTGGATACCCATGTTGAGGGCATCTTCTCAAGAGATCCTTATACCTTTCCCAAGCCTCGTATAATTGTTCATCCTCAAGTTGGCGGAATGTTCCAATCTCTGTCCTTAGTCTTTGAGATTTAGCCGATGGAAAATATTTGTTCAAGAAAGCTTGAGCTAAGATCTCCCATGTTGTGATGCTATCCGGAGGTATGGTTTCCAACCAATCCTTAGCACGGTCCTGTAAAGAGAAAGGAAAAAGTCTTAGTTTAATAGCATCATTAAAAACACCATTCATCTTTACCGTCCCGCATATCTCCAAGAAGGATCGTAAGTGCTTGTGAGGATCTTCATTAGTTCTTCCTCTAAAGGCTAGCTCTCTAGCCATTTGGATCAATCCCGGTTTCAACTCAAAATTGTTGACATTGATAGGCACATTCATTATTCTGGGTTGACTTGCCGGTAACGTGGGTTGAAAGTAGTCTCTAATTGCCTTGGGTATCTCCTCTGCCATCTCCGTGGTTTGATTAAGTTGAGCACTTAGATTTCTTCTACACGTCCTTTTAATCTCGGGATCAAAATGGAGGAGGTTAGTATTATCGCGAGGCATAGACTAACAAAATAAATAAAATAAAAAAACAATTATATAAAATAAACTAAATAAATAAACAGTCAAATAATATACACTTCAAATTAAGATCTATCAATTCTAATGAATATTAAATAACAAAAACCGTTCTTTGGATCCTCGGCAACGATGCCAAAAACTTGATGCGCACTTTTAGTGTTTACCGCAAGTGTACGAGTCAAGTTATAATATAAAACGGTTAAGTCCGAGTATCATTTCCACTAGAGATCCAATTGGGAAGGTCAAGTTACTTAGCTATTCTAGAATTGAATCAATTTTATTTGAGGATTGTGTTGTGAAAATATTATTGTGTGAATTAACCTAACGCAAGGTACTAAAGTATATGGTTATGCGTTTAACATGGCATGCGTTGGTTTTGTCAAGTTTTCCTATTCCTCTACCAAGTATAAGTAAAGTAATAGGTGTTCTCGGTGAGTCCGAGGTCGAACACAGGGATTATATTGATTTAGTTTTAATTGGATTGTATGTGTTACAGAGGTAACCAACAATTTTGAGGAAGTTGTGTTTCTAATCTAAGGGAAAGCAAAGGTTTGTACACTAGACTAACAGTTGTGGAATATGGAAAGCATGCGACACAGCAAGTTCAGCTAAGATGTGTATGAATGGATAAAGAAAAGGGTTCGGGTTGGTTAACATCTAACATCGAAAACGCACAGTAGTACCCTATTCATACTAGCGACTCTTCTCCCGGTTGTCAGCCGCTATGCGTTATATGTCTATAACGCATAGGAGAGTGTTAAGAACCAAGGTTGTCCCCATAATCAGGTAACACTACTTGGCCCTTGTCAATTGAGTTCCACAATCACTTACCCTCTCGAGCAGTCTGATTATTACTACTTATATCGATTTGTCAGATGGATATAAGCATCGGATTAAGCTCGCAAGTGACAAGTTAGAATAGTTACACTGCGGTTGATGTGCCACTTTTGTGTGTTAACCGCAAGTGTACGGGTCAAGTTATAATATAAAACGGTTAAGTCCGAGTATCGTTTCCACTAGAGATCCAATTGGGAAGGTTTAAGTTACTTAGCTATTCTAGAATTGAATCCATTTTATTTGAGGATTGGAATTCAAATTTTGTTTTTGGGAAAAAGAAAAATCAAGCAAGAAAATATCAAAGGGAGAATTGCAAGAGTCATAGAGAGTTCTAGGGTTTCAAATCATTGTTTGTTTCATCATGCAAAATTATGGATTTAATTCTTATGCCTAAGTCTAGAAACTTAATTCCAAGTTATCTTCTCTCGAAGACAACTCTTTCTCATGCAACTTGATTGATAGTTAATCTCTTAAGACCAATACAAAATTACATGGCATTAAAACTAGTCTTTAGCAACTTTCATTGTAAACCTAACTACTCTCGTGATAGATTAACAACGATTCATTGTTATAGATCAAATTAAACATATAATCTCTCGATTCATACATCTAATCTAACATGTGAAGGTGGCCAATCTTCAAGAATTAAACACAATAACAATGAAAAGCATATTTATTTGAACAAAACCATGAGTTTACAAAATTATCATGAGTTTACAAACAATTCATCAAAAACCCTAAAACCAAAGAGTTTAGCCACTCATAACGTAAAGCAACATATTGATCAAAAAGAATCAAAGAAAGAGTGTAAAGAATAGGAAAACTCTACTGAAAAGAGGTTCTTGATTGAGGCAGCACCGTCACGAACTCCTTGGCTCTCGCGTCGGACTTCGAAGGGCACCAAAACTATCTCAAACTCTTTTCCTCTTCCTTGCGGCTAACTCACTCTTGGAACTCTAGCTTAATTCTCACCTTTTCGGATCGTTCTCTTGTTCTGCAACTTTCTTGATCTTCTTGATATTTCTCCTCCCTTTGGCTGCTGAAAACCCCTAAATTTATAGAGTTTGGCCGCCCAAAATTTAACCTAAAATACAAAACTTGCGTTTAAATTAACGCTGGCGCCGCGGCGCTAGGGTTGCGGCCAAAATTAAGTTGCTCTCGGGTTTTAGCGCCGCGACGCTGTCTTGCGTTCTTCAAGGATGCGTCGAGGCAGCGCCTTCCCAGCACCGCGTTGCTACTCTGCGTCCATGCTGATGCGTTTTTGCTTCAGCGTCGCGGCAGTGCTGCCTTAGCGCCGCGGCGCACCATGCGTTTCAAGCAAGGATGCATTTTTCAGCGCTTTTTCTCCATATTCTTGCTCGGTTTTGATCTTTCAGTCGTTTCTTCTAATTTTCCTCGTTTTAACCTGAAAATCACTAGCAAACAAGTGAAATCTAATATAAAACTCCCTTAATTTGAGAGAATAATAAGCACTTTTCAAGTGCTTATTAACGGTCCCTAGTCCGATGCTAACGCAACCCTAGACCCCCGAGTGATTAGTTACTCATGGCTTGAAAATATAAAGTGAACAGATGAGAAGAGTGAATAGACATGGAAGATAATTGTATTGATGAAAATGAGATACGAATTTTGATAAGTCAATTTCTTGATACAAATCTAAAATTCAAGTAAGAAAAGTAAGAAAGAAAGCAAGGCAAGGCGTCAATGTCTTAAGTCGCCCGGGTGGAAGCGTGATGATTTGCTGTGAAGTGGTGCGGCGGAAAGGAAGACTCTTCTCTCTCGAGCTATTTTTCTCTGGTTGAAGTCTGAGAGAACTCTGCTGTCACTTATGGAGTCCTTCCGAGAATCAACAACCTTTCTCCTCTCGCAGAGCTGCCCTTTTATAAATGATGAAATCGCTGTTAATGGCAGATCTGCTTGATTGGTGGCGAGATTGACATTGCGTCCATCTCGCCTGATTACGTGATTCTCGGGCCAATTAAGGTCCACCACTTGAGCCGCAAATCATGTCTATCAATCATCCGTCAATCTCTCAAGATTCCGATCTGATCCTCAGTGCCTTGCCGTAAGGGTTGTCTATGCGTCCATGCATAGTTTGATTGATGTCAATGCAGCGTAAGTTGCTAACGCGTAGTCATGCGTTGAAGTGTTGTTAACGCGTCGTCAGGTAGTTTGCATTCCGTTCAGATCATGCGTCCATGAAGAACACATTGCTAACATATCGTCCTGCGTTAAGAAGTCATCAACGGATTGCTTGCATTCCTGCGTGAAAACATGCGTTTTAGGCTTAACAAGTGGTAAAATAAATATCTTCATCAAAATTCAAGAGTATAACGCAAAGGAAGATTTATTAATGGTATTTATCATTAACTACAGCATGCTTCTCTTATTTAAACTATATTTATCTATGAAAAAGGCTATAATAACTTGTATTTCTACAAGTTATCACACCCCCAAACTTAGATAAATGCTTGTCCTCAAGTATAACTTTTATCTAAGAAACTTCAATCATTCTAAACATTTTATCAACGCATTGACTAGTCTCTCAGAATGCTATACTCAATCAGCTACCCGTTAGTTATATTATTTCTCTACTTCTATATTCTTTTCTTTAGGACGGGTCTAATTTCTATGCGGCAAGCTTTCTTTTCAAAATTCTTAAACTCATTATTCACAAAATTTTTGTTTCTTCTTTTGAACATTGAGTCTGGAAGATGAAGATATAAAGTTCCTTTTTCTTTCATTGGTTTTATTATATGTTTATTAAGTATGCGTCGAGTTGGGTTACCCACCTTCGTTCTGACATACCAACGATGGGGTGCATGAAGGCAGCCAACTACGAGCAAGTGTCCTTCTCGAGTAAACTCTTATCTAAGTTCGGTTTCCTCACTAGACATTGGAGTTTGTTATTTAACTATGCGTCACTGAATACAATTACCCACCTTCGTTTTGACACACCAACTATGGGGTGCATGGAGGTGGCCAACTACGAGCAGGTGTCGTTTTCAGCTAAACTCTTAACAAGATAAATATATTAGTCTTGCCAGCGGAGTTTTGCGTTTCAAAGAATCAAATTTTTTTTTTTTTTTTTATATGATTGAACTAAGTTCCTCATATTTTTATCTTTGACAGTTCAAACCTCTTCCACCCCCAAACTTGAGAGTAGCAAGGTCCTCATTGCTTAAATTGTAAACAAAGACTAAGTTGCAAAATTTTGTAAAAGAGGTTTGAATTGGCTGCTTGCATACATTCAAAGTAGGTTTGCGTTTCTAAGGAATAGTATGCAGATGCATTGAAAGTAATCTAACTTAAAGAGTTTACAAAAAGTGTAAGCATGATTATCATCACAGGGACTAACTTTTCAACGCATTGATAAAAGTTAAGACTAATTAAATATACTTAGAATAAATTTATAACAAGGGACAACGCAAAGAGGAAATTAAAGATCCATGCGATGAAGAAAATATTCATTCTATTAATGTGAATTTCACCAACACATACAATTGAATGTGAAGATACAAAATTTGCAAGAAAAATACAAGTCTTGACTACACCCCTAAACTTTTCAACCATCAGGCTCGTCTTCATCAGGTCTGCGTTGCTGCTCAGACGTAGGACGTTGCGGCACTGGGAAGACAAGAGGCTGTTGGAGGCGTTCTGGAATATTAAGGGGCGGGATTTCCGGACGGATGGAGAACAGTTGGTGAACATAATTCAGTGTGAATTGGAACTGCTCCGTCTGCCGGCGTGCTAACATATTCAATGAATGCATCACAGGACGCAATATCGCTTGCTGCAAGTATGTTTGCACTGTCTCCCATTCAAGGTCAAGTGGGCCTTCTTGCTGTTGAGGTTGCGTTGGTGGGGTAGGCGGGTTTGGTTGAGGTGGGGGAGTGGGTGGAGTTTCATCAAACGCAGGGGATGATGGACGCATAAAAGTCGCGCCAAAATCCTCTAAGTGTGAGTCATCAACTCTTATTGGGGCAGAGGGTTTTGTGGAAGGTCGGGGTTTTGGATGTTTGGAGCGATGCGTTTTCTGAGGAGGTGGAGGTGGTTTAGGGCAATGCGTCTCAAGAGGAGGTGGAGGTGGAGTTGGTTCCCTTCTGGTTTTTGGAAGTGGGGGTGAAGGGCTTGAGGTTGGGGAAGGTTGGATGGTGGCATCAGGACTTGCCACGCCCTTCAACTTGGACGGCTTCACTTCTTCTGCGGTTGCGGCTTTGGAGGTGGAATGGGTTGATGAGGTCTTTTGGTGGCCTTGGTAGGCTCTGGCAGATATTGCGATCCTCTCACCAACCGACGCAGAGTCTTGTTGGCGATTACGCCATTAACTACAATCATCTTGTCTGTATCTAACACTTCCGTTGACCCTTCGATGGAAGCATTGGAGTATAAATTCAAGATAAGAGAGGGGAAAAAGAGTTGGCCCCTGGGCTTGCTGAACACCCCTCTTATCTGCGCCGCAATTATGCGTCCAACATCAAGGGTGATGCGACGCATAATGCAGTATGCTGCCATCACTCGATCCCTTGACACTGTCTTGTCATGCGTTGTCGGGATCAGCCGCTTCTTCACCAAATACACCCATAGGTTTGCCTCTGGAGTTAGGCTGATTGCTGAAAGCGTCTTTATACCTGTGGGTGAAACATCCCACTTTGCCCCTGGCTTCGCCATTACCCGGAGTGCGTCCTCCAATAACTCCGTTGGAGTTGATTCTATGATCTTATTTCCTTCCGTCTCCGGGTTGTCCCTCAACTCATATATTGCGTTGATTTCCCTTGCGTTGAATGAGACTTCAAGTTCATCCACCACCACCACGTCTTCCTCCTCATCTATGCGTCCGTTATAGAAATCTCGAACTACTTCAGGTTGGACCCAAGGAGTGCTGGTACAGAAGTTTCTCCAGCCGTGGTGGTCAATTATTTCGGTGATGTATGGCGGCACTAGGGCGTCTTCAGGGAAAAATCCCACCTCGATCATCAGGTCAAGGAACGCTCTGCGTCTCCCTTTTCCTTCCTTTTGTTGTGGCGACGCATCGGCCACTTTCTCTTTTCCCTTGGCCTTAGCTGGAATCGCATTTACGGTTCTCTTCTTGCTCTCGGCCATTTTGATTGGTTCTTCGGTCACCTTCTCCTTTCCCTTGCGTTTCTCATTATGTGTGCTTGGGAGTTTGGTGACCGCCACCTCTTTTTCTTTCCTCTTCTTCTTCTCCAAGGTGCTTACACCTTGTTCTTCCCCCGCATCCTCCCCGATGCGTTCCTTCCTACTTAGTTAGAATAGTTACACTGCGGTCCCTAGTCAGATTCTAACGCAACCCTAGACCCACGAGTGATTAGTTACTCATAGCTTGAAAATATAAAGTGAACAGATGAGAAGAGTGAATAGACATGGAAGATAATTGTATTGATGAAAATGAGATACAAATTTTGATAAGTCAATTTCTTGATACAAATCTAAAATTCAAGTAAGAAAAGTAAGAAAGAAAGCAAGGCAAGGCGTCAATGTCTTGAGTCGCCCAGGTGGAAGCGTGATGATTTACTGTGAAGTGGTGCGGCGGAAAGGAAGACTCTTCTCTCTCAAGCTATTTGTCTCTGGTTGAAGTCTGAGAGAACTCTGCTGTCACTTATGGAGTCCTTCCGAGAATCAACAACCTTTCTCCTCTCGCAGAGCTACCCTTTTATAGATGATGAAATCGCAGTTAATGACAGATTTGCTTGATTGGTGGCGAGATTGACATTGCGTCCATCTCGCCTGATTGCGTGATTCTCGGGCCAATTAAGGTCCACCACTTGAGCCGCAAATCATGTCTATCAATCATCCATCAATCTCTCAAGATTCCGATCTGATCCTCAGCGCCTTGCCGTAACGGTTGTCTATGCGTCCATGCATAGTTTGATTGATGTCAACGCAGCGTAAGTTGCTAACGCGTAGTCATGCGTTGAAGTGTTGTTACCGCGTCGTCAGGTAGTTTGCGTTCCGTTCAGATCATGCGTCCATGAAGAACAAATTGCTAACGTATCGTCTTGTGTTAAGAAGTCATCAACGTATTGCTTGCATTCCTGCGTGAAAACATGCGTTTTAGGCTTAACAAGTGGTAAAATAAATATCTTTATCAAAATTCAAGAGTATAACGCAAAGGAAGATTTATTAATGGAATTTATCATTAACTACCGCATGCTTCTCTTATTTAAACTCTATTTATCTATGAAAAAGGCTATAATAACTTGTATTTCTACAAGTTATCAGATTGAAATTCAATATTTCACTTTTGGGAAAAAGAAAAATCAAGCAAAGAAAATATCAAAGGGAGAATTGCAAGAGTCAAAGAGAGTTCTACGGCTTCGAATCCTTGTTTATTTCATCATGCAAAATTATAGATTTCATGGATTTTATTGTAATTCTTATGCCTAAGTCTAGAAACTTAATTCCAAGTTATCTTCTCTCAAAGACAACTCTTTCTCATGCAACTTGATTGATTGTTAATCTCTTAAAACCAATACACAATTACATGGCATTAAAACTAGTCTTTAGCAACTTTCATTGGCAACCTAACTACTCTCGTGATAGATTAACAACGATTCATTGTTATAGGTCAAATTAAACATATAATCTCTCAATCATACATCTAACCTAGCATGTGAAGATGGCCAATTCTCAAGAATTAAACACAATAACAATGAAAAGCATAATTTAATTAAATAAAACCATGAGTCTACAAAATTAACATGAATTCACAAAAAATTCATCAAAAACCTAAAACTAAAGAGTTTAGCCACTCATATCTTGAAGCAACATGTTTGAGTAAAAATAATCAAAGGAAGAGTGTAAAGAATAGGGAAACTCTTCTGAAAAGAGGTTCTTGATTGAGGCAGCACCGTCACGAACTCCTTGGCTCTCACGTCGGACTTCGAAAGGCACCAAGACTATCTCGAATTCTTTTCCTCTTCCTTGCGGCTAACTCACTCTTTGAACTCGCGCTTAATTCTCACCTTTTTGGATCTTTCTTTCAGTCTGCAACTTTCTTGCTTTTCTTGATATTTCTCCCCCCCCCCCCCCCCCACTTTTGGCTACTGAAAACCCCTAAATTTATAGAGTTTGGCCGCCAAAAATTTAACCTAAAATACAAAATTTTTGTTTAATTAACGCTGGTGCCGCGGCGCTGTCACATAGCGCCGCAGCGCTAGGGTTGCGACCAAAAATAAGTTGCTCTCGGGTTTTAGCGTCGCGGCAGCGCCGTCTTAGCGCCGCGACGCAGTCATGCGTTCACCAAGGATGCATCGAGGTAGCGCCATCTCGGCGCTGCGATGCTACTCTGCGTCCATGCTGATACGTTTCTGCTTCAGCACCGCGGCAGCGCTGCCTTAGCGCCGCGACGTATCATGCGTTTCAACAAGGATGCGTTTTTCAGCTTTTTTTCGTCGTATTCTTGCTCGGTTTTGATCTTTTAGTCATTTCTTCTAATTTTCCTCGTTTTAACCTGAAAATCACTAGCAAACAAGTGAAATCTAATATAAAACTCCCTTAATTTGAGAGAATATAAAGCACATTTCAAGTGGTTATCACGGCCAAACTCTATAAATTTGGGGGTTTCCAGCAGCCCAAATGATTAAAGAAAAACTCAAGGCAAAGCAAGGGAGTTGCAGACCTAAAGAGATACAAAAAGGAGAGAATTAAGTGAGAGTTCAAAGAGTGAGTTAGTTGTAAGGAAGAGGAAAAGAGTTCAAGATAGTCTTCGTGCCCTTCGAAGTCCGACGTGAGAGCCAAGGAGATCGTGACGGTGCTACCTCAATCAAGAGCCTCTTTTCAGTAGAGTTTCCTTTTCTTTACACTCTTTCTTTGTTTATTTTTCTTAAACATGTTGCTTCAAGCTATGAGTGGCTAAACTCTTTAGTTTTAGAGTTTTGATGAATAGTTTATGAATTCATGTTAGTTTTGTAAACTCATGGTTTTGTTGGAATGATTATGCTTTTCATTGTTATTGTGTTTAATTCTTGTGGATTGGCCATCTTCACATGTTAGGTTAGATGTATGATTAAGAGATTGTATGTTTAACTTGATCTATAACAATGAATTATTGTTAATCTATCACGAGAGTGATGCGCACTTTTAGTGTTAACCGCAAGTCTACGGGTCAAGTTATAATATAAAATGGTTAAGTCCGAGTATCGTTCCACTGGAGATCCAATTGGGAAGGTTTAAGTTACTTAGCTATTCTAGAATTGAATCAATTTTATTTGAATATTGCAATTGAATATTATAAATTAGGGAAAAATACAAAACAAACAAGGAAAGTATCAAAGGGAGAAACGCAAGAGTCAAAGAGAGTTCTAGGGTAATGAATCTTTGTTTATTTCATCAAGCAATATTGTAGATTTCATGGATTTTATTGTAATTCATATGCCTAAGTCTAGAAACTTAATTCCAAGTTGTTTTCTCTCAAAGACAACCCTTTCTCATGCAACTCGATTGATTATTAATCTCTTAAAACCAATTCAAAATTACATGGCATTAAAAATAGTCTTTAGCAACTTTTATTGTCAACCTAACTACTCTCGTGATAGATTAACAACAATTCGTTGTTATAGATCAAGTTAAACATACAATCTCTCGATCATACATCTAACCTAACATGTGAAGATGGCCAATCCACAAGAATTAAACACAATAACAATGAAAAGCATAATCATTCCAACAAAACCATGAGTCTACAAAACTAACATGAATTCATAAACAATTCATCAAAACCCTAAAACTAAAGAGTTTAGCCACTCATAGCTTGAAGCAACATGTTTAAGCAAAATAAACAAAGAAAGAGTGTAAAGCAAGGGAAACTCTACTGAAAAGAGGCTCTTGATTGAGGTAGCACCGTCATGATCTCCTTGGCTCTCACGTCGGACTTCGAAAGGCACCAAGACTATCTCGAACTCTTTTTCTCTTCCTTGCAACTAACTCACTCTTTGAACTCTCACTTAATTCTCTCCTTTTTGTATTTCTTTAGGTCTGCAACTTCCTTGCTTTTTCTTGATTTTTTCCCCCCTCATGGACTGCTAAAAACCCCCAAATTTATATAGTTTGGCCGCCCAAAAATTTAACCTAAAATACAAATTTTTCAACCCTAAAAATTTGCTCTCGGGTTTTAGCGCCGCGGCAGCACCGTCCAAGCGCCGCGACGCTGTCATGCGTTCAACAAGGATGCGTCGAGGCAGCGCCATCTCGGCGCCGCGATGCTACTATGCGTCCAGACTGATGCGTTTATGCTTCAGCGCCACGGCAACGCCGTCTCAGCGCCACGATGCTCTCATGCGTTCAACAAGGATGCGTTTAAGCTTTCAGCGCCGCAGTAGCGCTGTCTCAGCGTCGCGACGCTGTCATGCCAAAATTTGTTCTTTTTGAGTTTTTTTTTAGCTCTTTTTCGCCGTATTCTTGCTCGGTTTTGATCTTTTAGTCGTTTCTTCTAATTTTTCTCGTTTTAACCTGAAAATCACTAGCAAACAAGTGAAATCTAATATAAAACTCCCTTAATTTGAGAGAATATAAAGCACTTAGTGCTTATCAACACCCCAAACTTAGAGATTTGCTAGTCCCGAGCAAAGAATAGGATCAAATGATAGGGAGTTTTAGATGAAGAAGTGTGCAATTGACTCATGTCTCAGAGAATAACATTCAGAGCTTAAGTAGAAACATGCAAGCATATCTATATATTGTTATAATCATTCAAGGCCAAATCTTGCTATCTCCCATGTGTGTGTGTGCAAGCCTCCTTCAATTTAAAATACTAGAACTCAAATTAGGACTTAAGAGAGTTTCTTTAGTTTTCCCCCTACTCTAGCTCATGCACCAATCTTCAAGCTTTCATGCATTCAAGTGAGTAATATGTCCACTAAGGTACCTTTCAATCATATTTTTTTTTTCATGGGCCCAAACTTGCATTCTTTTACCTAGAGGCACTAGCTTTCACACATTCACTGTAGGGACTCGTACCTAGTCAATTCCCAGGCGTCCTTACTGATCACAGCAAAGGCAGCTCTTTTTACCCTTATCCATGCATACTCATTACAAATTTAACATTTAAAAAGATAGACAAATAAAGCTCATATATTTTGTGTACACTTTTTCTTTTCTCAAGGCATGTATACTCTTTTCTTTTTCCTTAGTCTAAGATTACAAGCTATCATGCATTTCCACTCTCTAACCGGTAAGGCCTTTCGAAGTGACAACCAAATACACCCAACTTAATCCTTTTTTTAGTTAAAGATTCTAAATAAAAATGGCTACGTGCTCGAGAATATGAGAGATTTTAAGAGGAACTTAAATGAATTTAACTCAAGATAGTGCTATTCTATTTCCACAATAAGTCATCTATCATGCAAATTTGAATCTCATCATGAGCAATCAACATCAAGGCACACAACCATAAACCACATTCCCATTAACTTTGAAAGCTCCAAAATTGACATGCATATGATCATTAAAACCTTCACTAACATGCATAGCAGGATAAGAAAACACACAAAAGTACGAAAGACACCTCCCACCCCAAACTTACAATCATGCATTGTCCCCAATGCATAAGAGCATCTAACAAGGAAAGAGCAAGCCTGGGAGCAAGCGGGAAGCTACCAAACAGACTTGGTGTAAGGAGTACTTTGTGTGATAAACCACGTTCGTGAAAGATAAAGCATATGAGTGACTCCAAGATTTATTGAAAATAAAATAAAAAGAAAAGTAAAGAAAGCAATAAAATTGGGTTGCCTCCTAATAAGCGCTTGGTTTAACGTCTTCTAGCTAGACGGGACTAATGGATCATGCAATGAAAGCCAGGTTCTCAAATCCGCGTTCTTCATCACCGATGTAGTGCTTCAATCGTTGACCATTCACTTTGAAGGTTGTTCCATCGTTGCCTTGTAGTTCCACGGCTCCGTGTGGGAATACCTTGACAATGAAAAAGGGTCCCGACCATCATGTCCTCAGCTTTCCTGGAAACAAGTGTAAACGTGAGTTAAAAAGTAATACTCTTTGTCCTGGAAGGAAGGTCCGTGGGATGATCTTCTTGTCATGCCATCTCGCAGTGCGCTCTTTGTAAAGTTTCGAATTCTCATAAGCTTGAGCACGGAACTCCTCCATCTCATTGAGTTCTAAGAGGTGTTTCTCACCGGCTTTCTCGAAATCCATGTTCAGCTTCTTGATGGCCCAATAAGCTCTATGCTTGAGCTCGACCGGTAAGTGACAAGCCTTTCCAAACACCAACCTGTACGGTGAAGTACCAATTGGAGTTTTAAAAGCTGTGCGGTAGGCCCACAATGCATCATCGAGCTTAAGGGCCCAATCCTTCCTATTGGTCTTGACTGTCTTTTCCAAAACTTGCTTGATTTCCCTATTAGATAACTCAGCAAGGCCATTAGTTTGAAGATGATAAGCTGTAGCAATTTTATGATTAACATTATATTTTTGCATCATGGATTCAAACAGTTTATTGCAAAAGTGAGAACCCTCATCACTAATAATAGCTCTAGGTGTACCAAAACGTGTGAAAATGTTTTTATGCAAGAATTTTAAAACAGTGCGAGCATCATTGGTCCTAGTGGCTATGGCTTCTACCCACTTAGATACATAATCTACTGCAACTAGAATGTATAGGTAGCCATTAGAAGAAATAGGAAAAGGCCCCGTAAAGTCAATACCCCAACCGTCAAAGAGCTCCACTTCCAAAATAGGTTTCATTGGAAGCTCATGTTGTCTAGAAATATTGCCAGTACGTTGGCACCTATCACATGATTTAACAAAGGTATAACAATCTTTAAAAAGGGACGGTCAATAAAATCTTGACTGAAGTACCTTGGATGCAGTTATAGTGGGTCCAAAATGACCTTCATAAAGGGAGGCATGACATGCATTAAGAATACTTACCACTTCCTCTTGAGGCACACACTTCCTTATCATATTGTCAGCACAAACCTTGTAGAGAAGTGGGTCCTCCTAATGGTAAGACTTAACATTGTGCAGGAATCTTTTCTTTTGTTGAGAGTTCATGTCAGGTGCCAAATGTCGTCCTGCAAGATAATTAACTATGTCAGCAAACCAGGGCAAACTATCTTTTACCTGATACAGTTGTTCATCAGGGAACATCTCAACAATTGGGGGCCATGATTTAGCATCCTCATTCTCAATTCTAGATAAGTGGTCTGCAACCACATTTTCACATCCTTTCCTGTCTTTGATTTCTAAGTCAAATTCCTGTAACAATAATATCCACCTCATTAGCCTAGGTTTGGGATCTTTCTTAACAAACAAATACTTTAAAGCAGCATGGTCAGTATGCACCACTATTTTAGAGCCAAGCAAGTATGATCTAAATTTATCAAGGGCAAACACAACAGCTAATAGTTCTTTTTCAGTAGTAGTGTATTTCTGTTGAGTATTATCAAGAGTTCTACTAGCATAGTAAATTGCCCTAAACATGTTATCTCTACGTTGGCCTAGAACAGCTCCTAAAGCATAGTCACTAGCATCACACATGATCTCGAAAGATTGACTCTATTTTGGTACAACAATAATAGGTGCAGCAATTAGTCTTTCCTTTAGAGTTTTAAAAGCTAGTAGACATGCATCATCAAAAATAAACTTAGCTTCCTTTTCTAACAAATTACTCAAGGGTTTAGCAATTTTAGAAAAATCTTTAATAAATCTCCTGTAAAACCCTACATGCCCTAGGAAGCTTCTGACTCCTTTCACATTGTTGGGGGGTGGCAGTTGTTCAATGGCAGCTATTTTAGCCCTATCCACCTCCAATCCCTTTTTAGAGACTTTGTGCCCAAGGACGATGCCTTCCTTCACCATGAAGTGACACTTCTCCCAGTTTAGAACAAGGTTAGCATCTTGACACCTCTGTAAAACACGAGTTAGATTAGCAAGACAAGAATCAAATGAAGACCCGAATACAAAAAAATCATCCATAAAAACCTCCATTATATCTTCGATGAGCCCCTGAAAAATAGACATCATACAACGTTGAAAAGTGGCAGGGGTATTGCATAAACCAAATGGCATTCTCTTAAAGGCAAATGTCCCATAAGGACATGTAAATGTTGTTTTTTCTTGATCCTCAGGAGCAATGACAATTTGATTATAACCTGAATGTAACACCCTGTCTCTGAAAACCCAAGTATTCATATAAAAGGATAAAGAGTGTGGGATTAACGGAACATGTAAATGAGAAGTTAAAATTGTGTAATTACCAAATGATGGCCAATAGAAATGAAAGGTATTAAGAAGAGGGCAGACATAACTCTGGAAATTAGGCTGACGCATGAATGGATAAGTATAACGCATGTAATAGTTAATATTGAGTTACCAAGTTACGAGATTAAATGTTAATAATGGCAAGATAAATGAGGTGAAGTACCATGCGTCGATGATGTAAAATGGAGTAGAACCATTGCGTGGGAAAAGGACTTTGCATTGGAAAGGTCGGCAACGTGTTGGAAAGTGAAGTGAAGGAAAGTAATGCATTAGGCGTTATGAAGCAACGGTATGGAGGAAAAAGGAACTTGGGTTTTGATCACAACTATGCATTGGTAAACCATGCAATAAGCTGTAACTATGCGCTAAAGGTTAGTGATGGATTGAAAAACTATGCGATGAGCAACGACTAGGCGTTGGGAGTTTGCTATGCGATGGCAAAGCGACGCGTTGAGGAAACTGAAATTCTAAATAGTTAATAATTGAGATGATAAACGTTAAAGGATTACTATATGCTAGGACTTCAGTGATTAGTAAGGTCTTACTATGCGATGAGGAAGTTATGAGGTGAGGAACCATTAGCTGTGCATTGAGGAGTTCTATGTTAAGAACAGCTATTAGCTATGCGACGAGGGGTTTATGAGTCGAAGGTGACTACCATTGGTTAATAATTTATACGCGGAAGAGCTTAACATTATAAGAAATGAAAAATGTTATCAAGATCTTGGGTAAACGCATAGGAAAAGTTAAAGCAGGAAATGGTTAAAGGAATAACCTTGGTATATGATTCGAGAACGCATAGAGGGTAAAATCAAGGGACTTAAAGGAAGGTCATGAACGCGGAGTGATGTAAAGATGAATGCAAGAGGATAAATGCATAAAGAAAGAACTTGGGTTGAATGTGGTAGTTAAAAGTAAACCACATGGTCAGAAGGGTGTAATTGTACAAAAGAGAGATTTGTAGCTGTGAATGAATATAAGAAAAGAAAGTTGAACGCAAATAGTATGCGATTAAGATTGATGTATGATATTTTATGGTAAGATGAAACACATAGTAGCATGCGTTTAAGATTTGTATACCTAATTGAATGTGGTAGAGAAATGGAAATAAAGGTCTATAAACGCATAGGAACACAGGAATGATGGGGTAGTTGTATATTGGAACATAACGGACGCATAAGGTAAGCCTATATGCCAGGTGGTTACACATGATTGGGACACCTCATTAAGTAGGAGGTGTTAGAAAGCATGATAATCATCTCATGCAAAGTGACACTTGGACTAATGCATAGTTGATTAAGCATGCAACATGACATGTGGCAAACAAGTGGCAGCAAAAGAGGAGAAGTAGAATGATAAGTTCTCTATAAATAGGACCTTAAGGGGAAAGGTAATGACTGATGATTCGGTGATAATAATTCTTGAGAGAAAGGAGGAGAACTGAAAGAAGAAACCCTTGCATCTGTAAGAGGAAGTCTGCGGCCAAAGAGAAAGACAACCTTGACACCTAAGTCATCTGGTGTTAAGAAGTTGCTTGCGTCGAGAAGGGTAAGCCTTGCGTTTTACACGAATTCAACATAAATGGGGTGAACGCCACGATGCGTTCAAATTAGACCTTGTGTTCAAGGAAGGTCGACGCATCCGAAAGAGTAAGAAGAGTTAGTCTGCACCTTGCGTTTAAGGGCAGGCTTGCGTCCAACCTGTTATCAGAAATAGTTTGCGGGGTAGATGACCAAACCCTTGCGTTCAAGGAGCTCGGACAAAAACAAGGATTGGAAGGGAAAGAGGTTCTTAAGAAATTGTGAGTGACTCTTCTTCTTTCAAAACTGAACTTTGTTGGAAATATTTTTATGTGATATGGTTTTGTGATAATTGATCACATGAAACGCATGATGTTTGATCTTAATGTTTACAAAGCATGTTTTATTGGATTGTTTATTATATGGAAAGGTATGTTGTAAGAAACGGTTTATCAAGAAACTTCCTATTTTCTATGAAGGTTTTATGTGAATGATTTACTCAAACTGATGATAAAATGTTTAAGAGAAGGCTCAGTGCTTATCTCTTTGAGAAGGCTCGTGAGTTTCCCCGGGACCCAGTACTCAAGGACATGAGAAGGTACACGGGCAACCCGTCATATTCCTATGTGCACATAGAGGTTAAGCTGGCTAGTGCATCGAGCTTGCTCTGCTTGAAGCCAGGGATGATTTCGACGTTCGGTGTGTTGAGCCTTGCTCCACCCCAACTAAGGATGTTTTCGACGTTGAGAGCGTTGAGCTTTGCTCCGCCTCAACTAAGGGAAAGGATTGAAAAACCAAACGGTTTTCTATTTAAATTTTCTGGAAAATGAATCTATGGATTTAGAACGGATTTACGTGAATGACAAAGAATTGTGGAAAATCTGTTCCTGTTGAATCCTTCTTTTAATGCGTTTTACTGTAACAAGCCTCTTTTCGAATAAAAGATAATTTACAAACTTGTCACTCACGGGGCTTAGCTCACGTTTTCCCATGTTTTCTAATTTTCCAGGTAGCAAGCGAGTTCGGGATGCTATGCCTACGTCGAACCTCGTCTGGGCCGTCTTTAATAAAAGGAATGGTTAGTCAGTGAACCTTACAGAGGAGTCAAGGTTACTGACTTCACATCTTCTTTTGGGTTATGGAGGATAATCCGGGGGGGGGGGGGGGGGTGATACTGAATATCCATCTAGGAAGCAATAATGAGAATAACCTGTAAGTCTATCAAGCATTTGATCTATAAAAGGAAGGGGAAAATGATCTTTTCTAGTGGCTTTGTTCAACTTCCTATAATCAATGCATACACGCCGTCCTGTCACAGTTCTAGTGGCTATCATTTCATCTTTTTCATTTTTTACCACAATCATGCCACCTTTCTTGGGTACCACTTGAACCGGACTTACCCATGGGCTGTCAGATATGGCATATATGATTCCTGCATTCAAAAGCTTGAGCACTTCTTTCTTAACTACCTCCTTCATGGTGGGATTAAGTCTCCTTTGGTGCTCTATTGATGGTTTAAAGGTATCTTCCATCAAGATTCTGTGCATACAGACCGATGGACTAATACCTTTAAGGTCCTCAATAGACCAACCAATGGCAGACTTATGATCCCTCAATACTTTCAACAATTTTTCTTCTTCCACAGAATTAAGATCAGAAGATATTACAACAGGTAAAGAAGATAAATCATCTAAGAAAGCATATTTTAAATGAGGAGGTAACACTTTTAATTCAAGCTTAGGCTTCTCAATATCATTCACAACATGCAAGGGAGCCAAAGGTATAGGTCTATCTATTTTAGAACATATTGGCAACCTATCTAACCACCTAGCATAAAATGCTATTTCATCAAAAATTGTATCTGCATTCTCAACATCCATTATGCTTTGTTCTAGATGATCATTAGCCAACATAACCTCTACATGCTTAAAAATAGTATGATCAATTATGTCTATAGCATGATAAGGACTACTCTCATCATAATGACTCAAGGACTTATAAATATCAAATACAACATTTTCATCATTTACCATTAGAGTCAACTTCCCTTGTTGGACATCTATGATAGCCTTTCCAGTTGCTAGGAATGGCCTCCCAAGTATGATAGGAATCTCAGAGTCCTCCTCCATGTCCAATACTACAAAATATGCAGGGAAGATAAATTTGTCAACTTTAACTAATACATCTTCAACAATACCTTTAGGATAAGCTAATGATCTATCAGCAAGTTGCAGGGTGATGGTGGTAGGTTGCACCTCTCTAATGTTGAGTTTCCTATAGACAGAATAAGGCATCAAATTAATAGAAGCACCAAGATCACAAAGAGCTCTAGTAACATTTAAAGAACCAATAGTGCAAGGTATAGTAAAACTCCCTGGATCTTTCAACTTTTGTGGTAGCTTCTTTTGTAGCACCGCACTGCATTCCTTAGTCATGCTAATCATCTCATATTGCCGAAACTTTTTCTTTTTAGACAAGACATCTTTCATGAATTTAGCATAGTTGGGCATTTGCTCTAAAGCCTCAGCAAATGGGATGTTAATGTGAAGCTTTTTGAATAACTCAAGAAATTTAGCAAATTGGGAGTCTATTTCTTTCTTTTTAAAACGTTGAGGATATGGCATAGTATTAGGCAAAAAAGGTAGAGGGTTAGATGACTTACTTGAAGATGTTGACTCTTTTACCTTTACCTCCTTTTCTAAGATCTTTGATTCATCTTCTAAAATTGGCTCTTGGATAGTATCATCTACCTCTTGCTCTTCATCCTCATCAATGATCAAGGGAGTGGATAGCTTTTTCCCACTCCTTAAAGTCATGGCCTTGCACTCCTTCTTTGGATTTATCTTGGGACAACTAGGAAATTTTCCTTTTTGCATTGTTTGGAGGGAAGTGGCGATTTGGCTTATTTGTACCTCGATGTTGTGAATGGCCTTACCATGACTTTGTACGGTGCTTTCCAATGTGGTTGTCCTTCCTCTTGATTCTTTTATGAACTCTATCATCAAGTCTTCTAAGTTGGACTTCTTTTCTGTGTGTGATGGACCTACATTGGATAAATCGGGAGGACCTTGCAAAACATTCCTCTTGTTAGAATAAGAAAAGTTTTCATGGTTCCTCAAGCTAGGATGGTAGTGAGTTGGAAGTTATTGGTGTTGGTGACTTCTATAATGTCCTCTATCAACATAGTTGGCTGTCGCATTATCTCCTTGTACCAACTCCTTCTGTATGGCCATTTTCGATGCCAAAGCGGCAAGAGAGGCTATAGATGGTGGATTTGTTGGAGCTTGGCCTCCTGCAGTTAATTTAGAAAGACCATTAGTAAGGGAAGCCATTTGAGCTTTGAGAGAATTTACCTCATCCACCTCATACAATCCGGCGGCTTTTGAGATGTTTGGAGAAGCCCGTTCACATGGCGAATTGTAAGATGTAGTGGCCAAGTCTTCTAATATGGTGTAGGCTTCTTGAGCATTCTTTGAAAAAATTGACCCTCCGGCGGTTGCATCTAAGATGGATTTGGTTGAGCTTGCCAATCCATTGTAAAAGAGTTGAATTTGCAACCAATCCGGGTACCCATGTTGAGGGCATCTTCTCAAGAGATCCTTATACCTTTCCCAAGCCCCATATAATTGTTCATCCTCAAGTTGGCGGAATGTTCCAATCTCCGTCCTTAGTCTTTGAGATTTAGTTGGTGAAAAATATTTGTTCAAGAAAGCTTGAGCTAAGATCTCCCATGTTGTGATGCTATCCGGAGGTATGGTTTCCAACCAATCCTTAGTACGGTCCTGTAAAGAGAAAGGAAAAAGTCTTAGTTTAATTGCATCGTTAGAAACACCATTCATCTTTACCGTCCCGCATATTTCTAAGAAAGACCGCAAGTGCTTGTGAGGATCTTCATTGGTTCTTCCTCTAAAGGCTAGCTCTCTAGCCATTTGGATCAATCCCGGTTTCAACTCAAAGATGTTGACATTGATAGGCACATTCATTATTCCGGGTTGACTTGCCAGTAAAGTGGGTTGGAAGTAGTCTCGAATTGCCTTGGGTATCTCCTCCGCCATCTCCATAGTTTGATTAAGTAGAGCCCTTAGTTTCGTCTATAAGTCCTATCAATCTCAGGATCAAGAGGGAGGAGATTAGTATTATCGCGAGGCATAGACCAACCAAAAAAAAATTAAATAAAAATAAAAAATTAAATAAACGATCAAATAATATACACCTCAAATTAAGATCTATAATTTCTAATGAATATTAAATAACAAAAACCGTTCTTTGGATCCCCGGCAACGGCGCCCAAAACTTGATGCGTACTTTTAGTGTTAACTGCAAGTGTACGGGTCAAGTTATAATATAAAACGGTTAAGTTCGAGTATCATTCCACTGGAGATCCAATTGGGAAGATTTAAATTACTTAGCTATTCTAGAATTGAATCAATTTTATTTGAGGATTGCAATTGAATATTATAAATTAGGGAAAAATACAAAATAAACAAGGAAAGTATCAAAGGGAGAAACGCAAGAGTCAAAGAGAGTTCTAAGGTAATGAATCTTTGTTTATTTCATCAAGCAATATTGTAGATTTCATGGATTTTACTGTAATTCATATGCCTAAGTCTAGAAACTTAATTCCAAGTTGTTTTCTCTCAAAGACAACCCTTTCTCATGCAACTCGATTGATTATTAATCTCTTAAAACCAATTCAAAATTACATGGCATTAAAAATAGTCTTTAGCAACTTTTATTGTCAACCTAACTACTCTCGTGATAGATTAACAATAATTCATTGTTATAGATCAAGTTAAACATACAATCTCTCAATCATACACATCTAACCTAACATGTGAAGATGGCCAATCCACAAGAATTAAACACAATAACAATGAAAAGCATAATTATTTAAACAAAACCATGAGTCTACAAAATTAACATGAATTCTTAAACAATTCATCAAAACCCTAAAACTAAAGAGTTTAGCCACTCATAGCTTGAAGCAACATGATTAAACAAAATAAACAAAGAAAGAGTGTAAAGAAAGGGAAACTCTACTGAAAAGAGGTTCTTGATTGAGGTAGCACCGTCACAATCTCCTTGGCTCTCACGTCGGACTTCGAAGGGCACCAAGACTATCTCGAACTCTTTTCCTCTTCCTTGCAACTAACTCACTCTTTGAACTCTCACTTAATTCTCTCCTTTTTGTATTTCTTTAGGTCTGCAACTTCCTTGCTTTTGCTTGATTTTTTCCCCCCTCATGGACTGCTAAAAACCCCCAAATTTATAGAGTTTGGCTGCCCAAATATTTAACCTAAAATACAAAATTTTCATTTAAGTAACGCTAGCGCCGCGGCGCTAGGGTTTCAACCCTAAAAAGTTTGCTCTCGGGTTTTAGCGCCGCGGCAGCGCCGTGACGCTGTCATGCGTTCAACAAGGATGCGTCGAGGCAGCGCCATCTCGGCGCCGCGATGCTACTATGCGTCCAGACTGATGCGTTTATGCTTCAGCACCACGGCAGTGTCGTCTCAGCGTCGCGACGCTGTCATGCGTTCAACAAGGATGCATTTATGCTTCAGCGCCGCGACGCTGTCATGCCAAAATTTGTTCTTTTGAGTTTTTTAGCTCTTTTTCGCCGTATTCTTGCTCGGTTTTGATCTTTTAGTCGTTTCTTCTAATTTTCCTCGTTTTAATTTGAAAATCACTAGCAAACAAGTGAAATCTAATGTAAAACTCCCTTAATTTTAGAGAATATAATGCACTTTTCAAGTGCTTATCAGAGAGTAGTTAGGTTGACAATAAAAGTTGCTAAAGACTATTTAATGCCATGAAATTTTGTGTTGGTTTTAAGAGATTAATAATCAATCAAGTTGCATGAGAAAGTGTAAGCCCCGTACTTAGTCTTGTGAGAAAGCAAGGAAAGAAGGGACCAAGAGATGGACGCTTGGGTAGGAGTAGTTGGTAGGAATGTGATTGGGGGCGGAAAAAAATGACTAAGTACCAACTATGCGTTGGTGGCAACGCGCCTCGATGGAAGCAGTTTGGCGTGGACGCAAAGGTGAGGGAAGACCGATAGGCGTTGAGGCCACAAGGTGTTGGGAGCCAACTTGCTATGAGACCACTATGCGGTGAACACTACCATGCGTCGAAAGTGGGTATGCGTTGGACAAAGAGGGTTGGCCGAGTAAGAGTAATGCGTTTGTTAACCATCTGGCGGGAGAGTTTTGAGAAGTAAACCATTAGAGGTTGTGTGTTGCTGAAGCTAAACATAGAAGGTATGCGTTGAATAGATTGTAGTATAGTGTTGAAATGGAGATTAAGTCAGTGGTATATATATAAGGGCCAGAACTTCTGAGGTTAGTAAGTTAACTCGATTTTTAGCAAGGTTCACGAAGGGTGCTTGAGCTGAAATTGTATAAATGTGTGACAAACTCCAGATAGAAGAGATTGGAGCTGAATTTGCCGGATGATTAGGAGCAACTTGGAGTTGTTGAAGGATATGTCTTAAATGGAGAGGATATTCCTCATGAAATTTTGAGGTATGATGAAGACTTACACCTTAATAAGTTTGTGGAAAGAAGAAAGTTCTGAAAATGGCCGAAATGTGATGTTTAACAGGTTGAAGAAGGAAGAGGAAAGGAAGAAGGAAACTGTTCTGCTACAGCGATAGTATCGCTGAGAGAGCGAGAGACAGGGCAGCCAAATAAGTATCGCTGTAATGCAAGAAGGGCTTTGCGTCTCACAACTCTTGCTGAAGTCTCGCTGGGTATCGCTCCTCAGGTAGTCTCACTAGTTACGTTCAACCTAGTATTGCTGGTGCAGTAAAACGTAATGAATGTCGCTGGTAGTTTTTAGTTGTCTTAGGAGTAACGCTATTTATGAGTATGAAGGAAAAAGGAAGATTATGGAATACTGAATGTGAGAAATATGTATTTTCAGGCCAGAAAGAGCTCAGGGAGGCTTATAATCTACTTAGAACCTAGACAAGTTGTGAGTGACCTTTTTCTATATCTTGTGGTTACTTTTAGTATAATTATTTATTAAGAAATTATGGTACTCTGTAGATTTCGTAGTAAGTATGTTATGCCAGCAAGTTAAAAGGAAACTAACTTTATTGTCTAAATGTAAACATGGCTGAGGGACCTTATGGTGAAAGCCTAAGTGAATGTAAACATGAAATTCAGTGCTAAGGGGCTTCGTGTGAAAGCACTTGAATAGTTAAATAGAATGGATTTCAATGCTGAGGGACTTCGAGTGAAAGCATGTAGAAATCCGTCACAAACTAGCTCGTGCTGAGGGACTACGAGTGAAGGCACTTGAGCGGAGAATGAATTGGTTACCAGTGCTGAGGGACTACGTGTGAAGGCACATGGTAATGTAGACATGATCGTATACGGTGCTGAGGGACAGGATGTGAAAGCACCAAATAGTCGCAAGTCTGTGAAACATGAAAATTAGACATTTATATACGATTAGAAATGAGACCTTGTACTGATATACGAGAGGGTTAAGTTGTTCCTTGTCACAACCTTAGTTAGTTAATCACCATGGGATAATAAGGATAGTGATATAGGTGAGATCAAAAGCATAAGAAGTTTAGAACTATCTAAAATGTGATATGTAATGGTTGCAAATGGTTATGCCAGTTCATGTTTGATGGTGATAGTTGCATGAATTTAGTCACTCACTGGGCTTTACGCTCACTCAATTTATTTATTTGTTTGTTGTTTCAGGTAGCGAGCGTGTCCGGGACGCCTAGCCTACAGAAGTATCTCGTCTGGGCCTATCTGGAAGCAAACCTCTGGCATAGTTGTAAATATTTAGTTTGTGCTCATGTTTTGTAACGTACATGTTTCTTAGAAGTGATGGGGAGTTGTTTTGTATCTTATATATATATGCAAAGAATACTTGTTGAGAGATTGTATGTTTTTCTAATGTTATAATAGCAATGGTGTTTTGAATTTGAGATTTATCTGGCGTCTAATTCCAATATGTATATAGGGAGTACAGTATCACGCTCAATCCTAGGTATAGAGTGCATCTGGGATGGGGTGTGACAGAAAGGGTTGTTTTTGAGAGAAAATAACTTGGAATTAAGTTTCTAGACTTAGGCTTATGAATTGCAATAAAATCTATGAAATCTATAATATTGCATGATGAAATAAACAAGGATTCATTACCCTAGAACTCTCTTTGACTCTTGTGTTTCTTCCTTTGATACTTTCCTTATTTGATTTGTATTTTTCCATAACTTATAATATTCAATTTCAATCTTCAAATAAAATTGATTCAATTCTAGAATAGCTAAGTAACTTAAACCTTCCCAATTGGATCTTCAGTGGAACGATATTCGGACTTAACCGTTTTATATTATAACTTGACCCGTACACTTGCGGTTAACACTAAAAGTGCTCATCAAGTTTTTGGCGCCGTTGCCGGGGATCCAAAAAACGGTTTTTGTTATTTAATATTCATTAGAATTGATAGATCTTAATTTGAGGTGTATATTATTTGATCGTTTTTATATTTGCTATTTTTATTTTATATTATTTCCTTTTTTTATTTTTTTATTTTTTTATTTCCTTTTTTATCTTATTTTATTTTATTTTAATATTTTGTCGGTTTATGCCTCGTGATAATACTAACCTCCTCCCTCTTGATCCCGAGATTGATAGGACTTATAGACGAAATCTAAGGGCTCTACTCAATCAAACTACGGAGATGACAGAGGAGATACCCAAGGCAATTCGGGACTACTTCCAACCCATGTTGACGGCAAGGGAACTCAGAATAATGAATGTGCTTATCAATGTCAACAATTTTGAGTTGAAACCGGGATTGATCCAAATGGCTAGAGAGCTAGCCTTTAGAGGAAGAACCAATGAAGATCCTCACAAGCACTTACGATCCTTCTTGGAGATATGCGGAACGGTAATGATGAATGGCGTTTCTAATGATGCTATTAAACTAAGACTTTTTCCTTTCTCTTTACAGGACTGTGCAAAGGATTGGTTGGAAACCATACCTCCGGATAGCATTACAACATGGGAGGTCTTAGCTCAAGCCTTCTTGAATAAATATTTTCCACCGGCCAAATCCCAAAGACTAAGGACGGAGATTGGAACATTCCGCCAACTTAAAGATGAACAATTATATGAGGCTTGGGAAAGGTATAAGGATCTCTTGAGAAGATGCCCTCAACATGGTTACCCAGATTGGTTGCAAATTCAACTCTTCTACAATGGATTGTCAAGCTCAATTAAATCCATCTTAGATGCAACCGTCGGAGGATCAATCTCATCCAAGAATGCTCAACAAGCCTACACCATACTAGAAGACTTGGCCACTACATCTTGCAATTGGCCATGTGAACGGGCTTCTCCAAACATCCCAAAAGCCGCCAGATTGTATGAGGTGGATGAGGTAAACTCTCTCAAAGCTCAAATGGCTTCCCTTACTAATGCTCTTTCTAAATTAACTGCAGGAGGCCAAGCTCAAACAAATCCACCATCTATAGCCTCTCTTGCCACTTTGGCATCGGAGATGGCCACACAAAAGGAGTTGGTACAAGGAGATAATGAGACGGTCAACTATGTTGAGAGAGGACATTATAGAAGTCACCAACACCAATAACTTCCAACTCACTACCATCCTAGCTTGAGGAACCATGAAAACTTTTCTTATGCTAACAAGAGGAATGTTTTGCAACGTCCTCCTGATGTAGGTCCATCACACACCGAAAAGAAGTCCAACTTAGAAGACTTGATGATAGAATTCATAAAAGAATCAAGAGGAAGGACAACCACATTGGAAAGCACCGTACAAAGTCACGGTAAGGCCATTCACAACATCGAGGTACAAATAAACCAAATCGCCATGTCATTCCAAACAATGCAAAAGGGTAAATTTCCTAGTTGTCCCGAGATAAATCCAAAAGAAGAGTGCAAGGCCATAACTTTGAGGAGTGGGAAAAAGCTATCCACTCCCTTGATCATTGATGAGGATGAAGAGCAAGAGGTAGATGACACTATCCAAGAGCCAATTTTAGAAGATGAATCAAAGATCTTAGAAAAGGAGGTAAAGGTAAAAGAGTCAACTTCTGCAAGAAACTTAACATTGGAGAGGTGCAATCTACCACCATCACCCTGCAACTTGCTAATAGATCATTAGCTTATCCTAAATGTATTGTTGAAGATGTATTAGTTAAAGTTGACAAATTTATCTTCCCTGCAGATTTTGTAATATTGGACATGGAGGAGGACTCTGAGATTCCTATCATACTTGGGAGGCCATTCCTAGCAACTGGGAAGGCTATCATAGATGTCCAACAAGGGAAGTTGACTCTAAGGGTAAATGATGAGAATGTTGTATTTGATATTTACAAGTCCTTGAGTCATCATGATGAGAGTAGTCCTTGCCATGCTATAGACATAATTGATCATACTATTTTTAAGCATGTAGAGGTTATGTTGGCTAGTGATCATCTAGAACAAAGCATAATGGATGTTGAGAATGAAGATACAATTTTTGATGAAATAGCATTTTATGCTAGGTGGTTAGATAGGTTGCCAATATGTTCTAAAATAGATAGACCTATCCCTTTGGCTCCCTTGCATGTTGTGAATGATATTGAGAAGCCTAAGCTTGAATTAAAGATGTTACCTCCTCATTTAAAATATGCATTTTTAGATGATTTATCTTCTTTACCTGTTATAATATCTTCTGATCTTAATTCTGTGGAAGAAGAAAAATTGTTGAAAGTATTAAGGGATCATAAGTCTGCCATTGGTTGGTCTATTGAGAACCTTAAAGGTATTAGTCCATCGATCTGTATGCACAGAATCTTGATGGAAGATACCTTTAAACCATCAATAGAGCACCAAAGGAGACTTAATCCCACCATGAAGGAGGTAGTTAAGAAAGAAGTGCTCAAGCTTTTGAATGCAGGAATCATATATGCCATATCTGACAGTCCATGGGTAACTCCTGTTCAAGTGGTACCCAAGAAAGGTGGCATGACTGTGGTTAAAAATGAAAAAGATGAAATGATAGCCACTAGAACTGTGACAGGATGGCGTGTATGCATTGATTATAGGAAGTTGAATAAAGCCACTAGGAAAGATCATTTTCCCCTTCCTTTTATAGATCAAATGCTTGATAGACTTGCAGGTTATTCTCATTATTGCTTCCTAGATGGATATTCAGGTTATAACCAAATTGTCATTGCTCCTGAGGATCAAGAAAAGACAACATTTACATGTCCTTATGGGACATTTGCCTTTAAGAGAATGCCATTTGGTTTATGCAGTGCCCCTGCTACTTTCCAACGTTGTATGATGTCTATTTTTCAGGGGCTCATCGAAGATATAATGGAGGTTTTTATAGATGATTTTTCTGTATTTGGATCTTCATTTGATTCTTGTCTTGCTAATCTAACTCGTGTTTTGCAGAGGTGTCAAGATGCTAACCTTGTTCTAAACTGGGAGAAGTGTCACTTCATGGTGAAGGAAGGCATCGTCCTGAGGCACAAAGTCTCTCAAAAGGGATTGGAGGTGGATAGGGCTAAAATAGCTGCCATTGAATAAATGCCACCCCCTAACAATGTGAAAGGAGTCAGAAGCTTCCTAGGGCATGCAGGGTTTTACAGGAGATTTATTAAAGATTTTTCTAAAATTGCTAAACCCTTGAGTAATTTGTTAGAAAAGGAAGCTAAGTTTATTTTTGATGATGCATGTCTACTAGCTTTTAAAACTCTAAAGGAAAGACTAATTGCTGCACCTATTATTGTTGTACCAGAATGGAGTCAATCTTTCGAGATCATGTGTGATGCTAGTGACTATGCTTTAGGAGCTGTTCTAGGCCAACGTAGAGATAACATGTTTAGGGCAATTTACTATGCTAGTAGGACTCTTGATAATACTCAACAGAAATACACTACTACTGAAAAAGAACTACTAGCTGTTTTGTTTGCCCTTGATAAATTTAGATCATATTTGCTTGGCTCTAAAATAGTGGTGGATACTGACCATGCTGCTTTAAAGTATTTGTTTGTTAAGAAAGATTCCAAACCGAGGCTAATGAGGTGGATATTATTATTACAGGAATTTGACTTAGAAATCAAAGACAGGAAAGGATGTGAAAATGTGGTTGCAGACCACTTGTCTAGAATTGAGAATGAGGATGCTAAATCATGGCCCCCAATTGTTGAGATATTCCCTGATGAACAACTGTATCAGGTAAAAAGTTTGTCTTGGTTTGCTGACATAGTTAACTATCTTGCAGGAGGACATTTGCCACCTGACATGAACTCTCAACAAAAGAAAAGATTCCTGCACAATGTTAGGTCTTACCATTGGGAGAACCCACTTCTCTACAAGGTTTGTGCTGACAATATGATAAGGAAGTGTTTGCCTCAAGAGGAAGTGGTAAGTATTCTAAATGCATGTCATGCCTCCCCCTATGGAGGTCATTTTGGACCCACTAGAACTGCATCCAAGGTACTTCAGTCAGGATTTTATTAGCCATCCCTTTTTAAAGACTGTTATACCTTTGTTAAATCATGTGATAGGTGCCAACGTACTAGTAATATTTCTAGACAACATGAGCTTCCAATGAAACCTATCTTGGAAGTGGAGCTCTTTGATGTTTGGGGTATTGACTTTATGGGGCCTTTTCCTATTTCTTCTGATGGCTACCTATACATTCTAGTTGCAGTAGATTATGTATCTAAGTGGGTAGAAGCCATAGCCACTAGGACCAATGATGCTCGCACTGTTTTAAAATTTTTGCATAAAAACATTTTTACACGTTTTGGTACACCTAGAGCTATTATTAGTGATGAGGGTTCTCACTTTTGCAATAAACTATTTGAATCCATGATGCAAAAATATAATGTTAATCATAAAATTGCTACAGCTTATCATCCTCAAACTAATGGCCTTGTTGAGTTATCTAATAGGAAAATCAAGCAAGTTTTGGAAAAGACAGTCAAGACCAATAGGAAGGATTGGGCCCTTAAGCTCGATGATGCACTGTGGGCCTATCGCACAGCTTTCAAAACTCCAATTGGTACTTCACCGTACAGGTTGGTGTTTGGAAAGGCTTGTCACTTACCGGTAGAGCTCGAGCATAAAGCTTATTGGGCCATCAAGAAGCTGAACATGGATTTCGAGAAAGCCGGTGAGAAACGCCTCTTAGAACTCAATGAGATGGAGGAGTTCCATGCTCAAGCGTATGAGAATGCCAAACTTTACAAAGATCGCACTGCAAGATGGCATGACAAGAAGATCACCCCACTGATCTTCCTTCCTGGACAAAGAGTATTACTTTTTAACTCACATTTACGCTTGTTTCCAGGAAAGCTTAGGACACGATGGTCGGGACCCTTTATCATTGTCAAGGTATCCCCACACGGAGCCGTGGAACTACAAGGGAACGATGGAACAACCTTAAAGTGAACGGTCAACGATTGAAGCACTACATCGGTGATGAAGAACGCGGATTTGAGAACCTGGCTTTCATTGCATGATCCATTAGTCCCGTCTAGCTAGAAGACGTTAAACCAAACGCTTATTGGGAGGCAACCCAATTTTATTGCTTTCTTTACTGTTCTTTTTATTTTATTTTCAATAAATCTTGGAGTCACTCATATGCTTTATCTCTCAGGAACTTGATTTACCACACAAAGTACTCCTTACACCAAGCCTGTTTGATGGCTTCCTTTGTGCTCCCAAGTTTGCTCTTTCCTTGTTAGATGCTCTTATGCATTAGGGGCAATGCATGATTCTAAGTTTGGGGTGGGAGGTGTCTTTTGTAGTTTTGTGTGTTTTCTTATCCTGCTATGCATGCTAGTAAAGGTTTCAATGATCATATGCATGTCAATTTTTAAAAAAAATATTTTAGAAAAATTTTGGAGCTTTCGAAGTCATTGGGATGTTGTTTATGGTTGTGTGCCTTGATGTTGATTGCCCATGATGAGATTCGAATTTGCATGATAGATGACTTATTGTGAAAATAGAATAGCACTATCTTGAGTTAAATTCATTTAAGTCCCTCTTAAAATCTCTCATATTCTTGAGCACATAGCCACTTTAAATTAAAATCTTTAATTGAAAAAAGGATTAATTTGGGTGTATTTGGTTGTCACCTCGAAAGGCCCCACCGGTTAGAGAGCAAAAATGCATGATAGTTTGTAATATTAGACTAAGGAAAAAGAAAAGAGTATACATGCCTTGAGAAAAGAAAAAATGTACACAAAATATATGAGTGTTATTTGTCTATCTTTTTAAATGTTAAACTTGTAGTGAGTATGCATGGATAGGGGTAAAAAGAGCTGCCTTTGCTGTGATCAGTAAGGACACCTGGAAATTGACTAGGTACGAGTCCCTACAGTGAATGTGTGAAAGCTAGTGCCTCTAGGTAAAAGAATGCAAGTTTCGGCCCATGAAAAAAAAAATATATGATTGAAAGGTACCTTAGTGGACATATTACTCACTTGAATGCATGAAAGCTTGAAGATTGGTGCATGAGCTAGAGTATGGGGAAAACTAAAGAAACTCTCTTAAGTCCTAATTTGAGTTCTAGTATTTTAAATTGAAGGAGGCTTGCACACACACACATGGGAGATAGCAAGATTTGGCCTTGAATGATTATAACAATATAGATATGCTTGCATGTTTCTACTTAAGCTCTGAATGTTATTCTCTGAGACATGAGTCAATTGCACACTTCTTCATCTAAAACTCCCTATCATTTGATCCTATTCTTTGCTCGGGACTAGCAAATCTCTAAGTTTGGGGTGTTGATAAGCACTTGAAAAGTGCTTTATATTCTCTCAAATTAAGGGAGTTTTATATTAGATTTCACTTGTTTGCTAGTGATTTTCAGGTTAAAACGAGGAAAATTAGAAGAAACGACTAAAAGATCAAAATCGAGCAAGAATACGGCCAAAAAGAGTCGAAAAACTAAAAAGGAAAAATTTTGGAGATAGCGCCGCGACGCCAAGACGGCGCTACCGCGACGCTGAAACATCAACGTATAGTTCTGGACGCAGAGTAGCATCGCGGCGCCGGGATGGCGCTTCCTCAACACATCCTTGTTAAACGCATGACAGAGTCGCGGCGCTCGGATGCTCTGCCGCGGCGCTAAAACCCGAGAGCAAACTTTTTCGGATGCAGCCCTAGCGCCGCGGCGCCAGCTTTCCTTAAATTAAAAATTTTTATTTTTGGAAAATTTTTGGGCGGCCAAACTCTATAAATTTGGGGGTTTTCGCAGCCCAAATAATTGAAGAAAAACACAAGGCAAAGCAAGGAAGTTGCAGACCTGAAGAGATACAAAAAGGAGAGAATTAAGTGAGAGTTCAAAGAGTGAGTTAGTTGCAAGGAAGAGGAAAAGAGTTCGAGATAGTCTTGGTGCCCTTCGAAGTCCGACGTGAGAGCCAAGGAGATCGTGACGGTGCTACCTCAATCAAGAGCCTCTTTTCAGTAGAGTTTCCCTTTCTTTACACTCTTTCTTTGTTTATTTTGCTTAAACATGTTGCTTCAAGCTATGAGTGGCTAAACTCTTTAGTTGTAGGGTTTTGATGAATTGTTTATGAATTCTTGTTAGTTTTGTAGACTCATGGTTTTGTTGGAATGATTATGCTTTTCATTGTTATTGTGTTTAATTCTTGTGGATTGGCCATCTTCACATGTTAGGTTAGATGTATGATTGAGAGATTGTATGTTTAACTTGATCTATAACAATGAATTGTTGTTAATCTATCACGAAAGTAGTTAGGTTGACAATAAAAGTTGCTAAAGACTATTTTTAATGCCATGAAATTTTGTGTTGGTTTTAAGAGATTAATAATCAATCAAGTTGCATGAGAAAGGGTTGTTTGTGAGAGAAAATAACTTGGAATTAAGTTTCTAGACTTAGGCATATGAATTGCAATAAAATCCAAGAAATCTATAATATTGCATGATGAAATAAACAAGGATTCATTACCCTATAACTCTCTTTGACTCTTGTGTCTCTCTCTTTGATACTTTCCTTATTTGATTTGTATTTTTCCATAACTTATAATATTCAATTTCAATCCTCAAATAAAATTGATTCAATTCTAGAATAGCTAAGTAACTTAAACCTTCCCAATTGGATCTCTAGTGGAACGATATTCGGACTTGACTGTTTTATATTATAACTTGACCCGTACACTTGCGGTTAACACTAAAAGTGCTCATCAATTATCCTCCATAACCCGAAAAGAGATGTGAAGACAGTAGTTACCAACTACCCTTTCACGTAACCCACTGTCAACCTCACCATCCACATGCTCTTGACAAACCTCGACTTCGATCGGCAACGGGAACTGTCATGCTACTTGAAAATGGAAAACATATGAAAGCATGAGCTAACAGCTCAGTGAGTAACGGTTTTCCAAAAACAATATATATTTTAACTGTAAAACTGATCAAACTCACATAAAATATATCACTACAAATCATATTTATTATACTCAAACACCATTGTGAAAACATGCTTGACCGTTTCAGAATAAATACTCAAAAATCTCATTCTTATAAAATACTTTTTCCTTAGTTGAGGCGGAGCAATGCTCAACGCTACTCAACGTCGATTTTCCTTAGCTGTATGGAGTAATCTCAACACATCAGCGTCGTATATACCTCTATGTGCACATAGGTACTAGAACTCGGGCTGCCCTCAATACCTTCTACGAGTCCTTGAGCATTGGGGTCCCATTTCTATATCCAAGTTACCCATATGCCTTCTACGAGTCCCTGAGCATTGGGTACCCTTATATTTCAGGCCGCCCACAATGCCTTCTACGAGTCCCTGAGCATTGGGGTCCCATTTTGATATAACGGCTACTCTTTGGCCTTCTCCAAGTCCCTGAGCCTCAAGTGCCTGTTCAAGTTTAATATAACACAGAACATATTTTGGAAACATTATATCAATAATTCATAAAGTAACTGTTTCCAAATCTCACCTCATCAGCATGCTAAATTTAATTTCCAGTTTTAATATAAAACCGCATGCTTTTCATAAAGTTTATTTTCAAATCTTTCTTGAAATCATATAATACCAGCTTTTCAGAAAAGTCATGAAAACCAATATCATATAATCACCATGCGTTTTATATCTTATAGCAAGTACCAGCATTCTCAAAGTTTACACAAGTAAAACGCGTGCTCATGTCTCTAAAACGCATGTTCATGTCTCTAAAACGCATGCTCACGTCTCTAAAACGCATGCTCATGTCTTTATAAATCACATATTCGTATGCTTTATATATGAAAACGCATGCATTATTTCATTCGAAACCCATAAAATTATATTCATAAAGAACTCATTTATATTTTGTAAAACGCAGGTGTTACTCACCTCTACTTGCCAAAGAATACTTCTTCTTCCTTTCCTCTATTTCCTCTTCCCGAGCTTTTTGGACGCAGCGTCCTAATCTCAGTAAGGTGTCAAATCCATACGGAGCCACCTGGCCTTTATAAACTTATCTTATGCGTCCAACATTTTCAATGAACAACTTTTATTCAACACAACGCCCTCATGCGTTCGTTGAGTTTCCTTTAAGATTTGAGCTTCACTAATCACTTTTCTAACTCTCAGCCAACTATACTACTGTCTTTGACGCATAGAGATAACTCTGTCTTCAACGCATAGGGACCTCAACGCATGACAACCTTACCAACGCATGGTATGCCAAGTACGTTCCTTCCCCCGCCAACGCGGCAACTACTTCAGCTCACACCACCATTCGTGATTTCACCTTTAACGCATAACCGCACTATTATAAACCAGTGCTTTACATATGCCACTAGGCGTCAATGAAAAACGTTCAATACTATGCGTTTATACCTCATCGCATCATACCATGTGTCCAACTCTCATATTCATAACGAATAAATCCTTCTCCAGTTCTTCCTCTATGCGTTGTCCTATTGCGTTACTCAATTTGCTATAGTATTCTATCTTACCAAGACTTAAATCTCTTTCAACACTTCACAACATAACTTCATTCCTTCCTTGCTTAAGCATCTTACCATCGCCAATGCGTATTTCTCTTATGCGTTTCACTTCTTTCCCTTCTCGGTTTACTTCCATGCGTCCACCCTTACCATGTGTTACCTAGCCCTGACCATGCGTCCAACATGGTCTTTTACCTCTTTTCTTCATAAACTCTTCAACGCATAAGTTTCTTAAAAAGTAGGTCAACACTTAAAGAAGAAAAATGATGAGGGGCAATTTAAAAAATTTCTAGATGTTCTCAAACAACTTCACATCAACATTTCGTTGGTGGAAGCCCTGGAGCAGATGCCGAGCTACGTAAAATTTTTTAAAGATATACTATCCAAGAAGAGGAGGCTCGGGGAGTTTGAGACAGTGGCATTAATGCAAGAGTGCAATGCATTATTCAAAAATACTATACATGCAAAAATAAAGGATCTAGGAAGTTTTATTTTGCCATGCTCAATCGGGAGAATGGATGTATGCGACTTAAATGCCAACATCAACTTGATGCCCCTTTCCATCTTCAAGAAGCTGGGTATAGGGGAAGTGTAAGCCCCGTACTTGATATTGTGAGAAGGCAAGTTAATAAGAGACTAAGAGATGGGCGTTAAGTAGGAAAAATTGGCCGAGTTGTGTGGGAGCAAAAATGGCTAAGTACTAGCCATGCGTTGGTGGGACTATGCATTGATGAAAGTAGTTTGGCGTGGACGCAGATGTGAAGGAAGGCCATTAGGCGTTGAAGGCCACGCGACATTGAAGGCCACTCTGCGTCGAAAGCCATTATGCGTTGAACGCTACCGTGCATTGAAAGTGGGTATGCGTTGGTGCAAATGGCCGAGAGGACCATGCGTTCGTCGGCTATCCGACGATGGGGCGTTGGGAAATTGTAACACACAAAATTGAGGTCATGCGTTGCTGAAGCCATGCACAGAAGGTTTGCATTGATTAGATTAATATATAGAGATGAAGTGGAGATTAAGTCGGTGGTATATATATAAGTGGACTGAGTATTCAATTATTTTTATCACATTTCAGAGCTCGAGTTGATCCCATTTCGAAGCTAAACAATGGAGGGAGGTAGAAGAAGGTGTTTATGTTGGTTTGGGGTAGAATTCTCATCGTTTTCGTGGAGGAAACTTGAGCTGGAACAGAGAATTCAGCTGGTGTTACTTAATTTGAGTATCGTTCAGTGTTGGGGGAAGAACGAATTGTGGAAGCTGTGGCTAGGGTCGAAATTTTGAGTTTAGTAAGTTAACTCAACTTTTAGCAATTTTCATGAAGGATACTCGAGCCGAATTTGAGTAAATGTGTGTTAAACTCCAGGTAGAATAGATCGGAGCTAAATTGCAGGACGATTAGGAGCAATTCGAGGTTGTTTGAGAATATCTCTCAAACGAAGAGGACTTTCCTTATGAGACTTTGAGGTAAGATAAAGGACTTATGTCTTTAGAAGTTTGTAGAAGAAAGGAAGTTCTGAATTTGGCTAGAATGCGATGTTTAGCAGGTTAAAGAAAGAAGTAGAAAGAAAGAAGAAAATTGTGTCGCTACGACAGTGGTATCTCTGAAAGAGCGGGAGACTGAGCAACGAAGCGAGTGTCACTGGTAACGCAAAAGGGGCTTTGCATCTCACAACTCTCGTTGAAGTCTCGCTGGGTGTCGCTCCTCAGGTAATCTCGCTATTCTCGTTCAATCTGGTATCGCTAGTGCAGTGTCCTATAGTGTGGTTTCGCTGGTAATCTCGCCAGAGATGTGGAGTATTGATGCGCACTTTGAGTGTTAACCGCAAGTGTACGGGTCAAGTTATAATATAAGACGGTTAAGTCCGAATATCGTTCCACTGGAGATCCAATTGGGAAGGTTTAAGTTACTTAGCTATTTTAGAGTTGAATCGATTTTATTTGAGGATTGAAATTGAATATTCTGAGTTATGGAAAATATAAATCAAATAAGGAAAGTATTAAAGTGAGAAATACAAGAGTCAAAGAGAGTTCTAGGGTAATAAATCCTTGTTTATTTCATCATGCAATATTATAGATTTCATGGATTTTATTGTAATTCATATGCCTAAGTCTAGAAACTTAATTCCAAGTTATTTTCTCTCAAAAACAACCCTTTCTCATGCAACTCAATTGATTATTAATCTCTTAAAACCAATACAAAATTACATGACATTTAAAATAGTTTTTAGCAACTTTTATTGTCAACCTAACTACTCTCGTGATAGATTAACAACAATTCATTGTTATAGATCAAGTTAAACATACAATCTCTCAATCATACATGTAACCTAACATGTGAGGATGGCCAATCCACAAGAATTAAACACAATAACAATGAAAAGCATAATCATTCCAACAAAACCATGAAAGTCTACAAGATCAACAAACAAATCATCAAAACCCTAAAACTAAAGAGTTTAGCCACTCATAGCTTGAAGCAACATATTTAAGCAAAATAAACAAAGAAAGAGTGTAAAGAAAGGGAAACTTTACTGAAAAGAGGCTCTTGATTGAGGTACCACCGTCACGATCTCCTTGGCTCTCACGTCAGAATTCGAAGGGCACCAAGACTATCTCGAACTCTTTTCCTCTTTCTTGCAACTAACTCACTCTTTGAACTCTCACTTAATTCTCTCATTTTTGTGCCTCTTTAGGTCTGTAACTTCCTTGCTTTGCTTTGATTTTCTTTTTTTTTTTCATTTGGGCTGCTGGAAACCCCCAAATTTATAGAGTTTGGCCGCCCAAAAATTTACCAAAAATAACATTTTTTTCATTTAAGGAAAGCTGGCGCCGCGGCGCTAGGGCTGCATCCAAAATCGTTGCTCTCAGGTTTTAGCGCCGAGGTAGCCCGTCCATGCACCGCGACACTGTGATGCGTTTCAGAAATATTGTTCTCGGGCATTAGCACCGCGGCAGGGTCGTCTAAGCGCCGCGACGCTGTCATGCGTTCAACAAAGTTGCGTCGAGGCAGCGCCATCTCGGCGCTGCGATGCTTCTATGCGTCCAGAACGATGCATTTATGTTTTAGCGCCGCGGTGCTACTATGCGTTCAGAATGATGCGTTTATGTTTTAGCGTCGCGGTGCTACTATGCGTCCAGAATGATGCGTTTATGTTTTAGCGCTGCGGCGCTATCCCAAAATTCGCCCTTTTTAGTTTTTCAGCTCTTTTTCGCCGTATTCTTCCTCGGTTTTGATCTTTTAATCGTTTCTTCTAATCTTCCTCGTTTTAACCTGAAAATTACTAGCAAACAAGTGAAATCTAATATAAACTCCCTTAATTTTAGAGAATAGAAAGCACTTTTCAAATGCTTATCAAGTATCGCTATTTGTGAATGTTTTGGGGAAAAAGAGAGTTCGGTGATGAAACGAGTATAGAGTTTAATTATGTATACTTAATGAGTATAGAAAGGAAGTTTAAGGAAAACTTAACGTGAGAAATGTGTGTTTTCAGGCCAGGAAGAGCTCGAGAAGGCATATAACCCACTCAGAGCCGAGACAAGTAATGAGTGACTTCCTACTTTATCTAATGGTTACTCTTAGCATGGTTACTTGGTAATGGGTGAGTAGAAATTATTGTATGGCGTAGTTATTGAGTATTTATGTTGTGTTGTTAAGTTTAAAGGAAGCTAGATGATAACTTGTAGAAATACAAGTTATTGTAGTCACTATTTGATTTAATTAGAGTAACTTTGAAGCTAAACGCATGATTTTGGTAGTTAAATGATGAAAAATGTATCACTATGCGTTGGCACTACTTAGAAAGAAAAATACCTGAAAAACAATGAGCTTTTATGTTCCTAACGCAGGGTTAAGAAGAAAAGAAGCGCAAACAATAGAAGTACGAAGAGACGAAGCTGCTGCGAGGACAAGTGGAAACCCATGCGTCGAGCCTATGTGCTGAGCCCATGCGTCGAGCCTATGTGCTGAGCCAATGTGTTGAGACCATGCGTCGAGCCTATGCGTTGACAATCTGAAAAGTAGAAACAGGCGCATGCTCAAACAGCTGTCATGTCATTATGAAAAAGGATAACACCCAATCAGATCATGGCAGAACAAATAGGCTGACAATCTGAAAAGTCTATGCAACGTGGCTGAAATTTAATGCACAAGATGTCAGGTCATCATGATATCAACTTTTTGATGCCTATAAATAGTTCACAAGCTTCACCAAGAAGAAGAGGAAGAGAGACCAGTTCAAGAGGCGAAAGCTCTGCACTATTTCTCCCTCACCATAACCAGCCTCCATTTCGAGCTCTTCTGAAAGAAGGATTCTGAGCACCTTCAGAGTCGTCTCCCAGTGAGTGAGAATCTTCACCTTATGGAATATATGTATCAGATAGCAACCATCTCAAGCCTCCATGAAGCAAGACGTTGCCAGTGGCGGCTTGACGCCCTTCATCTCTATTTTATTTCCATTTCTCTCCTTCTTGCTTATATTTTGTTAATGACATTCGAGAGAATGATTTATTTCTTTAATATAAGTTCGATTGACTATCATCTTCCATCCATTTCTGTATTAAATACTTTACACCATGCTGTCTAAATGCTAAATGAGTTGAATGTTAAAAGTTAGTTTTTCTTGAGCAATTCTGAGTATGTTACATCTTGATTAATGCATATTTTTAGCTTGCATAACTTTGTCTGACAAACAAACGTAGTAAGCATGACTGTCGAGCTTGAGAGAGTGGATAGTTAATCTTTAGCATTAGTTAAGACTAGATGAGTGCAGAGATGTAGTTCATCTTTTGCCAACACAAACTTACCATGCATCTTAGAGATAAGATAAATGTGGCGTCGAAACATCGAGAGATGGATTCACACACGCAGTTTGTAGGTATGTAATTGTACTTAGAAAGTTTAGGTAACAACTAGCTCTTGCGTTCAACCCTACCTCTATCGCATGGCTTCATTCATTCTCAACGCATGCTATCTGACGCATTGTTTCATATGACTACCCAACGCCGCGTCCACCTCATTAATAGTAGTAGGAAATTCTTTTCATTCTTTTTGTATAGTTTAGATACACATATATTCAACAAACGCATATATATATTTACATGCAGTCACCGCATAGTCATACATTTAGTCTCAATGCCTAGTTATTACAAATCTCTGCGTTCAACCCTGGACTCACCAGGAAACCTATAAATGCTTATACTTGGGTCTTTATAGGAAAACTTGCTTAGTCATGATCACATCTAGAGTAATTCTCAACGCATGCTTATACGGAAATGAAAAATCTGTTTTTGTGCAACGAGCTAAGAAACTCAATTCAATTTAATTAGAAATTAAACGAACAAATTCAAACGAACACTAGACATACTACCTAAATGTAACCATGGCCGAGGGACCTTGTGTGAAGGCCTATGGGAAGATGTTATATGATACTCAGTGTTGAGGGACCACGTGTGAAGGCACTTGAGTAGTTGGATGAAACGGATTCCAGTGCTGAGGGACCTTGAGTGAAGGCATGTGGAAATCCATCATATGTTAGCTCGTGCTGAGGGACCATGAGTGAAGGCACTTGAGTAGTGATTTAGTAGGGAAACCAGTGCTGAGGAACCACGTGTGAAGGCACATGGAAATTTCGACACAATTAAACTCAGTGCTGAGGGACGAAATGTGAAGGCCTTTGTATGTGAAAAGAAATGAGAGTTTGTACAGGAGGTTGAGTGCGTTGAGCTTTGCTCCGCCACAGCTGGGGAAGGATAATTGTATTGCTTTTGTACGGTTAATGGTACTGTCTGTGTTCTATAGCATGGGTGACTTAGAAATTCCTGTTATATGGCTTGTGGTAGTTACTATGGTCTACATTAACTCAAGAATTTTAATAATATTTGAATAAATTCAGTCACTCACTGGGCTTTAGACTCACTCAATTTGCTTGTTTGATTGTTGTTTCAGGTAGCGAGCGTGTTCGGGACACCTAGCCTACAGAAGATTCTCGTCTGGGTCTACCTTGGAGCAGACCTCTGGGATAGTTGTAAATACGCAGTTTATGCTCATGTTTTGTTGATGTACACGTTCCTTGGGGGTGTTGTGAGGATGGATTTGTAGTATATGTATAGAACTCTTGTTTGATAAGTTGTTATTTTATTGCATGACTTTTTAGCAGAAGTGTTTATATCTTGAGATTAAGCTGGCATATAGTTAAGTCTTAAAGATTTGGAAATGATTTATGTTATAGTATAGAGGTAGAAGGTATGCAGGTTCACGCTCACTCCTAGAGGAGAAGGGTATCTGGGAGGGGGTGTGACAATTTGGTATCAGAGCATAAGGTTTTGGGCTGTGAGATCATGCATTGTAGTTAGGAACATGTTAATAGTAAATTGATTGCATACGATGTTATAGGAACATGCCCAGAGGGACCAGACGAGGTAGGCAGGGAGGCGCCGAGACATTGCACGCTACCAGAGAGGAGAGGCAGGCGTCTGAGGGAGAATCTAGTAATCCTCAGGCGAGTATTAACATGGAAGAACAACTTTTTAGCAGAATAGCACAGAGATTGGTAACCAGTATGGAGTCAGTCCAGGGAGATCCTGAGAAAAAGTTCAATATAGAACGGTTTAAAGCGTTGGGTGCTCAAGTGTTTTAAGGCACCACAGATCCTGCGGAAGCTGAAGCATGGCTAAATCAGGTAGAAAAATGCTTCAGAGTTATGCACTGTTCAGAAGACAGGAAACTTGACTTGGTCACGTTCATGCTCCAGAAAGGGGCTGAAGACTGGTGGTGATTGATAGAACACAAGAACACTGATGTGGGCTCTTTAACGTGGGCAGATTTTAAGAAATCTTTCCAGGAGAAGTATTATCCTAAATCCTTTTGTGACGAGAAAAGGAAGGAATTCTTAAATTTAGTACAGGGAAACATGTCAGTTGCGGAATATGAGAAGAAATTTACAGAGCTTGCCAAGTATGCTTTGGCATTGGTAGTAGAGGAAGCTGATAAGTGCAAGCGATTCGAGGAGGGCTTGCGCAGTGAAATCCGGACTGTCACACCCTGTTCCTGAAAACCTAAGTATTTATATAATTGGTAAGGATAAAAGGATAAAAAGTGTGGATTAGCGGAACGTGTAAACGAGAAGTTAAGATTGTGTAATTACTAAATTATGAGCAATAAATCCTGTACGTTGAAATGAATGGTATTAAGAAGAGGGTAAACATAATTCTGGAAATCAGGCTGACGCATGGATGGATAAGTATAACGCATGTAATAGTTAATATTGAGTTACCAAGTTATGAGCTTAAATGTTAATAATGGCAAGTTAAATGAGGTGAAGTACCATGCATCGATTATGTAAAACGGAGTAGAACCATCGCGTGGGAAAAGTACTTTGCGTTGGAAAGGTTGGCAACGCGTCGGAAAGTGAAGTGAAGGAAAGTAATGCATTAGGCGTTATGAAGAAATGGTACGGAAGAAAAAGGAACAAGAACTATTAAGTACTAATCATGACTATGCATTGGTAAGCCGTGCGATAAGCTGTAACTTTGCGCTAAAGGTTAGCGATGGATTGAAAAACTATGCGATGAGCAACGGCTAGGCGTTGGGAGTTTGCTATGTACTATGAAGGTTCACTGGGCTAATCAAGAAGTCCCTGAATATGGTTTAGCGTGTGCGGAAGAGGTCGTAAAGCATTGAAGGTTATTACATTGGAAAATTTCTATGCGTTGAAGAATTGCTATGCGATGGCAAAGCGACGCGTTGAGGAAACTGAAATTCTAAATAGTTAATAATTGAGATGATAAACGTTAAAGGATTACTATATGCTAGTAGGACTTCAGTGATTAGTAAGGTCTTACTATGCGATGAGAAAGTTGCGAGGTGAGGAACCATTAGCTATGCATTGAGGAGTTCTGCGTTAAGGACAGCTATTAGCTATGCGATGAGGGGTTTATGAGTCGATAGTGACTACCATTGGTTAATAAGTTATACGCGGAAGAGCTTAACATTATAAGAAATGAAAAAATGTTATCAAGATCTCGGGTAAACGCATAGGAAAAGTTAAAGCAGGAAATGGTTAAAGGAATAACCTTGGTATATGATTCGAGAACGCATAGAGGGTAAAATCAAGGGACTTAAAGGAAGGTCATGAACGCGGAATGATGTAAAGATGAATGCAAGAGGATAAATGCATAAAGAAAGAACTTGAGTTGAATGTGGTAGTTAAGAGTAAACCACATGGTCAGAAGGGTGTAATTGTACAAAAGAGGGATTTGTAGCTGTGAATGAATATAAGAAAAGAAAGTTGAACGCAGATAGTATGCGATTAAGATTGATGTATGATATTTTATGGTAAGCTGAAACACATAGTAGCATGCGTTTAAGATTTGTATACATAATTGAATGTGGTGGAGAAATGGAAATAAAGGTCTATAAACGCATAGGAACACAGGAATGATTGGGTAGTTGTATATTAGAACATAACGAACGCATAAGGTAAGCCTATATGCCAGGTGGTTGCACATGATTGGGACACCTCATTAAGTAGGAGGTGTTAGAAAGCATGATAATCATCTCATGCAAAGTGACACTTGAACTAATGCATAGTTGATTAAGCATGCAACATGACATGTGGCAAACAAGTAGCAGCAAAAGAGGAGAAGTAGAATGATAAGTTCTCTATAAATAGGACCTTGAGGGGAAAAGTAATGACTGATGATTCAGTGATAATAATTCCTGAGAAGAAAGGAGGAGAACTGAAAGAAGAAAAACCTTGCGTCTGTAAGAGGAAGTCTGCAGCCAAAGAGGAAGACAATCTTGGCACCTAAGTCATCTGGTGTTAAGAAGTTGGCTTGCGTCGAGAAGGGTAAGCCTTGCGTTTTACACGAATTCAACAAAAAGGGGTGAACGCCATGATGCGTTCAAATTAGACCTTGCGTTCAAGGAAGGTCGACACATCCGAAAGAGTAAGAAGAGTTAGTATGCACCTTGTGTTTAAGGGTAGGCTCGCGTCCAACTTGTTACTAGAAATAGTTTGCGGGGTAAAAGACCAAACCCTTGCATTCAAGGAGCCCGGGAAAACAAGGATTGGAAAGAAAAGAGGAGATATCTTAAGAAATTGTGAGTGACTCTTCTTCTTTTAAAACTAAACTTTGTTAAAAATATTTCTATGTGACATGGTTTTGTGATAATTGATCTCATGTGACGCATGATGTTTAATCTTAATGTTTAAAAAGCATGTTTTATCGGATTGTTTATTATATGGAAAGGCATGTTGTAAGAAACGGTTTATCAAGAAACTTCCTGTTTTCTATGAAAGGTTTTATGTGAAATATTGAATAAAGTTTGTATGACTTCTATGAAAGGATTTTCATATGAACTATTATATAATATGTGAATGAAATTCTAAAACTTTTTAGAGGAGACTCAGTGCTCAAGGACACGAGAAGGCACGTGAGTTTCCCCGGGACCCAATACTCAAGGACATGAGAAGGTACATGGGCAACTCGTCTTATTCCTATGTGCACATAGAGGTTAAGCTGGCTAGTGCATCGAGCTTGCTCTGCCTAAAGACAGGGATGATTTCGACCTTGGGTGTGTTGATGTTGAGCCTTGTTCCACCCCAACTAAGGATGTTTTCGACGTTGAGAGCGTTGAGCTTTGTTCCGCCTCAACTAAGGGAAAAGATTGAAAAACCAAACGGTTTTCTCTATAAATATTCTGGAAAATGATTCTATGGATTTAGAACGGATTTACGTGAATGACAAAGAATTGTGGAAAATCTGTTCCTGTTGAATCCTTTTTTTAATGTGTTTTACTGTAACATGCCTCTTTTCGAATAAAAGATAGTTTACAAAACTTGTCACTCACAGGGTTTAGCTCACGTTTTCCCATGTTTTCTAATTTTCCAGGTAGCAAGCGAGTTCGGGATGCTATGCCTACGTCGAACCTCGTCTGGGCCGTCTTTGGTAAAAGGAATGGTTGGTCAGTGAACCTTACAGAGGAGTCAAGGTTACTGACTTCACATCTTCTTTCGGATTATAGAGGATAATCCGAGAGGGGGTGTGACACGGACCCGAGTGACGGCAAGCACAGAATGGACAAATTTTGTAAAACTAGTAGAAGCAGCCATGAGAGTAGAGAGGAGTTTAGCACGAGTAGGAGTTGATAGAGGTTGAAATAGGACTGAGCAGACTTACAGTTCATCTCGGTTGCAGACTTATCAAGGCGAGGGACGACGTTTTGCACCAGGAGTCTCTAGTAAAGGCAGGTTTAAAGCCCGGTCTAGTGGTTCGTATTTTCCAGGAGGATCACAAGGAGGAAATACACAGAGAGGACGAGGGAGGTTTCCTCAGACATCTGTACCTAGACGGTCACAGTTCAGTCAACCTAGTGAATTTATGGCTAGCTCAGCATGGAAATCGTATTGCACTTCTTGTGGTAACACCCATTGGGGACACTGTTTTGCAGGGCCTGATGTTTGTTTTAATTGTGGACAACCAGGGCATTTTAAAAGAGACTGTCCTCAACCTAAGAAAGGAAGGGAAATAAAGCAGAGAACAGTATTGCAGACAGTAAATCAGTCTAGACAGGAAATGGGTGCTGGAGAGGGGAGCAGTAGAGGCCGACAGAGAAGTTATGCAGGTAGACCAAGACAGCAGGGACAGGTGTTTGATGTAGTCACGAGTATGCTTACTATTTGCTCTAAAACTGCACATGTGTTGATAGATTCGAGGGCTACCCATTCATTTGTGTCTTGTGAATTTGCTGCGCATATAAATAGGAAACTAGAACCTTTGTCTGAAGCATTGCTAGTACATACCCTTATTGAGGAAACCATTGTTATAGAATATGCTTATTTTGAGTGTGAAATTGTGATTGATGGTGTGATGTGGTTGACCGATTTATTACCTCTAGTATTATTGGAGTTTGATGTAATTCTTGGCATGGACTTTTTATCAAAATACCATGCAAAAGTTGATTGCTTCAAGAAGGAAGTGTGGTTGACAAAGTCTGATGGGGTTGAGGTGGTTTTTAAAAGGAAGGAGGCGGATTCTTCCTACTTGTGTAATTTCTGCAGTAAAAGCCAGAAAGCTATTGAGTAAAGGTTGTGAAGCATATTTAGCTCATGTAACAGAAACTAAGGCAGAGAAGCTAAAACCGGAGGATGTACCGGTAGTACGGGAGTTCCTTGATGTATTCCCTGAGGAACTGTTGGGTTTACTACCTGATAGGGAGGTGGAGTTTACCATTGATTTAGTTCCTAGAACAACCCCATTTTGCAGGCACCATACCGTATGACACCATCGGAACTGAAGGAGTTAAAGGTGCAGTTACAGGAGCTAGTGGATAAGGGGTACATTAGACCAAGTGTGTCTCTGTGGGGCGCACCAGTGTTGTTCGTGAAGAAAAAGGACGGAACTATGAGATTGTGTATTGATTATCGACAATTAAATAAGGTAACTATATGCAATAAATATCCTTTGCCCCGTATTGATGATTTGTTTGATCAACTTAGAGGGGCATCAGTATTTTCAAAGATAGACCTAAGATCTAGATATCATCAGTTGAAGGTCAGGGAGACAGATGTTCCGAAAACGGCTTTTAGAACGAGGTACGGACATTATGAATTCCTCGTGATGCCTTTTGGTCTGACAAATGCCCCAGCGGTGTTTATGGACTTGAAGAATAGGATTTTCCATCCTTATCTGGATCAGTTTGTGATTGTATTTATTGATAATATTCTAGCGTATTCTGGAAGCAGGGAAGAACATGGAGAACATCTTAGAACTGTTTTGCAGACTTTGAGAGAAAAGAGATTATATGCAAAGTTTAGCAAATGTGAGTTTTTGTTGGAACAGGTGATGTTCTTGGGACATATCGCTTCTGCTAGAGGAGTGTGTGTGGATCCTCAGAAGACTGAGGCGATTACCAGATGGGAACAGCCAAAGACAGTGTCGGAGGTACGTAGTTTTCTAGGACTTGCAGGATATTATCGACGTTTTGTACAGGGATTTTCTAAGATAGCGTTACCATTGACCCATTTAACTAAGAAAAGTACTAAATTTGAGTGGAATGATGAATGTGAACAAAGTTTTCGAGAGTTAAAGAATAGATTGGTATCTGCACCTATTTTGGCACTTCTAGAGTCAAGGAAGGAGTTCGAGGTGTATTGTGATGCCTCTCGACAGGGGTTGGGTTGTGTACTGATGCAAGGAGGTAGAGTTATAGCTTATGCCTCTAGACAGTTGAGGCCACATGAAGTTAACTACCCTATCCTTGACTTGGAATTGGCAGCAGTGGTGTCGGCGCTAAAGATATGGCGGCATTATTTGTTTAGAGAGAAATGCCATATCTATACGGATCACAAAAGTTTAAAATATATCTTTGATCAGAAGGAACTCAACATGAGACAAAGGAGGTGGTTAGAGTTGATCAAAGATTATGATTGTACCATAAATTATCATCCACGGAAAGCAAATGTGGTAGCTGATGCCCTAAGTAGGAAGTCTCAGGGTGGAGTAAGTTCTTTGAATGCAGTCAGGGTCACTTTGCTCAAGGAATTTAAGAATGGTGCAGCTAGCTTGAAGGTAACTGGAACGGGAACATTATTAGCACATTTCCAGTTGAGACCTAAACTGGTAGATGAAGTTGTAAGGAAACAAATAACCGATCATGTAATTAATAAGTTGATAGAGGAGGTGAAATCTCAACAGAGAGTAGACTTTGAGCTCAGACCTGATGGTGTACTATTGAAATAGGGTAGGATATACATGCCAGGAGATGACGAAGTTAAACAGGTAATACTAGAAGAGGCTCATAGCTCGGCGTATGCTATGCATCCTGGTAGTACCAAGATGTACAGAATGTTAAGAAAATTTTATTGGTGGCTAGGTATGAAAAGAGAAATAGCGGAGTTTGTAGCGAAGTGTTTAATTTGTCAGCAGGTTAAGCCTGAACGGCAAAAGCCAGCAGGGTTACTAAATCCACTACCTATTCCCGAGTGGAAATGGGAACATGTTACCATGGATTTCCTGTTTGGATTACCGAGGACATCAGCAGGTGTCAATGGAATCTGGGTGATTGTTGACAGGTTAACTAAAACAGCACGGTTCTTGCCAGTTAAAACGACTTACACCCTAGACAGATTAGCACAACTCTACGTGGACAGAATCGTGAGTCAGTTTGGCGTACCTGTAACGGTGACATCAGATAGAGACCCTAGATTTACTTCCAAGTTCTGGGGAAGTTTGCAAAAAGCGTTAAGAACCAAACTGCAATTCAATACCGCTTTTCATCCTCAGACCGACGGGCAGTCGGAAAGAACTATTCAGACTTTGGAAGATATGTTACGGACTTGTGCTTTACAATTCCAGGGTAGCTGGGATGTGCATTTACCTTTGATGGAATTTGCTTATAACAACAGCTACCAAGCAAGTATTGGTATGGCCCCCTATGAAGCACTTTATGGTAGACCGTGCAGAACCCCAGTTTGTTGGGGAGAGGTAGGTGAAAGGAAGTTAATTGGACTGAAAATTGTGTAAAGCACGACAGAAAAGGTAGAACTGATAAAAGCTAATCTTAAGGCAGCCAAAGATCGTCAGAAGAGTTATGCAGACAAAAGAAGGAATGATCTTGAATTTGAGGTTGGTGACAAAGTATTTTTGAAACTATCACCATGGAAGGGAATTCTAAGATTTGGTAAGAAAGGGAAATTGAGTCCCAGATACATCGAACCCTATGAGATTTTAGAAAGAGTTGGGCCGGTGGCTTACAGGTTAGCTTTACCTGTTGAAATGTCCAGAATACATAATGTATTCCATGTTTCAGTGTTAAGGAGATATGTCTCTGATGCTGCTCATGTATTACCAGTTCAACTAGTAGATCTTAGCGAAGATTTGAGTTACGAAGAAAAGCCTGTTCAGATATTAGATGAGAAAGAACAAGTTTTAAGAAATAAAGTGATACCATTAGTTAAAGTTCTATGGAGAAATCATGAAATAGAAGAAGCAACTTGGGAACCGAAGGAGCAGATGGTGAAACAGTATCCATATTTGTTTGTTCAGGAGTAGACTACTTGCTGATTTCGGGGACGAAATCTTTGTAAAGAGGTGGTAATTGTAAGCCCCGTACTTGACATTGTGAGAAGGCAAGTTAATAAGAGACTAAGAGATGGGCGTTAAGTAGGAAAAATTGGCTGAGTTGTGTGGGAGCAAAAATGGCTAAGTACTGGCCATGTGTTGGTGGGACTATGCGTTGATGAAAGTAGTTTAGCGTAGATGCAGATGTGAAGGAAGGCCATTAGGCGTTGAAGGCCACGAGGCGTTGAAGGCCACGAGGCGTCGAAAGCCACTATGCGTTGAAAGCTACCATGCATTGAAAGTGGGTATGCATTGGTGCAAATGGCCGAGAGGACCATGCGTTCGTCGACTATCCGGCGATGAGGCATTGGGAAATTGTAACACACAAAATCAAGGCTATGCGTTGCTGAAGCCATGCACAAAAGGTATGCGTTGATTAGATCAATATATAGAGATGAAGTGGAGATTAAGTCGGTGGTATATATATAAGTGGACTGAGTATTCAATTATTTTTATCACATTTCAGAGCTCGAGTTGATCCCATTTCGAAGCTAAACAACAGAGGGAGGTAGAAGAAGGTGTTTATATTGGTTTGGGGTTGGATTCTCATCGTTTTCGTGGAGGAAACTTGAGCTGGAACAGAGAATTCAGCTGGTGTTACTTAATCTGAGTATCGTTCAGTGTTGGTGGAAGAACGAACTGTGGAAGCTGTGGCTAAGGTCAAAATTTTGAGGTTAGTAAGTTAACTCGACTTGAGTAGTTGGATGAAACGGATTCCACTGCTGACAGACCTTGAGTGAAGGCATGTGGGAATCCATCATATGTTAGCTCGTGCTAAAGGACAATGAGTGAAGGCACTTGAGCAGTGATTTAGTAGGGAAACCAGTGCTGAGAGACCACGTGTGAAGGCACATGGAAATTTCGACACAGTTAAACTCAGTGCTGAGGGACGAAATGTGAAGGCACTTGAGGGTTTGAAATGCCGAGGGACGAAATGTGAAGGCATTTGTATGTGAAAAGAAATGAGAGTTTGTACAGGAGGTTGAGTGCGTTGAGCTTTGCTCCGCCACAGTTAAGGAAGAATAATTGTATTGCTTTTGTACGGTTAATTTTACTGTCTGTGTTCTATAGCATGGGTGACTTAGAAATTCCTGTTATATGGCTTGTGGTAGTTACTATGGTCTACATTAACTCAAGAATTTTAATAATATTTGAATAAATTCAGTCATTCACTGGGCTTTAGACTCACTCAATTTGCTTGTTTGATTGTTGTTTCAGGTAGTGAGCGTGTCCGGGACGCCTAGCCTACAGAAGATTCTCGTCTGGGCCTACCTTGGAGCAGACCTCTGGGATAGTTGTAAATACGCAGTTTATGCTCATGTTTTGTTGATGTACATGTTCCTTGGGGGTGTTGTGAGGATTGATTTGTAGTATATGTATAGAACTCTTGTTTGATAAGTTGTTATTTTATTGCATGACTTTTTAGCATAAGTGTTTATATCTTGAGATTAAGCTGACATATAGTTAAGTCTTAAAGATCTGGAAATGATTTATGTTATAGTATAGAGGTAGAGGGTATGCAGGTTCGCGCTCACTCCTAGAGGAAAAGGCTATCTGGGAGGGGGTGTGATAGGAAGCAAGGCCTATTACAGTCACATTGCAACTTGTTGACCGCTCTATAAAGTATCCTGAGGGCAAAATAGAGGATGTCCTTGTGAAAGTGGACAAATTCATCTTCCCAGCCGATTTCATAATCCTAGACTATGAAGCCGATAGGAGGTGCCTATTATCTTGGGAAGGCCTTTCTTAGCTACTAGACCTTCCCTGATTGACGTCCAAGAGGGAGTATTAACTATCCGAGTGGATGACCAACAGGTAAAATTTAATGTGTTTAATGCATTGAAAGATCCTAATGATTTCCATTGACCCACACAAGCATAACAACTGAGCTTGCATTGGAAGGTCCCTGCATTGTTGAACTTCTATCTTTCCAGGGATGCTTTCTTTTACTCTTGCTTTCTTTTATTCGTACTTTTCAGTATTTATTTTTCTTTAAATTCAGTTTTAGGAGTAGTTTAAAGTAAATGAAATTGTGTTGTGGATTTTCACTTCCAATTGTTTGATTCAAACGCATACTTTAAACTGAGAACTCTGTGGTTCATCATTCATGCATTCATCGATAAACAGTCTATGCGTTTAAAAGAGCAATCTAGAAAACACATACATCTTTTGAGTCGATGCATATTCCCAGAAGGACTCGAGTACTTTTTTGCGTCATTTAGCCGCCTACCACACACGATGGGTGTGCGGCTCAAGGAAACCTTCCTAGATCAGTCGGATATTGAGTAATGAGTATCAGCATTTAATGCCGATTGCATCATTCACGCCTATATAAACGCAATCCGACTCCATAGCTCGTTCTATTTTCCTACATTTCAAATCCACCGACGACTCAATTCTCTCTAAGATCTCTATGTCTAGTCGTTTCGACTTTGAAAACCAAGACGATTCCGCTGGAAATCTTTCACCAGTATCATCCTACACCACCCAATATTCAACTCTATCATCGTCTTCATCTCCGAGTGCGCCGCAACCTGCTCAAGAGGTATTTTCTAACCTTGGAGCTTCATTTTCTCCTGTGTCTTTCCGACCTTCTTATACTCAACCTATGCGACCTTTCACCTCATTGGTCCGCCCTCCACCACCGAACCCTTATTCTCTAGTCATCCCTAACCTCTTGGCATCCCAAGCCAGGGTTAGCACCCAAAGTCTAGCCAACATTTCTTCTTTCCAAACCCCTTTCTTTCGCCCATTCCTCCAACCAGCCATCGTTCTTCCGCCCATCCGCCCATTCGCCCTCAGTCGTCGAGGTAACATCAGATTTCGACGATTGTGTGGAGGTAATCAACGTCCAACCGTTAAGCCAAATCTTCCCATCAGCGTCCTCAAGCCCTGCCAAGGTAGTTAAATCCTGCGTTTCTAAAGCATCAATGAAGAACTTTGCCAAATTCTCAGCTGAGAACTTCACTGAAGGAAACTGGTGGATAAGTGCAGAACACTCAAGAGGCCGAGCAACCTGTTCCTGAAATGTAGGTTCGTGATGAAGCCAGCACACTGTATGGAAGTAGTGAAGTTCGTCATAGAGATGAGCGAAATTTCTTCGAAGATGCTCAATTTAGAGGATTAAACATGCAATTAAAAAGAAAAACCAAAATATCAAGAACACTTACCTTTGAAGCTCCAAATTCTCCTTCAATTCTTGATGAATTTCAGCACCACTTGGTTGTAGACCACGACAAGAGTCTTCTCTACTATTCTTTAAGCTTAGATTGGATGGTGGGATCCAAATTTGTGGTGAATTTGAGAAGGAGTGAAGGTTGGGAAGAAGATGAACAATGGATGGAATTTTGCAAATTAACCCTTTAATTTCACAAAATTCTTAACCAATTTTATGTCAAAATCATCTCTATTTATTAAAGAATAACATGCAATCCAATTGCATCAAAATGGTTAATTTGTTGGTTAATTGTGAAAAAGACAACCAAGCTCCTAGCTTAGTTAGTGGGAAAATCCAATCTTCAAAAATCAATTTTAAAATCAATTTTCAATGAATTTGCAAAAATTGAATTAAAATTGATTTAATTAAATAATTAAATAATTAAATAATAATTTAATATTTAATTAATTAAATATTATTTTAATATTAATAATAAAATAATATTATTTTTCCCACTTGTCCCGATTTTTCTAAAAACCAACATGAATCCCTATTCATATGATTAATATTTAAATTATATTTAAATATTATAATTAACTCTATTTGTACGTTTAATTAGTAATTAAACGTCGATATATCGTATATATTTGGCTTTCATTCCTTAAGCCAAGATTTGAACGGTTCAAACTTATTCACCACACTATCTAAGATTTTAGTCCATTTATGAGCTAGTAGAGGGACCTAATGGACCTACAGATCATGAGCTCCAACGATCCAAGATTAACCGGCCAAACTCTTTAACCTAGTTTGTAAGCCCCACATTTAGCCTTGGAAAGTGGCAAGCTTAAAGGCTTATTTTTGGAAGATGGCAAGCTAAACGGGGTGTTGTATCATCCGTTGGTGAAGTGAAAGGTTGGATGAGAGCTTTTAGGCAAGAACCACCATATGTTGGAGAGGTTATCATGCGTTGGAGAGTTGATGTAAGCCTCACACTTAGCCTTGGGAGATGGCAAGCTAAGGGAAGTAATGTGTTATGCGTTGTGAAGAGAAATGGTGGATGAGAGTGAAGGAGCAAAAACTATCAAGTGTTGGCCACGGCTATGCGTTGGTAAGCCTTGCGTTGGAAGCTACTGTAAAGAGAAGAAAGTAGATGCTATGCGTTGGTATGGAGTACCATGCGTTGGTAAGGTTACTTTGTGTTGGAGAGTTGTTGTATATGATGGACTACAGCTATGCTTTGAAGGTTGTTGCCATGCGTTGGAGGCAGTTGTGTGAGGATTGTTGTTTTGGGCGTAGAGGTAGCATGCGTTGAAGGTTGCTATGCGTTGGTGAGTTGGTCCAGTGTGTTGGTGAAGAAGTCTGCGTCGGCCAACTTATTTTAAAAGAAAAGAAAGTGGAGGTTAAATCGGCAGCATATATATATGAGTGGGCTGATGATAAGCACTTGAAAAGTGCTTATTATTCTCTCAAATTCAGGGAGTTTTATATTAGATTTCACTTGTTTGCTAGTGATTTTCAGGTTAAAACGAGGAAAATTAGAAGAAACGACTGAAAGATCAAAACCGAGCAAGAATATGGAGAAAAAGTGCTGAAAAACGCATCCTTGCTTGAAACGCATGGTGCGCCGCGGCACTAAGGCAGCGCTGCCGCAGCGTTGAAGCAGAAACGCATCAGCATGGACGCAGAGTAGCAACGCGGCGCTGGGAAGGCGCTGCCTCGACGCATCCTTGAAGAACGCAAGACAGCGTCGCGGTGCTGGGACGGCGCTGCCTCGACGCATCCTTGAAGAACGCAAGACAGCATCGCGGCGCTGGGACGGCGCTGCCGCAGCGCTAAAACCCGAGAGCAACTTAATATTGGCCGCAACCCTAGCGCCGCGGTGCTATGCGTCAGCGCCGCGGCGCCAGCGTTAATTTAAACGCAAGTTTTGTATTTTAGGTTAAATTTTGGGTGGTCAAACTCTATAAATTTAGGGGTTTTCAGCAGCCAAAGTGAGGAGGGAAGAAATATCAAGAAGATCAAGAAAGTTGCAGAACAAGAGAACGATCCGAAAAGGTGAGAATTAAGATAGAGTTCCAAGAGTGAGTTAGCTGCAAGGAAGAGGAAAAGAGTTCGAGATAGTTTTGGTGCCCTTCGAAGTCCGACGCGGGAGCCAAGGAGTTCGTGACGATGCTGCCTCAATCAAGAACCTCTTTTCAGTAGAGTTTCCCTATTCTTTACACTCTTTCTTTGATTCTTTTTTATCAATATGTTGCTTTACGCTATGAGTGGCTAAACTCTTTGGTTTTAGGGTTTTTGATGAATTGTTTGTGAATTCATGATAATTTTGTAGACTCATGGTTTTGTTCAAATAAATATGCTTTTCATTGTTATTGTGTTTAATTCTTGAAGATTGGCCACCTTCACATGTTAGATTAGATGTATGAATCGAGAGATTATATGTTTAATTTGATCTATAACAATGAATCTTTGTTAATCTATCACGAGAGTAGTTAGGTTTACAATGAAAGTTGCTAAAAACTAGTTTTAATGCCATGTAATTTTGTAATGGTTTTAAGAGATTAACTATCAATCAAGTTGCATGAGAAAGAGTTGTCTTTGAGAGAAGATAACTTGGAATTAAGTTTCTAGACTTAGGCATAAGAATTAAATCCATGAAATCTATAATTTTGCATGATGAAACAAACAAGGATTTGAAACCCTAGAACTCTCTTTGATTCTTGCAATTCTCCCTTTGATACTTTCTTGGCTTGATCTTTCTTTTTCCCAAAAACAAAATTTGAATCCCAATCCTCAAATAAAATTGATTCAACTCTAGAATAGCTAAATAACTTAAACCTTCCCAATTGGATCTCTAGTGGAAACGATACTCGGACTTAACTGTTTTATATTATAACTTGACCCGTACACTTGCGGTTAACACACAAAAGTGGCACATCAAGTTTTTGGCGCCGTTGCCAGGGATCCAAAGAACGGTTTTTGTTATTTAATATTCATTAGAATTGATAGATCTTAATTTGAGGTGTATATTATTTGATTGTTTATTTGTTTTTATTTTTTTATTTTTTTATTTTTTTATTTGATTGTTTATTTATTTAGTTTATTGTATATAATTGTTTTGTATTTTATTTATTTTGTTAGTCTATGCCTCGCAATAATACTAACTCCTCCCTCTTGATCCCGAGATTGAAAGGACGTGTAGAAGAAACTTAAGGGCTCAACTTAATCAAACTACGGAAATGGCAGAGGAGATACCTAAGGCAATTAGAGACTACTTTCAACCTACGTTACCGGCAAGTCAACCCGGAATAATGAATGTGCCTATCAATGTCAACAATTTTGAGTTGAAACCGGGATTGATCCAAATGGCTAGAGAGCTAGCCTTTAGAGGAAGAACTAATGAAGATCCTCACAAGCACTTGCGATCCTTCTTGGAGATATGCGGAACGGTAAAGATGAATGGTGTTTCTAATGATGCAATTAAACTAAGACTGTTTCCTTTTTCTTTGCAGGACTGTGCTAAGGATTGGTTGGAAACCATACCTCTGGATAGCATTACAACATGGGAGATCTTAGCTCAAGCCTTCTTGAACAAATACTTTCCACCGGCTAAATCTCAAAGACTAAGGATGGAGATTGGAACATTCCGCCAACTCGAGGATGAACAATTATATGAGGCTTGGGAGAGGTATAAGGATCTCTTGAGAAGGTGCCCTCAACATGGGTATCCGGATTGGTTGCAAATTCAACTTTTCTACAATGGATTGGCAAGCTAAACCAAATCCATCTTAGATGCAACTGCCGGAGGGTCAATTTTTTCAAAGAATGCTCAAGAAGCCTATACCATATTAGAAGACTTGGCCAATACATCCTACAATTGGCCATGTGAACGGTCTTCTTCAAACATCCCAAGAGCCGCCGGATTATATGAAGTTGATGAGGTAAATTCTCTTAAAGCTCAAATGGCTTCCCTTACTAATGCTCTTTCTAAATTAACTGCAGGAGGCCAAGCTCAAAATCCACCATCTATAGCTTCTCTTGCCGCTTTGGCATCGAAAATGGGCGTTCATGGAGATAATGAGACGGCTAATTATGTTGATAGAGGACACTATAGGAGTCACCAACATCAACAACTTCCAACTCACTACCATCCTAGTTTGAGGAATCATGAAAATTTTTCTTATGCTAACAAAAGGAATGTTTTGCAAGGTTCTTCTGATTTATCCAATGTAGGTCCATCCCACACTGAAAAGAAGTCCAACTTAGAAGATTTGATGATAGAGTTCATAAAAGAATCAAGAGGAAGGACAACCGCATTGGAAAGCACAGTACAAGGTCATGGTAAGGCCATTCAAAACATCGAGGTACAAATAAGCCAAATCGCCACTTCCCTTCAAATAATGCAAAGGGGAAAATTTCCTAGTTGTCCCGAGATAAATCCAAAAGAGGAGTGCAAAGCCATGACTTTGAGGAGTGGGAAAAAGCTGTCCACTCCTTTGATCATTGGTGAGGATGAAGAGCAAGAGGTAGATGGCAATATCCAAGAGCCAATTCTAGAAGATGAACCAAAGATCCTAGAAAAGGAGGTAAAGGTAAAAGAGTCAACATCTTCAAGTAAGTCATCTAACCCTCTACCTTTTGTACCTAATACTATGCCATATCCTCAACGTTTTAAAAAGAAAGAAATTGACTCCCAATTTGCTAAATTTCTTGAATTATTTAAAAAGCTGCACATTAACATTCCATTTGTTGAGGCTTTAGAGCAAATGCCCAACTATGCGAAATTCATGAAAGATGTCTTATCTAAAAAGAAAAAGTTTGCGCAATATGAGATGATTAGCATGACTGAGGAATGCAGTACAGTGTTACAAAAGAAGCTACCACAAAAGTTAAAAGATCCAGGGAGTTTTACTATACCTTACACTATTGGTTCTTTAAATGTTACTAGAGCTCTTTGTGATCTTGGTGCTTCTATTAATTTAATGCCTTTATCTATTTATAGGAAACTCAACATTGGAGAGGTGCAACCTACCACCATCACCCTGCAACTTGCTGACAGATCATTAGCTTATCCCAAAGGTATTGTTGAAGATGTATTAGTTAAAGTTGACAAATTTATCTTCCCTGCAGATTTTGTAGTATTGGACATGGAGGAGGACTCTGAGATTCCTATCATACTTGGGAGGCCATTCCTAGCAACTGGAAAGGCTATCATAGATGTCCAACAAGGGAAGTTGACTCTAAGGGTAAATGATGAAAATGTAGTATTTGATATTTACAAGTCCTTGAGTCATCATGATGAGAGTAGTCCTTGCCATGCTATAGACATAATTGATCATACTATTTTTAAGCATGTAGAGGTTATGTTAGGTAATGATCATCTAGAACAAAGCATGATAGATGTTGAAAATGCAGATACAATCTTTGATGAAATAGCTTTTTATGCTAGGTGGTTAGATAGGTTGCCAATATGTTCTAAAGTAGATAAACCTATACCTTTAGCTCCCTTGCATGTTGTGAATGATATTGAGAAGCCTAAGCTTAAATTAAAAGTATTACCTCTTCATTTAAAATATGCATCCTTAGATGATTTATCTTCTTTACCTGTTATAATATGTTCTGATCTTGATTCTGTGGAAGAAGAAAAATTATTGAAAGTATTAAGGGACCATAAATCTGCCATTGGTTGGTCTATTGAGGACTTTAAAGGTATTAGTCCGTCGGTCTGTATGCACAGAATCTTGATGGAAGATACCTTTAAACCATCAATAGAGCACCAAAGGAGACTTAATCCCACCATGAAGGAGGTAATTAAGAAAGAAGTGCTCAAGCTTTTGAATGCAGGAATCATATATGCCATATCTGACAGTCCATGGGTAAGTCCTGTTCAAGTGGTACCCAAGAAGGGTGGCATGACTGTGGTTAAAAATGAAAAAGATGAAATGATAACCACTAGAACTGTGACAGGATGGCGTGTATGCATTGATTATAGGAAGTTGAACAAAGCTACTAGAAAAGATCATTTTCCCCTTCCTTTTATAGATCAAATGCTTGATAGACTTGCAGGTTACTCTCATTATTGCTTTTTAGATGGATATTCAGGTTATAACCAAATTGTCATTGCTTCTGAGGATCAAGAAAAAACAACATTTACATATCCCTATGGGACATTTGCTTTTAAAAGAATGCCTTTTGGTTTATGTAATGCTCCTGCTACTTTTCAACGTTGTATGATATCTATTTTTCAGGGGCTCATTGAAGACATAATGGAGGCTTTTATGGATGATTTTTCTGTATTTGGGTCTTCATTTGACTCTTGTCTTGTTAATCTAACTCGTGTTTTGCAGAGGTGCCAAGATGCTAACCTTATTCTAAACTGGGAGAAGTGTCACTTCATGGTGACGGAAGGCATCGTCCTGGGGCACAAAGTCTCTCAAAAGGGATTGGAGGTGGATAGGGCTAAAATAGTTGCTATTGAACAACTACCACCCCCCACCAATGTGAAAGGAGTCAGAAGCTTCCTAGGGCATGCAGGGTTTTACAGGAGATTTATTAAAGATTTTTCTAAAATTACTAAACCCTTGAGTAATTTGTTAGAAAAAGAACCTAAATTTATTTTTGATGATGCATGTCTACTAGCTTTTAATACTCTGAAAGAAAGACTAATTGCTGCTCCTATTATTGTTGTACCAGATTGGAGTCAGTCTTTTGAGATCATGTGTGATGCTAGTGAGTATGCTTTAGGAGCTGTTTTAGGCCAACGTAGAGATAACATGTTTAGGGCAATTTACTATGCTAGTAGAACTCTTGATAATACTCAACAGAAATACACTACTACTGAAAAAGAACTACTAGCTGTTGTGTTTGTCATTGATAAATTTAGATCATACTTGCTTGGCTCTAAAATAGTAGTGCATACTGACCATGCTGCTTTAAAGTACTTGTTTGTTAAGAAAGATTCTAAACCTAGGCTAATGAGGTGGATATTATTGTTACAGGAATTTGACCTAAAAATCAAAGACAGGAAAGGATGTGAAAATGTGGTTGCAGACCACTTATCTAGAATTGAGAATGAGGAAGTTAAATCATGGCCCCCAATTGTTGAGATGTTCCCTGATGAACAACTGTATCAGGTAAAAGATAGTGTGCCCTGGTTTGCTATCTTGCAGGAGGACATTTGCCACTTGACATGAACTATCAACAAAAGAAAAGATTCCTGCACAATGTTAAATCTTACCATTGGGAGGACCCACTTCTCTACAAGGTTTGTGCTGACAATATGATAAGAAAGTGTGTGCCTCGAGAGGAAGTGGTAAGTATTTTAAATTCATGTCATGCTTCCCACTATGGAGGTCATTTTGGACCCACCAGAACTGCAGCTAAGGTACTTCAGTCAGGATTTTATTGGCCATCCCTTTTTAAAGACTGTTATACCTTTGTTAAGTCATGTGATAGGTGCCAACGTACTAGCAATATTTCTAGACAACATGAGCTTCCAATGAAACCTATCTTGGAAGTGGAGTTATTTGATGTTTGGGGTATTGACTTTATGGGACCTTTTCCAATTTCTTATAATGGCTACCTATATATTCTAGTTGCAGTAGATTATGTATCTAAATGGGTAGAAGTCATAGCTACTAGGACCAATGATGCTCGCACTGTTTTAAAATTCTTGCATAAAAATATTTTCACACGTTTTGGTACACCTAGAGCTATTATTAGTGATGGGGCTCTCACTTTTGCAATAAACTGTTTAAATCCATGATGCAAAAATATAATGTTAATCATAAAATTGCTACAGTTTATCATCGTCAAACTAATGACCTTGCTGAGTTATCTAACAGGGAAATCAAACAAGTTTTGGAAAAGACAGTCAAGACCAATAGGAAGGATTGGGCCCTTAAGCTCGATGATGCACTGTGGGCCTACTGCACAGCTTTCAAAACCCCAATTGGTACTTCCCCGTATAGGTTGGTGTTTGGAAAGGCTTGTCACTTACCGGTAGAGCTCGAGCATAGAGCTTATTGGGCCATCAAGAAGCTGAACATGGATTTTGAGAAAGCTGGTGAGAAACGCCTCTTAGAACTCAATGAGATGGAGGAGTTCCGTGCTCAAGCTTATGAGAATGCCAAACTTTACAAAGAACGCACTGCAAGATGGCATGACAAGAAGATCACCTCACGAACCTTCCTTCCAGGACAAAGAGTATTACTTTTTAACTCACGTTTACGCTTGTTTCCAGGTAAGCTTAGGACTCGATGGTCGGGACCCTTTTTCATTGTCAAGGTATCCCCACACGGAGTCGTGGAACTACAAGGTAACAATGGAACAACCTTCAAAGTGAATGGTCAACGATTAAAGCACTACATCGATGATGAAGAACGTGGATTTGAGAACCTGACTTTCATTGCATGATCCAGTAGTCCCGTCTAGCTAGAAGACGTTAAACCAAGCGCTTATTGGGAGGCAACCCAATTTTATTGCTTTCTTTACTTTTGTTTATTTATTAAATTTTTTTTTTAAATCTTGAAGTCACTCATATGCTTTATTTCTCAGGAACATAGCTCATCACACAAAGTACTCCTTACACCAAGCCTGTTTGGTGGCTTCCCGCTTGCTCCCAGGCTTGCTCTTCCCTTATTAGATGTTCTTATGCATTAGGGACAATGCATGATTCTAAGTTTGGGGTGGGAGGTGTCTTTCGTACTTTTGTGTGTTTTCTTATCCTGCTATGCATGTTTGTGAAGGTTTTAATGATCATATGCATGTCAATTTTTTGAAACAATTTTTGAAAAAAATTTTGAAAATTTTGGAGCTTTCAAAGTAATGAGAATGTTGTTTATGGTTGTGTGCCTTGATGTTGATTGCCCATGATGAGACTCGAATTTGCATGATAGATGACTTATTGTGGAAATAGAATAGCACTATCTTGAGTTAAATTCATTTAAGTCCCTCTTAAAATCTCTAATATTCTTGAGCACGTAGCCACTTTTATTTAGAATCTGTAACTGAAAAAAAGGATTAAGTTGGGTGTATTTAGTTGTCACTTCGAAAGGCCCCACCGGTTAGGAAGTGGAAATGCATGATAGCTTGTAATCTTCGACTAAGGAAAAAGAAAAGAGTATACATGCCTTGAGAAAAGAAAGAGTGTACACAAAATATACGAGCTTGATTTGTCTATCTTTTTAAATGTTAAACTTGTAATGAGTATGCATGGATAGGGGTAAAAAGAGCTGCCTTTGCTGTGATCAGTAAGGACGCCTGGGAATTGACTAGGTACGAGTCCCTGCAGTGGATGTGTGAAAGCTAGTACCTCTAGGTAAAAGAATGCAAGTTTAGGGCCCATGAAAAAATATATATGACTGAAAGGCACCTCAGTGGACATATTACTCACTTGAATGCATGAAAGCTTGAAGATTGGTGCATGAGCTAGAGTAGGGGGAAAACTAAAGAAACTCCTTAAGTCCTAATTTGAGTTCTAGTATTTTAAATGGAAGGAGGCTTGCACACACACACTTGGGAGATAGCAAGATTTGGCCTTGAATAATTATAAGAATATAGATATGCTTGCATGTTTCTACTTAAGCTCTTAATGCTATTCTCTGAGACATGAGTCAATTGCACACTTCTTCATCTAAAACTCCCTATTATTTGATTTTATTCTTTGCTCGGGACTAGCAAATCTCTAAGTTTGGGGTGTTGATAAGCACTTGAAAAGTGCTTATTATTCTCTCAAATTAAGGGAGTTTTATATTAGATTTCACTTGTTTGCTAGTGATTTTCAGTAGAGTTTTCCTACTGAATCAAGGAGTTCGTGACGGTGCAGCCTCAATCCGACGTGAGAGCCAAGGAGTTCATGACTTTGCTGCCTCAATCAAGAACCTCTTTTCAGTAGAGTTTCCCTATTCTTTACACTCTTTCTTTGATTCTTTTTTATCAATATGTTGCTTTACGCTATGAGTGGCTAAACTCTTTGGTTTTAGGGTTTTTTATGAATTGTTTGTGAATTCATGATAATTTTGTAGACTCATGGTTTTGTTCAAATAAATATGCTTTTCATTGTTATTGTGTTTAATTCTTGAAGATTGGCCACCTTCACATGTTAGATTAGATGTATGAATCGAGAGATTATATGTTTAATTTGATCTATAACAATGAATCATTGTTAATCTATCACGAGAGTAGTTAGGTTTACAATGAAAGTTGCTAAAGACTAGTTTTAATGCCATGTAATTTTGTATTGGTTTTAAGAGATTAACTATCAATCAAGTTGCATGAGAAAGAGTTTTCTTTGAGAGAAGATAACTTGGAATTAAGTTTCTAGACTTAGGCATAAGAATTAAATCCATGAAATCTACAATTTTGCATGATGAAACAAACAAGGATTTGAAACCCTAGAACTCTCTTTGATTCTTGCAATTCTCCCTTTGATACTTTCTTGGCTTGATCTTTCTTTTTCCCAAAAACAAAATTTGAATCCCAATCCTCAAATAAAATTGATTCAACTCTAGAATAGCTAAATAACTTAAACCTTCCCAATTGGATCTCTAGTGGAAACGATACTCGGACTTAACCGTTTTATATTATAACTTGACCCGTACACTTGTGGTTAACACACAAAAGTGGCACATCAGCTGAGTGGTTAATTATTTTAACACATTCTAGAGCTTGAGTCGATTCCATTTTGCAGACGAGCAATGAGGGAAGGTAGAAGAAGGTGTTCATATCGAATTCAAGTAGAATTCTGTTCGTTTTGGTGGTGTAACTGAAGCTGGAACAGGAAGTTTAACTGCAGTCGTGAAATCCAAGCATGCTCTAGTGTTTGGAGAAAAGCGAGCTGAGGAAGTCGAAGATAGGGTTGAAATTTTGAGGTGGAAGTGACTGTTACTGATTTGCTAGGCGATTAGGCGCAATTTTGTGTTATTTAGAAATATCTCTCAAACGGTGAAGAATTATGCTTTGAAATTTTGAGGTAAGTTAGAGAACCTATTTCTTTACAAGTTTGTAGAAGGGAAGAAGTTCTGAATTTAGCTGGAAATATGATTTTTATCAGGTAGAAGTAGGAATAAGAGGAAAAGAGGAAACTGTGGTTGTTGGGTGTCGCTGGAACTGCAGTGTCGCTGAGAAGTTGGAGAGTGAGTAGCGAGACGAGTGTCGCTGGTAGCGCAGAGAGCTATGCGTCTCACAAATCTTGCTGGGTGTCGCTAGGTATCGCTACTCAAGGTGAGTCTTGCTAGTCTATCTCACTATGGTCTCATTAGTACTATATATTTGTAGCCCAATCTCTCTAATAATCTCGCTCATTATGAGTTGTTTTGGGGGAACTGAGTCTCGGTGATGAAGCATGCTTGGAGTTTAATTATGCCAATTTAATGATTATGAAAAGGAAATTTAGGGAAGCCTAACACGAGAAACGTATATTTACAGGCCAAGAAGAGCTAGGAAAGGCATATAATCCGCTCAGGGCCTTGGACAAGTTGTGAGTGACACTTTTCTTTCTCTAAATGATTTTATTTAAAATGTTTAGCCAGGCTTTCTTATTAAATGTAATTTTATGATGATTTATTTCAAGATAAGCATGATGGCTGGTTATACTCGATTTTAAAGCATTGTTGAAAAACATGTTTATAAGATGTTATTTATTGAGAAACGCTCTGTTTTCCACCAAAGGTTTTACAATTAACTGTTTATGCAAAACATACCTATTTCTAAAATATTTTCTAAGGGACCCAATGTTAAGGGACATTGAGAAGGCATGTGGGCAACCCTGTGACCTAAATGGAGCTTAATGTTGAGGAACATTGAGAAGGCATTTGAGTTTCCAAGGGATCCAGTACTGATGGACTCGGAGAAGGTACTTGGGCATCCCGAGATATTTCTATGTACACATAGAGATTTTGGACGTTGGGTGCATTGAGTTTTGCTCCGCCTTAACTAAGAGAAATATTTGTTTTCGATGTTGGGTGCGTTGAGTTTTGCTCCGCCTCGTCTAAGGGAAATATTCGTTTTCGACGTTGGGTGCGTTGAGTTTTGCTCCACCTTGACTAAGGGAAATATTCGTTTTCGACGTTGGGTGCGTTGAGTCTTGCTCCCCCTCGACTAAGGGAAATTTTAATACAAAAGAAGATTTGATGTGTTTGTAGACTGTTTTATTTAAACAACCTAGCTTATGTTTTATCTCAAGGCTTAACATGAGTTGTATACAAATGTTATGTTTGAGCATAATTTGATTTCTTGAGTTATCTTTTTCTGAAATGAACATATATGATTTGACAAGGATATTTAAACATGTATTTACAAAGGATATGACTTGAACTAGTGTTTTATACGCAATGTGTTTAAATGTTTCTACTTTAATTAATTTTCGAAACAAAGGAAATTTTACAAAACTAGTCACTCATTGGGCAACCCAGCTCATACTTTCCTATTTTTCTATTTTTCAGGTAACGAACGAGTTCGGGGTACTTAGCCTACACAAGAATCTCGTTTGGGTCGTCTATAGTGTTTAGTAGTTGGACAGTGAACCTCACAAAGGAGTGAAGGTTGCTGTCACGAACGAGTTCGGGGTGCTTAGCCTACATAAGAATCTCGTTTGGGTCGTCTATAGTGTTTAGTAGTTGGACAATGAACCTCACAACGCAGTGAAGGTTGCTGTCCTCACACCTCCTCTCGGGTTATGGAGGATAATATGGGAAAGGGTGTGACAAGTTAACCAACATTCTTTAATTAACGGGACACTCCACTAAAGTTCGTAGGTGCACTCTCCTCACTGTAGATATATTTATGTCCATTTGATATAACTGTCATCGATAAGTCAATCCTTCACAGGTTGTTTATAACTTCAGCTAGGTCAAAAACCGATTTACCTCTAAGTTACATTTTTTTCTCCTTAAGTACCACTATCCCTCTAATGAACAATTGATTTAGGATCTAATCACTAAATCCAATGCCTCTCGGGCCAGTGAGAGGATGGGGCCCCTTGTTCAAGTCCTGGGAACAATACTTAAGAGAACAACCTCTCTACTATTCCTAAGTGGGTAGGAGTGAATTTCGTCTTGCATATTCTATGTCCCCAGCTATCTACCCGGTCTTATCCATGAAATGGGAGGAATGTTAAGCAGCGCTATTGAGCTTACTCTCACCTATGCAGATCAAGGGATAATTTTGAATAAACAGGAGTTCATAGATAGCTCAAGATTCAGATCAAGTTATCTAGGTCATCGATAAGTGAAATTAATCAATGTTAATCGTAAACGGTGTTAATACATAACAGTGATTATTTTAGGGTCAGTCTTACACAATCTTATTATGTAGAATACCCTCGCTCACATGTCTCTATATGAACAAATCAGGATCACTTCATTTATGACACCTTACAACATTTCTAACAATCATGAAGCGGGCCGTATTCAATAGTGTCTCCAGGAAGAGGTACCCAACCTGATCCATGTACTATAGACTTATTTAGGCTACTTATTCGACCTTGATCCTGTTTATGTCTCCACATAAAGTCCAAGTACTCATGATAATAGCCAAGGGTGCGTAGTTTAATTGGATTTAGAGTTAATAAATAATTAATTCACTTGAATAACTTCATATGTACTAAAATTCATTTATTTACAAAAACTACGAGTTTTTAGGACATACAACGCAACAACCATGACTTCTCTCAAACTCTTTTCCTCTTCCTTGCAGCTAACTCACTCTTTGAACTCTCTAATGAACTTTCAATCAATTCTCTTCTTCTTGTGTCTCTTGGTGAGTAGATTCGTGATTAGGGTTGCTAAAAGCCCTCTAATTTATAGATTTGACCACCCAAAATTCTTTCCAAAAATACCAAATTTTCAATTTAGGAAAGATGGCGAGCACCGCGCTGACCAATATGGAAAGTTGGCGATGTCACGCTGCTGGATGGCACCGCAGCACTGACCGTCATGGAAACCTACCCTCGGTCGTTGTGCCACAGCGTCACAATGGTGGGGCTGCATTGAAGCGAAATCTGCTCTCGGGAAAAAGCGCCACAGGCTGCCCTATTTTTGGCAGATTTTGACTTTTCTTCTTTTTTTCACTGAATTCTGTCTCAGTTTTGATCTTTTGGCTTTCACTTCTAATTTTCTTTATTTTGACTTGAAAACCAATAGCAAACAAGTAAAATCTAATATAAACTCCCTTAATTTGAGAGAATAGAAAGCACTTTTCAAGCGCTTCAACAGCAAGGAAAACAGCTCCTTGGACGCAACCTACTCTCCTTTGGACGCAATGCTTGCTTCTCAACCTCCCTCCTCTCTCTTTCTAGTGAAAATCGGGGACTTGTGATGGTGCGAGAGCTCCTCTCCCCCTTGGTCCTATTTATAGAGTTGGAAGACATGCTTGCTCACCTCTTCTTTGCTTCCAAGGTTGACACTTAGTTTCCCCGTCACCATGCATGTAAGCTCAACATGCAGCCACACACTTGCTTCCTTGCATATTAACTTGTAATGCATCCCGACACCTCCTACTTGTGAAGTATTAAGACAAATAAAGCCACTTATCACTAATATTCCAACCATGCGTCCAACCTAGCCCCCGGGAATAGGACCATTCGTCCAACCTTTCAATGCTATGCGTCCAAGATGGTGCTTCCTAGGGTTCGGCTTCTTTTGCTCTCTTTTCTTCTTCCTACCTTCTTATATTTAACCAAATTTTCCTTGCCAAACCTCCCTATGCATCCATTCTCTCTCCTATGCATCCAAGCTTCTTCCAAGAGTTCAACACTTAGCCAAAATTCCCCTCCTTTAGGAAGTATGCGTCCAACTACTTCGAGTTTCCACACTCAGTCAAATTTCCACTCACAAAGCTCTCTATGTGTGTGTTTTCTCCAAATTCTCTTAGGTATGCATCAACATTCTTCTTTACTTTGGTCCATGCGTTCATGACTCCCCTCATGGCTCCATGGACTCCTTTATTGCTCACTTATGCGTCCATGTTGTGCCTCCCAAGCCTATGCTTCCAACTTTCCTCTCTTAAGCCTTTATGCTTAGTCATTTTTCAACCTACTTACCCTAGTATGTGTCCAACTCAACTTCTCCTTCCTTAGGGTTGTTTCTCAATTCTCCAAATCATCCAACACTTATCCAAATCTTCCTAGAAAATTGGCTTATGCGTCCAATCCTAGGTAGGATGAGTTTTCTTCTTCCACTTTGTTCTATGTGTTTCTCCCTCTCTTCCAAGACCTAGATTTCCTTCCAACACCTCAACACTTAACCAATTTTTCCTCTAAAAGGGTCATCGTGCATCCAACTTTACCTACCATGCATCCAACATGGTAGTTCTCCTCCCAAGTGTGTGTCAACTTACTACTAGCTTCTGACTATGCTTCCAACTCTTCTTCCTTAAACACTTAGTGAGATTTCTTCTCTTTTCTCAAGCTATGTGTCCAATTATAGACTTCTCATAGCATAGTTGAGTTCTCCAAGCATAGTTGTAACACTTGGAAGTTTTCCTAAGCCCATAGGTTACCTTGTCGTCCAAGACTCGAAAATCGCTTAACGTGGTTTTCTTCCAAACTCACCTATGGCTTATTCTCAATTCAAAACTCAAGTTGACACAAACACTTTTCTTCCATGCATGGTACCTTCTTTACTGGCCAAAATTTGGCTAACTCCACAAGCCCAGGTTTTCTGCCTCAAAATTTTTCTTAACTTCACAGGGCGTCACAATAGTCATACCTAAAATAATCATCAATGAAACTAGTGAAATATTCATACTCTCCTCGTGCTTTAACATTCATGGGACCGTAGAGGTCTGAATGCACGAGTTATAAAGGTTCTCTTTAGCTCTAAGACCTTTCCCAGTAAAAGATCTTTTGGTCATTGTGCCTTCAAGACAAGACTCACATAGAGGTAAAGAGTTGATTTCTAACTTACTTAGATGAGATTAATGTGGCCAAGTCTTAGATGCCAAAGATATGTATTAGGAAAACCTTTTTGCCTTTTATTTTGAAGGAATCGAATTCTCAGTGGAAGCACAAGATTGCCTTGTGCCATTAAATTTGTTTTTGGAAAACCAAAATTACAGAGAACATGCATATGGATAAACAAAGTAATTAGCATGCCCTTTTGAGAAGAGTTAAGAGAAACGATGTTTCCTACCTTTGAAGACTATCTTCAATGTGGAAACGTTTTTTCTCCAAGTCACGAATTGGTAATTCTCCAACGAATTTACAAGAAGAACTTTTCTTCTCTTGGGAACACCACCATAACGAAACCTCGCTATTCTCTAGGTAGAATAAAAAAGAAGAGTAGTGGGCTCTCTATGTAGTTGGAAAAAGAGAACTTTTGTGTGAAGAAGAGAGGGTTGGAGAGGGAGAGAGTTTTCTTTAGAGCAAAAAAACACAAAACCTTTTTTTTTTTTTTCTAAAATCAAGTAACTCCCTCTTCTTTTACGTGTAATTGTGAGCAAGAACAAAGTAACTCCCCTTAACCATGGGGAGTTATTATTAATATAATAATTTAATAATATCATTATTAATTCATTTAATTATATTATATTATATCAGATTTAATAAATATAATTAAATAAAATTAGTTAATTAACAATTAACTCATTCATTAAGTATCTCATATTTAATTTAAATTTGAATCATATTCAAATAATCTTCTTTGACATAACCTATAGTTTTAATATGAATTCCATTCATATTAATTTTAACCTATAGTTTTTATATGAATTTTATTCATATAATTAATATTTAAATCTCATTTAAATATTTATCTCTCTTATAATATAAAGTATAAATTTTGAATCTCGTTCAAAATAAACTTTATATTATAATGTATCTATATACGTTATGCTAATTGTATCACATACAATTAATTCCCTTATTAATTTGAACATTTCAAATTAAACCAAAATATTTGATTCTAATACTAATCCTTTATGAGCTAGCAAGGGACCTTATGGACCTATAGTTAGAAGCTTCAATGATATGAGATTAATCAACTAAAATCTTTAATTAGATTAATCAATATTCATTAATTGTAGGTCACTCCACATAAGACTTGCAGTTGCACTCTTCACACTATAGATATATTTCTATGTCCATGGAATTTACTAATCAAAAGTAAGTCGACCTTTCACAAATTACTCATAACTACAACTAGGTCAAATTACCGTTTTACCCCTATAGTTATATCTAACTCCTTAAGTACCACTAATCCCTTTAATGAAAAAACTGTTTATAGTCCAACTATAAACTAACCCCTTTTGGGTCAGTGAAAGGGGGAGGCCTCATTGTTCAAGACCCGTAATCAGCCCTTAAGAGAATAATTTATCTACTTACTCTAAACACGAGAAGGAGTAAATTCTATCTTGTGAAGGTGTGTTCCCAACTCCCTGATCAGACAAATCTCGAAAATGGTAGGCTTATTGAGTCGACAATTTGACCACTCTCGCCCATAGAGATCAGAGGATTACCATCATAGACAAGAGTTCATAACTCACTCAGGATTCAGGTCGAGTTACCTACAGTTATCCTATGAAATGTTAATTTCTACAATTAATGGTGTTACAAAGAAAATTAAATATTTCACGGTCTGGTCTTATATAAACTCTTTGCATGGGATACCCCCACTCACATGTCTCCACATGAACGATTAGGATCAAATCACTTGTAACACTTTACAACTCCCTATAACAATTACAAAGTCTGTCGTATTTGTAGTGTTACCAAAATAAGGCACCCAACCTTATTGCTATACTAAAGACCTTTTTGGTTATTACTTAAACATGATCCAACCTTGTATGTCAACCACATACATGTTTAAGTTTATATAAAATAACCATGGAATCTTAGTTTATTGGATTGATTAATGCATAAGATAGATAAAATGTATTTATAATTGATAAAACTACAAGACCCATGAGATTTTGGACCCATCAGTCCCAACATATTTTTTGTTTCAGCTGTTTTAAACATCTCACTATTTAAAATAGCTTTTGCTTTGGTTGGTTTTAACTTATATAAGTTGTTTTCTAAATTTGCAAAACAAATATGAATACCTCTTTTGCTAATTAACGCTTCATTTACATCAAAAGATACTTTATATAAATGTTCTAACAAACAAGAGATAGATACCTGCTGATACTAGGAATATAAAGTGCATTTTCTAATAAAATGTCTCTCTCCAAAAAATAACTTCAAATCTCCCATTGTTTTGGCTAAGATGATCTTCCCTAATCCAACCTTAAGAGTTATCTCGCCTTCTTGAAGCTATCTCCATGAACTAGTTGCCTGAAAATAAGAACAAACTTGATTAATGGCTCCTGAATCTAATATCCAGGTGGATTAATCATTCTCCACTAAACACATTTTAGCCAACTACTTTTAATTTACTTTGGTTTTCTTTTTCAGTTTTTTTCTCAGCAAGACATTTCAGACAGTTTCTCTTCTAGTGCCCATCCTCATTGCAGTGGAAACATTTTCCTTTATCTGCAACTTTTTTCTTGCCTTTGAGATTTGCAGGAGCTTTCCCTTTACCCTTCTTCTTCATATTTTTATTCTTTGAGGAAGAGGGTTCAGACTTAGTCCCTAAGGACGATCCTCACTGGGACTTTTTAAAAATAACATTTACTTCCCCTTCACGTCCTCTTGATTTCATCATGGACTGAAATGTCTGGAGCTCATTGAAGAGAGAAGTCAAATTATGCTCTATTTTATTAATTAACGCATTAGTGTGGAATGGTAGAAAACTCTTGGGAAGAGATTCTAGTATAAAGCTAACTTGGCTCTTCTCGTCTATGACAGCCTCGTTTACTTCCGCAATGTTCAAGTGCACCATCATATCTAAAACATATTCTCTAATAGAGGTTCCTTCTTTCATGCGGGAGTTGTAAATGTATTTGATAGTATCACGCCTGACTAATGACGACGGTTGTTGCCTACAACGAGTCCATGATTTCCTTAACGATCACCATGTTCTTATACTTCTTAGACAACACATCTGATATGCTTGCTAAGATGTAGACTCTGGCTTTATCGTTAGCTCTAATGCATCTGTCATATGCATCCCAAACATTTAGTTTGCATTTGAGCTCAAAGAACATTCCTTCGTTAAAACGAATCGTAAATCATCCATGACTAGTATATTGTTCAGATTTGATTTCCAAATATTGTAATTATCTCCATTAAGTTTTTCATAAACGAGTAGTTGTACAAATGAACTAGCCATTGCTGAAAAAAAAATAAATCTATTTTTAGTGAATTGCTAATTAATTCTATTAATCCAATCAGGTTTTAGCAAGTAATAATGCACCAATATTTATTACTTTCTTACAATGATACTTTAGTGATTTAGAATAACTGCTACCGAGGGGCAGTCAATTACTCCTTCACTAAATCAAGACATTCTTGATTAAATACTAATACTAAAATAACTCTTATTCCTATAGTATTTAATTATCACATATTTGGTCAAAATACTTACAAAATCTTAGTAAAATTTTGTAAGTGTAACCCTCCATTTTTGAGTTTCAGATATCGGAATCAACAACCTTTCGAGGGAAAAAGAATGATGAAAAAGGACCTAAGAAATGCAATCCATTTCTGGAGTTCACAATGTTTCGATTCCCATGTTACAAACCCTCCGAATGGATAGTCGCCATAAATGACAAGCAGGTGCAACATAGAAATCTTACGATGTAACCTAATGGAAGAGATCATAGGATGTGTTGACAAACTCCTAGGGATGTCCACTTTCCCACGGGGCAGGGCCCTGCGGGGAACAGCCCCAAACGGGGCGAGGATTGGGGTATGGATTCCCTGTTTAGGCAGGGAATGGGGGAGGAAGTGGGGAAGAAAATTCCCCAAAAGCTAAATGGGACGGGGACGGGGATGGGGAATGCATTCCCCGTCCCTGCCCCGCCCCCGCCCCCGCTACATTCCCCGTCCCCGCCCCCGCCCCGTTAGACTTTTTTCTTATATTTATTATAATAATTTAATTTTATGTTATTTATTTTTATTATATAAATATTAAATTTAATTTTCAAGATTAATAATCAAAATAATGAATATGTTTGAATTAGTGTAAAAAAAAATATATGTTTGAATTATAATAAATTTAGATTATATATATGAATAACATTTTTTAAAAAAGACCGTCAAGTTATTTTTTTTAGATATCTGGAAATGTTAATTTGAGCAGCTAGAAGTGTAGATAGAAATTTTGGTGAGTTGGGTCTCGCTAGTAAAGACAGCGACACTAAGGGCGTGAAGGTGAGCAGCGAGACCAATATCGCTAAAACTTGCTAATCTTTTTTCTCTCACAAATCTCGCTTGTCTCACTCGTCTCGCTGGTCAAGTATATCTCGCTAATTTTTACTTAGTCTCGCTAGTCTCGTTGGTTTGTTAAGTCTCGCTTGATGTGAAGAGCTAGTAAATTGGCCTCACTAATGAACTAATTGGAATACTAAGACCTATTTGTTAGACACTAATGGGAGTTTTAAGGAATCTAACAAAGGAAGTAAACCATTTCAGGTCAAAAGGAGCTAGGGAAGGCGTATAATCCATTAAGGGCCCGGGACAAGTAGTGAGTGACAATTTTTATTCAAAATGAGCTTTACTTTATACAAAGTTTTCATGATGCAGAATTATGATCGAAAGCATGTTTTTATATTTATGCTTTTCACGAGTTTTAATGTGCAACAATGACTATTTACTTGAAAGTAAGCATGTGGTTCCATGCAAGTGCATATTATGTGTTTTGCATTGGAAATTATTCGAAACATGCTAGTTGTTAAACAAGTTTTACAAAAGTATTTATTAATTCATGATTTTGTGAAAGCATGATGTTTGATGATGAATTTGTGAAGGTTTGAGATGTCATAAACTCGTGAATTTTTATCATGTTTTTTTTCCAAAAGCACGTGCTATTTGGTTTATGTTTTTGAAAGACTTCCTATGCCGAAGGAGTCGAAGAAGGAATACGAGCAGCCTGGATATAGAAATGGTTCCCAATGCTGAAGGACACGGAGAAGGCATATGGGTAACTTGAGTATAGAAATGACCCCCAATGCTGAAGGACACGGAGAAGGCATGTGGGTGGCTTAAATCTTGTATATGGGACCCGGTACTGAAGGACTCGAGAAGGTATACAGGCAACCCAGGATGTGATATCTATGTGCACATAGAGGTAAAATCGACGTTGTTGTGTTGAGATTACTCCACACAGCTAAGGTTATTCGACGTTGGGTGTGTCGAGATTACTCCACCCCAACTAAGGTTGTTTTTTACGTTGAGTAACGTTGAGCTCTGCTCCACCTCAACTAAGAAAAATATTTCAGATGAATGTTGAATTTTTATGGTTTTCGAGAATGAAATGTTCATGGTTTAATAGCGTTATTCGAGCATGATTTTCTTGGATGTGGGAATAAACTATTTACTGTTTCATTATCATCGTTATTTGAGCATGGTTTGATGCATTCTTGAGTTTAAAAAGGTTTTTATGAACTTGTCACTCACTAGGCAACCTAACTCATGTTTTTCTTCTGTTTTTTGTTTTCCAGGAGAGAAACCGGAGTGCTTAACCTACACAACAACTAGTCTGGGCCTACCACCAGTGTCTGTGAACCTTGTAACTATTTGATCTTAGACATGTGTTGTACATATAGAGGGTTACGGAGTGGGAGTTAGTAAACTTATATTACTTTAAAGTTTGAATGAAAGTCTGAATTTGTATGATAGCTTAACCCTGGTTGGAGATTAATGTCCTATGGTTTATAACTGCTTATTAGGTGTTCGGTCACATGTTAAGGTTGATCAGGTTGGCAGTAGATACTGTAAAAGGGTCGGTGTCTGCTATCCTCACACTTTCTCCTAAGTTAAGAGGGTACCTAGGAGGGGGTGTGACAATAGGTCCCAAAGACCTCATATACTGGGTGGCCCAAATACCTTCTCCTTGTCCTTCCATATTGGGTCCCTTCCTTTATCATCACTAGGGTACATTAAATCCTTTGAAGTAAAACTTTTGTAGCATTCCATTCAGTTAAAAGCATGATGTTTGATGATGAATTTGTGAAGGTTTGAGATGTCATAAACTCGTGAATTTTTATCATGTTTTTTTTCCAAAAGCACGTGCTATTTGGTTTATGTTTTTGAAAGACTTCCTATGCCGAAGGAGTCGAAGAAGGAATACGAGCAGCCTGGATATAGAAATGGTTCCCAATGCTGAAGGACACGGAGAAGGCATATGGGTAACTTGAGTATAGAAATGACCCCCAATGCTGAAGGGCACGGAGAAGGCATGTGGGTGGCTTAAATCTTGTATATGGGACCCGGTACTGAAGGACTCGAGAAGGTATACAGGCAACCCAGGATGTGATATCTATGTGCACATAGAGGTAAAATCGACGTTGTTGTGTTGAGATTACTCCACACAGCTAAGGTTATTCGACGTTGGGTGTGTCGAGATTACTCCACCCCAACTAAGGTTGTTTTTTACGTTGAGTAACGTTGAGCTCTGCTCCACCTCAACTAAGAAAAATATTTCAGATGAATGTTGAATTTTTATGGTTTTCGAGAATGAAATGTTCATGGTTTAATAGCGTTATTCGAGCATGATTTTCTTGGATGTGGGAATAAACTATTTACTGTTTCATTATCATCGTTATTTGAGCATGGTTTGATGCATTCTTGAGTTTAAAAAGGTTTTTATGAACTTGTCACTCACTAGGCAACCTAACTCATGTTTTTCTTCTGTTTTTTGTTTTCCAGGAGCGAAACCAGAGTGCTTAACCTACACAACAACTCGTCTGGGCCTACCACCAGTGTCTGTGAACCTTGTAAATATTTGATCTTAGACATGTGTTGTACATATAGAGGGTTATGGAGTGGGAGTTAGTAAACTTATATTACTTTAAAGTTTGAATGAAAGTCTGAATTTGTATGATAGCTTAACCCTGGTTGGAGATTAATGTCCTATGGTTTATAACTGCTTATTAGGTGTTCGGTCACATGTTAAGGTTGATCAGGTTGGCAGTAGATACTGTAAAAGGGTCGGTGTCTGCTGTCCTCACACTTTCTCCTAAGTTAAGAGGGTACCTAGGAGGGGGTGTGACAATAGGTCCCAAAGACCTCATATACTGGGCGGCCCAAATACCTTCTCCTTGTCCTTCCATATTGGGTCCCTTCCTTTATCATCACTAGGGTACATTAAATCCTTTGAAGTAAAACTTTTGTAGCATTCCATTCAGTTAAAAGTATGGATAAATCATCAATCATTCTTTTTAAACCTTATTGAAATATTCGTGTAAAACATGCTCAAACCTTATTATTATTTTCTTTTCATCTTCCCTCTTAAATTTCAAAACCCTAATATACAAAAATATAAAAATTCCTTTTCCTTTCCCAAAATATATATAAATATTCCTTCCATCACATCAAACTCAAACCAATTTAATTAACTCCAAACAAATATATTCACCAATTTTAAATTCCAACTTATCCTAAATGAACCAAATTTCTAAATCTCTCCCAAATCCAAACCTCTAAATTAAATTTAACTTTTAAATCTCCTAAATTAAAATTTCCATTTATTGAATTAAACTCAAATATTTCATCACGTTTAATTTAAATTGAATTATCTTTCAACATAATTTAATTAGGCCTTAAAATTCAAATAATTACCCAAATAATTCAAGATAATTAAATTAAAATTACCTAAAAATTTGGGATGTCACAACTTACCTAAACAAAATTAGTGAGACAATAATAATAGCTAACCAAAATCATTAGTACCAATCTCTAAGGACGATACCCGAGTTCATTGGGAATTGTTTTTCTTCTTTTTCCATAAGCTTCATGGGTATTCTTCATCTAGGTAGCGCTTCTTCACTTCTTTTCCTCAAGTTTTTTTTTTTTAATTACTTTTTTTTATGCTTTTTTCTTCTCATTCTTCCTTAAACTTCTATTCTATGATTTGTTTTATACATATATATATATAGTGGCGAATCCATTACTTCACATTAAGGGCACAAATGCATATAAGGTTATAATTTTAGTCTATGAATTTTTAGATTTATGTTTATATATAGTCTTAAACTTAAAAAGTTGGTTGATACGTCCATGAATTCTTGATTGTTGTGTCTAATAATTCCTTAATTAGTCGTTAAACTTAATGTGTGCTTGATAAGTACGATTAGATATTTTTTAAAAAATGAATGTAACTATTAATTACAACATGGAAACTTTAACCTCCACACACACATATATATAATTTTAAATATTAATATAATATCTAAATTAAGTCATACTAATTACAAAATTATTATAAATTTTTATAGAATTATTCACTTAAATATATAAGAAAATATTTGATTACTAATTTTAATTATTAGGTTATTATAATGTGGGATGGAAATTCAGGGTGAACAAAATATCTACCTATTATCTCCAACTAAATTTTGATCAATAAAGCACTAAATGTCATATATTTATTTAATTAAAAAATGATTACATTTATTACTTTAATCTAAATATATACTTATTTACTTATTAAATTAAACAATATTTGAACAAAGCAGTACATGTATACATTAGAAATAAGAGTTTTATAAATATTAAACGTAATAAAATAAATTTGAGTATTTAATGAGTGAATTATTTGAAGATGGCTTGATGTGATTTCAAAAAAATTTGAATTTTTTTATTAGTTTAAATCCTTGAGATTCGGGGAAGAAACAAATTCCCTTAAAAAATAGATAACAAACCAACTAATAATATTTGTATTTATAATTAAAAAAAATTAAAAATAAAAGTGAACCACTTTTATTAGTATAAAAAAAACCTATTTCTAATATGTCTATAACTACTGGTCAATTTCCTCTAAAAAAAACTAATTCTTTTTTTTAAAGGTTATTCAATCTCAATCTCACACAAAAGAATAAAAAGAAATTAATTAAATAAATATAAATATAGAGAATATTGTCTTCATGTGTCCTCTTCTCATTTACCTGGCTATGGCTAGGTTGTTAAAAAGGAACAAAAAGTATAAGTTAGAAGTTTAGTTATTCCCAACTAAAATAATAATAATAATAATAATAATAATAAACATACATAGGCACTGATGCACCACAAATATAAGAAAATTTTGAGAAAATGTCCTATAAAGGAGGAAAGAAAAGAAAAGCAAAGTTGTTCAGGGAAAGAAAAGAAAGAGAAATACCTTTAACATAGTTGCAGGGATCATGTAAATATCACAAACAAAATAAAAATGGCATGGAGCTAAGGGAAAAAAAAAAAAAAAAACTACAACAAAATATAAAAATAACAAAGAAAAAGAAAACAGAGATACCTTAGAAAATTATGAGCATAATTTAGTCAATTTATAGAGAAAATTTAGATTCAAAGTTTAATTCGATTTAATCTTAAATCAAATTTCTGAATTATGAGATAAAATGAGTTTTTTTTAAAAAAAAAATTATTATGCATTTAACGTAATTTTTTTAAAAAAAAAAAAGAAATTGTTATGTATTCAATTTAAATATAATGAGATTATTTAAGAATATTAGATAAAATTAGTTTTTTTATAAAAAAAAATCATTTAACCTGAATTAAATGGATTTTTAGATAACATGTGTGTATTATAGATTAAAAAAAAATTAAAATTTCTTTTTAACGTGAATTAGATGCAAAATGTATTTTTTTTTTTAAATCTAATTATTCTTTTTTAACGTGATTACAGACAGATTTTAGATAACATGAAATAGAGAAAATGTGATATTTTTTAAATAAATTTTCCTTTTCTTTGATGTGAATTAGAAGAGGATAAAAGGTGATTTTTTAAAAAAGTATTTCCCTTTTATTTAAAGTGATTTAGATATTAAAAGATAAAATGTGATTTTTTTATTATTTTTCTTTTTATTTAAAGTGAATCAGAGGTTACAGGATAAAATGTGAGTTTTTTTTAATTGTAAAAAAAAAAAAAAAAAAAAAAAAAAAAAAAAAAAAAAAAAACCTACTGTCATTTAACATGAGAATGCTAAAAATTAGGCAAGTTTCTTTTTTGAAAAATTATAGTGTATGGTACAATTACATAAATAATCTAAAAATATAGCACATCTTTAAAATATTTGTAAATATGACAAATAAATTCTAAATTCATCTTTCTCTTCCTCTCACTCCTACTATCTCTCCCCCTCTCAGTCCTATCTCCGAGCTTCTCCCTCTCTCACCCTGAAATTGTTATTTCTAACCCAAAAAGTTTTTTATGAGACAAAACTAACTCTAACATTTTTTCAACTTTTCAGAGTTTCAAAGGTGGGTCCCACATGGTGAAATGACATTAATACTAAAAAATCATCTTCCTCCACACTCAAACCATTGTCTTCTTCCCTAAACTCACCTTGAGACCATCTTCTTTCTTAGAGTCTTTTTTTTTTTACAGTATTCTCTAATTTCTCTCATTTGTGGTAAAACTCATCCTATATGACCCGATTTCTGGAAATAAACTCACCAAAAACTTCTTTGAAACGCTGAATTTTGGAAATTTAGGTTTTGAAATAGTTAGCGGTAAAAAACTGAAAAGAAAATCCAAATTTTTCAGGTAGATTAGGTTTAATATGTGTAGGAAATGTCTGAAATCAGATAGAAAAAGAATTTGGTATGCGTTTTTTGCTCATTGTCATTTTTCCCGTAAGTTAATGTTTCTCGTAAGGTTTCTAACAAGACCCTACGGGAAAAGTCACAAAATGCCCAAATTTCCTGAAAGTCGTACTCTGATTTGGGCATTCTGTTACTTTTCTCGTAAACTAGTTCAACTTACGGGAAAAATGACAGCGAGCAAAAACCACATACCAAATTCTTTTTCTATCTGATTTCAGATATTTCCTACACATATTAAACCTCCTCTACCTGAAAATTTTGAATTTTCTTTTCCGTTTTTTACCGACAGCTATTTGAAAACCTAAATTTCCAAAAATTAGCATTTCAAAGAAGTTTTTTGTGGGTTTATTTCCAGAAATCGGGTCACATAGGATGGGTTTTACCACAAATGATAAAAATTAGAGAATATTGTAAAAAAAAAATGGAATCTAAGGAAGAAGATGGTTTCAAGGTGAGTTTAAGGAAGAAGACAATGGTTGAGTGTTGAGGAAGATGGTTTTTTGGTATTAACATCATTTCACTATGTGCGACCAACCTTTGAAACTTTGAAAAGCTGAAAAAAGGGTTAGATAAAGAGGTTAGTTTTGTCTCATAAAAAACTTTTTTGATTAGAAATAGCAATTTTCCCAATTATATGTCCCTCCTTCTCCTTCATGATAGTATCTATCTTTTTACTTAAAAATCACAATTTTATTTCTCTCTATCTCCTTCATGAAAGTATCTATCTTTTTATTTAAAAAGTAATAATAATTATTATTATTTAAAAAAATAGACAAGTTTCATCATCATCATTTTTACAAGTGCTTTAACACCAACAAGCCAGTTGTCAAATTTTATATTTAAAACGAAACGATAAATATAAATACCAAACGAAAATAGATTTGAAAGAAACTAATTTTTTAAATTATCGACTCCACACATTTTTTAGAACTTCTTTTTAAATTTAGAAATAAGAAACAAAATAATGCTTATCGAACAAGTTTGTTACTCAAAAAATGAGAAACAATAACATTATCAAATGGGCCCGTAACTTTTAATTTTTTTTTCTTTTTGTAAGACTTTAAAAAGCATGAAGTCTGTTAGTATAATAAACAATTATCATTATACTAAGTCATAGTCTATCAGTGATATGCTTCTATCATTGACAGACTACTTCCACCAGTTATAGAAGTCTTTTCCATATAGACTTATATCAACTAATGTATAATCATTTATTAGTAAATACTTAAGATCAAACTGAAAGTCTAACACTTATAAAATTTATTAGTAGCTATCAGCGATAAGCTTCTATTATTATGACATAATAATATAAATCTATCAATGACAGCCACTAATATACTAAATTCCTATTTAAATGTGAAAAATATGAATTTGGTAATTCTAGTGTTTAAAATCGATGATATTAGTGATATAACTTAGATAGATATTATTGAAATCCGCATATTAGTGATTTGACTTAGGTAGATATCAGTGGCATTAATGATATTACTAATATGACTCAGGTAGATATCAGTGATATCCGTGTATTGGTATTGTAAACCCTACTTTCATTTCTAAGCACTTAACCTAAGTACGTAATATCGTCGTGGACTTATTTGTATTTTCTTGTTCAGATTGAAGGAAAAAATGAAAGGAAGCCGAGAGCACTACGTAAGTCTAATCCTAAATCCTTATGAGATACATCAAGTTTGAGGTTTATTTTGATAAACTCATTGGAATGTAGACGAAGTAAAGGGAATGTCATCATTTGAACCAAGGTGGAAGAATGTAATTAAGGACTTTAATTATTATTAGAATTATTATTAGCATTGTATAATTATTATTATAAAAAAAAACAGAAGAATAAAAGAAAAGAAATGTTAAGTTTGTGGGATAATGGAGATTATATATAAAAAAAAAAAAAAAAAAAAAAAGAGAGAGAAAAGAAAAAGAAAAGAAGGAAAGTGGAGACTAAGTCGGTGGAGGCTAAGTGAAAAAGGGAGTTCATATCATTTTGTTGACTACATTTTCCAGCAAAATCTAAAAGAAACTCATAGCTCTGCGACTAGGCATCGAGAGGAGGAGAAAGAAGAAGAATCAGGTGATTTCAAGTAGAATTTTGAGGAGAAACTTGGTGAAATTCGAAGAAGAACCGAAGCTGTAACACCCTATCCCAAAACATAAGTATCCAAGGTGGCTAGTAAGGAAAGAAGTAAGACGAGTAGTGGAGCTAAGATTATAAGTATGAGGAGTCAGGGAAATCTTAAAACGGAAAAGTTAAGTTTGTGGAATTTGCTGAATTATGGCCAAGAAATTCTATGCGTTGAGATGAATGGAAAAAGGAAAGAGTGAATTGTAAGCTGAAATTTTGGTTAAAGAAGAAGGCAATAAGTATTTCGGAAAGAATTATGAATAGTAAGGTGATTTAAGGATTCAAGGAAATCTTTGGAGTGTGTCAACTATGTTTGGGAAGTTTTACTATAAGAAGATTAGTTGGACGCATAGTATTAGGAAAAGAGTGGATGTCTCACTAAGGGTGAGAATGAAGGACTGAAGGTATAGCTAAGAATTAGGTAAAGTGAGATGTATCTTTGGAAGTTAGGTTGATGCATAGATGGTAAAGCTTTAAAGCATGGTATTTGATATTGAAGATTTGAAAAGGAACACAAGAATTAGGAGGAAGAGGAAATCGCATGGCTCACACTTAGTCTTGGGAATTAATAAGTTTTGAGAATGGTTTTGGAGGGTGTTAAGCTAGAAAGAAAAGTGAAGTTGAAGAACCTCAAGGCATGAGTAGGATGCGTTGAAGGATTATTATGCGTTAGTAAGGATCTTGGTGTTGGTAGGAAGTCTTCGGGTATATCATAGAAAACGCAGAAAAGGTCATTAAGTGTTCAAGGTAACTATGGTTGAGGGGTTGCTATGCGTTGAAGGTGGCTATCAGCTATGCGTTGAGGAGTTTATGCGTTGAAGGTGACTATCAGCTATGTGTCGAGGAGCTTGTGCGTTGTAGGTGGCTACCATGGGTTGGTAAAGGTTGCATGGGTTAAGATGAGTTGGTAAAGGTTGCATGTGTTCATTTGGACTTAACACCTCATAAGGAGGATGTGTCAAGATTGCATGTTGGATGATTCATGCAGCGTGACAAGTGGCAAATAAGTGGCAAAAAGAGGAGAAGTGAGATGGAAAGCACTTAATTCCAAAGTTATAAATAGGACCCTGAGGGAAGAAGAGCAAGGGGGGAAGGTTCTAAACAGTCGGAGCTCGGGAGAGGGAGCAGGAGAAGCTATCTCCCTGCGTTCAAAGTGAACGTTGCGTTCAAGTCAGGCCTTCGCGTTCAGCTCGACCTTGCGTTCAAGAGTGGTCGACGCATTTAAAAGGAAAGCCAGAAGAGTTATTAGATAGGCTGCACTTTGCATTGGTTGTCAAACCTTGTGTTTTAGGAGCAAGGTTGCGTCCAACTGAGTTGCCAGAAAGGGGAAACAGCTACCTTGCGGTTTAAAGGCTCAAGCCTTGCATTCAAGGAGCTCGAGAAAGCAGAATTTGAAGGGAAAAGAGGAAATTTCTTGAGCGATTTGTGAGTGACTCTTTTCTTTCTTCTAAAATGAAATTTATTAAAAATGTTTAGTTCGGTGTTCTTATGAGATATGCTTGATATGACTGTTTTTTTGAAAAGCATGATGTTTAATTATATTGTTCACAAAGCATGTTTTATCTGAATTCTATACGATGTTTAAAGGCATGTTGCGAGATGTTGTTTATCAAGAAATATTCTGCTTTCCATGCAAGGTTTCATATGAACTATTTATGTAAACTGGTTTCTAAAGTGTTTTAGAGGAGACTCAATGCTTAAAGGCATGTGAGTTTCCCTGGGACCCAATACTGAGGGACATGAGAAGGTACTTGGGCAACCCGCCATAATCCTATGTGCACATAGAGCTTGATATTGCTGGTGCGTCAAGTTTTGCTCCGCATCGAGCCAGAGTTAATTTCGACGTTGGGTGTGTTGAGTCTTGATCCACCCCAACTAAGGTTGTTTTCGACGTTGAGAGCGTTGAGTTTTGCTCTCCCTCAATTAAGGGAAAAGATTGAGAAACCAACTGGATTTTCTGTATAATTATTCCAAAACGAATCTAAACGATTTGAAACGGGTTTATGTGGTTTGATAGAGTTATCGAAAAATATGTTACTGCTGAATTGTGGTATTAAATCCTTGTTTTATGCGTATAGATTTAACATGTCTGTTTTCGAACAAAAGTTAGTTTTACAAAACTAGTCACTCACGGGGCTTTAGCTCACGCTTTCCCATGTTTTTTTTTCTAATTTTCCAGGTAACAAGCGAGTTTGGGATGTTTTGCCTACCCAAGCACCTCATCTGGGCCGACTTTAGTGATAGAGGTTGGACAGTGAACCTCACAGAGGAGTAAAGGTTGCTATTTTCACATCTTCTTTCGGGTTAGGAAGGTTAATCCGGGAGGGGTGGGGTGTGACAGAAGCTGTTCAGGAATTCGAGCAATCTGCACAGGGTCTGATATTTATAGAACAACGAGCTGCAGAGATCGAGGTTAGAGCTAAAAATTTGAGGTTAGTAAGCTCGTTAATTTCTTAACAACTTTTGTGAAGGATTCTTGAGCTAAATGTGAAGGGAAACAGGTGGAATTGTAGATAGAAGTGACTGGTTCGATTTCTCGAGTAATCTGAAACAGGGTGGAGTAAAATTGAGTTATCTGACGAACGAAAGAGAGATAGACCTTGAAATTTAGAGATAAGCTAGTAAACTCATTTCTCTACAAGTTTGTAAGATGAAGGAAATTCTAATTCAAGCTACTTTTGGCAGTTGGAAGCAAAGACAGAAGTTTTGGTGCAATAGGTATTGCTAGAGAAAGCAGCGACACTGAGGGTATGAAGGGGGAGCAACGAGACCATTCTCGCTAAGTGTCGCTGATCGTTTTTCTCTCACAAATCTCGCTGGTCTCATTGGTTGTTTGGTTTCGCTAGTACAATCTCGCTGGTTGCTTGGTTTCGCTAGTACGGATCTCGTTGGTTTGTTTAGTCTCGCTAATTGTATGATCTTGCTAAGTAGTTTGGTCTCTCTAGTGTGCTTTACATTAATGCTTAAGGCATATTTGTTACACTTTAATGGGAACCATAAGGAATCTAACAAAAGGAATTATGTCATTTCAGACCGAGAAGGGCTAGTAAAGACTTATAATCTAGTAAGGGCGGGGACAAGTTGTGAGTGACACTTGTTTTCTTTAAAGGATTCTATTTATAATGCTTAGCCATGATCTTATGAAATGTGGTTTTATGATGTTTTGTTAAATGTTAAGCATGATGACTATTTATACTTAATTTTATGGCATGAAAGGTATGTTCTATCTATTTCCTCGAGTTTTAAGAAGCATGTTAAAATGATGCTGGTTATTTTATGATGAACTATTTGTACAAAGCATACTGGTTTCTAAATATATTTTCCTAAGGGACCCAATGCTGAAGGACATTAAGAAGGCATATGGGCTACCCTGAGATATGAAGGTACTCAATGTTGAAGGACGTTAAGAAGGCATTTGAGTATCCTAAGGACCTGGTACTGAAGGACTCAAAGAAGGTACTTAGGCAGCTTGAGATAGTTCTTATGTGCACATAGTGAGAGATGACGTTGTAGTGTTAAGAATATTCCACAACAGCTAAGGATTTTTTACGTGGGTATGTCGAGATCACTCTGCCCTAACTAAGGTTTGTTTTTACGTTGAGTGTGTTGAGCTTGCTCCACCTCAACTAAGGGAATTTTATTTCAAAAGAAACGTTAGAGGATTTGAAAAACTTGTTTAGCAAAATGCATTATATATGTTTCCTTTAATATTAAGCTTAGTTTAATATTAAAGTCAATATTACGTCATTCGCTGGGCATCTAGCTCATGTTTTTCCATGATTCTATTCCATCCAGGTAGCGAAAGAGTTCCTGGTGCTTAGCCTACCAAAGCCTCATCCTGCTCAAGTTTCAAGCTGTCAGCAAATACCTTTCTTCATAGTTGTTGTATATGTAAATAATATTGAGTAATGTGGCATGTAGACATAGCTAGTTAAGTTGTTGGGAAGTGAGAGTGGATAATGGGTATGAAATCTAAGTTTTGTTGCAGTCGATGTTAAAGTTTCTGTTGATGTGAATATTTATCAACATGGCATTGTAATTATTGAAATGGTGGACTTGAATGTTATTTGATTTAAAGATTAGGCATTGTGGGCAGTTATGTTAAATGTTGTTTTCAACAGGCTAGTCAGGTACCGATGGACAGTGAACATCACAAAAGGGGTGAAGTTTGCTGCCTTCACATCTCTTCCCATGTTTAAAAGGGTAATCTAGGAGGGGGTGTGACAAGTAATATCAATTATCAATGAGATTAGCGATATAACTTAGGTATATATTAATGTTGCTACTGGTTTTATGTTTTACTAATCTATCAAGTTTTCCTATTCTTCACCCAAGTATAAGCAAAGAATGAGGTTATCTCGGTGAGTTCGAGGTCGAACACAGGGATTATGCAGATTCTAGAATTCGTGGATTATTTGAGTCATGCGTTTAAGAAAAGTAAAGAGAGGTGATGCATTTGACTAACTACAAAGCAGTAAAACTATCCTAAGGTGATTGAATGGAGAGGTATGCGACAGAGCAAAATCCAACTAATTGAATTGTATGAAAGGTAAAAACAGGGCTTGGGTTAGTCATCATCTAAATTCAGAAATGCATAGGTAAATCTATTTCATTCCAGCGACTTTTCTCTCAATTGTCAGCCGCTATGCTTATATGTCTATAACGCATAGGAGAGTGTTAGATGCCAAGTTTATTCCTATGTTTAGATAACACTTCTTAACCTTGTCAATTGAGTTCCACAATCACTTACTCTCTCGAGTAGTCTGATTATTACTACTTATATCGAAGCTAGATGAACGCAAGCATTAAATTAATAGTACAATTGACAAGATGAAATAGATAAAAACTAGGGTTCTTATTTAGATGATAACACAACCCGTGACCCTTAAGAGAATTAGTTACTCATGGATGGTAAACAGTAAATGGGAAGTGATAAGAAATGAATAGCCATGAAAGATATTTAGATTGATGAATGGAATAAGAGTTTCAGAGAATACAATTTCTTGTCTATAACTAAAACACAAGTAAGAAATAGATAGAAAACATGAAATAGCTTTTCAATGTCTTGAGCTTGCCGGTGTGGAAGCGTGATTTCTGCTGTGAAGTGGTCAGGCAGACGAAAGAGAGACTCTTCTCTTTCCAGCTATTTGTCTCCGGTTGTTGCCTGGAAAGAACTCTACTGTCACTTAGGAATTCTTCCGAGAGATTTAACAACCTTTCATCCTTCAGATCTGCCCTTTTATAGATGCTGCATTGCAATCGCTGGCAGATCTGCGTAATTGGAGGCTGATTACTGCCTTGTGTCTATCTCGCCTAATTGCGTGATTTTCGATCTAATTTAGATCCACCACTTTCACCGCAGATCAAGCATATCAATCTCCCGACAATTTCTCAAGATTCTTATCTAATTCTGCGTTTCTGGTTGATACGCGTCTATGGATAACTTGGGTTCCTGCATTAAAGTATGCGTTTTAGATTCAAAAAAACTTGCAAAACAATTATCTCCATCAATTTACAAGAGTAAAACGCATAGGAAGATTTATCAATAGAATTTAACTCAACCTACCGCATGATTCTCTATTTAAACTCTATTTTTCTAAAAGAAAGACTATAATAACTTGTATTTCTACAAGTTATCACACCTCTAAATTTAGAAAAATGCTTGTCCTCAAGCATAACTTCTATCTAAGAAATTTCAATCAGCCCTAGAATTTTCTCAACACATTGACTAGTATCTCAGAATGCTATACTCGATCAACTACCCATCAATTACATTACTTTTCTACCTCTACATTCTTTTCTTCAAAACAGGTCTAATTTGTGTGATATCCATATGTCGGTAATAGCTGTAATATCATTGATAGCCTTAGTGTCAAAATATTAATGAATTAGATGATACACCTTAGGTAGACATTAGTGGTATGACTTAGGTAGATATCACTGATATTAATGGTATTAGTGATATGACTTAAACAGATATCAGTGATATCAGTGATACCCATGTATTGGTAATATCAATTATCAATAATAACAGTGATATTTCTTAGGTAGAATTAGTGATATATGTATATCAGTGATAATCGTGTATTAGTATATTAATTATTAATGACATTGGTGATAAAACTTAAGTAGATATTAGTTATATTTATGTATCAATGACATCGAACTTAAAATTTCTCAAATTGAAAGCTATCACTAATAGCAATTGATAGCACATTTCTCAAATTGAAAACTATCACTGAGAACACTTATTAGTGGCTAGATAACTTTCAATTTGAGAAAACCGAGAAGAAGCGTGCAAAATGGTGGCTTGGCCTGGGCTTTTAATCTTTTACCAATTTTTGTGCTATATATGTAATTATTTTATCATTGTGCTACATATTCTATTATTTTGGGCTTAAATGCCATTTATGCAACTATTTTTTTTTTGAAAAAATTTAACATGTGAATGCCAAAAATATGGATTTTTTTTTTTTTAAATTTTACATGTGAATGGAAAGAAATACGAGAAACAATGCTATTTAATAATTTAAATACGGTCTTACTTAAGATATTCCTATAACTATCAATTAAAAGGGGTAAAAGGAGAAATCAATAGTTTCTCTCCCATAGCTCCTTTTAGATAGTGTAGATAAAATATAAAATGTCATTTTTTAAAATTATTTTTCGTTTATTTAAAGTGAATTAGAGATTAAAAGATAAAATATGAGTTTTTTAAAAGCCTACTGCCATTTAATGTGAGAATGCTAAAAATTGGGGAATATCTTTTTTAATTTAACATGTGAATGGCAAAAAAATATGATTTTTTTTTTTTTTTTTAATTTTACGTGTGAATGGCCAAAAATATGGAAAACAAATTTATTTAATAATTTAAATATAGAATTACTTAAGATATTCGCATAACTATCAAAGGAAAAAAAAAAATTATAGAAATCAACAGTTTTCCTATACAACCAAGATAGTATGGAAGATATAGATAAGATTATATAGTTTGAAAAACAAGTCATTAAAAATAGATTATATAGATTATATAGACAATATATATTAACAAAATGAGGAATATTTTCGTTAAAAACAAGTCATTATAAAATTTCAACCATGGGGAAGGAGAAAACAAATTATTATAAAGATTTAATTTAATAGTAAATTGATAGTGAAATTATCAAAACTAAATCTAAATAAAAAAATAAAATTAATAAAATGTGAAGGTGAGATTTTTAGATAACATGAGTTTTTTTTATTATTATTTTTAAGATGAATTAGAGATAAAATGTGATTTATTTTTTCAGTTTTTTTTGAGTGAATAAAAAAAATAGGGAAAAAACTTTATTTAATGATTAAAATATATATCCTTATCGTGGCAAAAGGGAAAATAAGAAAAAATTCTTCTTTTATCTGCAGTTAGATTATTTATTAAATTAAACAATAAGTGGAACTAAAAAATAATATTTAAATATAACGGTGACATATAGAACTTTACATCCCAATTGAATTCTAATTAACTAAATAACAAAATAAGTCATATTTGAATAAATGTATCAACAATAGATTATAATTATTGTGATTAATATATATAAATTGACTACACCATCCATTAGTGCCTTACACAATCGATAGTAATGATAATAATAAAAATAATAACAATTCAAATACTTTTTTATTTATTAAGTTAAATAATATTTGGAACGAAAGAATTAAATGGTGTAGTAGATAATATTAAATTCATTCCACGCACAACTTCTATAAAGAACTGCAGTAATAATAAATCAGTTTATATAAATTGAATTTCTTAAACATATGGAGTGACTTACACAATTAATAATAATAATAACAACAATAATAATAATTTAAGAGTTCTTCTCAAATATAGCAAAAGGAACTATAATATTTAGTAAAATTTTGCGAATTATCTGTGATAGAGTGTATTTTGCTATTAGTTGTAAATATTTTCAACAATTTTGCCATTTAAGATAATTTCATATAATTTTTAAATATTTTTTATTTATTAAATAAATAATATTATAATATTAAATGAATTGTGTGCACAATTTTAATAAAGAAATTATATTTTTAAAACTTATACCACGTAGATTAGTAATAAACTGATATAAGATTAAGAAAGAAGTAAATAAAAAACCTGATGACGAAATTTTAATTTTAACATTAGTTTGAAATCTTTTGAATCGGTAAATTATATTTTAAAAAATCTTAACTTGATGATAAATAAAAATAAAAATTAATTAAAAATAATTAAATAATAAAAAAATTAGAATAAAATTACTGAAAATATTTATAACTAATAATAAAATATACTGTTGTAATTAATCGATCTTATTTATGTTTAAAAATATTTTGATTATTTTTTTTTTTTTGGTTATATTTTGAAAATAGCCTTGCTTTATATATATACAGGCTTTTAAATTACTAAGCATAGTTGAATCGTATAAAATTTATCTGGCAGAAGAGTTAGGAAAAAAAAAAAGAGAGAGAAGAATAAACAAAAACCATTGAGGGGTGGGTTGAGTTGATACGTGTTGCCTTTGGATCGCGTCCCATTCTCTCTCACGTTGCCAACGTTCAGCGGGGCCCTCCTCTTCCAAATCTGACGATCTCTTTCACTCTTTGTTTCTCCTCTCATCCTTCTTCCTCCATCGCTCTTCGTTTCTGGTTCTCTCTATCTCTCTCGGTACGTATTATCTCCTCACATCTCTCTCTCGCGCTTTACTATCTACTGTTATCTTCTCACGGCTGCCAACGGTTGCGTTTTTTCTATCTACCTATCTCACTAACCATCCACACCAACTCCGACTTCCTAGGGCTTGGATCTTCTCCGATTTGATTCAACAGTTCGCCAAAATGAATGACGCAGATGTTTCCAAGCAGATCCAGCAGATGGTGAGGTTCATCCGCCAGGAAGCGGAAGAAAAGGCCAACGAGATCTCCGTCTCTGCTGAAGAAGTACGTCACCCTATTTTTCTCTCTTTTCTTTGATTTCTACTCGTTTCTGCTTCTAGATGCCCTGATTTTGCTCCTTACTTCTCTTGATTGCTAATCCTACTAAAAATACCTACTTCTCGGCGTTGCTCTATGTTCGGTTACTTATGCCTTACAGATTCTAGGTTTCGTATGTGCTATATTTCTGTTTCTGTGCATTGACCATTAAACGGAAGGAATTGATTTTTTTTCCTCTCTTGTAGGAATTCAATATTGAAAAGCTGCAGCTGGTCGAGGCAGAGAAGAAGAAGATCAGGCAAGAGTACGAGAAGAAGGAGAAGCAAGTTGAAATTCGGAAGAAGATGTAATTATCTTGACTTTTTTCCCCTATAATTCGTTAATTGTAGTTTGATCATTCATGCTTCTTAGTGGCTTGGTTTGTTAGGGCGCACAATTTTCAATTACTGTAAAGATCTTTTTCTTTCTTTGTTATTTTCTGCCTCAAAGGTTGTAATAGACTAATAACATCTTCGTGTAATTGATGCTTTATCCAGCGAGTACTCCATGCAGCTCAATGCTTCTCGGATCAAAGTACTACAAGCTCAGGATGATGTAGTAAACAATATGAAAGAGGCAGCATCAAAGGAGCTTCTGAATGTAAGCCAAAATGAACAAGTCTACAGAAATATTTTGAAGGATCTCATTGTTCAGGTTAGTAAATTCCAAATATCATCCGCATTAAAGCATTACTGAGTCTTTGATTTAGGTAAACTTCTTAAAGTCATAAAATTTGCTGCGCATTGGCTAGTTCTTCTAGTTGTCTATTTATTGCACTTTAGAGTTCAGTGTGAGAGCTACTGACTGTTTATGCTAGATAATAAGGAGCTTTAAATATCCAAAACAAATCTTGTTTTAATATAACTCTGGATTGATAAAATTCTATAATCTGTAAGGCATCAAATTGAAACACTCATCATCCTGATAAACGATGATTGAGTTTTCTTTTCTCCATCTCTTTGTTGATGGTTGCTGCTTAGAATCCATTATGGAGGTTGATCTTCCCTTCAAGTTTTGTTTAGTATGGTTGCTATGGGATAAATAGAAGGATGGATATACTAGATCCACAGCCTTAAGTTTGCTTCTTATTTTATAGAGCTTGCTCCGGCTGAAAGAGCCAGCTGTTTTATTGCGATGTCGCAAAAGTGACGTCCATTTGGTGGAGTCTGTGCTGGGTTCAGCAGCTGTTGAATATGCAGAGAAAGCACAAGTTCATGAGCCAGAGATCATTGTTGACCATGTCCATCTTCCACCTGGTCCAAGTCATCACCATCATCACGGTCCTTTCTGGTATTCTTTCCTTTTAATCTTTACCCTTTTTTTATATACAAAGTTTCTGCTTCTGTAAACTTGGTCTGTGATTGGTGTCTTTTGATATACACAGTTATAATTTTATTTCAGCATTGGCAATATTATGTGTTATGAGATTTGGAGGTAACTTTTCGTACTATGCCTCAGCATGACAGGCATCTTATTTGTTGGGGACAGGCACATATTCTTTTTGTTTTCCTAAGGATAACTAATTAATCATACAGTTTCTTACAATTGTAGATTGTACCTTTATATTTTGACTATACTTTTAAATACCCCATGATTTCATTTCCAAATCTGTGAATTAAACCATTCTAATAAACATTTCCGTTACTTTTGATAGAGATGGTACACATGACATATTTTACGTTAGTCCATGTTTACTGATTCTATTAAGAATTTATAGTCATAATTTTGCTTTTAAAAAAATTCATAATTGATAGAAAGATTCAATTTGTAGAATTTGCAAACTACGGGGGTGTTTAATATGAACTCCAAAATAATACAATGTACAAAATTCAACAGGAGTATAATTTAGAATATTCCCTTTGTAAATTTGTATAGAGCCCACGTATTGTAAGTGTTTTGCCTTTTGGTTCTCTATGCACTATTTTCTTTGAAATATTAACAATATATCTATGAAGACTTCTAATATTAAGTTTTGATCGTTCAGCTCTGGAGGTGTGGTATTGGCATCTCGAGATGGGAAGATTGTCTGTGAGAACACCCTTGATGCTAGATTGGATGTTGTGTTCCGTAAAAAACTTCCAGAGGTACATTTTCTTCTCAACCATACCATACTGTCTATTACTGGGTGCTAATTACATCACCAATTACTAGTGGGCATGTGAAAAACCCATTGTTATGCATCATTTTTAAAGAGAGAAAGTTCTTCAAAAAGCATTTTAGAAAGGAAAAGATCTACATAGAAGATTTCTTGTTTTGCTAGAAGGCAAGGCTTAATTTACTCTGTTGTTTCTTGGTTTTTCTTTTTTTACTAGTTTTATAAATGTTCACTGCTATCAGTTGAGCATTGAATCTCTACATACAAACTTGGAAAAAATATGTTGCACCATTCCACAATTTGGATGAATCTTTCACTAACATCACATATTTAAAGGCTACGGCCAAAATGGGAGACAAGCTTTTAGGTTTTTGTCAACTGCATCTGTACGTTCTTCAGTGCGTTATTACTCTACTAACTGGCCCACTCAAATACTGCCCAGGATGCATATTGTTAACTTTTGATAGTTAAGCCTAGCTTGACGATAAAGAAATCGCACTTTTAACTTTTTACTATAATCTATACGAATATAAGTTACAACATGATTCCTTTACTTTATATCGGCTTTCAAAGGTGCATTTTTATGCTCCCCCCCCCCCACCACCTTTTCTTAACCTTTAGAAAGATACAAAATCTTTATTCGAGGATTTTATATTTTTTTATTAGAAAAATACAAATACTTTATTTTGGGCTGTTTGCAATATTCCAATACGTCTTCCTTTTATTACCACTTCACCGAGCGTTAGTTCCCATATCAGGTCATCTAGACCATTCGCGGATGATTATTTTGTTGCACCACTATTTTGTCATAACGCTGTTCACATTTAGAGCACTTGCAGCTGCATCTTCCCTCGTCTTATAATTCCTTTGGCTTATTTTGTATCATTGTAATTTGAACATTAGTTTTTATTTATTTATTTATTATTATTAATTTTACATTAGTTTTTATTTATTTATTTATTATTATTAATTTTTTTATGTCATTAATAATAAAAAGTTCTGTTCCTGTTTTAAAAAAAAAGTACTAACAGCTGCATTTTCCATTGGCAGATCCGAAAAAGCCTTTTCAGTCAAGTTGCTGCATGATGGACTGGATTCGTCTCTATCATGGTGCTTCCTGTGAAATAATTTATGAGTCCAAATTTGGGCTTTGCTGCGAATTTGATGTCCCAAATGTCACGTATCAATAAGTATTACATTCTTTGATTTTCTTTATCTGATAGTTACAATGTTGTTGGTTTGAGCTGTACGGGGAGGTAGGTGCCCCTATCGTCTCGATAGTATCTCCAGTATCAATAATATTCCAGCTTGATAAATTGGTTTCCTTCAAGTTGGGATGACCTTTTTAGTTAAGTGTATTTTTGTGTGCACATCATACAAGACTATCCTCTTTATATAATGTAATGTGACATTCTGTTCTGAAGGCAGTTGTTTCAAGTAAGTTATTTCACTTCCATTCAGTTTTGTAGAACTATTTTAATTATAAACGCAACGTCTTGATTCTCCTAGGTATAGTTAAGAAATTTTGATTTCCCCCTTTATTCTTATGCATTTTCATGAACAAGACTTAATTGTTTCTACTGAGTCGGAAAATGCCCTATAGTTTCATGGCTGGTTTAGGGGATTAGATTGTATCAGCTTGTTTTTTTCCTCCTCTCTTTAGATATGGGAAGTTGTCTTTTCAGTTGAGCTTAAAAATTATTGTAGACGAGAACTTGTGAAAAATGTTTTAACTATTCTCTTTTATTAAATATTTTTCCTTATTTGTTTTGAATGGGACGCATTTTGTTTCTTTTAGGACGCTATGGCTCTTATTTAGAACAAAATATCATATCAGCTTTTCAAATGACAAAATGAATTAGAAAATAATTAATTATGAACTTATAAAAAGTCTAAATTAACTAATCGTTCAATTGAAATACACATTAATTAAAATACACCAACATACCAACTACTGTCAATTTTTTTTTTTTTTTTTTTTTAATTATATGGCATTTAAATTGATGTTCATAATCATTCAAGCTTGACTTGATCGATCTTGTTTGTGAATTGATTTGAAGATGGGAGCTGCCATTCTTAGGGATCTTGATTTGGCGTGTGAGATCTAAAAGGTCTTGTTTGTTAATTAAATCCAAATCCTTAATTGTTACTTATCACCGTCAATTAGAAATAATAATATAAGATTTTAAATTTCAAAACAATCTTTGAAGATAGAAGATCTATGAGATTTAAAAATTCAAAACAAAATTTGAAGATAAAAAGATAGTTGAGATACAAATTTAGAATATAATGTAAATATAAATAGGCAGTTAGGAAAATTAATATAATATGAAATTTTAACTTTCAAAACAACTTTTGAAGATAGAAGATCTACAACATTTGAGAATTCATTGGAGATAGAAGATAGTTGAGATTTTTAATTTGGATTATATACAAATTAAATCACGAAATTTATGGCAAATTAACCACATAAAGAGAGTCACTCAATTGACGCTGAAGTTTTGAAAAGATAAATAGAGCTTGCATTATATATTCGATAAGTTAATTAGTGGGCATTTTAGGATTAACATAAAAATGATTCACATGTTATACACGAATTTTGCCAAATTTCAAAATAATTTTGTATTTTTCTATTTTTCCAAATGAAAGTATAATTAGTGCTATATGATTGAATATTCCTTATAAAAGGGAAGTGGTTTGTTGTTTGAGGGTTGTTTGGGCCCAACTTTAAGTGGGTAGAGTGAACTATTATAGCCCACTTCATGTTTAGGTTCTAATTATAATAGTTGGTTTATTTTGACTATTATATTTCAAATCCCTCATCATTACTGTGTTTATTAGTTTTATTTATTTATTACATTGTGTACTATTCCTATCCAGACTAAGTACTTTGCACTACAGATACAAACTAACTAAATAGGATGTACCCTAAACACATATTATTGTAACTTACAGACCACCACTAACTAATAATCAATTTATTGCCTCCAACGTCTCCTTATAGAAAGATATAGATACCTTGATATGCATGGTTCCTATATCTGAAATTGGAAGAATCTAAACTAGCGAGGGAATTTATTTTCTTTTTCATTTAAGTTGATATAATGTTGTCCTAAAGACATTTCATTTGAGGGATATATTCACATTTAGATGGAAATAAGTTTTAGACCTAAGATATGCATCTTACCTAATTGAGATATATTCACATTTTCATTATTTTAGGGTGCGGTTATCTTTTTAATGGTGAAGTTGAAATTCTCTCTGTGTTTTTAGGAAAGAAAATGCTTTTATTTTATTTAATTGAGGAGATTGATGAGGTTTATAAGGGTTTAGTATAAAAATAGGGTCATCTGAACAAATATTTTTGTAAAAAGATATTGTTTATTAAACTTATATTTGATAATGTATTTCCATATCTACCCCCACAGCCGCATTTGAAAAATCTCTATAAACTTTTATATATATGTGTGTGGAGATTTGATTTGTAAAATTATATTTACCTTCATTGATGATGGAAGAAAACAACAACTTAAACCTTAATCAGTTTCATCTTCAAGGTGGAAATACACTCTGAAATCCCTCAAAATTGCCCATCAAACTCTGACCCAAGCAATGTTTATAGCGTCCTTCACCATCCTTTGTATTTCTATATTGAAAATACAATCAATTTAGTAGAAGTTTGCAACCATAAGTTTTTTCTTTTCCTTTTACGTATATGGTATTTTTGTGTGTTGGAAACGTAGTAAACCCTCACAATACAAATTAAGTGATACAATAGGAGAATTGAACTTGAATATTTCTTATAAACTTGCTTTTCTTTCTTATTTGCTTACAAATTAGAAATCCTATGCCTAATTTATACTAGTAGGAAAGTACATCAAAAGACATCAACAATAAACATAAATATATGTGACTCTTCAACACTACATGAACATTCACCAATGTGTCTAGTAATTCATGTATCTAACTATTCCTTGAATCTCAACCATTCATGTATATGTAATAATGTAAATTCATGTACTAAGTCTAGATTAATTTCAACAGTGTGACCTAAATTATTTGTATAATATATTTGTCTACTACTAGGTAGGTTTTAATTTTTTAATTTTTATTTTAAGAAGCATGTATTTTTTGTTTGTTTAAAAACAAATTTAGTTTTGACTTTAGATTAACCTATCTTGATTTAAATAGATTTTTTTATTATTTGATTTTGGATTAGCAATTTCTGAAAGATAGATTTCAATCGGTACTGATCATGTGATTATTTTCTCTCTTTTTATTTTTATTTTTATTTTGTAATGCATAAATTATGGTTTATTTCAATTGGATTTTATTTTTTTAATTTTTTTACAATAGAGGCCGTAATTTGAACCACATTTAAAACACTACTTGAGTATTTAAACGATTAGATTTTGTTTGATTTGGTTTGCTTCATATGATTAGAGATTTGTCAGGAAGAGTAATTTGTCTATTAATTAATTTAAAATAAGTTTACTTGTATAACAATTTTTATAGAGGAAAATCCTTTTAGCGATTTTTTAAAAACACTATTTTATTTTAGCAATGCTCTCTTTTAGAAGAGATATTGTAGGTTTTTCTAAATATCCAAAAACAAAATCTCTTTGATTTATAGCTATATGTGGAAAAAATAAGTTTAATACTTTTTTTTTCCTATTTTTTCCATACTACTTTATGAATGTGATCTAAGTTGTATGCTTCTTGGGATGAGAGGTGATGTTGTTAAATTATAAAATCTTATATCTAATATCTTTCTATTTTAAACTTTAATATAAATTTTGAAGTCATTAGTTAGGTAAATTTGATTTTCAAATCTCTTTATTCTTTAACTTATATTAAATTTCTTGTTTGATACAAAACGTGTATTTAAACACCAATTCTTCGTTGATTTCTTTCTACATTTAAATTTAGTACTTACCTATTCAAGTTTTGTTTTATTATAGATTTCAAATCTGTTTTCATATATATTTTTTTTATTTTGCGATTTTTTTTCTTGATTTTACTTTTCTTCTTTTTCTTTTTATTTTTTATATCTCTCTTATCACTTGAGATTTAACGGAGTTATGAAAATTCTCTCAATTACGAGTACTTGTCATCCTCTAGTTGTTGCAAGCTTTTGTACCAAATTCCTCTAGTTTTTGCAAGCTCTTGAAACAAATTAGGAAGGTAAATCGAAACCGAGACAACAATTCATGAATCGAAGCTACCATTCAAGGACTTGAACTCAAAATGAGGGGATGAAACGAATCAAAGTTCAATTTGCAAATGGATGAGTTCATAGCCCATTAGATGGGGGTACTTTTAGAAAAAAAAAAATTAGGTGAAAATGGTACTTTAAAAAAAATTAGGGAAAAGATATAATTTTTTTTTTTGTCTTTATTTGAATGTCAGTCTGTCGCTTGAAAAGTGAACATAAAAGTGAAGTGTCGTTTGTTTTTATTGGTTTTGACGGCATTCTAACATTTTTTGAAAGAAATTTATTTTTTTAATGTTAGTTTGAATTATCAATTCCTTCCCGATAAGTTCAAACTTACTAGGAATTGAGCTCATTGTCACTTTTCCTATAAAGTTCCAATCAACTCTTTACGGGAAAAGTGACAGAGAGCTGAATTACTTTCTAATAAGTTTAAACTTACCAGGAATCCAGATAGAGCGAGAGCAAGAGCGAGTTTGGTCTTGTTGAACTTACGGGAAGGGAGCTTTCTATCACTGTTCCCGTAAAGTTCCGATTAGCTCTTTGCGGGAAAAGTGACAGAGAGTTGAATTTCGTGACAGAGAGTTGAATTCTTTCATGATAAGTTCAAACTTACCAGGAAGCCAGATAGAGCGAGAGCGAGTTTGGTCGCGTTGAACTTATTGGGAAGAGAGTTCTCAGTCTCTATCACTTTTTCAATAAAGTTCTGATCAGCTATTTACAGGAAAAGTGATAGAGAGCTAAATTCCTTCATGATAAGGTCAAACTTACCAGGAAGCCAGACAGAGCGAGAGTAAGAGCTAGGGGTGTTCGCGGTTCGGTTCGGTTCGGTTTTGGTCTAAAACCGAACCGAACCGCTTAAATCGGTTTAGAAATTATATGAAACCGAACCGAACCGTATGTCCTGTTAGGACCGAACCGCATAAATCGGTTTAGAAATTATATGAAACCGAATCAAACCGCAAGTCCGGTAATTATATAACTAATTGGTAATTATATATCCATGGAAGATTATTTAGAAAAAGCTATTCATCCAATATGAATCAAATCCAAGCAACTAAAAAAAACAATGCATTTTTCAAGCAACTAAAGTCTAATAGTTCAAAGTCCAATCCGTACATAAAATGATAAAAGTACTACGAACATAAAAGTTATTGTTTTACAAACAATATTACAATAAGTCAATAATAGAAAAGTTCAAAGTCAAATCCAAACCACCACTTTAAAAAGTTCTACAAACTTCAAGTTCAAGCCGCCTTCTCCTTCTCATTCTTCTCCTTGTTTTTTGCCTCTGAATATGCTTTAAAGTCTAAAAGAAAAAAAGTGGAAATATTAACATAATAATTATATAAATAACATATTTGAATTTTGGATACTTAAAAAAATGTTTCAAAGAAACTACCTTCTTCAACATTTACAATATCCTCCAAGTAGCTTTGAAGATCAATACTAATTGCTTTCGAACATAACCAATTTTGTGCACACACAAGTGCCTTTACTGTGGTTGGAGCTAACATAGAACGAAAAGGATCAATTACTCTCCCACTGGTACTGAATGCAGACTCAGAAGCAACTGTGGATACTGGAATTGCTAAAAGATCTCGTGCAACCTTGCTAAGAACCTTATATCTAGAAGAATTTCCTTTCCACCAATCTAAGATATCAAAATTCTCCTCACGTTTAATACGAGGCTCCATATCAACTTCTTTATCCACACTATTGGCATCCTCGTCCTCCATATCTTCAAAATCCAAACGAAAAACCTCTGAAGCAGTAGCTGTAGTAGTACCAGTACTTGTACTAGTAGTACAACTTGAAGATTGACTCATACTTGCATATCTCTTGGACTTCTAAGCTGATGAACTTAAAGTTGAACCATCGTTGATAACTGACAAACTATATTCATTAAACAATCGTCTCAAAACTTCCTCCACCTTATTTCCTATTTCTTTTGTCACATCCATATCAAATAACTGATTCAGACAATACATAAGAGATTTCATCTTGTAACGAGGGTCCAAAACAAAAGCAACATACAAAAATAAATTTGTTTTCTCACTTTTCCCCCAATACTTATCATATTTCTCTTGCATTTTCGTTGCCATTTCATGCAATAACAAATTTTTCGGACCAGTTACACTTGAATATTTTCTTATGCAATTCTGAATAGTACTAATTTCATGGAAGACCGTATTGGAAGTAACATAAAGAGACCCTGAAAGCCTAATAGTTACTTCATAGAATACAGACAAAAATTTCGTAAATATTCTAGCAATTTCTCAATCTTGTGTGGTTGGTTTAATCTCCTCATTCATGTACACTGTGTCGTAGTCTTCCAACCTCTCAAATGCCTTTTCAAACTTTACTGCTGCATCAAGCATCAAGTATGTAGAATTCCATCTAGTTTGAACATCAAGACACAACATACTCTTACTAGATATATTCTCCTCTTCGATGCACTTCTTAAATTTAGCAAGTCTAGCAGGAGAAGATCTAACAAACCTCACAGCATTTCGAATTCAATTCAATGAATCATTCACATCTTTTAGTCCATCACAGACAATTAAATTCAATATATGTGCACAACATCTAACATGCAAGAAATCACCATTCAACACCAACCCATGTTTAAAACGCTTCTCTAGGTAAGCAATGGCAATATCATTGGATGAAGTATTATCAACAGTTAGTGTCAAAACCCTTTCAATACCCCATTGTTTCAAACATTTCTCAACCTCTTTTCCTATTGTCTCCCCTCTATGATTTTCAATCTGAGAGAAATTAATAATTCTCTTATGTAGCTTCCAATCTCTATCAATAAAGTGTGCAGTCAAAACCATGTAATTCACATTTTGAATTGATGTTCATGTATCAGTTGTAATCAACACTCTATATCCTTCCCTCACAAAAATATCTTTCAACTGTTCTTTTAGGGTACCATATATTCCCAAAATATCCCTAGCAATGGTAGTTTGAGAAGGAATAACAAAATTTGGTTCTACTAACGTCAAAGTCCCTTCTACAAACCTCTTAAATCCCTCATTCTCCACAAATTTAAATGACAACTCATCAATTATGATCATCTCAGCAATTAGTCTTCGAGCATTCTCAATAGTAAACTTCTTATACTGAACCGATGTTGTATTACCACCCCCACCCTCTTTATTATTAAATATTAACTTAGATTGAGTTAAATCCAACTTAGAATTTTTCATCTGATAAGGATTTTTTTACAATAATGTTCAAGATGCATTCTCATAGTTGAATTTCCATTCCTTCTTGGATGACATGCATATACCATACCACAATAATTACATTTAGCATGTGGATCGTCATTACTATATTCAGAGCATTTAGTAAAGTGATCCCATACCATAGACGTGTTTTTCCTCTTTTTTCGAACTTGCGCTTCAAGTGCCGATGGAGACATCTCAACAACATCATCATTTTCGTTCACACTAGAACAATTGTTGCTCTTGTTGTTGTTGCTATTGCTCTTACTATTGTCAATGTCATTGGTCAAGCTCAAGCTCATCCTCTGAGACATGGTGCTACTGCTACCATACCGGCTATCGTGTGCCGTCTACAATATGGAAAAGATAACTATTAAGTTATTAACTAAGAACAAAGTAAAATTGATAGTTCAAACTCAAAGTTCAAACTTCAAATTAGAACGGCAAGTATTGAACGGTTGGTAAACGAACGGAGAGTATTGAATACCTTTAGACGCGCCGTGGGGAGAGATGGAGATTTTCAGCGTCGGAAGTCGGAACTATGCGCCGCGGGGAACTGCACGTCGAAGCCTCGCGTCGAAGCCTCGCGTTGGAACTACTGAGGCGTTGCGTCGAAGCCTTGCGTCAAAGCCTCGCGTCGGAACTACTGCCTATGCGTCGGATTCGGAACCACTGAGGCGTTGAACTCTGAACTCTAAAGGGAATGGAAATGCCGATGCAGTGGCGGGATGTGGGCGTCGCGAGGGGAGCGGGGAGATCTGAAGCTAAACAAAATCGACTGGACTAATTGTGAATCGTGATGAAGATTGAAGTGAATCGTGAAACCTAAACCCTAGGGGCGTGCGGCGCAGCGGCGGAAAGGGAAAAAAGAAAAAGAAAAAGAAAAATAAAAAGAAAAAGAAAAAGAAAAACTAAAAGAAAAAAATGAAATAATTTTTTTTAATATAAATCGGTTCGGTTCGTTTTCGGTTTCAGTTTCACAACTAGAAACCGAACCGAACCGTATAAAAACGGTTTCAACATTGTATAAACCAAACCGAACCACATACAATCGGTTTCGGTTCGGTTTCGGTTCGGTTTCAAATTCGGTTCGATTTTTGCGGTTTGAATGAACACCCCTAGTAAGAGCAAGGCGAGAGCGAGAGTGAGTTTGGTCACATTAAACTTACTGAGAAGGGAGTTCTCTATCACTTTTCCCATGAAGTTTCGATAAACTATTTACAAGAAAAGTGACAGAGAGCTGAATTCCTTCCTGATAAGTTCAAACTTACCAGGAAGCCAAACAGAGCGAGAGCGAGTTTGGTCGCGTTGAACTTACCGATTAGAATTAAAAATTAACCGAGAGTGAGAGCGAGAGCGAATTTAGAATTAATAATGTAATAATGAATTAACTTGAGTTCTATGTGAGATTACAATAAGGGAAATAGTTTACAATCAACAAGTATAATAACAATAACTCTTATTTACTACGTCGTGTTAGAACCACGGTCAGGGCATCGTTTTCGATTATGTCTTTCTTGTTTGTAGATGCCATAATGTGACTTGACTGATGCCTCCTTCCAATCCATCTTGTCCTGTATTTGGGAAGTACATGGTCTACCAATACTTCTAACCCTTGACTCATCTGAATAAATAGTGGGGAAGTTATTGTTAGGCCAACATTTTTTATCAGGGATAGGCTCAAACTGAGGTGAATAACAGGACAAATAAGTGGGGATCTTGTAATAGTCATCTATGTAGTTCAAGTAATCAAGACCAAAATGTTTACAAGCAGCAATGACATGGGAACATGAGATTCCGAACTCTGCCACTTGTTGCATGTGCATGTCTTCTCATTTAATTTTATTCGATGTGTAGTTCCATCCTTCAGTGTTATTGGATTAATTGTGGATGTGACATCACACAAGCCTATCCTTTGGTCAAATATGTTAACTTTGTGAGTATTTGCACGTCCTTCCCAACGAGTCAATTTTTTTATGGCATACCTATGACAGAGATAGAAATTATTTACTTACTTTAACACCAAATATGAGCATTAATATTATTTTATTAAGTGCACAATTTACCTTGTGAAACATTCTCCAGCCTTAAGAGTGGCTTCTATTTCTACACGACGAGCAGTAAAGTAGGAGATAGTTTGATAGAATGTTGCTTGAACTAGTGCAGTTATTGGTAGCTTCCTAGCCGCTTTCAAAATAGCATTATAACATTCAGCCACGTTTGTGGTTAGCCATCCATAACGATATCCACCATCATGTGACCGGGTCCATTGTAGAGGATCCATAGTAGCAAAAAATCTCATGTAGTTAGAATTCGCGTTCTAAAGTTCGACTATATGGTCATTGAACTTTAAAACTTGATACTTTGATCCTGCATGATACACCAAGCTCTTCAACATACTATTCTTATACTTGTCATTGAAATTATTTGCAACATGTTCGCAAGCAAAATCTATGATGTGCATCCTCCCAACCATTGGTAGGATTTCGCATGGCATATATAGTGCCCTTGTGCCTATCTGAAATTATGCACATTTCTTGACTTCCATGTACCACATGCTCCTATATATTCTTCAAAAACCAACCCCATGCGTTAGCGCTTTCTTCCGGTACGATAGCGGATGCAACTGGATAAACGTGTCTATTTGCATCGACCGAGCTAATTGTCAACAACTTCTGTCACACCCCACCCCGAACTACCCTCCCGTAGCCCGAGACGGAGTGTGAGGACAGCAGTTACCGACTACCCTGTCGCAACACCCATTGTCAACTTCATCTTATTATCTTTTAAATCCTTCTTAGGACGGTAATACCATTAACACGCTCTTGATAAACCTCGACTTCGATCGGCAACGGGAATTGTCATGCTACCTGAAAATAGAAAACATATGAAAAGGGTGAGCTAACAGCTCAGTGAGTAACGGTTTCTGAAAAACATTATACTTTAACTGTAAAACTGATTGAACTCGCATAAAATATCACACTTCAAATCATTTTATAACATGATCAATTCTTTGTTATATCATGTATACATATCTGTTTGAAATAAATAATAAAAATCTCATTCATTCAAAATACTTTTTCCTTAGTTGAGGCGGAGCAGTGCTCAACGCTCCTCAACGTCGATTTTCATTCCTTATCTTTTCCTTAGTTGAGACGCTTAACGCTACTCAACGTTGATTATCCTTAGCTGTGTGGAGTAATCTCAACACATCAGCGTCATATATATATTCTTCTATGTGCACATAGATATTATTACTCAGGCTGCCCATATGCCTTCCTTTTATCCTTGAGCATTGGGTCCCATTTCTATTTTCCGGCTACCCATTTGCCTTCCTTTAGTCCTTGAGCATTGGGTACCTTTATAATTCGGGCTGCCCACAATGCCTTCTACGAGTCCCTGAGCATTGGGGTCCCATTTCAAAGTTTTATAAAACACTATACATATTTTGGAAACATTATATTAATAACACATAAATTAACCGTTTCCAAATCTTACATCATCTGCATGCTAAATTCAATTTCCAGCTTTAATATCAAATAGCATGCTTTTCGTACAAGTTTATTGTCAAATCTTTCTTGAAATCATATAACACCACGCTTTTCAGAAAAGTCATGAAAACAAGTATCAATCAATCACCATGAGTTTTATAACTCATAGCAAGTAACCAGCATACTCATAGTTTTCAAGTAAAACACATACATTGAAAACCCATGAAATCAGATTCATAAGAAACTCATTCATATTTTGTAAAACGCAGGTGTTACTCACCTGTACTTGCTAAAGAATAATTCCTCTTCCTTTCCTCTATTTCCTCTTCCCGAGCTTCTTGGACGCAGCGTTCTAACTCTAGAACGCAAGGCTCCATTTTTCTCTGTCAGCTCGGTTAAACGGAACCCTGCCCTTCAACGCAAGGTTGGTGACTACCGCAAACCCTGCCCTTCAACGCAAGGTTGATTACTTCCGCAAAGTGCATCCCAACTCTTCTTACTTCTCTTTCGGATGCGTCGCCCTCTCTTGGACGCAAGGTCCAACTTGAACGCATCACCTTAACTTTGGACGCCGCGTTCACCTTGGACATTATGTTTGTCCTCAACGCAAGGTCGACCCCCTTTTCGACATAAGACAATTTCTTTCACATAAAATAGCTAAGTTGTCAAAATACTTTCTTTCTTGGCCGTAGACTCCTACTACGGACGCAAGGATTCTTTCTTTCTGCCTTCTTTCTTCCCTTTTTTCTCCAGAACTCTTTTAGAGTCATCAGTCGCTCCTTTTCCCTCAAAGTTCTATTTATAGGGAGCTTGCCATCCAACTTCTCCTCTCCTTTTGCCACTTGTTTGCCACATGTCACACTGCATGCTTAATTAACCATGCATTAATCCAAGTGTCACCTTGCATGAAACACTTAACATGCCTTTAACATCTCCTGCTGATAAGGTGTCAAATCTATACGAAACCACCTGACCTTTATAAACTTATCTTATGCGTCCAATATTTTCCAATAGATAACCATTCATTCAACACAACGTCCTCATGCGTTCGTTGAGTTTCCTTTAAAGTTTGTGCTTCACTACTCACTTTTCCAACTCTTAGCCAACTACACTACTTTCTTTGACGCATAGAGATAACTCTGTCTTCAATGCATAGGGACCTCAACGCATGACAACCTTACCAAAACATGGTAAGCCAAGTATGTTTCTTCCCCAGCCAACACGGCGACTACTTCAGATCACAACAATCATTCGTGATCACCTTCAACGCATAGCCGCACTATTATAAACCAGTGCTTACACAATGCCACTAGGCGTCAATGACAACAAATCCTTCTCAAGCTCTTTCTCTATGCGTTGGTCCTGTTGCATTCACCTTCATCTTGCGTCCATGACCATCTTCCTATCCTTGGACATTCCTTGATTATTCCCAAGGTTATTCTTTTAACCTTTTCCTTGCACTTAAACTATTTCTCTTAAGATAGATTAGCATGCGTCCACCACATGCTCCAGTTTTTATGTTTACTTCACAACCTTCTACTTTCCAACACTTGTGAACATTCCTTGCTATTAGTCCATGCGTTACTCAATTTGCTATAGTATTCTATCTTTTTGAGACTTAGATCTCTTTCAACACTTCACAACATAACTTTATTCCTTTCTTGCTTAAACGTCTTACCATCTCCAATGCGTACATCTTCTCTTATGCGTTTCACTTCTTTCCCTTTCTCGATCTACTTCCATGCGTCCACCCTTACCATGCGTTACCTAGCCCTGACCATGCGTCCAACATGATCTTTTACTTCTTTTCTTCATAGACTCTTCAACGCATCGGTTTCTTAAGAAGTAGGGTGTGACAACTTCCTTTTGTACTTTCTGTATAAATGTGTTCCGTTGGTTTGAAGAAGAGGTCTGCAATGCTTAAAGCTCTCAATAACAGGTTCAAATAAACAGAACACGTTATTGAACATGACAATCCTATTATCACCTTCCACCTCATGTAGCCTCTAGAGGACAACTGTACCAGGGTTTGTCATTTCTAATATATTCATCCATGAAGGTAGCAAATTGTACAATTCAATCCAATCGCCAAATATTCTGGCAACCTTTTTTCTTCTTCCATCCCATACTTTCCAAAAACTAACATACTATCCATATTTCTTCAATATAATGTCTTGTAATGTTCTGACGTTAACGGATGGATTCTTTTTAACAATGCTACTAACCTCGGCTACAATCAAATTAGAGTCTAAGTGATTGTGATCTTGACCCATTCTTGCATACACACAAGAATGGGGGCAATTATATTGTGTAATTTCAAATTTACCATGTTTTTTTACGGCAGCAGACATGCAGTCTCCACGTGCAATCATTGTTGTATCTTTTACACCTAACAACCCAAATGTTATTTTTCGACTCAATGACTTCAAAGTTTCGATGGCGAATGATTGAATAGCTTTTCACTGCATTTTTTAAATCGATCTTTGAGTTAAACACCATCCCCGTACTCAAAGAATCAGATCCAATATTTTATCTCAATGCCTGAATCAGGTTCAATGTTCATGTCATTTAGGTCTATCTAATTGAAGGTTTCAAGGACATCATGGACACCATAAAATTCATGGGTGAGTTGCTCTAGATCACTTTCATGATGGTCGATTTCAACTTCTTCCAAATTTTTGGCGACAGTTGGATCCAAATCAGTCTATTCATCATTATCATTTTCGACTCGAATATTATTTTCAATTTCTCTCCTCGATATTCAATTTGAGATGTTTGGTTGAGAAATATACCGATCAACTGTATTTGGAGGGGGTGGAGCATTGCTCATCATAAATCTTACATCAGATTCACTCTGTAGGGAGATGGGAATGTAGAAGGTAGATCCCGCTACATAACTACCATATAGAAATATTACCTCTATCCCATCATCTTTATCTATAGATAATGCATCACATAATCCCTCGATAAATACGTCGAACTCAATTCCACGGAAAATACTTATATGAAGACATGGTGGTACATTGTATTCTATAGCATTTGACCCGTTAACAATGTTTCCATTCATATAACAAAGAAACCCCATAACATCCATTCTAGTATGGTTAATTAAATATGATATTTACAAACAAAATTATGTAAGTTAAATGGTTTTCTAAGCAAGGTACTGTAACATTATAAAATATCATTATGATAGGTAATTAAGATGTAAAAAAGAATATTCTATTATGATAGGTAATTGAGATGCAATATGATAAAATTAAAAGCTCAACATGAAATATGAATTAGTGGCGTTAATAAAATGCTAAAGCTAACAAAATAAAATCTAAAAACTTTAACTAAATAGTATTGAAACAATAACAAAATTGTAACATAGTGTAGAAATTAGTAGAAACTTACATAATAGAAAAATATTGGACCAAATTTGTTGAGAAAGTGAGAAAGTGTAGAAACCTGAAGGCAGAGTTAGTGGGAGGAAGTGTGAATTTGACTGGAATGAAGTTGAAGAAAGAGTGCAAACGGAGGGATTTTAGACAAAACAATAGTATGTTGGACCATCAGTAACAAGGGAGCGCCTGGAATCTCCTCAGTAAGAGCATTGTTGGAACTTTACTGGAAAATTGACAAAACTTTTCCAAACTCGCTCTCGCTCTCACTCCCACAATCACTCTTATCTCTCTCGCCATCTATATCTCACTCTGACTCTTGCTCTCTCTCTCTTGCAATCACTCTTATCTCTCTCGCTCTCTCTCTCACTCTCACTTTTACATTAAAAAATTGTTTTTGTTTTAAAAAGGGAAGAATGCCATCAAAACCAATAAAAACCAACGCCACTTTTTTTTTTTTTTTTTTTTTCGTTTAGTTTGACCAATCTGACCATGCGTCAGAGTCTGACTTTGACATAAAAGACAAAAAAACTACACCTTTTACCTAATTTTTTTTTTCCAAACTATCCCTTTTACCTAATTTTTTTTTAAATACTTTTTTTTTCTAATTAACCCGAGTTCATGGGGTTTAAGGTTAGATTCCATATGATTCATCTAGCAAAATAAAAGTACATGATATTTGTGTGGTTCAATTGGTGAAAATTTTAGTTATTTTTAATACAAAGTAATTGCATGGCTCCGTTCAATGTACATATTTAGATTGCTCACTTTAGGTTATTTTAGTCATTACAAGGTCTCTAATGAAGATTTAAATTACCTTTAGTTTAGAAGGTATTTTATGTTGCTAAAAGTCTAACAAAATTGTAGCTAGTTTTAGTACAAGGAATTTATTTATTTATGTGGCAAAAAAAAAAAAATAGCATTTCTCTTAGTAGAGAGGATATATGTGGTGCTTAGTTGACGAATACTCTTAACTAATTTTAATACAAAGTATTTGTTCTAGTGTTTTAAATGTCAAGTGAATTGGGAATATAAAACAGTAGAAGAATAGTAATCAAAAAACAAATACCTTTTTTACAATTTATGAAAAATAGATGATTAATGAAGCAAAAAGGGTTTGTTCACTAATAAAGAAATGGAGGAAGTGAGTATGTGGCTTGATTTTATATTTTGCCTCAGTGAATTTTAAGGATGAAAATATCCGTGGATATATTGATATATTTGTACATTGAAGGGTTGATATCGACATTAAACATTCATGGATATCTCCAACATCTTTTTATTAGTACTTGTAAAACATAAAAATATCATCTATTTAGTCCAATTTGAATAGTAATACTAATAACAATATACATAACTTAATTTGGGTAAAAACAACCTAATTATTGATCTAAAATATCCGTCAATATAGATATTTTGTCTATATATCTGTCAATATATCTGTAAAATTGAAATGTTGATATCATTGATATTTTAATTCTTGGTGAATATGATGAGATGTTTGTAGGGAGAAATATATTTTTGATGATTATGATGGGAAATTCTAAATTAGGTCTCATTCTTCACACACGGTATTTTCGCATCCCAAATTAGACATATATACTTATTTTGAAAATTTTACATTATCCACGAATTTTAGGTTAAAGTGGTATACTTTAATTATTTTATTTTATTTTTTTTTTTTTGTGTTAATAACCATTTGTTTTTGCTTGATTTTAGGAGTTTTTTTTTCTGGTTCACTCAAATAAATGACCAACTATACCTAGATTTAAGGGGATTAGTTTGCTTTTATTTGAATTTTAAATATGTTATGATTTTGTAGTATTTTAGCATTTCATTTGATAAATTATATTAAAAATATTGAAAAAATTGTTAGGCTATTTATTTAAAGAAAAATTGGATGGTCATATATTTCAAAATGCATATCTAAGTTTGGCCATTTATGCTGTAGGAGTGTAGCCCCATGAGAATCTCAACCGGATCGAATGGAAAGAAGAAGATGACATTAGCCCATCTAATATGGGCCAGGTTCGAGGCCCATATTAGTTTAATGACTACATCATTAACAAGCCCAGCCCAGACACTCGAAGAAACCCCTATAAATATCTGGCAACATCGCGAATCGCGCCCTTCGTCTTCTTCCATGATTGAAGCAAAGTTTTCGCGCCTTCCTTTATACTCCAACTTCAACGAACGAAGCTCACTATTGTTCCCTTCATTTCCAGTCTCCTTCTGAATCAAGTTTTTCACTTCGAAATGCTCTGAAGACGCCATCATTAATCATTCATTACACTTCTCCAAATTGAACGAATCGCTGTCTCAACAACTGGGGAATGCACACTGTAAGGCATCTTCAGATTCAAAGTCACTTTCCTTACCCCCTTGCAGTTTGCAATATTCTCATCGGGGCTGTAGTCTGAAGAGTTGGTAACTCTGTTAATCTTGAATTTGAGATTACCCATTAGTTTTCTTTTTGTATGTTGCTTTTTTAAATTCGGGTTCATTGTACGGAGTACTTCGTTCAATGCCAAGGCAAACTTGTTAGCTGGTGGTTGACATACATATGTGGTATTCAGTTCTGTGGCTAAATGATAATTGAATTTCTATGAAGCTATATAGAGCGACTTTGGTTCAAAACCTTGTTTTAAGAAACTCTCAAGCTCCAAAGCCGTCCTTGAATGGTAATCATCCTATTGATGCCCACATTGTCAAAACTGGCTTCAATGCAAATACATGCCGCTCTAACTTCCAGGTCAATAACTTTCTCGAGAGAGGAGATCTTTTCCACGCACATCAGGTATTTGATCAAATGCCTTGCAAGAATACGATCTCTCACAACATGATGATTTCTGGTTACCTTAAATTCGGGAACTTGTCTAAAGCTAGAGAGTTGTTTGATGGCATGGTGGAACGTACGGCAGTGTCATGGACAATTTTGATCGGTGGTTATTTGCAATCTAACCAATCTAAAGAAGCGCTTAGGCTTTATGCTGATATGAGAAGGGGAGGGGCAGAACCAGATTACGTGACTCTCGTGACTTTGTTATCGGGCTGTGGTGAATTGGAAACTAAGAATGTGATTGTTCAAATTCATAACCATGTCACTAAACTTGGATATGAGTACAATCTCATGGTTTGCAACTCGTTGATTGATGCTTATTGCAAAACTCATTGCTTATACTCAGCGAGCCAGCTCTTCAAGCAGATGATAAACAAAGACACAGTAACCTTCAATGCATTAATGACAGGTTACTCAAATGAGGGATTGGGCGAAGAAGCAATAAAGCTCTTTCTTGAACTGCACAATAGTGGAATAAAGCCTTCAGAATTTACGTTTGCAGCCCTCCTATGTGCTGCTGTTGGTCTAGATGACCCAAAGTTTGGACAAGTAGTTCATGGTCTTGTTCTCAAGACCAACTTCGTTTGGAACGTGTTTGTGGGAAATGCATTACTAGACTACTACTCAAAGCAGGACCAAGTGGATGAGGCAAGGAAGCTTTTTTGTGAGATGCCAGAGTTGGATGGAATTTCTTATAATGTAGTCATCACAAGCTATGCTTGGAATGGGCAATTTAAAGAATCTCTTGATCTTTTCAGGAAATTACAGTTTACTAGATTTGACCGTAGGCAATTCCCTTTTGCAACACTATTGAGCATAGCTACAAATAGTCTTAATTTGAGAATGGGTCGGCAAATACATTGTCAGGCAATTGCAATCGGAGTAAATTTTGAACCTGTGGTAGAAAATGCTTTGGTTGACATGTATGCCAAATGTGACAGAGATGACGAAGCTCAGAAGATATTTGATAATATTGCCTGCAAAAGTACAGTGCCATGGACTGCAATGATCTCAGCCTACGTTCAGAAGGGAAAGCATGAAGAAGGAATAAAGGTATTCAATGACATGCGAAGAACCGGTGTGCCTGCTGATCAAGCAACCTTTGCTAGTATCCTAAGAGCATGTGCAAATCTGGCTTCAATTTGTTTGGGAAGGCAACTGCATGCATTGCTAATTCGATCAGGGTTTATGTCCAACGTATATTCTGGAAGCGCGTTGCTAGATACATATGCAAAATGTGGTTGCATGACAGATGCGATACAATCTTTTGGAGAGATGCCTGAGAGGAATCCTGTCTCGTGGAATGCTTTAATCTCAGCTTATGCACAGAATGGGAATGTTGAAGGCACGCTCATTTCATTTCAGCAGATGATTCAGTCAGGCTATAAGCCAGATTCTGTTAGTTTTCTCAGCGTTCTGTCAGCTTGCAGTCACTGTGGTTTCGTTGAAGAAGCACTTTGGCATTTCAACTCCATGACTCAAATTTATGATGTCACTCCTAAGAGAGAACACTATGCATCAATGGTTGATGTATTGTGTCGAAATGGAAGATTTGATGAAGCTGAAAAGTTAATGACTCAAATGCCATTTGAGCCTGATGAGATAATGTGGTCCTCCGTCTTAAACTCATGCAGAATTCATAAGAATCATGGATTGGCCAAGAAAGCAGCAGATCGGCTTTTTAATATGAAAGATCTTCGAGATGCTGCTCCTTATATCAGCATGTCTAATATTTATGCGGTAGCTGGTCAGTGGGACAATGTTGCAAAGGTCAAGAAGGCAATGAGGGACCGAGGGGTCAGAAAGGTCCCAGCCTATAGTTGGGTTGAAATCAAACATCAGACTCACGTATTCTCTGCAAATGATAAATCCCATCCCCAGATGAATAAGATTTTGAGAAAGATTGATGCATTGGTGAGGGAAATGGAGAAAAAAGGATATAAGCCAGACACAACTTGTGCCCTTCACGATGTGGATGAGGTTATTAAAATTGAATCTCTTAAATACCACAGTGAACGCTTAGCAATTGCATTTGCTCTACTCAACACACCAGATGGGTCACCAATCGTGGTAATGAAAAACTTGAGAGCTTGTACAGACTGTCATGCTGCAATTAAGGTGATCTCACAGATTGTTGAAAGGGAAATTATTGTTAGAGATTCAAGTAGGTTTCATCATTTTAAAGACGGCTTTTGCTCCTGTGGGGATTATTGGTGATCATAAAATCTTATGAGCAGTCTAGACTATCATCACAACAAGCAATGCATGCAATCATTCTGCAGAGATGAACTTAGAGTTGCTTGTTTACAGTAAGTGTTGTATCCTTATGCTGTGTTATTGAAAAGTTCCATTTAACTGGTTGATTTAAAGCAATAATTTTGTAAGATGGTATTCTAAATCATTTATCTATCGACTGATTCTTCATATAAGCTTAAGGTTTTGTTTCATTTTGCTAGCAATTTTACAAGGCAAAGCAAAATAGGCCGTGAGCGACTCCTTCCTCAAAAGCTTGCTCTGCTGCATATTGTCCAAATAAAAGTTCAGCAAGGTACTCAAGGCACTGTGCGTGATATAATTTCCAATCTTTTTCTTCTTAATTACCTACATGATTATTCTTGGTTGTCACGAACTTGGAAATGTGTGATAAAAGCTATTAGTGACCTTGGTGCAAAGTTGGTTGCATAGACAGGCCAAATGTATTAATATAATACGCATTTGAAACGAAAAAGTATTGTGTAAAACCTGATTTTCTTGTGTCACAATGAAAGGCCAATTTCCTTTCTCCATCCATGTGTTCTCTTTTAAGGTGGCCGTGGTTCACTATTAAGTATTATTGATCTCTTTGGGTTCCATTATCCTTATATTTGTAGTATATTATGCTTTCAAAAGTTTTATTTGTGCCGTTGATATTGTTAAGATTAGTGACAAAATATTCTTCGCACGCAGTGCCTTAGACCAATCTGTTTGATGCATAAAAAAAATTAGAAACGGGGAAGTATTTCTATTCTTCATAGAATATCAAGCGCTCGACTGAATCAAGTCAATATGTTTGCAATTTGAGGTATCTCCTCTTCTTTTTCTCCTCCATATTTGCGTGGTAGTTGATAATTGTGTTCACAATTCAACTTGGTATGGTTGCGTGATGGTGCGGCATTTGATTAATAGTATTAACCATTTCCTTTTTCCTACGTTGCTACTCTTTTTCTATTACTTCTACGCCATGGCTCCTGAAGTACTTGGTTTTCTACTGTGAATGCCCAATAACTTACTGTTTTAAGAGCCTATGGTAGAAATAGTGTCGAATGAGTTATAAAAAGTGGTAGAAAGTTTGAACCCCCAAGGGGGTCACTTTCCCTCTCCCATTTTGTATCATTCTATCTTTCTACTTGTTATATTTTAGCCTTTAAAGCCCTGATGAAGTGACTAAGCTTACTGAGAAGATCGTGAGGTAATTTCTTTTGTGAAGGTTCTACAAATGAAGTGACTAAGCTTATAAGATTACCGTGATTTGCATTCACCTGCAATTCTGTAGATGAGCCAAAACGGCTGGTACATGCTCCCTTGTGCACATATTGATTCTGTCTCGGATTAACCGAATAAGAAAACTAGGCATCGCGTTACAAGATATGGTATATGTTTTTCTGAAGTTTCTCGTCTGCTTTTAGTTTTAACTTGGTTTGCTTCAGGGTCTCTATATTAATGCTTCAAACTAGATTAAAGTTATGTGGACTTGCCATATTTCTTGTGTCAGCAGCTCCTGCTGGTGCTTCTGCATGCGATTACAGATATCCTCTTTATGAAAAATAAATGAGTAAAAACCAAATTGAAATTTGAAACGAAAATCCTCTACTTGAGATGAGCCCGGGAGATTTCCTGTCGATCACTTCCAAGGATTGCGTAGTATCAGCTGCTACTTTGACAAACTACTTATTAATTGAATATTGATGTGGTGGCCGACTTATCCATAGATTGGTGCGATGGAGTAAAAATTTTGATATTTTAAATTATTTTTTCATCTTGTTGAAGATTATTGCCTTAAAAGTTGTGGCAAATGTCATTAGTAGCTGCTTTAAATAGACAGACATACACATGGCAAAATACCAGTACCTCTCGTACTTGCTAATGAATTTCTGAAATTGACATGACAGGTCTACTCCAGGAGCTTACACTCCAGAACTTACAGGTTATATTTCTTTACATCTTCATCTGCCTTCTTTAATATTGTGGCGTGCAGAATTTTACCATCGTTTTAATAAGATCATCTTCTCTTCAAAGATTCTAAAACCTCTGCTGCAAGAAACCAACTTTAGCTTGCCCATTCAACCATATTTCTTTAGACTTCCACTCTACTGTTTTGCTGCTTAGGGAATCTGACGTCGTTTTTGCTTGCTTATAGGGACAAAAACATTGAATTCTTGATTTATTGAAGTTAAACAAAAATCAAAAGAGCAGGAAATTTCTCAACTGTAGAAGGATTCTTCTTTTGTTTTTTGTTTTTCCTTTTGTTTTTTAAATATCTTTTCCTTGGGAAGAAGAGTTTCTGGATAATTGTGTTTCTTAGGTCTTCTACTAGTAGACAAAAAGAATCTTATACCCGTAGGCCGTAGCTCACCGTGAGGATGCGTTGTTTTGCCCCAAGCTTGGAATTTTATGTTCTTTCCCTCAATAAAAAAACACAATATTTCATATTTGTATTTTTAAATCTTGCTCGGCCATCCCATCACGACAAAACGCCATTCTTTAGGAGAAAACACATCCAACCCAAATCGATTAATTTAAACCTCTACTTCTATTGAAGAAGACGAGGGAATCTCTCTCTCCCCCTTAAAAAAATCTATAAAAATATAAAATCAAGAAAGTCGTGGAGATTCGAGGATTTGGGAAGATATTAAAACTACTGATGGGGTATCGAATTGATATGCCAAAGATGCCATTACGAATAGCCTCACATGAAGGTTCCTCTCTCTCCACTAATTGCCTATTGAATTGGATACCAAAGAACCACATTGCCACCTCTAATGGATGCTTAAGTTTCTCATTATCTTTAATAATTAAATACAAGTTGTAGATTGTTCATTTGCCCATAGTTTTAGCCTTCTGGCTTTTGATATAGTTAGCTAAGATACAAAAATAATAATAATAATAAAAATGGGTGCCACTTTTTCCCCTTCTCTCCCAGCCTCAATCTCATTGAGTATCTCGAAACTGGAGGTTTGGTAGAACTATAGAAGCAGGGGCACAAGAAAAAGGTGAAACTCAAATTGCATTGAAAAGGTGGAAAATGTAAAAGACAACTATCTTTCTTTCTTTTTCACCAAGGAAGAGTAGTAGGGTAGTAGCAATAGTTAAATTTGCCTTTTTCTTTTCTTCTCTTTTTGACTCATTCTCGTTACTTAATCAGAGGCAGAGCAACCCAAAACAAAACAAATTCAACTTTCAGCCGCAGAAGAGGGGTCTCTCATAAGTCACACCCCTCTCACGTGAGCTTGAGAAAATATGAAGAAAAGCCTAACCCTAAGCCTAAACCACTGCTGCTCTCTTCCTGATCAGTACTTTCCGTACCATTTGAAGAGACTTCAGTAACTCCACTTGAACACGAAGAACAAGGCTGAGGAAATTCCCAACCATCCTCCACCGTTAAATCCAATACGCTTGCCTCCGCTACTGCCAATCTCTGGTTCTCTTCCACCCCTTGCCTTTTAGGCTTTCTTCTCTTTTGAAATAAGCAGTACACAGCCAAATCCCCCACTTCAATCTGCTTTTTTTTTTTTTAAAAAAAAATATATATATTATTTTTTTAAAAAAGAATTTTTTTTTTGGTCCAGAACCAAAACAAAACAAAACAAAACCCACAGTTCAATAGAAATCAGTTCTTTGAAAAAAGGGTAGTTGTGGTAATTTACTATTAAGTCCAGTCCATGGTCAATTTTGTCTGTACCTGTGCTGAGTTGGGAGTTGTTGCAGATGCAGAGCGAGCCAATCGATATTCATGCATGACCCACCGAGTTGCTCTTGTTCTCTCAGAAGACTTTGACTCAGAAAAAACCAAAGATTTCCTCAGCCCAAGCACCTGGTTGATCCCTTGGCTTAAAATGAACTTCTCTTTGCCAATGGACTTCCATATCCCACACCCAGCCCTCCTTCTCAAGAAACTCTTCTGTTTGCTGAAAAAGAACCTCTTTTCTTTCAAATCCCCTAAACAACAAACAACACAGAATCCCATCAATTCACATAATAAGACGTCTATATCATAAGTTATCTATCTGATACCCAAGAAATTGAAACCAATGAGAAACCTGTATTCTGTCTCCCTGGAAAAGAAATTTTGGCATTAGAATTTTGAAAATTGAGGTTACCTGGTAAGCCCCATGGATCTGTGAGGAAGACATCGAACTCAGGAATGACAGAAGCAGGAAGTGGCAAATCAAAGACCTTCCTCTTCAAGTAGTGGCCGACCAGCTCCTCATCTGTAGGGCAAAATCGATATCCAACAGGCAATCTGATGCCTCCTCCATTGACGACATAGTTTGAGGTCTTTTCCATTGGAAAAATTCTGAAGAAATCTCTGGGAAGAACTCAAAGAAATGGGGAAAAATGAATGGAGAAGAAAGAAGCCATCTGGGATTGGTTTTTAATATATGAACATGAAGGAGAAGAAAGAAGAGAGGAAGGGAGGGAGTGGTGGTGTATGAGAAAGACAAGGATCTTTCGTTGCGTTTTATGGAATGTTAAGAAATTGGAAATCCTAGTCCGACTAGAATTCGGACCCAAACTGATTTATAATAATAAAATAATATATATAATTTATTTATTTTATTTTATTTTTTTTTGACTTTTTCGAAACGGAATTCCCTTCTTGTTTTTTGACGGCGTCGTTGGTTTCACAACCGCGTGGCCGTAACAAAACCCCAAAAAGCCTTCCTTTGTTATTATTATCAACACGCTAACCTAAGCAACCTCTGTTTTACATTTACTTTCAAAAACCAAAAAAGTTAATCTGCCTTTTACTCCTTTTAGTTATCATTTAGTTTTTAATTAAAAAAAAAAAAATCAAGCATTATTTTGATTCTGGAACTGTCATTGGTTGTCAAGTACGTACCTATCTCAAGCTTGTCTAATACAATCTATTAATTTTAAATTTTCGAATTGCTTAATGGATAATCTGAATAATGTTTTATATTTTTTTTGCTTCACTTGAATTTAACCAATGTGCGTTTTTTAATTAGATATAAATATTAAATATGTATTTAGTTTTTGTGAAAATAGAGATTAAAAATATAATACTATAGACAACTTTTTATTATTTCTTTCCAGGTTCTGATTTTATGAAGACAAATTATGTTGTCAAAATATTTTCTACTTTGGTCAAGTTTTAAAATGCATTTTGAAATTGGAAATTGTTTTCTTCCTATGTTTCCATTTTGAAAACTTAACATTGCCCTTAAGCGTCAACTTGAAAACCAAATATTTATTTGAAATTATGAAAGTAATACATCGAATTAAATATATTTGCAGGTGTCATACGCGATATTGAAATTGATAAGTAAAGACTAATGAATTTCTATCTTTCACCATATTATTGTATATTTTTGTTTAAATATTTTCTTCTTTTACCAGGATTACTTTACTTTAGTTTGAAATTTAAAAATAATCCATATTTCCATTTTTTTTTTTAATACATAAACTATAATTTATTGACGCAGTTTACTGCTCAAGGAGCTTTGTCATGGTTGGTCACAATGAACCCCCACTCTTTGACTCTTTGATATGTACAAAGTATGGACTAATGTTGTTTCTATTTTTTTGTAGGGCTTGCGAGATTTTACAACCTTGGGACATCATTACGTTCTCCCTTATTGCATCAACGATTTGGCACAAGTGTAATTCTCTAGTATGTAACGGTCACTTTTCATTATCTTCGGATCCCGTCAGGTGAGAGTTGAATCTAATGCAATATTTGGATTATTAATTGATTGTTCAATATCCTTTGGCTTTTTTGCATTAGGTTTCCTAGAATTACCATTATTGTCAGTTGTCCTTGATGATGAGGTGGGTTTTAGGTCTATTGTTTGTGATTCTAATGGTTCACCCATGATGCCAATATATAGTTTCTAATCTTTGGTTTGATTTGTTGAGTGAGCTAAAGCAATTACTCTTTATGAAGGCATATCCAAAGCTCTTGAAGTTGATATTTATCGGCTTTGAACTAAAACGAATTCCCTTATTATTTGGAATCTTCGATTAGGTTATGCAAAATTTACCAATGAGGTTCAGTCTTTTGTTGATTCAATTTGTGACCACATGTGTAGTGCAATTCAAGGAGTCTTCCTTGTCAATGACACAGGTAACATAGTTGCTCACCGTTTAGCTTTCCATACTCTGATATAGTTTTCCAATTACCTGGGTTGAAAACTAGTTGGATATAATTTTCACTCTTTGTTTCTATTAGCTTTTGGGTTGCTAAAAACATGCAAAAATAAATAATTCTACAGGTCTAGACTAAAACGAGTATTTGAACCAATTTTCTTACCATAAACTTTTCTTAAATATGTATATTTTAAAAGTAACTTTTTATATTTGTTATTAATTCCACTAATAAAGTTGTGAATTCAACTTATTTTAAAAGTAACTATTTATTAATTCCACTAATAAAGTTGTGAATTTGAGTATAGTTGGGTGGATAATGAGCCTAATTATTCAAAAATTGGATATGGTAAGATCTCTCCCTCTGATTTGAGTGAAGTAAACAAAAATCAACTAATAAAGTTAAGTCGGTTTAAAAGTATTGAATGTGAATTTAAATAAATTATTTTATATGGGACAATATGAATAACTTTGATTTCTAATTTATTTAACCTTGAAGGAGAATAATTTTCCTTTGCAATTCTTTTTTGCAATTAAGATTCTAAATTTGAACAAAATACATGAGAACATTTATTCTCATCCCACCGTTTCCCCCTTGGAATAAATTTGGTTCTAATTCCTTTTTTCATTTTTTCTTTTATTATTAATATTATTATTAAAAAAAAAAAAAGAAAAAAAATACAAGTAACAAAGAATTGAAGCTAAGCAAATAGCTCTGTTGATGCAAGTCCCAGCAAGCACAAGCAGGATGAGAAAGTTTATCCAATTTCAAATTGTTTTCACTTTGAGTATTGACAAAAAGAGATATATCAAATTGGTTAATGAAATCAATGGATAGCAATTAGTTGAACGCTGAATATGGTTCTAATTCCATTTTAATCAATAAATTTAGCCATAAGATGGAACAAATTTCACTATTTATTGATTCTGGTGGAAACAACAATTAATTCTTATTCATATTCTTCTCAAATAGTCTGTATGAATAAACGATGAGACACCAAAATCGAATAGATTTCATATATATCGCATGCTGACTATCAACATAGTATTATCAGGTAATTTAATACCTTTAAAAAATATAGATGTAATTATCGTTTATTGGTTTTTAAAATTATAACCTAAGTTTCAAATGTCGGGGTTTGATGTCTCAGTTTTACGGAAATATCGAGGGAAATATTGATAAAATGTCCATCACAAAGTTATAAAAATAAAAATTTTAGATTAATAAATAAACCTATTATGCTTTTTTAACATGTTAAAATGTTAATTATTTATATTATATTTACATTAGTTACTTTTTATTGCTTACTTTTTATTTTTTATGATTTTTTTATGATATAATAAAAATGTCAATTCTCCATACATGTTGATGTTGAACTCATAAAAATGTGAAAATGTTTTATAAAAATGTTGAAATGTCGATAAAAATTTAATACAATGATGATAACCAAATTGTGAAAGCTTGAGTCAAATTAGGCATTCACTCAATAATTTTTTTTTTCTAACAAAAGTAGATTCAATAACAATTGCAAGTAGAATTTTTTTTCCTCATAATTTTAATATTTTAAATATATTTTAAGTTCTAAGAGATTTGAACTTCAACATCTTAATTGAGAGTATATATCACAATCAGTTAAACTACAAGTTAGCTTTTAATATTATTGTTCCTAAATTCTCAAAATGCTTGTTTTGGTATTTGAATTTTGAAGTTCTATTTTGGTTTTTAAACTTTCAAAATGTCTGTTTTAGAATCTAATCTAATTTTTTTTTAGAAAAACAATCATTTTGGTCTTTGTTATGTTATCTTTCTACATTAATTTTGCTTTGTTTAACATTTGTCTCTAATTTGTTTAGCTTGAAATCAGGTTTGTATAAGCATGCACTAACACATAATCAAAACTATATCATTAATTTGTTAAAATGAAAAGGGCAAATTGCAAAAACTACATTGAAGTATGATGATAGTTGCAAAAATTGCACCTTCAAACTTTCAATTGTATTGGGCCCCTAAAATTCTATAAATGTTAAAATTGGATCCTCGAGCTTATAATAATTGTAGAAATTGGACCTACAATTGATAAAAATTGAACTTTCAAACTTATACAAAAGTTACTAATTTTATTGTAAGTTTGAAGGTCTAATTTGACCTAATTTTAACGTTCACCTAAATTTGAGCGCTCATTTTTTAAAATTGGAAGTTCAAGAATATAATTGCAATTTCCACCATACTTTAGGGTGGTTTTTGCAATTTGCCAAAATAAAAATAGTTATGTTTCAAAATTTCATATGGACTAAATAGACATTTTGAAAGTGTAAGGGTTGGAATGGAACATGTTAAAAATTTAGGTACCTAAATAAAATAAACTTAAAGGTAGGAGACTAAAATAAGATTTAAACCTATATTTTAAATTGAGATTAAAATACTTTTTTGTGGTGTACATTGAGTTTTGTTCTATTTTGATCAATATACTATGATATTGTTGAATAATTTTTTTTTTTTTCTGGAAAAGGTAATTGTGAGATTATATTTACATAACTTCTTTACTTATATAAAAATGATTATTATAATTTAAGTAATTAGAAGTAAATGTAAGATTTATTTTAAAGCAGATGGTTGAAGTTGAAGCAAAATGTCAACGGAAAATAAAAGATCAAGATTAGTGAGGTAGAAATTAAAGAAATTAATTAGTTGAGAAATTTAGTATAAATACCTACTTATGCTTCATTTGAGGTATATCTCTGCATTGCTGAAATCGTCAAGTAAATAAAGAAATCTCCAAGATCTTTTGAACAGTGGATGTAGGCTTTTTAGCCGAATCACTATAAAACCTTTGTGTTCTTTCTTCTCAAGAGAAGGGAGCAAAATATAGTAATGATAGATTATTAGAGAGTGAAACATCTAACTCTAAAATAAATTTATTGAAATATTATTTGACATGTTTCAGACATCAAGAAATATCAATTAAAAAATAATAAAAAATATTATTTTGAACAAAAGAGAAGAAAAAAGCCCTAAATCTCCCAAAGCGCTCTCTCTCGTGACCCAAGCTAGTCTCTAGGGTTGTTTGCAACCAATCTTTCATTCATCAATCCGTTTGTGCAGTAGCGAACAACGTTTGTTCGATCGTCGGTTCGTGAGTTGATCATCTGTTAGTTTGTTCATGTGCAGAACTGGTCGTTCGTTCATCAGTCCGTCTGTGCAGTAGTTGGCCATCCATTCGTGCATCAATCTACTTTCAGTTCGTTTGTCCGTCAATCTGTCGCGTGTCAATTCGACCCTTCATTTGCTTTCCTTCTCAGATTTTGTTCGTCTGTCCGACCGTCTGTAAAATTGAACAAATTTTTCATTTCATAGCATGTTTGATTATGTTGTCACATATTATTTTAGAAGACTTTGTTGTAGGCATATTTACTTTATTCTGGTTAATTTTCCAACTCGTAAGATGTGTCACATATTCTTTAGAAAAGGCAAGTGATCTTGTTTGATTACGTCATTAGATCAATTGTTTATACTTAAGATATTAATTGTTGTTGGTAGAGTTTCATTTTTCTTTTCTCATTGCTTTTCGTTAGTATTTGTTTATTTTACCTTTTGTTTACTGATGTTACTACAAAGATTTCACATTGTGCACTTAATTATATCATAGGGCCTTTATGCTTTGAGTTGATTATTTAAAGAGTTTGAGTTGGGTGTGGAAGACTTCATCAAATTTGGATTTTCCAATACAAATACTACTTCTATACGTTATCCTCATTTGAGATGTGGAAATTGTGGAAAGCATAACGACAACGATATTAGAGATCATTTATATGTTAATGGAATTGATGAAAGTTATAAGATTTGGTTTTGACATGGTAAAGAACTTTCAATTTCTTCCTTGCATGAAGAATTCTCTAAGTATAGAGATGAATAGAATGATATTGGAAATATTAAGGAAATAGTTGAAATTGCTGAAGAACAATATTCAAAGGATCCAAATGGATTCAAAAAGTTGCTTAATAGCAAAAAAATCACCAAGTTGTCTGCATTTGTATAACTTAAGAGTTGGACATAATCAAGTGATATTAGTTTTTCAGAATTACTAGAAATATTAAACTAATGACCTCCCTACATCAATTTATTGTTACACATATTTTAATTAAAATACGTATCATTAAAATATGGGTTATGTATGTGGATTAGTATTTTATCATTATTTTATTAGATTGGGCTCTATTATGTGATCTATTTAATTAAAGCCCCTAGATTCTGAGTATGGACTTAATGGGTAGAAGCCTTATCGATCCTAGGGTTAATCTATTCCATAATTGTGCTAACAAGTGGTATTAGGATTGTTGGTTTACATTTGTTTTGATCATTGTTCGGGTCGGTTATTTTGGGCAAATTATTTTTAAATAGAATCTTGTAAGTCTCTGTCATTTTTGGAAATTTTTATTGCAAAAAAAAAAAAGAGCTCAAAATAGAGGTGAAAAACGGAATTTAGAGTGTAGATCCGAGAGGTTTTTTGTGCAAGGCGCTACTAACCGCCATAGTTTATACGTCATTAAAAGCTTGTTTGTGCATCATGGATTCCCTAGAACTCAATCTGTTTTTCCTGGGCGTAATTGTTGGGAAAATTTGCCGAAAATTGGTTTTTCTTTAGCCCTAATTAGGGTTAAAGGAGTTTTATTCGACGAATTTTGTAAATTTAAAAAATTAAATTTTATTGATAATTTGGCAATTTAAATTTTATCGATAATTTGATGATTTAAATTAAATTTTTATTGATAATTTGGTGATTTAAATTAAATATTTATTGATAATTTGGTGATTTAAATTTAAATTTTATAAATAATTTGGTGAATTAAATTTAAATCTTACCGATAATTTTTTGGTGATCTTCTCCCATTATGTACAATAATATATTTAAGATTATTATATTATTGTGTCTTATATTTTGGATTGAATTGGTCAAAATAATATGTTACCAAAGTAGCCTCTGTTATCTAGATTAGTTTAATTCTAAAGTATAAGATGTGCATATTCATAGATTTATGCGAATAATTATTGGCCCAAAGGAAGATAATTATTGGCCAAATTTGGCCAAATTGTGGGTATGCATGTGGTAATGAGTGTGTGACAATTATAAGGATTGCTCATGTGAAAAATAGTCGGTCTAAAGAAAGACTATTTTTTTACCGAGTTTATTGTCAGTATTTTGATTACTACGTTGATGGTACCATTTACAGTTGGTATTTTTGCCCAAAGACTAGACATCAATGTTGTGTTAGGTATCTTGTTAAATGGGCCCACCATATGTGTAAAATTATTTTGTCATATTTAATTTATGACATATTGAATTAACTGTGAGTATATGCTTTATTTACTTGTTCCTTGTTTCAGTTGGTCTTACTCAAATATCTGGAAATCTGAGTTCAATCCCGAAGTTGAATGGATCGAACTTCAAAATTTGGAAGGAAACCTTGGAGATACTTCTCGAGTTTGTATGGATTCGGACCTTGCATTAAGGACCGATAAACCTACTTCTACTAAGCAACATCAAAATACGGTTAATATTGAGAACTGGAATCGGTCAAATCGTATGTGTCTGATGATCATTAGATACTCCATTCCAGAGTCGTTTCAGGGTTCTATCGCAGAGAGTGAAAATGCCAAACAGTTCCTTGCTCAAATTGAGAACTATTTTGCTAAAAATGAAAAAGGAGAAGCAAATAGTCTTTTGACTTCTTTAACTTCCATGAGGTTGAGCAATGGTAATATAAGGGAGTATATTATGGAAATGTCCAATCTCGCAAGTAAATTAAAGGCACTAAATGTCGAAATAAAAGAAAATTTACTCGTACATTTGGTACTTATCTCTCTTCTTGCACAATTCACTCCGTTTAAGATAAGCTATAATACTCAGAAGGATAAATGGAGTATTAATGAGCTTATCTCATAATGTGTGCAAGAAGAAGATAGGATTAAGAGAGAAAGGACAAAAAGTGATCACTTGGCAACTAACTCTCGTGATAAGAAGAAAAGAAAATGTATGGGTGATGTAGAAGGGACATCTCAGCAGAATAAAAACAAGAAGCAGCCTTCTGAACATCCTTCTTTTTCTGCAAAAAGGAAGGTTACTTCAAGAAAGATTGTCTCAAATACACTGAGTGGCATGTAAAGAAGGGTAAACTTCTTACTTTAGTTTTTTCTGAAGTTAATTTAGCTTCTATACCTACAGATACTTGGTGGGTAGATTTTGGTACTACTACTCACATAAGTATATTTATGCAGGGTTGCCTGTGGAGCCAGCCGCTGAAAGATTCATCTATGTGGGCAATGACAAAGCAGTTCAATCGAAGCTATTGGGAATTTTAGATTGCTTTTAAAAACTGGATGTTATTTGGATTTGAACGAGACTTTTGTTGTACCGTCATTTAGACGGAATTTAGTTTCTATTTCCAGTTTGGACAAGTTTGGTATTTCTTGTTCTTTTGGAAATAATGAAGTTAGTCTTTTTCAAAATTCCAAACTTATTGGTACCGGTTCTTTAATTGATAATTTATATATGCTTGATTCATTTACTTCGTTTAACAAAATCCTATTATCTAATTCATATGGTACAAAGTGTAAATTAAATGAGAATTCTGCTACTTTGTGGCATGTTGTCTACCTTAAAGTGTAATGCATGCGTTAATGATTAATAAAGTTTTCCTAACTTTCACTCAAGTATAAGTCAAAATTAGGTTTCTCGGTGAGTCCGAGGTTGAACGTAGGGACTATGCAGATTCCAAATCCTCTTTAACTATTTGAACTATATGCGTAACAAGAAAGTAAAAACGGTTGTGATGCATTAAAAGTAAATAAGCAATCTAAGATTAAATTAAATTGGTGGAAATGGAATATGATGTGTCACAGCAATAATCAGCAAAGGTATAAATGTGAATGGAAAGAAAAATAGGGTTAGGATTGGTTATTGCCTATCTTCAGAAACGCAGAGTGGACTATTTCATATTATCAACTTTTAACCTACACCTCTCGGTTGACAGATTGCATGCTCATATGTCTACGACGCATGTGAGAGTATTAAATTCTAAGGTTACTTATATATCTAGAAATACTTCTTAGTCTTGCTAAATTATTTCCACAATCACATACTCTCTCAAGCAGTTCATTATTACTACTTATCTCGATTAGCTAGATGGAAATAAGTATTAGATTCAAACACACTCAGCAAGATGGTATAGCCCGGTCGTTGATTCTTAAATAGACAACAACACAACCCTTAACCCTCAAGAAATTTAGCTACTCATGGATGTTAATAAGCACATGGTAAGAGATAAGAAAATGATAGACATAAAAGAGGTGTAGATTAATGGACTGAATCAAATGTTTCAAAGATTACAATCTCTTGTTACACTAAGAAGACATAAGAAAGTAAAGAACATGATAGAAAGCATGAAATAGTCAGTGGATGCTCGATCTCTCGAATTCGTTAATGACGGTAGCGTGATGGTTTCTGCTATGAGATGGATGATGATCGGAAGGAAGACTTCTCCCTCGAGTTGTTCGTCTCCGGTTGTTGTTTGGAAAGAACTCTACTGTCACTTAAGAATTTTCTGAGGATCTCAACAACCTTTTTAGCCTTTGAATCTGCCTTTTTATAGACGCTACGTTGTAACGTTAGCAAATTACATCATTATGGGTTGATTTACTGCCTTGCATTATTCTTGCTTGATTGCATGATTTTCGGCGAAATTTGTAAGCGTTACTTTGGCTGTAGATTAAGTACATCAATCTTCCGACAATCTCTCAGGATTCGCGTCTGATTCTCAGTTGCATTGCATTTCATAATCAAACTGTGTCGATATGAAACTTACGTTCCTGCATTATATCATGCGTTTTAGATGTTATTTACTTCAAAGCATTTATCTTTAACAAATCAAAGGAATGAAACGCAAAGGAGGATTTATCAATGAATTAAGCTCAAACTGCCACATGATTCTCTACTTTGTCTTTATTATTCTAAAAGAAAGTTAATAATAAATTGTATTTCTACAAGTTATCACACCCCAAAATTTAGAAAAATGCTTGTCCTCAAGCATATCTTCTAAAAAAGAAACTTCAATCAATCTTACATTTTCCTAACGCGTTGATTAGCCTCTCAACATACTGTACTCTAATAACTACCCATTAGTTACACTACTTTCTTATCTCAATATTCTTTTCTTAAAACGGATCTAGTTTGAATGTGGCAAGCTTTCTTTTCAATCTTCTTTACTCGCTTTTCGTCACAAAATTTTTGTTTCTCCTTTTAATTGTGGGTCTGAAAGATGAAAGTATACAGTTCTTTTCATTCTTCTTATTAGTTATTAGTTATGTACACTAGGTCGAGTAAGGTTACCCACCTTCGTTCTAACATACCAACTATGGGGTGCATGAAGGCAGCCAACTATGAGCAGGTGTCCTTCTCGACTAAGCTCTTATCTAAACTCAGTTCCCTCATTAGACATTGGAGTTTGTTATTTCGTGTTTATGCGTTGTTGATTCTGATTACCCACCTTTATTTTGACATACCAACTATGAGGTGCATGAAGGCAGCCAACTATGAGCAGGTGTCATTCTCAACTAAACTCTTAACAAGATAATTTTCATAATCTTGACAGCAGAGTCTACGTTTCTCTCTCTCTCTTTTTTTTTTTTTTTATATATGAAACAAAATGAAACAAGTTTCTTATATTTTTATCTTTAACAGTTCAAACCTCTCCCACCCCCAAATTTTGAGAGTAGCAAGGTCCTAATTGCTAAAATTGAAAATAGAAAAGATGTTGAAATTTTTTGTAAAAGAGGTTTGAAGCAAAAGCTTGCACACACGCAAAGAAATTTTGCGTTTCTAAGCAAGAGAGTGTAAAGCTAAGAAAGTATGTATAACTTAGAGTATGAGAAGAGATTGTGTATTCATATCATTATAATGGCTAAATTTTCAACACACAAGAAAAAGTTCAGAGTTATGAATTGCATCAAACAGAAGCTATTGGTAAGGAAAAATGCAAAGAGAGACATAGAGAGCTTCAAAGGGAAAATTGATTTTCATTGATAGAAACTCAAAGATGCTTTACACAATGATCATGAAGATAAATGCCTAAAAGTTTACAAAAGAATACTTGAACTTAACACCTCTAAATTTAACTATCCTGATTGTCTTCGTCAGGTATGCGTTATGAATCTAGTTGATCAGGTCCAGGGCGCTGACGCATAAGGAAGACAAGCATTTGTTGTAGACGTTTAGGAATATTGGGGCGTGGGACTTCTGGCTAAGGAGAAAACAACTGATGAATGTAGTTTAGTGTGAAATGAAACTATTTTATCTGACGGCGAGCTAACATATTTAATGAATGCATCATGGGATGCAAGATCGCCTGTTGCATATATGTCTGCATAGTTTCCCATTCACGTTCAAGGTGCTGCTCCTAAGGCTGAGCAGGTGGTTGTGGGCGAGGGGTTTGGTTAAGACAGGAAGTGGCCGGAGTCTCATCAAACGCAGGGGGTGATGGATGCGATGAGCTTGCATCATGATCCCCATAGTGTGAGTCATCGACTCTTTGAGGTGAGGGGGATGGAGAAGAAGGCTGTAGTGAGGAAGGCTTGATGGAAGGGTTGGTGCAATGTGTTTCTAGAGGAGGAGGAGGAGGAGGAGGAGGAGGAGGAGGAAGAGGAGGAGAAGGAGTTGGTTCTCTTGGAGTAAGTGGAAGTGGAGGCGAGAAATGTGGAGAAGGGGGGTTTGCGTCTAAGTCATTGGCATCAGGACTTGCCATGACTTTGGGTTGGGATTTAGATTTCTTACCCTTCTCCTTTTTCTTAGGCGGGTTGGGAGGTTGAGCTACTGGAGTAGGAAGTGATTGGGAGGTTCCTTTAGGTATCTTAACAGGGCTTGGTTGATGTTGAGAACCCCTCATCAACTGACGCAGTGTTTTGTTGGTGATAATGTCGTTGACTGGAAGCATTTGCTTTGCGTCCAACACTTCAGTAGCACTCCTAATGGCAGCGTTCGCACACAGATTCATTATTAGCCAAGGAAAGAACAACTGACCCCTTGGCTTGCTAAAAACACCACTAATTTGTGCTGCTATTATGTGTCCTAGGTCTAGACTGATTCCTTACATAATGCACTGCCATCACCCTGTCTCGTGAGACTATCTTGTCATGGGTGATTGGGATAAGCCGCTTCTTCACGAAGTACACCCACAGGTTGGCCTCAGGTAGGAGGCAATTCGCAGACAATGTTCGGATGCTTGTGGGTGAAACATCCCACTTACACCCTGGCTTGGCCATAACCCGGATTGCGTCTTGCATTTGCTCATCCAACATCAACGCAACCAACTGATTCCCTTATGCGTTTGGGTTGTCCCTCAACTTAAATGTTGCGTTTATCTCTCTTGCGTTGAAAGGGACTTCACATCCATTGACTGTCACTAAATCCTCCTTCTCATGAATCTGCCCATTGTAGAATTCTCGGATGATTGATGGCTGTATCCAAGTTGGGCCGGCACAGAATTCTCGCCAACCATGGGGGCCAATCAAATTGAGAATGTAGACTGGCAGTGGGGCTTCCTCCAGAAAAAATCCTATCTCCATCAATAAATCAGGGAACGGCTTGCGCCTCCCTTTTCCCTCATTCTTCTTTGGTGACTCCTCTGTCACCTTTGCCTTTCCTTTGGCCTTGGCAGATATCTTATCAACTATTTTCTCTTTGCCTTTGGCCATTTGAAGAGAAGCGTCAACCACCTTTTCCTTTCCCTTGCGTTTTTATGGGGAATGGATGGGAATTTCTTTGGTTAGCTCTTCTCTTTTCTTCTTCTTCTTCTTCTTCTTCTTCTTCTTCTTCTTCTTCTTCTTCTTCTTCTTCTTTTGGGTGCTTGCGTTTTTCTCCACCCTTGCGTCAATCATGATGCGTTCTGTCCTTATAGGCGAATGATGCCTACTTTTTTTCTTCTTCTTTTTCTTGCCCTCTACCTTAGTCCGGGCATTCATCCTTGCGGCTAAATCCTCGTCTTCTTCAATTTGCAGCTCTTTTTCAAATTCTATGGCTGCCTTTTCTATCCTTTCTTCCTCCATCATTTCCTCTTCAAATTCAAGTGCTGCTTGGTCTATTTGAGAATTAAGAGGCAGTTGCATTGAAGCTCTTTCTCTAGCTCGCGCTTCCTCGCCAGGCCTTTTACTTTTGGTTGCTACGGCCTTGGCGATATTCTCCATTCCATTAAAAAGGGCCTTCAACTCCTTCCTTAACTTTGCCATTTTCTCAACAAGCCGGTCAAAGGATGTCGCAGCAATAACGGACTCAAGACTGTTTGCTTGCTCTGCGTTATCTGGATCCTTATCCTTGGCAGCCTTTCTTGCGAGCTCGACAGATTTTTCCGGCCCTTGCGATACCTTCTTCTTCTTTCTTATATTCGATGCCACTTCGTCTTCATCTTTTCTCTTTCTTTTGGCCTCGCTGGCTACCACATGCTCTTTTATAAGTCCTTCATTGGAATCCATTTCTCGATCATCGGGACTTGTTGCCGCAAGGTCTGCCCCTTACATTTCCGTTGGCTCGCTCACTTATCTCCTTGCTGCGAGCGAGTTCTTCCCCAATTGGCTATGCGTCTCCTTCTTTATCTCTCCTTTCATCCACCTTATCCCTCAAATTCTCTTTTGAGTGGCTATGGACGTCTCCCTTTGGTGAGGGTGATTCTCTCCTTGCGTTCAAAAGGCATGCCTCAAATGGATCTCTTAAACCACTAAGTATATGTGTGTGACCCATTCATGTGGGGAACGCGCAGAGTAACTTCCTATTTCTCCCTCACCATAACCATTCTCCAAGAAGAGGAGTTAGGGAGACCAGTTCAAGAGGTGAAAGCTCTGCACTATTTCTCCCTCACCAGCCTCCATTTCGAGCTCTTCTGATAGAAGGATTCTGAGCATCTTCAGAGTCGTCTCCCAATGAGTGAGAATCTTTCACCTTATGGAATCTTTGTATCAGATAGCAACCATCTCAAGCCTCCATGAAGCAAGACGTTGCCAGTGGCGGCTTGACGCCCTTCATCTCTATTTTATTTCCATTTCTCTCATTCTTGCTTATATTTTGTTAATGACATTCGAGAGAATGATTTATTATCTTAATATGAGTTTGATTGACTATCATCTTCTGTCTATTTCCGTATTAAATGTCGCACCCCTTCTCGGATTATCCTCCATAACCCAAAAGGAGATGTGAAGTCAGCAACCTTGACTCCTCTGTAAGGCTCACTGACCAACCATTTTTACCAAAGACGGCCCAGACGAGGTTCTTGCATAGGCAAAGCATCCCGAACTCGCTTGCTACCTGGAAAATTAGAAAACATAGGAAAATGTGAGCTAAAGCCCCGTGAGTGACTGGTTTTGTAAAACTATCTTTTATTTCAAAACAGGCATGTTTCATTTATACATATAAAACAAGATAAGTACATCAATACAACAGGAACGTATTTTCAACATCTCTTTTAAACCACATCAAATCGTTCCAAATCAATAGAGTCGTTTTAGAACAATTATACGAAAAACTCGTTTGGTTTCTCAATCATTTCCCTTAGTTGAGGCGGAGCAAGACTCAACGCTCTCAACGTCGAAATACATCCTTAGTCAGGGTGGAGCAAGGCTCAACACACCCAACATCGAAATCATCCCTGGCTCAATGCAGAGCAAGCTCGACGCACTAGCTAGATTAACCTCTATGTGCACATAGGAATATGACGGGTTGCCCATGTACCTTCTCATGTCCTTGAGTACTGGGTCCCGGGGAAACTCACGAGCCTTCTCAAGGAGATAAGCACTGAGCCTTCTCTTAAACATTTTATCAATCAATTTGAGTAGATCATTCTTATGAACCTTTTATAGAAATCAGGATGTTTCTCGATAAACTTTATCTTGCTACATGTCTTTCAATATAGTAAAACAATCAGATAAAACATGCCTTTTGAACACTATGATCAACGTCATGCGTTTCATGAAATCAGTTATTACAAAACCATAACACATAAGAACACTTTCAACAAAGTTCAGCTTTGAAGAAAGAAGAGAGTCATTCACTATTACTGAAGAGATTTCCCTTCAAATCTCTGCTTTCCTGAGCTCTTAAACGCAAGGCTTGAACTCTTTAGTCTGCTTTCACCCTCTGGTAGTCTAGTTGGACGTAACCCTGCAAGGTGCAGACTAACTCTCCTTATTCTTTTGGATGCGTCGACCTTCTTTGAATGCAAAGTCTAACTTGATCGCATCGTGGTGTTTACCCTTTATGTTGAATTCGGATAAAACGCAAGGCTCACCCTTCTTGACGCAAGCCAACTTCTTAACACCAGATGACTTAAGTGTCAAGGTTGTCTTCTTCCTTGGCCTCAGACTTCCTTTTCAGACGCAAGGGCTTCTTTCTTCTACCTTCTTTCTCTCCCTCTCAAGGATTCTTACCACCGAATCATCAGTCATTACTTTTCCCTCAAGGTCCTATTTATAGAGGGCTTGTCATCCTACCTCTCCTCTTCTGCTGCCACTTGTTTACCACATGTCATGTTGCATGCTTAGTTATTCATGCATTAATCCAAGTGTTACCTTACATGAAATACTTATCATGCCTTTTAACACCTCCTACTTAATAAGGTGTTACGATCATGTGTAACCACTTAGCATATAGGCTTACCTTATGGGTCCATTATGTACCAATACACAACTACCCAATCAACTCTGTGTTCCTATGCGTTCATGGAACCTTCTTCCAGATTTAACTTCTTTACTCCCTTTTACTACTCTTAGCTTTACTACCTTAATTTTCCATTTCTCCTCCACATTCAAGTAGGTGTACATATTCTAAATGCATACTACTATGCGTTTCAGCTTTCCATAAAATATCATACATCTTCCTTCATCGTATACTATATGCGTTCATCTCCCTTTTCTAATATTCATTCTTAATTACAAATCCCTCTTTTGTACAATTATACCCTTCTAACAATGTGGTTTACCCTTTTGCATTCACCTTTTGCTTCATCCCGCATCCATGACTATTTTCTTTTAAGTCCCTTGGTTTTTCCCTCTATGCGTCCTTGAATCATATACTAAGGTTATTCCTTTAACCATTTTCTTCTTTAGCTTCTTCCTATGCGTTTACCCGAGATCGTGGTAACATTCTCCATTATCATGAAATTAAGCTCTTCAGCGTATAACTTAATAACCAATGGTAACCACCATTGAATCATAAACCCCTCGTCGCATAGCTAATAGCTCTCCTTAACATAGAACTCCTCAACGTATAACTAATAGTTTCTTACCACATAACTTCCTCCACGCATAGTAAAACCTTACTAATCACTGAAGTCCTACTTGCATATAATAATCCTTTAACGTTTAGCATCTCATAGTACTTATAACGCGTAGCGACCTCTTTGCACTCGCTGTACTAAAGAACTTCCCGATCAGCACAATGATCTTTTATAATAAATCTTCAGCGCATAGTTGTTGTCCATTTCATGGCTTACCAATTTTATTATTAACCTTTATATTGCATACTACTCTCCAATGCAAGGTATCCTTCTCAACGTAACAAAAGTTGAATACAACCCTTGGTCAGGTTCCATCTTTACTTCCAACACATAACAACACCTTTCAATACCTGTCATACCTATCAAAATAACGACTCATCCATCCAGGCTATGGTAACAGTCTACTTCTTCCCTTTACACTAGCTTCCCTTACTAAGCTTACCAACGCTTAGCCGTAGCTCATACCCAATTCTTGTTCCTTCACCTCCATTCACTATTGTTCTATACAACACTCAACGCATTATTTTCCTTAGCTTCACTTCCCAACGCGTTGTCAGCCTTTCCAACGCAAGGTACTTTCCTACGTGATGGTTCTACTTCACTTTACATCATCGACCCATGGTACTTCACCCCATTCAACTTGCCATCATTAAATTCTAATTTCCAGAAATATGTCTACTCTTTTCCTAATACCATTCATCTCAACATACGGAATTTATTGGCCATAATTCAGTAATTGCACAATCTTAACTTTTCGTTTAAAAGTTTCGCTAATTCACACACTTTTATCCTTTTATCCTTACTAGTCATAGGAATACTTAGGTTTTAGGAGACAGGGTATTACATTAAATACTTTACACCATGCTGTCTAAATGCTAAATGAGTTAAATGTTAAAAGTTAGTTTTTCTTGAGCAATTATGAGTATGTTACATCTTGATTAATGCATATCTTTAGCTTGCATAACTTTGTCTGACAAACAAACGTAGTAAGCATGACTGTCGAGCTTGAGAGAGTGGATAGTTAATCTTTAGCATTAATTAAGACTAGATAAGCATAGAGATGTAGTTCATCTTTTGCTAACGCAAACTTACCATGCGTCTTAGAGATAAGATAAATGTAGCGTCGAAACATCGAGAGATGGATTCACACACGCAGTTTGTAGGTATGTAATTATACTTAGAAAGTTTAGGTAACAACTAACTCTTGCGTTCAACTCTACCTCTATCGCATGGTTCCATTCATTCTCAACGCATGCAATCTGACGCATTGTTTTACATATGACTACCCAACGCCGTGTCCACTTCATTATAAGTAGTAGGAAATTCTTTTCATTCTTTATGTATAGCTTTATACACATAATCAACAAATGCACATATATTTACATGTATAGTCACCGCATAGTCATACATTTAGTCTCAATGCCTAGTTATTACAAATCCCTGCGTTCGACCCTGGACTCACCAGGAAACTTATAAATGCTTATACTTGGGTCTTTATAGGAAAACTTGCTTAGTCATGATCACATCTAGAGTAATTCTCAATGCATCCTTGTATGGAAATGATAAATCTATTTTTGTGCAACGAGCTAAGAAACTCAATTTAATTGGAATAGAAATTTAAACGAACAAATTTAACGAACAGCTGTCTTTCGAACGCATGATTTTACTCGTTTGTGTGGGGCTGGAGAAGGTGGAGGAACGATTTGGTTTAGGGGTTTAATGTTCAACACCCCCACACACTCGTTGAAGTCTGATGGTATTTCGACAACTAGAGGACAGCTGGGCTGAAGGGCGGCAAATGTTAGAAAAGTTGGGCCAATGGGAAAAGAATGGGAAGATGAGGGGTTTGTGGGTCTTTGGGTACTGTTCCGGGCTTAGGAAGTAGAAAGGTTAGGGAGGAAGGGAAGGCGTGGATTTGGTGGCGAAGGTCGGACCAATGTTGCAAAAGGCCGCACTGGTCGAGTGATCGACTGTCGGATTTTCGGTCGGACAGAAGGAAAGACTGGTGGTTTAGGGGTAGAGTGTACCGACGAAGGAGAGGTTGCAGAACACTTGAGGTTGAAGATGAAGATGAGGTTGAGTATTGAGTGCTGTACGATGAGATGGGTGACTTATTTGCAGTGGAGTTATGATCGTTCTACGAATCAAAACCATTGGACATTACCGGTGAAGGTGAGGGAGGTTTGAAGGAAAACGAAAGGAAATAAAGGAAATGAAAAGGTTTGAAGATTTGAGATCGCGCTTAAATAGGCAAAAATGACGCCGTCGGCATTTATTACAAATACTCATTAACGCTATATCCCTCTGATCTATGCGATATCTTGAGTCGTACACCAGGCGTGCATGGCAGAAGATATTGTGACGAAAAAGAGCACTCAAATGCTTTTGGGAATACGCAACGACGAACAAATCTCATGTGTTCTAATCATCATTATCTTAAAGACGCAGAGGTCCTCTATCAACAAACGCATAGATCTTATAATGCCGAAAAATGTGAACTGTAATGAACAATTAATTTTGACAACAGCAGCTAATCATACCAAAGATTCATGCTATTACTTACACTACTTCTATAACTGAAATTAAAGAAAGCAAGGGTAAAAGAAAGCGTCCCTGAAAAATTGAGATTTCAGCAACGCAGGGACCTTCTGACGCAAGCTCATCAGTTTTGCTCACGTAGGTCAATGGAGACTTTGTCTCGTGCAAATTCTCCAATGTGATAGGTGTTGTGTGTATTTTGTATGTGAAAATCAGCCTAACGCAAAGTCCTAAAGGATGTGTTTATGCATTCAACATGTCATGCTTTGATCATGCTATGCGTTCTATTACTATGCGTTGGTGGTCTTGTCAAGTTTTCCTATTCTTTTACCGAAGTATAAGCAAAGTAATAGGTGTTCTCAGTGAGTCCGAGGTCGAACACAGGGATTATATTGATTTAGTTTTTAATTGGATTTCATGCGTTACAGCGGTAACCAATATATAGTTGAAAGTTGTGTTTCTACTCTAAAGAAAGCGATTGTTTGTACACTAGACTAACAATTATGGAATATGGAAAGCATGCGACACAGCAAGTTCAGCTAAAGATGTGTGTGAATGGATAAAGAAAGGGTTCGGGTTGATTAACATCTAACTTCGGAAACGCACAGTAGTATTCTATTCATACTTGCGACTCTTCTCCCGGTTGTCAGCCGCTATGCGTTATATGTCTATAACGCATAGGAGAGTGTTAAGAACCAAGGTTATCCCCATAGACAGGTAACACTACTTGGTCCTTGTCAATTGATTTCCACAATCACTTACCCTCTCGAGAAGTTTGATTATTACTACTTATATCGATTTGTCAGATGGACATAAGCATCGGATTAAGCTCGCAATTGACAAGATAAAATAGTTACACTGTGGTTCCTAGTTAGATGCTAACGCAACCCTAGACCCTTGAGTGATTAGTTACTCATGTTTGAAAGTAAAAAGCGAAAAGTTTATGGAAGTGAGTAGACATGGAAGATAATTGTATTGATGAAATGAGATACAATTTTCGATAAGTTCAATTCCTTGATACAAATCTAAAATTAAGAAAGAATAGTAAGAAAGAAAGCAGGGAAGGCGTCAATGTCTTGAGTCGCCCGGATGGAAGCATGATGATCTGTTGTGAAGTGGTGCGGCGGATGGAAGACTCTTCTCTTTCGAGCTATTTGTCTCCGGCTGAAGTCTGAGAGAACTCTGCTGTCACTTATAGAGTTCTTCCGAGAATCAACAACCTTTCTCATCTCGCAGAGCTGCCCTTTTATAGATGATAAAATCGCAGTTAATGGTAGATCTGCTTGATTGGTGGCGAGATTGATACTGTGTCCATCTCGCCTGATCGCGTGATTCTCGGGCCAATTAAGATCCACCACTTTAGCCGCAAATCATGTTCGTCAATCATCCGTTTCTCTCAAGATTCTGATCTGATTCTCAGCGCCTTGCCATAACAGTTGTCTACGCGTCCATGCATAGTTTGGCCGATGTCAACGCGTCGTAGGTTGCTAATGCATAGTTATGCGTTGAGTTGTTAACGCGTTGTCAAGTTGTTTGCATTTCGTTCAGATCATGCGTACATGAAGAACAAATTGCTAATGCGTCGTCCTGCGTTAAGAAGTCATCAACGCATCGTCTGCACTCCTGCGTCAAAACATGCGTTTTAGGCTCAAAAAGTGGTAAAATCATTATCTTCATAAAAATACAAGAGTATAACGCAAAGGAAGATTTATTAATGGAATTTAACATAAACTACCGCATGCTTCTCTATTTAAATTCTATTTATCTATGAAAAAGGTTATAATAACTTGTATTTCTACAAGTTATCACACCCTCAAACTTAGATAAATGCTTGTCCTCAAGCATAACTTCTATTTAAGAAACTTCAATTATCTAAACATTTTCTCAACGCATTGACTAGTCTCTCAGAATGCTATACTCAATCAGCTACCCGTTAGTTATATTATTTCTCTACCTCTATATTCTTTTCTTTAGGACGGGTTTAATTTGTATGCGGCAAGCTTACTTTTCCAGAACTCTTTAACTCATTATTCACAAAATTTTTGTTTCTTCTTTTAACACTGAGTCTGAAAAGAAGAAGATACAAAGTTCCTTTTTCTTTCATTGGTTTTATTATATGGTTATTAAGCATGCGTCGAGTAGGGTTACCCACCTTCGTTCTGACATACCAACGATGGGGTGCATGGAGGCAGCCAACTACGAGAAAGTGCCCTTCTCGACTAAACTCTTATCTAAGCTCGGTTTCCTCACTAGACATTAGAGTTTGTTATTTATCTATGCATCGCTGATTACGATTACCCAACTTCGTTTTGACACACCAACTATGGGGTGCATGGAGGTGGCCAACTACGAGCAGGTGTCGTTTTAAGCTAAACTCTTAACAAGATACATACATTAGTCTTGCCAGCGGAGTTTTGTGTTTCAAAGAATAAAATTTTTATTTTTATATATATATATATATTTTATTATTATTATTATTATTATTATTATTTTTTAACATGATTGAAATAAGTTCCTCATATTTTTATCTTTAACAGTTCAAACCTCTTCCACCCCCAAACTTTAGAGTAGCAAGGTCCTCATTGCTTAAATCGTAAACAAGGATTAAGTTGCAAAATTTTGTAAAAGAGGTTTGAATTGGCTGCTTGCATACATTAAAAGTAGGTTTGTGTTTCTAAGGAATAGTATGCAGACGCATTGAAAGTAATCTAACTTAAAGAGTGTACAAAAAGTGTAAGCATGATTATCATCACAGGGACCAACTTTTCAACGCAAAGATAAAAGTTGAGACTAATTAAATGTACTTAGAATAAATTTACAACAAGAGACAATGCAAAGAGGAAGTTAAAGATCCATGCGATGAAGAAATGTTCATTCTATTAATTTGATTTTCACCAACGCATACAATTGAATATGAAGATACAAAATTGCAAGAAAATTACAACTCTTGACTACACCCCTAAATTTTTAACCATCAGTCTCGTCTTCATCAGGTCTGCGTTGCTGCTCAGGTGCAGGGCGCTGCGATACTGGGAAGACAAAGGGCTGTTGGAGGCGTTCTGGAATATCAGGGGGTGGGATTTCCGGTCGGATTGAGAGTAGTTGATGAACGTAATTTAATGTGAATTGGAACTGCTCCGTTTGCCGGCGTGCTAACATATTCAATGAGTGCATCACAGGAAGCAAGATTGATTGCTGCAAATATGTTTGCACTGTCTCCCACTCGAGGTCAAGTTGGCCTTCTTGCGGTTGTGGTTGCGTTGGTGGGGTAGGCGGGTTTTGTTGAGGCGGGGGAGTGGATGGAGTTTCGTCAAACGCAGGGGATGATGGACGCATAAAAGTCCCGCCAAGATTCCCAAAGTGTGAGTCATCAACTCTTATTGAGGAGGAGGGTTTTGTGGAAGGTCGAGGTTTTGGATGTTTGGGGCGATGCGTTTTAGGAGGAGATGGAGGTGGCTTAGGGTGCTGCGTCTCAGGAGGAGGTGGAGGTGGAGTTGGTTCCCTTCTGGTTTTTGGAAGTGGTGGTGAAGGGTTTGAGGTTGGGGAAGGTCTAATGGTGGCATCAGGACTTGCCACGCCCTTCAACTTGGACGGCTTCCCCTTCTTCTGTGGTTGCGACTTTGGAGGCGGGATGGGTTGATGAGGTCTTTTGGTGGCCTTGGCAGGCTCTGGCAGATATTGTGATCCTCTCATCAACCGACGCAGAGTCTTGTGGGCGATTATGCCACTAACTTCAATCATCTTCTCTGCGTCTAACACTTCCACTGGCCCTCCGATGGAAGCATTGGCGTATAAGTTCATGATAAGAGTGGGGAAAAAGAGTTGGCCCCTTGGCTTGTTGAACACCCCTCTTATCTGCGCCGCAATTATGCGTCCAACATCAAGGGTGATGCGACGCATAATGCAATATGCTGCCATCACCCGATCCCTTGATACAGTCTTGTCATGCATTGTAGGGATCAACCGCTTCTTCACCAAGTACACCCACAGGTTTGCCTCTGGTGTTAGGCTGCTAGCTGATAGCGTTTTGATACCTGTGGGTGACACATCCCACTTAGCCCCTGGCTTCGCCAATACCCGGATTGTGTCCTCCATTAATTCAGTTGGGGTTGATTCTATAATCTTGTTTCCTTCCACATCCGGGTTGTCCCTCAACTCATATATTGCATTGATTTCCCTTGCGTTGAATGGGACTTCAGTTTCATCCACCACCACCATGTCTTCCTCTTCGTCTATGCGTCCATTATAGAAATTTCGGACTATGTCAGGTTGGATCCAAGAGGTGCTAGAACAGAAGTTTCTCCAGCCGTGGTGGTCAATTATTTTGGTGATGTATGGCGGCACTGGGGCTTCTTCAGGGAAAAATCCCACCTCAATCATCAAGTTAGGGAACGCCCTGCGTTTCCCTTTTCCTTCCTTCTGTTGTGGCGACACATCAGCCACCTTCTCTTTTCCTTTGGCCTTAGTTGGAATCTCATTCACAGTTCTCTTCTTGCTCTCGGCCACTTTAACTGGTGCTTCAGTCACCTTCTCCTTCCCTTTGCGTTTCTCATTATGCGTGCTTGGGAGTTTGGTGACTGACACCTCCTTTTCTTTCCTCTTCTTCTTCTCCAAAGTGCTCACACCTTGTTCATTCCTTGCATCCTCCCCGATGCGTTCCTTCCTACTTTTCTTCTTCTTTTTCTTCTTGCCCTCCCCTTCTTCTTGGGCTTTTATTCTAGCAGCCAGCTCTTCATCTTCTTCAATTTGCAGCTCTCTTTCAAGCTCCTCAGCTGCTTGTTCTATTCTTTCTTCTTCCCTCATTTCCTCTTCAAATGCCAATGCGGCTTCTTCTATTTGAGGATCAGGAAGGCCTTGCGTCTCCCCTACTTCTTGAGGCCGCACTTCCTTGCGCGCCTTCTTGCGGGACAATGCGTCCTTGGCAATTTTCTCAACTCCTTGTCTTAGGGCCCTGAGCTCTTTTCTCAACTTGGCCTTCTTCTTCTTCTATTTCTCTGCCAGCCTATCAAAGGATGTGGCCGCAATTGGGGACTCAGGTCTGTCTCCTTGCTCTGTGCTTTTGGGCTCTTCATCCTCGGCAGTTTCTGGTGATACCCTTCGTTTCTTCCTCAATAGGGGTACCACTTCCTCTTCCTCATCTCTTTTTCTCTTGGCCTCTGCGGCCATCACAATTTTTCTTATTGGTCCTTCATTGGAGTCCAGTGTCATCTCCTCAGGACTAATAGACGCAGGGACAGACCCTTGCGTTTCACGTGGCTCACCTACGTCCTCCTTGCTCTAGGCTGCCTCTCCTTCCTTATCTCCTCCACTCTGTTCACCCTCCCGAGTCTCCTTCAACTGACTCTGGACCTCTTTTACCGGCGAGGGTGATTCCCTTCTGGCGTCTGAGACGGTTGCGTCCATAGGGTCACGCAGTCCGCTCATAATTTCGGCTATCCACTCGTCTGGGGATTTTGCGGAGTTTACTTCCCCCACTGTGACAGCCACCTCTTCTTCTTCTCCTCTTCCCGTTTCTTCCGTCCCTCTCATGCTGGGTGGACGTGATAGAGGCAAGGGCTGGTTGACCTCCCCGTCATCCTCTCTACCCTTCGCCTCCCTTTCCTCTTGAGCTATCTGCTCCAAAATGTCGCCGAATACCTCTCTTTCTTCTCTTTGGCGTACCTCACTGATTCCGTGCAATGTGCTGGCTTCATCGCGAACCGTTCCAGGAACCGGTTGCTCTACCTCAGAGTTTTCCGTGCTTAACCGTTGGCTTCCGACATTGAAGTTCGCGGCGGAAAACTCCCTCATGTTTTTCAGTCTAGGCCGTGAGATGCAAGATTTGACCCCACTTTTGGGCTTTGGGGTAGGTATTGGGTTGATTTGGCTAAAGGGGCGGATATTAAGAACTTCCACACAATCGTCGGAGTCGTCGACTACTGGTGGACGGGTTGGGGTTCTGGCGAATGGCTGGAAGAATGGGTATATGGGTGGTCTTTGGGCAGTGGCCCGGATTCTAGATGCAGAGAAGTTTGGGATAAATGGTGGGTTAGGATTTGGAAATCTAGGTCGGACCGGAGAAGCAAAAGGCCTCATAGGTCTGGTCGGACGAAATGTTGGTCGAGAGAAAAATGGAGATCGAGGGTTAAGAAATACCTCGGGGACTGGTGTAGAAGATGAAGAAGGTCTTGGGGAAATGTTGCCGGCGAGGTGTTCTTGATTTTGTGGGTTTGACTGGTTAGACATATGAGTTCTGCTAGAACACAAATCACCGGAGGTTAAAGAGAGATGAAAGGTTTCAAAAATGGAAAATGGGAAATCGGATCGCGTTTATAAAGGGCTAATTTAGCCGTCGGTAATTAATGCAGATACGCGATCTCCGGAATCCCACTGATCAAGGCAAATTTTATTGAGTCGCACACCCATCAAGTGTGATGGGCGGCTAATTAACGCACACAGAGCACTTGAGTGTTTTGACACTTGAGTGTTTTTCTGGGAAAGACGCGTAGATTGAGAAGACATCTACGTTTCACCTAGTGCTCTATCTAAACGCAGTGAACTAATGATAAACGCATAGCTGATGAACGCCTGGTTCTCAGTTTAGATTATGCGTTTTAAGTTAAGTATTATGCGTTTGACAAAATATGTACGGCTCTAACCTTTCCTCTAACCTTAATTTGATAAACACAGAAATCGTTTATCGATGAACGCATAGTTTACTTATGCGTTGGAAGCATGCATGAATAATAGATTATGCGATGAAATCAGATTGTTTAAAAACTCGATGCCTACTTTCATGCTTATCTCATTTACATTATTGAACTGAACTTAAAGAAATCAATACATGCTAAAAACAAAATACAAACAGAAGCAAGAAAGCAAAATACAATAAAATTAAATTAAATACTAAAACAAATTCAAATGAAAATAAAGCAAGGGTAAAAGGAAGCGTCCCTGGAAATGTAGGCATTCGGTAACGCAGGGGCCTTTCGATGCAAGCTCAGTCATTACACTCGCATAGGTCAATGGAGGTTTTGTTAATTTCGAACTCTCCAATGTGGTAGGGCTTTACCCTTTTGTCCATTGACCTTGAAGGATGTGGTTCCGTTTTCGTTTGTCAGCATGATTGCACCATGCGGGAACACTTCCTTGATTATGAATGGACCCGACCGGCGGGACTTCAGCTTACCTGGAAACAAACGCAACCTTGAATTAAATAACAGGACCTTCTGGCCGACGTATAGAGTTTTCTTACTAATGTTTTTTGTCATGTCATTTCTTGGTCCTTTCTTTGTACAGCTTTGCGTTCTCGTAAGCTGAATGCCTCCACTCCAGGAGTTCGTTTAGTTGAAGCTTTCTGGCTTCGCCGCTTGCTTCCTGGTCTAAATTGAGCTTCTTCATGGCCCAGATGGCCTTGTGTTCCAGCTCAAACGAGAGATGGCATGCTTTCCCAAACACCAACGCATAGGGTGACATGCCTATCGGTGTCTTGAATGCCGTTCTGTATGCCCATAGAGCTTCATCTAATCTCTCCGTCCGATCCTTCCTTGATGTGTTCACGACCTTTTCCAGTATGGACTTGATCTCCCGGTTTGTTATTTCAGCTTGGCCGTTTGTTTGTGGGTGATAGGCAATTGCTACCTTGTGCGAGACATTAATTTAGTCAGTAAATTAGTGATGATGCGATTTATAAAATGTGTACCTTCATCACTAATTATCACCCTTGGTGTCCCAAATCGAGAGAAGATTTGTTTCTTTAAAAACTTGGACACTGTGTTCGCGTCATTCTTTGCACAGGCTGCTGCTTCTACCCACTTGGATACGTAGTCGACCGCTACTAAGATATATTGATTGCCGCAAGAAGGCTGAAATGGTCTCATGAAGTCGATTCCCCATACGTCGAACAACTCAACTTCCAGCATTGAATTCAGAGGCATCTCATTTCGGTTGGAAATGTTGTCTGTTCTCTAACAACGATCGCAAGCTACCGCATATGCCCTTGCGTCTTTAAATAATGTGGGCCAGAAATACCCACTTTGCAGCACCTTTGCAGCTGTTCTTTGCCCTCCAAAATGTCCTCCGTAAGGTTCAGTAGTTTGATTGCTCTTTCTTTGTTTATTCTGTCTTATCATTCTTTTGAAGGTCCTCTCAATCTCAGGGTCAATATCAAATGTTGGGTTATCCCCTTCACTCATATACTGTTAGAAGCCTCTGACAGAAGAGAAGCTTGCTATACTCCGTCGACTGAGGAATTCTGCAACACAATAATCCAAAAAAATAATTAAATCAATGAAATAATCCCCGGCAACGGCGCCATAAACTTGTTGTGTGTATTTTGTATGTGAAAATCAGCCTAACGCAAAGTGTTAAAGGATGTGTTTATGCGTTCAACATGTCATGCTTTGATCATGCTATGCGTTCTATTACTATGCGTTGGTGGTCTTGTCAAGTTTTCCTATTCTTTTACCGAAGTATAAGCAAAGTAATAGGTGTTCTCAGTGAGTCCGAGGTCGAACACAGGGATTATATTGATTTAGTTTTTAATTGGATTTCATGCGTTACAGCGGTAACCAATATATAGTTGAAAGTTGTGTTTCTACTAAAGAAAGCGATTGTTTGTACACTAGACTAACAATTATGGAATATGGAAAGCATGCGACACAGCAAGTTCAGCTAAAGATGTGTGTGAATGGATAAAGAAAGGGTTCGGGTTGATTAACATCTAACTTCGGAAACGCACAGTAGTATTCTATTCATACTTGCGACTCTTCTCCCGGTTGTCAGCCGCTATGCGTTATATGTCTATAACGCATAGGAGAGTGTTAAGAACCAAGGTTATCCCCATAGACAGGTAACACTACTTGGTCTTTGTCAATTGAGTTCCACAATCACTTACCCTCTCGAGAAGTTTGATTATTACTACTTATATCGATTTGTCAGATGGACATAAGCATCGGATTAAGCTCGCAATTGACAAGATAAAATAGTTACACTGTGGTTCCTAGTTAGATGCTAACGCAACCCTAGACCCTTGAGTGATTAGTTACTCATGTTTGAAAGTAAAAAGCGAAAAGTTTATGGAAGTGAGTAGACATGGAAGATAATTGTATTGATGAAATGAGATACAATTTTCGATAAGTTCAATTCCTTGATACAAATCTAAAATTAAGAAAGAATAGTAAGAAAGAAAGCAGGGAAGGCGTCAATGTCTTGAGTCGCCCGGATGGAAGCATGATGATCTGTTGTGAAGTGGTGCGGCGGATGGAAGACTCTTCTCTTTCGAGCTATTTGTCTCCGGCTGAAGTCTGAGAGAACTCTGCTGTCACTTATAGAGTTCTTCCGAGAATCAACAACCTTTCTCATCTCGCAGAGCTGCCCTTTTATAGATGATAAAATCGCAGTTAATGGTAGATCTGCTTGATTGGTGGCGAGATTGATACTGCGTCCATCTCGCCTGATTGCGTGATTCTCGGGCCAATTAAGATCCACCACTTTAGCCGCAAATCATGTTCGTCAATCATCCGTTTCTCTCAAGATTCCGATCTGTTTCTCAGCACCTTGCCATAACGGTTGTCTACGCGTCCATGCATAGTTTGGCTGATGTCAACGCGTCGTAGGTTGCTAATGCATAGTTATGCGTTGAGTTGTTAACGCGTCGTCAAGTTGTTTGCGTTCCGTTCAGATCATGCGTCCATGAAGAACAGATTGCTAATGTGTCGTCCTGCGTTAAGAAGTCATCAACGCATCGTCTGCATTCCTGCGTCAAAAGATGTGTTTTAGGCTCAAAAAGTGGTAAAATCATTATCTTCATAAAAATACAAGAGTATAACGCAAAGGAAGATTTATTAATGGAATTTAACATAAACTATCGCATGCTTCTCTATTTAAACTCTATTTATCTATGAAAAAAGTTATAATAACTTGTATTTCTACAAGTTATCAATAGGGTTTCACCCTTTGCCCATGACCTTGAAGGAATTTGTTCCATCTGCACTCATCAATTCAACTGCTCCATGCGGGAACACGTCCTTAATTATGAACGGACCGCACTAGCGAGCTTTTAGCTTTCCTGGAAACAAATGCAACCTCGAGTTAAATAATAAAACCTTTTGGCCAACTTGAAGTATTTTCTTACTAATGTGCTTGTCGTGCCATCTCTTGGTTTTCTCCTTGTACAACTTTGCATTCTCGTACTCTGTTAGACTTCATTCTGTTAGCTCATTTAATTGAAGCCTTCTCGCTTCTTTTACTGCGTCCATGTCTAAGTTCAGCTTCTTCAATGCCCACATGGCTTTATGTTCTAATTCCAATGGGAGATGACATGCCTTTCCGTAGACCATCGAGTATGGAGACATGCCAATGGGCATTTTAAATGTTGTTCTGTACGCCCAGAGGTCTTCATCCAGCCTTTGTGTCCAATCTTTTCTTGAAGTACTTACTACCTTCTCAAGAATGGACTTTATCTCCCGATTTGAAATTTCAGCCTGGCCATTGGTTTGTGGGTGATATGTTGTTGCGATCCTGTATTTGACATTAAATTTGATCAGCAAACTAGCAACTATGCGATTTATAAAGTGCGTACCTTCGTCACTGATGATAGCCCTTGGCGTTCCAAAATGTGAAAAGATGTACTTCTTTAGAAATTTGGAGACTATAGTCACATCATTTTTCGTGATGCAATAGCTTCCACCCATTTGGACACGTAGTCAACTACTACTAAAATATATTGATTGCCGCATGATGGAGGGAATTGTCCCATGAAGTCGATGCCCCATACATCAAATAACTCCACTTCGAGGATAGAGTTTAATGGCATCTCATTTTTGTTAGAGATGTTCCATGTTCGTTGGCACCGATCACATGCCACTACATACTCTCTTGTGTTCTTGAATAACGTTGGCTAAAAATATCCACTCTAAAGAACCTTTGCGGCAGTCTTTTGTCCACCAAAGTGTCTTCCAAAGGGAGCTTCATGACAATAGGCTAAAATACTTTGCGTCTCATATTCTGGGACGCATCGACGCAAGATATGGTATGGACCTAATCTATACTGAATGGGTCATCCCAATAGTAGAACTTGCTCTCGTGCATTAACCTCTTCCTCTGCTGTGTGTTAAAATCGTTGGGCCACTATTTGCAAACTAAGTAGTTTACTATGTCTGCATACCATGGTTCCTTTCCCTCTACGTTCATAAGCTGCTCATCAGGGAATCATTCTTCAACATCACTCCAACCTTCTTGGACATCTTTGTTCTCAAGCCGAGAAAGGTGGTTCGCCACCTGATTCTCCGTACCGTTCCTATCTTTAATCTTAATATCAAATTCTTGCAACAACAGAACCTATAGAATGAGTCGCGGTTTTGCATCCTTTTTGGTCATTAGATACTTGATCACAGAATGATCAGTATAGACCGTGACTATTGAACCTACCAGATAGGCTCTAAACTTGTTAGCCGCAAAGACTACGGCTAACATCTCATTCTCAGTAGTTGTGCAGTTTTCCTGAGAATCGTTTAAAGTTTTGCTGGCACAAAATATCGGATGCATAATTCTTTCCTTTCTTTGCCTAATACAGCTTCCACTGCATAGTTGCTTGCGTCGCACATAGGTTCAAATGGGCGAGACCAGTCAGTAATTAATGCTTACCTGAGTGACTGAAACGCATGTTGGCATGATTCATCAAAGTTGTATTCTTTATTAACCTCCAACAACGCACTCAGTGACCTAGCAATTTGCAAAAAACCCCAAATAAATCTTTTGTAGAATCCTACATGGCCTAAGTGAAGGGAATTGAATCTTAGCGGAAGCGTGCGATCTTGTTCTTTGATTTCTTGAAAGAATTAAAAAAACAAACAATTAATAAAAGATTAAGCACATACATTTGCTGATCCATAATTTAAGCAAAATCTTCTCCTCCAACCGATAGTCTTCCCTTTGTAGTCTTCATTTTCCAAGAGATCTTCCTTGCTATAACTCTGCAAGGATCCAGTTTGTGGGAACTTCTTCTTGAAAGAATGAGAAGATTTTCTTAAAACTTTTCTAAGAAAATTGGGAGAATTTCTAGAGGGAGAATTTTAGAATAATCGTAGAGATTATTCTTGTAGAGAGTTGTGTGTTCTATGAGGGCTCCCAAGGGCCCTAGTTATAGAACTCTATATGGCTTACTCCTAATCTTATTTGGATAACCCATTTGTAGAGATTTTAAATTAAATATTTAATAATATCTAATATTAATAAATATCTATCCAAATAATATCTCATATTAAATGGTTTAAAATATTTAAATCTCATTTAAATATTTGTTTTCTATAGAATCATTAATTTGGATTTCATCCAAATTAAATAATTAATTATTTGAATCCAATTCAAATTAATTAATTAATTCTCCATCTATTTATTTATATGGATTTCATCCAAATAAATAATTAATTATTTAAATCATATTCAAATAAATTAATTCTCCATATTATAAAGTTATAATTTGAATTTTATTCAAATAAACTTTACAATAAATTATGTAATTAACTGTATCTAATACATTTAATATTTTTCCTCATAAATTTGAACATTTCAAATTTTTCTTTCAACATAGTTAATTCTTGTTGGTCCGTGGTGAGCTAGCAAGGGGACCTTATGGACCTACAGATTATAAGCTCCAAATTACAGCTAGGTCAAATGCCCGTTCTACCTCTGTAATTACCTCGTATCCTTATATGATTTCTCTAATAAACAATTTGTTTATGTTCCAACCACAAACTAAGTCCCTCTCGGGCTAGTGAGAAGGTGGGGCCCCTTGTTCAAGACCCGAAGTTAGCATTTAAGGGAACTAATCATCTACTTACCCTATTTGGGAAGGAGTGAATTTCATCTTGTGAAGTTATGTTCCCAACTCCTTATTTAGTCAAATCCCCAAAATGGTAGGTTTATTGAGACGGCAACTCGAGCCACTCTCACCCATGCAAATCAAAGAATCGACCTCATAGACAGGAGTTCATAAGTCACTCAAGATTAAGATCGAGTTGCACATGATCATCCTACAAAATATTAATCTCATCAATTAACGGATTTACAAAGAGATATTAAATATTTCGCGGTTCGGTCTTATACAAACTCTTTATATAGGATACCCCCACTCACATGTCTCTACATGAATGGTTTGGATCAAACCATTCGTAATTATTACAAAGTGGGTCGTATCCATAGTGTCACCAGGATAAGGCACCAAACCTTCTCCATATACTATAGACCTTTAGGTTATTTCTTGAACATGATCCACCTCTATGTAAACTACATACATGTTCAAGGCGACAGACAATAACCTTGGATTTTTTTCATTAATAGATAAATTAATATTGCATAATTAATAATTAAATTAATTAACTAATCAATTATGAGGCTTTAGGGCACAAATCCCAATACTAAGAAGTTTCACAGTGTCTTCATGTTTGTCGGAGCCGGCAACTTTGCAATGGCATCTATCTTGGCTTGATCAACTTCCAACATAGCCTTTGAGATTTTGTGCCCCAATACAATGCCCTCAGTTACCGTGAAATGGTATTTTTCCTAGTTGAGGACTAAGTTTGTGTCTTCACACCTTTTAAGTACATGCTTCAAATTGGCTACACATTCATCATACAAGTCACCAAATATCGAAAAGTCATCCATAAACACTTCCACGGATTGTTCCAGATAATCTGAGAATATGGCCATCATGTATCTCTAAAACGTCCCTGGTGCGTTACGCAACTCAAAGGGCATGGGTCTAAACGCAAAGGTGCCATATGGACCTGTGAAAATCATCTTTTCTTTGTCTTCTAGTGCTATCATGATTTGGTTGTAGCCGGAATAACCATCTAAAAAGCAAAAAAACTTGTTTCCTATTAACCTGTCGAGCATTTGATTAATGAATGGTAATGGAAAGTGATCTTTCTTTGTGGCCGCATTCAACTTGTGGTAATCCATGCAAGTATGCCATCCAGTAACTGTCCTTGTTGGAATCAATTCATTTTTACTGTTGGTTATCACCGTCATCCTCCCTTTCTTCGAGACATATTGCACTGGACTCACCCAACTGCTGTCAGAGATTGTATATATGACTCCTGCGTCAAACCACTTGATTATTTTTTTTCTTGACAACCTCCTTCATGGCAGGGTTGAAACTGCATTGTCGTTCTATGGAACCTTCTTTCCCTTCTTCCAGCCTGATTTTGTGCATATAGTATGAGGGGCTGATTCCTCAGATGTTTGCAAGAGTCCATCCAATGGCCTTCACGTATTTCTTCAAAATTTGTAATAGAGACTCCTCACGTTCAGGGCTTAATGCAAAGGATATGATTACAAACAATGTACTCTCCTCTCTCAAGTATGTGTACTTGAGATACGTTGGTAGGGCTTTTAGTTCTAATGTGGGCAGTTCTTCCAAAGACAACTTTGTTTTTTTTTTTTTTTTTTTTTTTTTTTTTTTTTTTTTTTTGTTCTGTTGCCTAAGTCTAGTCGTTCAAAGACTTTGTCTAAGATCATTTTAATCGTTTCTTTTTCAAATTCTTCATCTTCTTCAACAGTCTTCCCATTCTCTGACTCTACATCCACGGATGCTATACCCTCATAGGTAATATCTTCTATCATCTGGCAAGATTCAAATTCATCAAGATACTTTAAAGCGTTAAAGACATTAAACTTTACCTACTGATCATCCACACGAATCATCATCTCTCCTTCTTGGACGTCAATTAGTGCACGCACAGTTGCTAGGAAGGCTCTTCCTAAGATAATTGGAACTTCTCTATGAGCTTCGTAGTCCAAGATAATGAAATCTGCCAAGAAGATAAACTTATCAGCTTTGACTAGGACATCCTCTATCTTCCCTTCAGGATGTTTAATAGATCGGTCGGCGAGTTGCAGTGTTACTGTTGTGGGCCTTGCTTCACCTATCTCCAATTTATTGAAGATAGATAAGGGCATTAAGTTAATGCTAGCCCCTAGATTGCATAGTGCCTGACCGACATCTATTCCCCCTATTGAGCAAGGCAATGTGAAACTTCTAGGATCTTGGCAGGGATGTTCTTTTTAAACAACGCACTGCACTCCTGCGTTAATGCCACAGTTTCGAATTTCCCTAACCTCCTTTTTTTCGAAAGGATGTCCTTAAGAAATTTCACATAATTGGGCAATTGTTCAAGGACTTCTAACAAAATGTTGATGTGAAGCTACTTGAGCATGTCTAAAAATTTCTTGAATTTCCCCTCATCATTTTTCTTTCTCAAATGCTGGGGAAAAGGTGGGCGCACTATCGGAGAGATGTCGTTTGTTGAGTCCTTATTTACAGATGCAGGTTTAGCCTGCATTGCTTTTTCTCTCTTTTCCTTATCTATACAAGTCTGATTCTGACTAGGTGATTCTGAATTTGAAGACGAATGTGAAGTTGAATTTGGTACGTGTAACTGAGATGATGGTTGTCGAAATGTTGGTGAAGATATAGAGGGTTGCAAGTTTCCTTGATTCCTCTGGTCATGCGTTTCAATGAATAATACTTTTCCACTCCTTAATGTCACTGCTTGACATTGCTCTTCTCCATTCCCCCTGGGAACTTCGGTTGTACTTGGTAATACTCCTTGCGGTCTATTCTTAAGCTCCTCTGCGATTTGGCCCATTTGAACTTCTAGATTCCTTATTGTAGTGGCTTGGCTTTGAAGCATTGCTTCGTTCTTATTGATGTATTCTTTGAACAGAGCTTCTATAGACGAAGATGATGACGATGTGGGTGCTTGCTGGGATTGTTGTTGCTGATGCTGTTGACCATGACATTGTTGGTGAAAGCCGAGAGGGTTTCCACTTTGTGGCTACGACTCACTTCCCTGACCTGTTTGTTGTTGTTGATTTTCTCCCCACCCAAAGTTGGGGTGATTCCTCCAACCCAGATTATACATCTTACGGTAGGGGTTATTCTACATATAACATACAGATTGTGGGTTGTAGGGACACATATCATACAAGTGTGCCTCCCCACATTGCACACAACTCAATTGCTACTTGGTTTAACGCGTTGATTGAGTTAGCAGAACCAACTGTTCCACCTTGATTATTCAAGGCTATAGTCTTTGAGCAAGGACATCATTGTTGCCATTTGTGCTGCAAGACCAGTGGCAACATCAGTTTCGATCATACCAGCTTGCGTCCTCCTCTTGTTTCTGGAACAAAATCCATATCCATCATCCACCTACTCATTAGTGTTCCTAAAAATTCTGTCCAGAATATCTTTAGCCTGCGTGTAGGTTTTGTCCATCAATCCTCACGTAGCGGAAGCATCAGCCACTAATTGCAATGGTCTGTTAAGTCCTCCATAAAATATTTCCATTTGGACAAAATCAGGGATTTCATTGTGTGGACAATTCCTTACTCAGTGTCTCCAATTCTTTTTGCTCGAAGGTGACAATGTCACGTCTCCTTCTTGCGTTTACTGTTGGAGAGAAATATTTCTGCATGAATTTTTCAACCATTTGCTCTCAAATAGTAATCTTGCCCGGCTCAAATGAGTAAGCCCATTGTCGTGCCTCATCTCTAAAAGAAAATGGGAACAGATACCCTCCGGCATTACTCTCGCAATTGAGAAGGTGTTACATATCTCTAGAAAACTTTTCAGATGTGCATGTAGGTTTTCCCCCAATGCACCCCCAAATTGCCCTGCCGCTTGCAACATCTGCAACATCACGGGTTTCATCTCAAACCTTCCATTTCCTTCAAAGGTGGGATGTAAGATTCCTAGTGAAAAATTGTACAAATTCGGGTACACATACTCTCGCATTGACCTACTTCTGTCATGTGCCAGCAGAATAGGATTCATTTGATGGTCTACATTCGCATTATTTTGATTTTCACCTTGGGCATGGTTCTGTTGTTCAGCCATAATTTCGTCTGAATTTCGGTTGATCCTTATTTGTTCTGTTCTGCCTAGTTCTTCTTCTAAAGGTCCTCTCAATCTCAAGGTCAATATCGAGCTTTAGGGTGGTTCTGACACTCATATACTGTTTGGAGTTTCTGACAGGGAGAAAACTCACAATACTCCTTCCACTGAGGTATTCCTATAACCAAAACAATCAAGAAAATCAAACAAATACAATAGTCCTCAGCAATGACGCCAAAAACTTGTTGTTTGCCTTAAAATGTAATGCATGTGTTAATGATTAATCAAGTTTTTCTAACTTTCACCCAAGTATAAGTCAAAATTAGGTTTCTCAGTGAGTCCGAGGTCGAACGCAGTGAAACGTAGAGTGGATTATTTAAGCTATATGCGTATCTTAACCTGCATCTCTCGGTTGATAGATTGCAGAAGTCAAAATGCAGATTCCAAATCCTTTTTAACTATTTGAGTTATATGCGTATCTTCAGAAAAAAAAAAAAAGGCTAGGGTCGGTTATTGCCTATCTTCAGAAACGCAAAGTGGACTATTTCATATTATCAACTCTTGGTGCACCTCTCGGTTGACAGATTGTATGCTCATATGTCTATGACGCATGTGAGAGTATTAAATTCTAAGGTTACTTCTATGTCTATAAATACTTTTTAGCCTTACTAAATGATTTCCACAATCACTTACTCTCTCAAGCAGTTCATTATTACTACTCATCTCGATTAGCTAGATGGAAATAAGTATTAGATTCAAACACACTCAGCAAGATGGTATAGCCCAGTCGTTGATTCTTAAATAGACAACAACACAACCCTTAACCCTCAAGAAATTTAGCTACTCATGGATGTTAATAAGCACATGGTAAGAGATAAGAAAGTGATAGACATGAAAGAGGTGTTGATTAATGGACTAAATCAAATGTCTCACAGATTACAATCTCTTGTTACACTAAGAAGACATAAGAAAGTAAAGAACAAGATAGAAAGCATGAAATAGTTAGTGGATGCTCGATCTCTCGAATCCGCCAACAACGGTTGCATGATGGTTTGTGCTGTGAAATGGATGATCAGAAGGAAGACTTCTCTCTCGAGTTTTTTGTCTTCAGTTGTCGTCTAGAAAGAACTCAACTATCACTTAAGAATTTTTCGAGGATTTCAACAACCTTTCAGCCTTTGAACCTGCCTTTTTATAGATTCCACGTTGTAACGCTGGCAGATTGCATCAATATGGGCTAATTTACCGCCTTGCATCATTCTTACTTGATTGCGTGATTTTCAACGAATTTTGTAAGCGTTACTTTGGCCGCAGATTAAGCACATCAATCTTCCGGCAATCTCTCAGGATTCGAGTCTGATTCTCAACTGCATTGCGTTTCACAATCAAACTTTGTCGATATGAAACTTGTATTCCTGCATTATATCATGTGTTTTAGATGTTAATTCTTCAAAACATTTATCTTCAACAAATCAAAGGAATGAAATGCAAAGGAGGATTTATCAATGAATTAAGCTCAAACTGCCGCATGATTCTCTACTTTGTCTCTATTATTCTAAAAGAAAGTTAATAATAACTTGTACTTCTACAAGTTATCATGGCACAAGCGTTTAGGTCACATCTCTAAACAGATAGTTCTGAGACTTGTGTCAGATTGAATTCTTGATTCCCTTGATTTAAATAACTTTGAAGTTTGTGTGGAATGTATTAAGGGAAAACAGACAAACATAAGAAAATTAGGTGCCAACAAATACTCAAACGTCTTAGAACTAATACATACAGACATTTGTGGTTCATTCCCTACGGCTTCTTGTAATGGACAACAATATTTTATTACGTTCATAGACGACTATTCAAGATATGGGTACCTGTATTTAATTCATGAGAAGTATCAGTCGTTGGACGTTTTCAAATCTTTCAAAGTTGAAGTTGAACTTCAACTTGGAAAGAAAATAAAGGCTATCAAGTCTGATCGTGATGGTGAATACTACGGTAGATATGATGGATTAGGTGAATAACGTCCATGACCCTTTGCTAAATACCTAGAGGAATGTGGAATCATCCCACAATACACTATGCTTGGGAAATCTAGCATGAATGGTGTGGCGGAAAGGCGAAACAGAACACTTAAGGATATGGTAAGAAGTATGATTAATCATTCTTCTTTACCAGAATCTCTCTACGTGAGGCACTAAAGACTGCAACATATATCCTCAATAGGGTACCCAGTAAAGCAGTAGCTAAAATCCCTTATGAGTTGTGGACATGAAAGAAGCCTAGTATTAACATTTTCACATCTGGGGTTGTCCAGCTGAGGCTAGGCCATACAGGCCTAACGAAAGAAAATTGGACTCAAGAACTATTAGCTTCTAAGCACTCTCGAGGTTTCAAGTTTTATGATCCCACTTTTAGATCATTGTTTGAGACAGGAAATGCCAGATTCCTTGAGGATGTTGAGTTTGCAGGGGAAGATAACATAAGAAAAGTTGTCTTTGAAGAGAAATTAATTTCTTTTCCTAGTATGGTTATAGATGGTGTTCATGCTTCTATTCTTGACTTCACTATTGAACCAATTATTGAACAAGACAACACAGTAGTCCCCGTTGTTGAACCTAAAGTTCAAACTCAACAACCTCAAGAACTGCCACTAAGGAGATCTATTAGAGAAAGAAGTGCAATTCCAGACGATCATATTGTGTTTCTTCAAGAACATCAGGATGATATGAGTGTAATGGCTATGGAAGAGGAAATAAAATCCATGAAAGACAATGACGTTTGGGAGCTTGTTGAATTGCCATCAAGAGTGAAACTCAAAAGGTTGTAAATGGATATTTAAAACCAAAAGGGATTCACAAGGCAAAACCGAAAGATATAAGGCTCGTCTTGTTGCAAAGGGTTTTACTCAAAAGGAAGGCATTGATTACAAAGAGACTTTTTCTCCAGTTTCATTGAAAGACTCTTTCAGGGTGATCATCGCAGTTGTAGCTCACTTTGATTTAGAGCTACATCAGATGGATGTAAAAATTGCATTTCTCAATGGAAACATTGATGAGAAAATTTATATGATGCAACCAGAAAACTTTGTGTCTGGTAATTCAAAGTCTATGGTGTGCAAATTGAAGCAATCCATCTATGATCTCAAGCACAAGCCTCTCGTCAATGGTATCGCAAATTCCATGAAGTAATTATCTCATTTGGGTTTAAGGTGAATATAGTGGAAGCTTGTGTATATCACTGATAACTTGTAGAAATACAAGTTATTATAGTCACTATTTGATTTAATTAGAGTAACTTTGGAGCTAAACACATGATTTTGGTAGTTGAATGATGAAAAATGTATCACCATGCGTTGGCACTACTTACAAAAGAAAATACCTGAAAAACGATGAGCTTTTCTGTTCCTAACGCAGGGTTAAGAAGAAAAGAAGCGCAAAGAACGAAGAGACGAAGCTGCTGCGAGAACAAGTGGAAACCCGCGTCGAGCCTAGGCATTGAGACCATGCGTTGAGACCATGCGTTGAGAAAAAGTAGATACAGACACATGGCCAAAAGCTGTCATGTCAATATGCAAAAGGATAACACGCTATCAGAATATGGCAGAACAAATGGGCCGACGATGTGAAAAGTCTGTGCAGCAGGGCATGGAATTTAATGTAAAGGTGTCAAGTCATCATGAGTTTCAACTTTTCGACGCCTATAAATAGCCCAAAGCTTCTCCATTGAAAAAGGGGGGGAGAGACCAGTTCAAGAGGCGAAAGCTCTACACTATTTCTTCATTCACCATAACCAGCCTCCATTTCGAGCTCTTCCGAGAGAAGGATTCTGAGCACCTTCAGAGTCATCTCCCAGTGAGTGAGAATCTCCACCCTATGGAATATATGTATCAGATAGAAACCATCTCAGGCCTCCATGAAGCAAGACGTTGCCAGTGGCGGCTTGACGTCCTTCATTTCTGTTTTATTTCCATTTCTCTCCTTCTTGCTTATATTTTGTTAATGACATTCAAGAGAATGATTTATTTTCTTAATATAAGTTTGATTGACTATCATTTTCCATCCATTTCCGTATTAAATACTTTACACCATGTTGTCTAAATGCTAAATGAGTTAAATGTTAAAAGCTAGTTTTTCTTAAGCAATTTTGAGTATGTTACATCTTGATTAATGCATATTTTTAGCTTGCATAACTTTTCCTAACAAACAAATGTAGTAAGCATGACTGTCGAGCTTGAGAGAGTGGATAGTTAATCTTTAGCATTAATTAAGACTAGATGAGTTGCAGAGATGTAGTTCATCTTTTGCCAACACAAACTTACCATGCCTCTTAGAGATAAGATAAATGTGGCATCGAAACATCGAGAGATGGATTCACACACGCAGTTTGTAGGTATGTAATTGTACTTGGAAAGTTTAGGTAACAACTAGCTCTTGCGTTCAACTCTACTTCTATCGCATGGTTTCATTCATTCTCAACGCATACTATCTGACGCATTGTTTTACATATGACTACCCAACGCCGCGTCCACCTCATTATTAGTAGTAGGAAATTCTTTTCATTCTTTTTGTATAGTTTAGACACACATAATCAACAAATGCACATATTTACATGTACAGTCACCGCATAGTCATGCAATTATTCTCAACACCTAGTTATTTCAAATCCTTGCGTTCGACCCTGGACTCACCAGGAAACCTATAAATGCTTATACTTGGGTCTTTATAGGAAAACTTGCTTAGTCATGATCACATCTAGAGTAATTCTCAACGCATCCTTGTACGAAAATGATAAATCTATTTTTGTGCAACGAGCTAAGAAACTCAATTTAATTGGAATAGAAATTTAAATGAACAAATCCAACAAACAAGCACAAGTTCAGTGGGAGTAAATTTATCTTTCTGGTGTTATATGTTGATGACATACTCCTAACAAGTAATAATGTAGGTTTATTGCATGACACTAAGAAGTTTCTCAAAAGGAATTTTGAGATGAAAGGTCTTGCTGATGCTTCCTTTGTATTAGGAATTGAAATACTACGAGATTGTTCTCAAAGTATTTTGAGATTGTCACAAAAGAACTACATTGAAAAGATTTTGAGTAGATTTGGCATGAAAGACTATGCACTAGAAGATACCCCTATCGCTAAAGGTGATAAATTTCATTTAGGTCAATATCCCAAAACCATACTCAAGAGTAAGGAGATGCAAAAGGTTCCTTATGCATCGGCTGTTGGAAGTCTAATGTACGCTCAAGTATGTACACAACCAGATATTGCATTCATAGTTGGAGTGTTAGGTAGATATTTGAGCAACCTAGGGATGAATCATTGGAAAGCAGCAAAACGGGTTATGAGGTATTTGCAAAGAACAAAAGATTATATGCTCACTTATCGAAGATCAGAAGTTTTAGATATCATTGGATATTCTGATTTCGATTATGTTGGATGTTAAGACACTTTGTGATCCACTTCATGCTATATCTTCATGCTGGCTGGAGGAGTTGTATCTTGGAAAAGTGTTAAACAAACACTTATGGCTTCTTCTACCATGGTTGTAGAGTTTATAGCATGTTATGAGGCATCCAATCATGAAATATGGCTGCGAAATTTTGTCACCGGGCTGCGGATAATGGTAGGTATAGAAAGACCATTAAAATTATTTTGTGATAAGAAGTCGACAGTGATGTATTCAACAACAACAGAAACAATACAAAGGAACAAACTCTATGGTGGCAGATCCATTGATTAAAGGTTTACCACCTAAAGTCTTTCATGAGTACATTGTTCACATGGGTGTCAGTCACTTTTCTAATCCTATAATTTAATGGGAGTTTGTTATTACGGATGTTCTTTGACCTTAATTTGTTTATTTTCTATATAGAATAAAGTTGATGGTTTATGTTTTATTATCTGAACTTGCTTATCATACATGCAGTTTAGCAAATGGGGTTAAGCATAAAGGCTTTTTTGGAATGATCTCAATAAGGAATTTGGACTAGTTGGAAACAGGCATGATCTAGATCACTTTGCATATAGTTTCCATGCTATCCATCCCCACTTGATCTATGTCATTGAATGCATTGAAATTGGTGATCAAGGAATGTTTAGTTACGAGGGTAGTAACAAAAGCTGCCTTGATTCCGTGTTGATACAGGAGATGGACCAGATTGAACTAAAGAGGAATTCTATTATTGAAATAACTTGTTTATGCGCGCTTAAGGTTCATGTGATTTAATTACATCAAGTACACAAACATTGTGTTGGGTTTTATGCCCTAAAACTCGTAGATTGTAAATGTAATAATTTGACCGTAATTAGATCATTAATAAAAAGTTAGTGATGTATTACTTTAATAAGCGTTATTGATTATTATTATTATTATTATTTTTGTCTTAATAACCCTAAATTCAATAAACTAACATCCTAGGCTATTTTATGAGTCTTAAACTGTATCTGGGGACATATGGAGATCAATGTTCAAGATTGTTGTTGACAGATCTAAAGTCCAAAAACTGTTGTGCATTTATCTTTATTATTAAGCTTACTACTATGTGTTTGACATATTATGCGTTTAACATGTTTAATACTATGCGTTTCTAGTCTGTCAAGTTTTCTATTCTTAACCTAAGTATAAGCAAAGAAATAGGTTTACTCGATGAGTCCGAGGTCGAACGCAGGAACTATGCTGATTCTAAAATTCTTTAGATTAATTGAGTTGGAGTAATAACCAAAAAATATTTAATGAAGAATGCGTCTAACTAAAGAAAGCAATAACATGTACACTAGATTAAAAAGTGGTAGATGGTAAGGGATGCGACACAGCAAGTTCAACTAAGTGGATTAAATGAATGGATAAAAACAGGGTTCGGGTTGGTTAGCTTCTAACATCAGAAACGCATAGTTAAAGTCTATTCATACTTACAACTCTTCTCTCGGTTGTCAGGCATGAGTTATATGTCTATAACGCATAGGAGAAAATTAAGTGCTAAGGTTATTCCTATGTCTAGGTAACACTTCTTAGCCTTGTCAATTGAGTTCCACAATAATTTACCCTTTCGAGCAGTCTAATTGTTACTACTTATATCGATTAGCTAGATGGACATAAGCATCAGATTAAGATTACAATTGATAAGATGAAATAGTAACACTATGGTTCTTATTTAGATGGTAACGCAACCAATGACCCTTGAAAGATTAGCTACTCATGGATTCAAAGTAATAAACGGAAAGTGTAGAGAAATGGATAGACATGGAAGAATTGTAGATTAATGAACAAAATAAAATCTTAGACAGTTCAATGTCTTGATAACAAATCTAAAATCAAAGCTAGAAAAAGATAGAAAGTAGGAACGTGTTTCAATGTCTTGAGTTGCCGGAATGGAAGCTTGAGATTTGCTGTGAAGTGGTCAGGCGGATGGAAGACTCTTCTCTCTCGAGCTATTCGTCTCCGGTTATCGTCTGGAAGGGATTCTGCTGTCACTTAGGAATTCTTCTGAGAATCAACAACATTTTCACCTTGTAGATCTGCCCTTTTATAAAAGCTACGTTCGTAATCAGCGGCAAATCTGCGTGATTGGAGGCACAATTGATGTTTTGCATCTATCTCGCCTAATTGCATAATTCTCGGTTCAATTTAGATCCACCACTTTAGCCGCATATCATGCAAGTCAATCTTCCGAAAATCTCTCAAGATTCTGACCTGATTTTTCGCTGCCTTACGTTTCACATGTAAGACACATCTTGAGGTTCTTTGCGTTTCTACACTAAAGCATGCATTTTAGGCTCATAAACATATCAAAACAATTATCTTTATCAATTTACAAGAGTAAAACGCATAAGAAGATTTATCAATAGAATTTAACACTACTACCGCATGATTCTCTATTTAAGCTCTATTTTTCTAGGAGAAAGACATATAATAATTTGTATTTCTACAAGTTATCAATAAAGTCTAAAGGGTCTATAGTATAGGGATAAGTCTGGGTACCTTATCCTGGTAACACTATGGATATGACCCACTTTGTATTTGATACAAACGCAATGATCTAACGTGTTCGTGTAGGTGACATGCGAGTGGAGGTATCCTATGCAATGAGTTTGCATAAGACCGGACTACGAAATAGTAATCACTAGATGTAACTCCGTTGACTGGTTAGGTTTTTATTTCAATAGGATGACCTAGGCAACTTAGTCTTAATCCTAAGTATATTATGAACTCCTGTCCATGAGAGATTGTCCTTTGATTTGTATGGGTGAGAGTGGTCGTTTGCTCACTCAATATGCCTACCATCTTAGGGACAAGACCAAGCGGGGAACTGAGGACATAATTATACAAGATGAAATTCACTCATTCCCATTTTTAGGGCAAGTAGATAAGTGTTCCCTTAAGTGGTGTCTCTGGAACTTGAACAAAGGGCCCTACCCTCTCACTAGCCCGAGAAGGGTTTCTATTTAATGGTTGGACCATAAACAGGTTGTTCATTAGAGGAGCACAGATACTTAAGGATTTAGAAGTAACCTAGGGTTAAAACGATAATTTGACCCAACTGGTGTTACGAACATTTGTGAAGGACTAATTTGCTATTATTGGTCTATATCCATGGACAGCGAAATATATCTACAGTGAGAAGAATGTAGCTGTGGATCTTTAGTGGAGTATGCTCATACTTAACGAATATTGATTAATGTGGTAAATGAGTTTAGCTGATTAATCTCATATCGTTGGAGCTTCTAATCTGTAGGTCCATAAGGCCCCCTTGCTAGCTCACTACGGACCAACAAGGATCAACTATGTTGAAAGAAAATTTTGGAATGTTTAAATTTATGAGAAAAAATATTAATTGTATTGGATACAATTAATTGCATGATTTATTATAAATTTTATTTGAATGTGATTCAAATTATAACTTTATAACATGAAGAATTAATTTATTTGAATATGATTCAAATAATTAATCATTCATTTGAATAAAATCCATATAAATAAATAGAGGGAGAATTAATTAATTGATTTGAATTGGATTCAAATAATTAATTATTTAATTTGGATGAGATACAAATCAAAGATTCTGCAGAAAATAAATATTTAAATAAGATTTAAATATTTTAAACCATTTAATATGACATATTATTTGGTAGATATTTATTAATATTGGGTATTATTAAATATTTGAATTAAAATCTCTGCAGAGGGTTTATCCTAATAGGATTTGGAGTACCCCATAAAGTTCTATAAATAAGGCCCTAGGGAGCCTTCATAATCTCTACGATTACTCTAAAAATCTTCCTTTACTAATTCTCCCAATTTTCTTATTTTTCCCATTCTTTCAAAGAAGCGGTTCCCACAAACCGGACAAAGTCATAGCGAGGAAGATCTCTTGGAAAAGGAAGACTACAAGGAAAAGACTATCGATTTGATAATTATAAATTGACAAAGGTATGATGCTTAACCTTTTCTTTACTTTTTGTACTTTTAATTCTTTCAATAAATCAAAGAACGCGATCACACACTTCCGTCGGGATTCAATTCCTTTCATATAGCCCAAGTGGGAGATTGTTAGACGTATTTCAAATTAAAATACGTATAATTAAAATATGGGCTATGTATGTGGATTAGTATTTTATCACATTGGGTTATTTTATTAGATTGGGCTCTATTATGTGATCTATTTAATTAAAGGCCCTAGATTCCCGATTGAGTATGAACTTAATGGGTAGAAGCCTATTCGTAGATTGATTAGGGTTTAATGGGAACCCTAATATTAGGGCTATAGTCCCCAATATACTAAAACAATAAGCACCCAATCTTTCTTCAAACCCATCTAGCGAGAGATCCCACTAAGGCATTGAGAGTTTTGGTTGAGGAAGACAATAGTTATCTTGAAGCTACATCAATTTTTCAATGGAATCTGGTATGTTATTTATTCTTGACAATTTGGCATGAATGACCCTAGGGTTAATCTATTCCATATAGATTTAAAGTATTTGTGCTAACATGTATTCCTTTTGTTGCTTGTATCAAATGGAATATGCACATGCAATTGTGTGCCCTGAATGTGGTGAGTCAAGGTGGAAATATGGTAAAGATACAAAAAAGAAGAAAATCCCCTCCAAAATAATGTGGTATTTTCCATCTATTTCACGATCTCAACGAATGTTTAGAAGTGTTGATTGTGCTATATATTTGACAATTAAAAATGTCAACAGTAACAACACATGATATGTTACTAATGTCAAGAATAAATAAACTTAACAGGGCTCTAGTGTCAAGTAAATTATTTCTCTTACACAGATATTATATTAAGAAACATATAACTTGACGTTGTTTTAGTATCAAGTATTCTAACTTTACTTGACAGTTGATTTCTTGACGTTTTTAAAAACGTCTAGTATACTGTTACTTGACATTATAGCCATGTCAAGTAACTAGTTTTTGTAGTAGTGCTTACTTCACTTTAGTTTTTAAAAATTTACTTGGAAAAAACTTTATTGTAAACTTATGTCTACAATATAGTGTTAATCTCAAGATTCTTATAGTCCCACTAGATATCAATGGGTTAATATTTGTTTGCACATTTTAATGTTGTTTATGACTTAGGAGCTCATAATTTTCTTTATATATATAAAATTTAATATCTTATCCAACCATTTCAGTATTATTATCTTTCACATTGTTACTCTCTTATAAACTAATTAATTATTAAACTAATCTTGACAAAAGATAGTCGAGAAACAAGGAGACAATTCGCCATTTCTCAAATTCAAAACATGTGTAGAAGAAAATTTAAATCTTAAGTTAACTATAAATCATCTTTTAATATTATAAAAATTATTTTCTTAAATATTACCGTTCATAAGTTTTGATTGTGAAAATAAAAACCATAATTATATCTAAAATATATTTAGGATTAATGAGAAAGGTAGGGTTATCCTAAATATATGGCAAATGAAGAATTTTCAACTTTTTGGAAAAATCTTAATGCAATCCTTTCTTTGGTTATAATGATAAGTAAATCCTATTTGCAATAATAATCTTAAATGGTTTATAAGGACTACAAGTCACTTACTCAACACTCAACATTGAAGAATCAAATGTTGATTTGTTCATATGATTCACAAACCCCTTTTTAATGCAACAAAGTAAATTTTACCATAATTGCTAATATTAGATTACTATGTTAGAGATTTCTTAATCTTAAAGTTCTTTATCTCTCTTTGTCTCCTCTAAAAAAATAGTTTACAAGTTCAGTGGTTTTATAGACTTCAACAACACTAATAGAAATTTATGATATGGGGAGGATAGTTCAAAAATATAATTAGAAAATATCCCATTCATTCAATTTTGCTATCAATACACTACAATTTTTTACCTCTATTCGATAAAACATTGAGGTATGAAAATTTAAATATAACCTATTGGACCGCTTATTTTATTTGAGAAACACAAAAATTACGACTTTTCTTATGTACCATTTAGAAAAGATAATAAACACAAATTTGGTTCATCAACTTTTATGAGGTTTGGTTTAAGATTCAACTTTTAAAAAGTCATCCTACTCCTTAAAATTTTAAAGAATATTCATTTGTTCTATGTAATTTTAAAATGTTAATATTATTCTTCAATTTTGGAAAAGAATCTTTTAATTCTTAGATTAAATTATAAACTTAATTCTTAGATTTGAAAAAAAGTTAGAATTTAATCCCTATAGTGATCTTAAGACATTAGTATTTGTGTCCTTAAATTTTTTTTTCTGACAATATATAAAGTAGATGATCAAACTTTAAACCTCCCGTTTGATAATACAAGTTCATGCAGTTAAGCTATATTCATATTAGTTATTTTTATGACTTAATAAATCTTCCTATATAGTCTCTACCGCTGTGTGTTGGTGAGGTGGTCTTTTCACTGTGGGTTAAGCAGCTTATAAGTGGATGAAAAAGAGGGTAGCTGAATATAAAATGGATTGAGATGGGGTATTGGGTCAATGGGTTTAAATAGTAACTAAAATCTAGGGGTTGAAATCACATTATCTAGTGATAAAGAATCTAGGGACCCTTTATAGATTAAGGGACTATTTGAATTGACTAGAAAAAATGTTTTATAAAAAAACCATTTTCATTTAAATATTTTTGATAAAAACGGTTTAAAAATAAAAACACTCAGGTACGGTTACACTTTCAAAAAAATATATTTATATACAAATTTGTTTGGTTTGCTATATACTAAAAGTATTTCTACTAATGTTAAATTACTATAAAAGATGATTATTAAAAACTATGAGTAACTAATAATTAATAAAACCTTTTATTGGTCGAATTTTTTTAGCATATGATCGATCTAATTGGTAATTAAAGTCTGTCATTAGGAGTTGGTAGTTGGAGATAATTAGTGCAGTTGGTTGACGAAATTAGCCGTTAGTTCTTGTCGTAGCTGAAGTTGGTCATCAGTCGGAGTTGGTCGTCGAGGTTGATCGTCAGAGGTGGTTGCACTATAGTTGGTGATGGTGGTTGTCAGAGGTGGTCGCTGTTGGAGTGGGCTATTGGTTGTGGTCGTCTGAGTTGGTGCGTAGTGGTCACTAGAGGTAGGTTGGGGTTGGTCGATAGAGGGTGGCCACCAATGGTAGTTATCAGAGTTGGTCGCTAGAAGTTTTGTTGTAGGTGGCCAAAGGAGGGCAATGATAACCACCAGCAAACCATGGTGGAAGTGAGGTAGAGGACTAGTGAGGGCATTTTGATAATTTATGTATTATACAAATTAGAGAGAGATAAACCATTAAATACTTTGAAATCATTTTTCTAAACATTGATTTCAAGTGTTTATCTCAAACCAACTTCATAAATTCATTTTTTAAAACACCCTAAGATGAGAATGAAGATGAAAAAATATGAAAACTTTCACGTCCCCCTCAAAATATTTAAACCTACTAACCCAAGATTGACTCTCAAGCCCATTTTATATCCAACAACTTTTTCTTTTCCCCTCCAGTCAACTACCTTAACCCACGCAGTCGTTATCTAAATATAAAGGGTAACACCATTCAAACATGAATAACTATAACATCCAACGCTATTTATGAGGTTATATTAAAACTAAATTATACAAAATACTCCTAAACTTTGTATTTTATATACAAAATACTTTTGAACTTTCAAAGGTTTCAAAATATCCTTATACTTTTTTAAAAAGTTAAAAAATACCTTTAGTTTTGGATTAAAATTGTTAGCGTTTTGTTTCAAAAATACCTTTAAACTTTCAAAAGTTTCAAAAATATTCTTAAATTTTTTTAAAAAAAAAAAACTTCAAAAGTACTTTTAATGTTAGTATATGAACACAAACCAATAATACTTGTTCTACAATGTTCTTCAACTTTCAAAAATTGCATTAATACTCTCTTAATCTTTCAAAAAGAAAAAAAAAAGTTTAAAAATGTTCCTACCATTAGTATAGTGATCAATTTGTTTGAAGTTTTCTTGAGTTCCAAAAGAACTAATTTTAAAATATATCTTCTTTTTTTATATGGGTACTCTCATTTTTCTCCTACCAATTTCCTCACCATAAAATATAATCTCAAACTTCAAGTTAAAGCATAAAATCCCATTAAATTTCAAACTCAAACTCTCCCCCTAAAATTTACCAAAACAACGAATATAGCGAAATACAAAACTGACGTGTATTTAGCTATTAAGACACAATCAACTACAACCTTGTTTGAATATTTGAGTCCTAAGGTTACCTCGGTGCTTCCATTATTTACTTTTTTTTTTGTTATAATCTATCTACTACCTTAACTTAAGGGGCAAGTTTTTTGTTTTTTATTTTAATGAGATAAACAATGGTCAAATAGTAGACAAAAAGGAGTAAAAAAGGAGAAAAATAGAGAAAATAGAGAAGTGTTAGGTCATAGATTGAATTAGGGGAGGGAAACAAAATGAGAGAGGGAGGTGTGGAGTGAGATAAACGGTAAGAGCATTTTGAAACTTTTTTAAGGTAAGGGTTCTAGTGCAACTTTTGAAAGTTTAAAAGTACATTTTTGCAACAAGGTATTAACAATTTCTATTCATATATTGAGTACTTTTTTTAAAACTTTTCTTTAAGTTTAAGGGATTTTTAAAACTTTTGAAATTTCAAGAGTATTTTTGAAATAAAGTACTAACTTTCTTAAAAAAGAAAGAAACTAAATGAAAGATTTAAAAAAAAAACAACTTTTTTAAACTTTAGAAATTTTAGGAAAATTTTTTATTTAAAGACATTTTCAAATTATAAAGAGTAAATTCTAATTTTCTCCAAACTATTGTACCAACTTTTAATTCAACCTAATTCTTCTTATTATATTACAATCTAAAATTCATCTATCCAAGCCAACATGAACATAGTTTAACTGACATAAAGTATGTACTCTCAATCAAGAGTTCAAAAATTTAAATTCCCCACTTCACATATTTAATTAAAAATATTTAATTAAGGAAAAAAAAAAAAAAAAAAAAAAAAAAAAAAAAAAAAAAAAACTCATCCGTCCATGATCAAAATCTCCTTTTAACCAACTTACCTACATAAACACATTAATATAAATATGTGACGTTGTATCTCTTAAAAGAATTAACATCTTTAAAAAGAAAAAGAAAATAATAACGAATAAGTAATGAAGAAAAAAATAAAAAAACAATTGGCGGTAATCATTTAGTTTTTTGTTTTTGTTTTTGAAAATTAAGTTTATAGACACTTTCAAATTTCTTTCTTTGTTTCTACTTTTTACCTATGGTTTAAAAAATAAATAGCTTTTAAAAACTTGTGTTTGTTTTTGGAATTTGGTTCAATAATTCGACCATTATACTTAAAAAAGATACAAATCAATGCAACAAAAGGGAAGAAAATTGGCTTAATTTTCAAAAACTAAAATCCAAAAACAAAATATTACCATTTTTTTTAGTTAGTTTGGGAGTTTGATTTTGAAAAATGTCAAAAAAAAAAAAAAAAAAAAATCTTGGTAATTACGGCAAATCACTCTTTCTTCATGGGTAAGGTATGTATTGTATTCCAAAAATGCCCTCAAAATAGAATCTTCACCCAGATCGAGTTACACTATTTTTTTAAAAAAAGAATTGACTAAATTATAAAAAAAGTTCCTTTGAATTTTAATTTGTATTTTGTATAAAAAGATAATCTTCAGTTTTCAAAAGTTTACAAAATACACTCCATCTTTCAAAAAGATTTCAAAAAATTTAATTGCTACTAGTTTTAGATCAAAACTATCAGTTTTTTGTTTTAAAAATATTTCTAAACTTTTAAAAATTTTAATAATAATAATAATAATAGTAATAGTAGTAGTAATAGTAATTATATTTTTCTTCTTTGTATATGAGTAGAATTATTAATTTATTGTTGCAAAAATATGTCTAAACTTTCAAAAGTCACATTAATACCTTTACCTTAAAAAAAAAAGTTTAAAATGCTCTTACAGATCACCTCCCTCTTCAATTTTTTCTCTCTACCCTAATTCAATCAATGACTTAATATTTTTCTATTTTTCCTCTTTTTTCTCCCCTCTTATTCAATTAAGATATAGACGAATGAATTGAATCCTCAGCGGGAGCAAATAATCATCTTGTGCCATTATATTTGTTTTAGAAAACCAAAATCACAGATAACAAAATTATAGGATAAACAACAACCAATGGCATGCTTTTAAGAAGTGTCGAGAGGAAGAAAATTTTCTACCTTTGAAAACCGTCTTCGATGTGGAAATCTTTCTTCTTTTCAAACCACGAACTAGTGAGAAACTCCAACGAGAACACAAGAAGAACTTTTCTTCTTTGGGAACACCACCACAATGGAAACCTTGCTATTCTCTTGGAAGATTCAAAAAGAGGTGTGAGCTCTCTGTTTTTGGCAAGGGAGATCTTTTAGAGGAAGAAGAGAGTTAGAGAGGGAGAAAGTTCTTGAGAGAAAACACACAACTTTTCTGTGAAAAATGAGATAATCACAACTCCCTTCCTTTACATGAGAAGTGAGAGATAAGGAAACAAAATAACTCCCCACTACGTGGAAGTTATTTTAAGGGCTATTTTCAAATATAGCAAAGGGAACAAAAATATTTACAAATATAGCAAAATTTCACTGTACATCTGCGGTAGATCACGATAGACTACTATCTGTGTCACGATAGACACAGATAGTAGTTTATTGCAGATAGATTGTGTATTTTGCTATTAGTTGTAAATATTTTCAGCAGTTTTGTCATTTAAGATAATTTCTCTTATTTTAATATAATATTAATTAAAATAAATAAATAAATTATTTATTTATTTAATAATTATTAATTAATTAATTAATTATCTTATATTTAATTTGAATCATATTCAAGTAACCTTCTCTCACATAACCTATAGTTTTAATATGAATCTCATTCATATTAATTTTAACCTATAGTTTTTATATGAATCTTATTCATATAATTATATTTAAATCTCATTTAAATATTCATCTCTCTTATAATAAAAAATATAAATTTTGAATCTCATCCAAAATAAATTATAGCGTATCTACATACATTATGCTAATTGTATCATATACAATTAATTCCCTTATTAATTTGAACATTTCAAATTAAACCAAAACGTTTAATTCTTATACTAATCCTTTATGAGCTAGCAAGGGGACCTTATGAACCTATAGTTAGAAACTTCAATGATATGAGATTAACCAATTAAACTCTTTAATTAGATTAATCAATATTCATTAGTTGTAGGTCACTCCACTAAAAACTTAGAGTTGCACTCTTCACACTATAGATATATTTCTGTGTCCGTAGTAAATTAACAGTAAGTCAACCTTTCACAAATTACTCATAACTACAGTTGGGTCAAATTACCGTTTTACCCTTGTAGTTATATCTAAGTACCACTAATTCCTCTAATGAACAAACTGTTTATAGTCCTCTATAAACTAACCCCTCTCGAGCCAGTGAGAGGGTGTGGCCTCATTGTTCAAGACTTGGAATCAGCCCTTAAGGGAGTAATTTATCTACTTACCCTAAACACAGGAAGGAGTGAATTCCATCTTGTGAAGATATGTTCCCAACTCCCTTATCAGACAAATCCTTAAAATGGTAGACTTATTGAGTCAACGATTTGGCCACTCTTACCCATATAGATCAAAGGATTGCCCTCATAAACAGGAGTTCATAACTCACTCAGGATTCAAGTCAAGTTACCTATGGTCATCCTATGAAATGTTAATTTCTACAATTAATAGCGTTGCAAAAAGAAATTAAACATTTCGTGGTCTGGTCTTATACAAAATCTTTGCATAGGATACCATTCACATGTCTCGGCCACATGAACGATTAGGATCAAATCATTTGTAATACTTTACAACTCCTTGTAACAATTACAAAGTGGGTTGTATCCGTAGTGTTAATTACTAAAATAAGACACCCCACCTTATTCCTATACTACAAACCTTTTTTGTTATTACTTAAACATGATTCAACCTTGTATGTCAACCACATACATGTTTAAGTTTACATAAAATAACTATGAAATCTTAGTTTATTGGATTGAGTTAATGCATAAAATAGGTAAAATAGCTTCTTATTTTATTCAATAAATAAAATGTATATATAATTTACAAAACTACAAGACTCAAGAGATTTAAGACACATCAGTCCCACACTACAAGAAATTTGCCCTTTCCCGACGACCAAAACAGAAGAAGCCAAAAAAATCATCGAAAAAGCCTTTGCTGACAATTTTCTTACCATCGGGATCGTCATTGGGATAGCCTCATCGGGAAAACCTTTTTCCAACGCAAAAAAGTATTTGCAAAAATAGAGTTGGTGATAAAATTTGTATAAGAATTGGACAAATGGAAGAAAAATAGGAGATTTAGTATGAAAATAGGATAGTTGTGAAAATTATTTGCAAATAACGAGTTGGCTGAAAACTATTTGCAAAAATAAAGTAAAAATTATGTCCTTATTGAATTCAATCTTTTAAAGAAACTGAATTCTCAAGGTTTAGTCTTCACAAGAGACTAAAACGACAATGACATATGGGTTGGTTCTAGTTTGTCAAACAAACTAAATTCTTCATGGAAAATTGCTATATTCCTGACGGAACGACACACTGTCGTTTGACCCCCCGCCCCCTCTTTTTTAATTATATTTCCTCATTTAAGTTTAGAAAACTTTGCTCTCCTCTTTTATTTTCACACTCTTGGCTCTTCCAGTAAGCCCCACACTTAACTTTGGAAGTTGGCAAGCTTAAGGTGGTGATGTATTATGTGTTGGTGAAGAGAAAAGTGGGCTGAGAACAAGAGTGTGAGAGCTAGCATGTATTGGAAGCTATATTACGCGTTCAAGAGCAATCCTATGCATTTATGGGCAATACCATGCGTTCAAGAGCAATGCTATGCGTTTATGGGCAATACCATGTGTTCATGAGCAAAGGCTATGCGTTCATAAGTTACATTATGCGTTGGTGGGCTAAGGCTATGCGTTGGTGAGATTGAGAAGAGGTGCTATGCATTGGTCAACTCATTTATAAAGGGAAAAATGAGTAGCGGTTAAGTCGGCGGCCTATATAAGTGAGTAAGCTGAGAGTTTAATCATTCTAAACATGACCAAAAGCTCAAATTGGTTCTATTTTATGGCTGAGAGACGAAGAGAGGTAGGAGAACGTGTCTAGGGTAAAGTTGTGGAGAGTTCGAGTCGTTTCCATGGTGAAACCGAAGCTGGAACAGAGAGTTTGGCTGTTGTCGCGCAATCTGAGCATGGTTTGGTGTTTGGAGAAGAGCGAGCTGAGGAAATCGAGTTTCAAGCTGAAATTTTGAGGTTAGAAAGTTAACTCAGTTTCTAACAACTCTTATGAAGTATAGTTGAGCTGATAATGAGAAAAAAGTGTAAACTTTTAGGCGGAAGTGACTGATACAGAATTGCTGTGCAGTCTGGAGCAGCACGAGGTAATCTTAAAATATCTAACTAACGAGGGGGAGTTAAGCCTCGAAAATTTAAGGTAAGCTGGAAAACATATTTCTTTACAAGTTTGTAGAAATAAAGAAGTTCTAAATTTGGCTGGAAATGCAACTTTTAACAGATAGAAGTGAGAACAAAAAGAAAAGGAGGAAACTCTACTGTCAGGTGTCGCTAGGAAGCGGGTGTCACTGAGTAATTGAAGTGTAAGTAGCGAGACGAGTGTCGCTGGGGCGCAAGGGGGTTTTCCGTCTCACAAATCTCGTTGGGTCTCGCTAGGTCTCATTCCTCAGGTAAATCTCGTTGGTCTCGCTCATCCTGGTGTCACTAGTTTCGTGTCCTGTTGTGTGTTTTCGCTAGTAATCTCGCTAGAAATGTAGAATCTCGCTGGTAATCTCGCTAGTGATACATAATCTCACTTATTATGATTACTTTGGGAAAAAGGAGGGTCTCGGTGATGAATCATGATTAAAGTTTAATTATGCACACTTAATGATCATGGAAAGGAAGTTTAAGGAAAGCTTATCGTGAGAAATGTGTATTTACAAGCCAAGAAGAGCTCGGAAAGGCATATAATCCTCTTAGGGCCTAGGACAAGTCGTGAGTGACTTTTTATTTTATACAATGATTACTCTTAACATGTTTTATTAGCAATGTGTGAGTGGAAATTATCATATTCTATGGAATCCTAATATTTACGCATGATAGGGGTTATGAGCTATAAAATGGATAAGTGCATGAGAAATCCTGTATACGTATATCTCCTTTTGAATATTAAGTTGTGCAACATACATATGGTGTATTCACTGAATATCTTGTGTTGTGTTGTGAAGTTTAAAGAATGTTATACGTATACCTAAATGCAACCCATGGCCGAGGGACTACGTGTGAAGGCATATGGGGAATACGTTATATGATACTCAGTGCTGAGCGACCATGTGTGAAGGCACTTGAGTAGTTGATTGAAATGGATTCCAATGCCGAGGGACCTTGTGAGAGCCATATGGAAATCCAATACACGATAGCTCAGTGCTGAGGGACCACGAGTGAAGGCACTTGAGCAGTGGATTGATATGGAACCCAGTGCCAAGGGACCACGTGAGAAGGCATATGGGAACTCCGATATAATGAAACTCAATGCCGAGGGACAATATGAGAAGGCATTGAGGGTTTGAAATGCTGAGGGATGATATGTGAAGGCATTTGTGCCAAGGGACTCGTGTGAAGGCATTTGAATATGTGAATGATGAGTATTGACATACGGGGTTGACTGCGTTGAGCTTCGCTCCGCCAGAGCTAGAAAAGGATAATTGTATCACTTATGTTCTTATGGTATTGTTGACTTGGGAATTATTATATATATATATACATGTGGTAGTTTTATGATGATCCATGTTAACTCAAGGAAGTTTATTAGTAATTAAGATGTGAAGGCATGAGGGAAATTTTGTATTTGAAAACTCAGTGCTGAGAGATGTAGAGAAGGCACTTGAGTATCCTGGGGATCCAATACTGATGGATTGGGAGAAGGTACTTGGATAGCTCGTGAACAAATTATGATTGACTAACGCTGAAGTGTTGAGAGTACTTCACTCAGCTGAGAAATATCGACGTTGGGTGCGGTGAGCTTCGCTCAGCCTCAACTAGGGAAGGAAATTTAAGGAAACGGTTTTTGAATAATGTTTGCATAGATAATCAGATGTGGTTAAACTATAATCTGACGTATACGTGATAGACATGGTTGGTTTTATATTTTTATACACTGTTGAGAAAAACTTTAATTAGTCACTCATTAAGCGTTTAAGCTCACGTTTTCCTTGTTTTTTTTGTTTTCCAGGTAGCGAGCGAATTCGGGATGCTTAGCCTATGCAAGACCTCGTCTGGGTCCACCAACAGTGTTTAGTATTCTGAAAATTGTAAATAATTGAATTGGAGCATGTGTTGTATATATATAGAGGATTAAGGAAGTTGTATATTTATGCTATTATATGACTGAATGAAAAGGATGTGCATAGGACAAGTTAACTCTGGTGTATGTGTGAATTAGTTTATGGTTTATAACTATTTATTAGGAAAAGACATAGTTATGGTTGACAGTGGATGTCGTAAGAGGGTTGGTGTCTGCTGTCATCATACTTCTTCCTGGGTTAGAAGGGTACCTGGGAGGGGGTGTGACACTTCCCCAAACCCAACTCCCCCAAAACTCTCCCAAATTCTCCCAAATCTCCTCTTCAACATTTTGATTTTAAAGGTAAAACTCCCTCCAAACAATCTTCAACATTTTCACTTTGAAGGTATATTTTTTATTTTGATATCTTTTTGTTAGATCATGAATTCTCGTTTACATATTTTTGTTTAGATTTATAGTTATTATGACAATCTTTTAACCTTTTTTTTAGATATTATGTATAGTATTAATATGATTTTTCATATCGTACAAGAACTATATCTCAATCAACTTCTATTTCCACTCATCATTAGATTTAAAGAAATTTATTCACTTTCTTACCATCATACATGCAACTAACGGACGGAATAGTTTAGTCCCTGAACTGTGGTTTATAACGATTTAATCTCTGTACTTTCAATTTTGTAACAATTTAGTCCCTTAGCTTTATTATGTAACTAACGGACGGAATTTGTCGCCTAATTCTGTGCCAAATAAATTTTCCTAACTTATCCATAGTAGTATTGGCAAGTCAGGTCGAACAAAGGGAGCCCTCGAATTTCACAGTTGAAAGTTTTCACTTCAAGGTAACCAAAGGGGGGTTGAGAAACGGTTGATTGCAAGAAAAACTAAATTTCATAAAAATAAATTGCTCGATGTAAAGAGTTAAAATTCAATTGAAAAAGCTCTAGCTTGGGTTACGCGGGATTTCCTTTGTTCAATGTTCTTATCATTGGTTCGTCATTACTAAATCCAATGAAGCTAGCACCTTAAGGCAAATCGATGAAAAGCATGCAAAATTTGACTAGACCTAACCCCCTTAAGTTCAAAGGAATATTAGGCAGAACATGCAACTGGAAAGACCTAAATTGAATGTTCTATCGATTTAATCCTAGGTTGATTTGAACAATACGCATCACCATCTAGATTTGCAAGCTAACCTAACCTATTGCTTCCTATGATTGACATAGAACAAATTGTCACGAATTATAATACAATCAAAGCAATAATCAAAATAAACACCAGCGTTACATATTGATCGTAATTCTTAAAAACTCAGAATTAAATCATGCATATACTTGAATTAAGTTCAAAACCTCAAAAGAACATCAATTACAAGGGAAAATCCCTAATACCCAAGCTAGAAAAAACTTTACCTTAGCCAATAATCGGTACCGATTATTGGGTTCAAGTTCCTAGGTATGAAAAGAAGAAAAGAGGAGAGAATGGAGCCAAAATTCGACTGGTCAGGCTTTTTTTTCCCTAGAAGCCAAAGATTCCCTTTTATAAAATCTATCGGAGCACTGCAACGCTGATGCGAAATCTGCCGCATTAGAATTTCGAAGCGTCGTGGCACCTGCTATGCTTCGCCAGCAGAAGGTCTCGAGAAAAAGCGTCGCGACTGCGCCTAGGCAGTGTCGCGGCGCCATGGCTTTAGGGGCATTTTGGTCATTTTGAAGTTCTATTTCCCGGTTGATGCCGTGGAACTCCATTTTGGTCTATTTTAGCTCGATTTTGTTGCTAACACCCCGTTCTACCTGTTAAGTGCTCGAAACCTACAAAATAACGTAATAGACACTTAAATAGCACAACGATCCCGAGTTAAGCTGAGGAAGATACCACATTTTAGGTGCTATCAGTAACAATTTAGTTCTTGTATTTTAAAATTTGTAACGATTTAGTCCCTGTCGTGGAAAATAGTGTTAAGATTTAATGAGATTTATTTTCATAAATAAACCAATAAACAAATTAAAGACTCAATATTTTTATATAATATGAGGTGTACATCATATATTAATAAAAATTGACATCTAATTTTGATGATTTCTTTTATGGTAGAGACTAAATTGTTACAAATTTGAAAGTATGAGGATCAAATTGTTACATATTAAAGTTCAGGAACTAAATTGTAACAAAATTATTGTAAGTGTAGGGACTAAATCGTAACAGACCAAAGTTCAGGGACTAAATTGTCACTTTCATGAAAGTTTAGGGACCAAAAATATTTTTTAACTTTTATGTAAATACTTAAGCATGTATGATTTTATACATTTTTATTTAATTTTATTTAAATTTCTTTTAAAATATAGTTTTTTTTAACAAAGATCTTAGATATTATGCATAATATTAGAAATATTTTAAAATGTATTTTGAATTATCTTATTATTTTTCTTTAGATTCATTGCTTGTGTTCTTTTTTTTTTTTTTTTTTTGGGTGAGATGTAGAGCTTAGATTTTGAAACCAGTATGGTCAAATATGTTAGTTTATAAATTATGTTTTTTAGGGTTTCATACACATGAAATCTTTTTTTTTTTTCTAGGATATTATGTATAAGCTTATAAAATCTTAAGATTATATTAATTAAATCTTTTGTTTTGAATAATCTCATTAGTTTATGCTTTATATTCAAAGCATGTATGATTTTCTTTCTTTTATATATATATATATATATTTAGAGTTTAGAGTTTAAAATGCAATTTGTGATTTTTGAAGAAAGAAAATGGTTGATTTATTGTATATTTACAATGAAAAGAAAATGATTAATTCATTGTACTTTTAGTAAGTATGAGGAGCTATGTTAACTTGCAAATTCATGATTTTTTTCTTTCCAATTTACACATGTATGAATATTTATTCTTTAGATTACATGTCTTGCTTGCAAATATATGATTTTGTAAAGTTTGATAGGAAAAACCAAATTTTGTTTGGCCAAATGCAACACTTTCTTAGTTGATTCCTCTTGATACATTCTAATTCGTAGGTTTCCTCCTACCTTTAATTGCACATCATGTATGCGATCACTTATTATGATACTAGGCGATCACTTAATCCATCACCAAGTGATTGCATACATGATACTAGGCGATTACTTAATCTATCACCAAGCGATCACATACATGATACTAGGCAATTGCTTAATCCATCATTAGGCGATCACATACATGATACTAGGCGATCGATTAGTCCATCACCAGGCGATCGCATACATGATACTAGGCGATCGTTTACATTTGCCTACGGGATCACTTATATTTGCCTGAACATCATTTCTAACCAAAAACCTTAACTTCTCTTCAGGTCAATGAATCTACTTCGCATCTTTGTGCGATTTGGTGGGGAATGGGATCAGTCCGGATGCAACTATGTTGGAGGTTAAAATGAAAGGTCTAAAAATCAGAAAAGATATAACCTATAGTGAATTAGTTAGCATACTGCATGAAAGACTGAACATTGATCCCTACCTGTTTGATATACACATCAAGTGCTACTATAATCTGTTGGTCCAAATTCCTCCAATTGACATAGTAGACGATGAAGATCTTAATTTTTTTCTATAAGGAAATGATGCATCTCGGATGCCATTATTTGTATCACTTACACCTCACGAGAGGCATGGAGTACATGACATGCACTAAGAATGCAATTCTTCCAAGCATTTCAACATATGATTTTCCTACCACGTCATCATTCGAGGAGAATGTTGAGGCATGCAACCTGGGGGATGACAGAAGTGAAAAATGGGCTGGTCAAAGTATTCCGACGTATGACGTGTACAGACAGTGGTCAATACCATAGACAATCCCAACCCCACCTGTGGCAATGCCATCCGTCCAAGTGCCTTCCACTGTCCCAACCCAACCATTTGTAGACATAGCCGGACCATCAAATGGCCCATCGTACAACGACCTCATCACAATCTCCCACGATTGTTTGAGCGACGAAGATATAAGGAAAGGTCACATTTTCTTCTCCAAATATGACCTGTTAGTTAAACTATCGATACTCGCTATAAAGAAGAACTTTGGATACCGTGTAAAGAAGTCCACCATGAGGGTTTCTCCGCAGCAGGATTAGCAGCAGGTGCAAAAAGAGTTTGCTGATAGTGCGGTGTTTGGTTGAGGGATGCAAGTGGAGAGTTCATGCAAAAAAGTTGGAAGAAAGCGATTCTTTCAAAGTGACGAAGTATTCGAGTGCCCATACATGTTCCCTTGAGATGAGGACAGGTAATCACTAACAAGCCAAGAGTTAGGTTATTGAACACTTAATTAAGTCCAAGTACGATCAAGTAGGCCGAACATATCGTCCAAGGGATATAATTAAAGATGTTCGACGGGATTATGGTGTGCATATAAGCTATGGGCGAGCTTACCGTGCAAGGGAGTACGCTCTAGTATTTGCAAGAGGGTCGCCAGAAGGATCATATGCTCTTGTCAATTCATATGGTGAGGCTCTGAAACTTGCAAATCCAGGCACGATGTTTGAGGTTGAAGTAGAAGATCAGCGGTACTTTAAGTACATCTACATGGCGTTTGGTTCGTGCATTAGGGGATTCTTGAACTGCATTCGTCCTGTCATTATTGTCGACGATACTCATTTGCACGAGAAATATTAAGGTATGTTGTTGATTGCAACATGTATTGATGGCAACAACAACATATATCCAATTACTTTTGGTATCGTAGACGGCCAAAACGATGCATCCTGGCTTTGGTTCATGACCCACTTGAAGGCCTCGATCGGAGACATCCCTAACTTGGTGATTATATCAGATCGTCACATATCCATCGGGAAGGCTGTATCAAGCGTATTCCCAAAGGCATTCCATACACTGTGTATATACCACATTCGGAATAACTTGACGGATAAGTTCAAGAATAAGGACATAATTCCGCATTTCTACCTAGTAGCCAAGGCTTACAGGATGTCTGAGTTTCAAATATATTGGTCTAAGCTTCAAAGATATCCTGGGGTGACAACCTACCTTGAAGAGATTGGATTATAATGGTGGGCACGGGTGTACCAAGTCCATTGTAGGTATGACAAGATGACAACGAATATAGTAGAATGCCTCAATGGAGTCTTAAAAGACGCGAGGGAACTGCCTATTACGAAGCTTCTTGAGCATATTCGGGGTTGGTTACAGAGTTGGTTCTATGTCCAACGTACACATGTCATGACATGCACAAACTTGTTACCGACTAGGCAATGATTATCCTAAAAGAGGCTGAATCGGTGTCCAGAACGTATCGTGTATCTCCAGTGGACATGTATGTGCTAAATGTTGATGATGGACATATTGGTGGGCTAGTTGATCTCGGTTCACGAACATGTACGTGTATGGAGTTCAATTGCATGAAGATTCCATGCTCACACGTGGTAGCTGCAGCAGCCATGCGGAACATTAACGTCCAAACATTGTGCTCAAAGTGGTTCACAGTAGAGTGTGTGCTTGCCGCTTATGCTGAACAGATATACCCAGTTGGCCATCGACAAGAGTGGAGACAAATACCTGATTTCGATGACTTTGAAATCTTACCACCGCGAAAGGTGCCAAGCGTAGGTAGACGGCAGATCGTTAGAATACCGTCTATGGTGAGAAGCCACGACAAGTACATAAGTGTACGTGATGCGGTTAGGGAGGACACAACAGAAAAACATGCTGGCAGCCATTGATAACATATGCCACGGGGATGCATGGGATGCATGAAATGTGAATATAAGCCATAGGATGCATGTGATGCATGAAATGTGAATATAAGCCCATGGGACACATGGGATGCATGAAATGTGAATATAAGACACTAGGACGCATGGGATGCATGAAATATGAATATAAGCCACTAGACGAAATTAATATAATTAGATTATCTATAAGTGTCTCAATTTTCATTTCAAATTATTTCGACCTCTTACTTTATAGATAATTGTAATTGTGATTACTTTATAGATAATTTTGATATAATTAGCCAGTCTAAATGATCGCTTAGTACATATTAAACGATTGCTTATAACACGTCTAAACAATTGTCTACTGTATATTAAGCGATCGTTTAGTGTATATTAAACAATCGCTTAGTATATATTAAATGATCGCTTAGAACACGTCTAAACGATCGTCTACTATATATTAAGCTATCGTTTGTGTATTGTATATTTAAGCGTTCGCTTAGTATCTATTAAGCGATCGTTTAGTGTATATTAAACGATCGTTTAGTATACATTAAACGATCGCTTAGTCCATCTATTATAATTCGAGAAAATGATTAAATTAAGTATAATAAGAATAGATGTACATGAATACTTGCATTTGATAAAACAATTGGATTAAATTAAGTATAATAAGAATAGATGTACACAAATATTTGCAATCAATAAAACAATTGTATTAAATTAACGACAAGTAACATAAGATGTACATGAATACTAATATCATTGATTACCATAAAAATTTATCTGCCCATAATTCGGCTACATGTTGTTTTCTAAATACATGCATATTGTTCAAATTTAAACTATCTCTATTAGTATTCATTATAATGTACTCTAAAAATTTACAAGAAAAAATCCCACAGTCAAGGGATTTGCCCCATTGAAGCGTTGTCCTGGATCGCTTCACTTCCCATGGCCGGTACTTGAAATTTGGAAGGTTCGTGTCGAATCCACCGGCGATCAAAATTGATGGTATGGCCTCGCTGAGCAACTGGAGTCTTGGGTTCACAATGTCCGTTCGTATGTAGTTTGACATGGAGTCGAAGACGAAGATCGTGTACTCCTGAATGTCGATTGCAGCCATGAGCCAATGCTCATTTATGTTGATTGGCCCAAACACGAAATCCACCTCCGACCATGCAGGCTTGTAGTCTTCGTTCAAGCCGTGTGCGAACTTGAGGAACGTCAAGTGCATCACCCAAAACCGGCGTGTGCAACTGGTCCAAGGCTCCACTGTCCCGTCGTGCATGACCACACCATCAGGTCGTATATTGCATGAGATTCCTTCAATATTCGTGAGGGAATCCTGTAAAAAATGAAGGTTTAGATAAAATAACAATAATAATCGGTCAAATTACAAAACAATTGCAGGGATACATACCATAAATGTAGTGTTCACTATCGTGAACTGATGTGAACACAAATCGGGCTGGGAGTGAAGCTTCCGGTGAACGTGGAGCACTAATATGTCCATATTTTACAGAAAACAATGTAAAAGTTTAGTAATAGCAATTGAATTACTAAACGATCATTTATGATTACCTAAGCGATCGCTTACTAAACATAAATGATCGCTTAGAGTTTACTAAACGATTGCATAGTTTTGTCTACGTGATCGCTTATATAATCCTAAACAATCTCTTTCATATTAGGCGATCACTTAGGATTATATAAACGATGACTAGTCGGAACTATGCAATCGCTTAATGATATCTAAGCGATAAGTGGAAGTTTAAAGAAAAACTTACAACCCCAATCACTCATGTATTCTTCTCAAGTGTTCGGAAGAATTCTTTGGTCCGGAAAGCGTATGCGACTGTCCTCTTCTCGTCCTTTGTCTTCGAAGTGCTCCTCCACTTCTTATATGCAGACCACAGCACATCCGGAATTGGGAACAAGGGGTCATACGCTCGGACCAATCTGATGGGGAAGTTGGGGACGGGGACTACGGGTTCGGGTTGGGGCTAGAAAGGTGGAGGTCGGGAAGGTTGTGACGTTTGGGGAGTTGGTTGAGGAGGTTGGGAAGGTTGGGGTTGGGAAGGTGGAGGTTGGGAAGGTTGGGGTTGGGAAGGTTTAGAAGGTTGTGAGGTTTGGGGAGTTGGTTGAGGAGGTTGGGAAGGTTTGGAAGTTTGTGAGGTTCGGGAGTTGGTTGAGGAGGTTGGGAAGGTGGAGGTTGGGAAGGTTGAGGTTTAGAAGGTTGTGAGGTTTGGAGAGTTGGTTGAGGAGGTTGGGAAGGTGGAGGTTTGGAAGGTTGTGAGGTTTGGGGAATTGGTTGAGGAGGTTGGGAAGGTAGAGGTTGGGACGGTTGAGGTTTGGAAGGTTGAGATTTGGAAGGCGGAGGTTTGGAAGGTTTGGAAGGTTGTGAGGTTCGGGGAGTTGGTTGAGGAGGTTGGGAAAGTGGAGGTTTGGAAGGCGGAGGTTGGGAAGGTTTGGAAGGTTGTGAGGGGAGACCAAATTTGGAGGATGTTGGCTCCCTCTTCTGCCTCTTCACATCCTCTGGTGAAAACCTCGTCGGCTTAGATCTCTTCCGATGGTCAGCCATCACCTTATGTTCCTATACAACAAGGGAATTCTGTTAGAATAAATATGTAAATAATGTGCATATGAAATTACATCACATAAATACCTCGGCCATTACGGCTGGGTTGTCAAGTCTCCTATGCTCCTCATGTTGAATGATTGAGTGGGGAGCACTTCAATGGGAAGCTCTTCGACAGAGGGTGGCTGTGTCGTGGAGGGGTCGATTGGGGTGGGTTCTTCAGTGGTGGCGATAGTAGGTTCTTCCTCTGTGGGATGGTCGTAAACTTCCTCATGTCGTCTATCTGCTAGCTTAAATGGTCGTGCTGCTCACGAACCATTGTCGTCAAGTTCGCCAAGTCGGTGCGAACCGCAAATATCTCCTTGGACAGCACTTTATACGACCTTGAGTGCCTGTGCCTCCTAGAGGTGGGATGTATCTCAGACGTCTTGGCGCCCCTTTTCTTCCCCCTCTGACCACTAGACTGCCCCGGGAAAGGACTTGGGTTGGTCTCCATAACCGGCTGCTCGACTTGTTCTTGTGGCAGAGGGGGTTCAACTTGAATTTAGTTAGCTGCTCAAGCTGGTCTTTTTCGTGAGAGGACTCGGGTTGGTCTGCCTCAGTGTCAGCCGACGGCTGATCTCTTGACGCAGGGTTGACACATGGCATCAACTCAACCCCCTTGACTCTATCCTTCTTCTAGCTCAGTTCATCCGGCGAAGGCACAAGTCTCACTCAGACGATCGTCTATAATGCAAATAACAAATAAATAATAAAAAGGTTAGTAAACTAATGTAAACGATCCCCTAGATAATGTAAACGATCGCTTATATCGTACTAAGCGATCGCTTATATCGTACTAGGCGATCGCATAAACTATACGATCACTTATTATAAACTCATCGATCGTTTAGCTAATCTATACGATCGTTGATATATATCTACGATCGTGTAGACGTATATCAACGATCATTTAGATTATCTAAGCGATCGCTTAGAATTACTAATCGAAAAGTTACCTTTTTGGGTTGGAAGACATTCCTCTCCAACGACTTGTACGATGGAGGCTGAGAACATGTCCACCTCAGAATTCGTGGAATGGCAGTTTTGCTTGATTTGGTAGCCACGAACTTGCTAGAAGTCGACAATATCTCGTATGCCCACACCTATAACACAATATAAACGGATCAGGCTATGGATTACACTAAATAAGGAAGTATAATTGAAGTATAAATTGGACTAAATCGTACCTGGAATGCAAGCACATATCCTTTGATGCAATAGTATGTGGTGTGCTCGGGGTTGTCTGCCTTCTTGATATCATGCGCCTCTTTCTTTCCTCCACACATGATAGTCTTCATGCTAGTCAACAACCGGTTGAAGAAGACAGACGACCAGTCGTAGTTGGCAAAGACTTCAGAGTCATCCACAATCCCAAGAGTCTTCATGTCGAATTGTGTTTTCTTGTCTTTGCCCATCATAACTGTCTCGATATACAGGGCAAGGGCTACCTTCACGACGTCTTGATCATTTGTAAATCTTATCTTCTTGAAGGCAACCTCGACATCCTTGACCAGCTTTTCTTTCTTATCATTCGAGTCCCTAGGTCCAAGTATGAAACACCGTAGTCTCTCGCCGCTTGTATCTCGTTCGACCGTTTTTTCCGTCGGCCATAGACCAGTAATGAGATTGAAGTCATCTTGGGTGAAGGTAACCTTCCTCCCCAAAATGTTGAAGCTTATTGAGTTGACGCTATCCTCCCTCACCTCCCGTAGCAAGAAGTGATGGAATAGCTGTCCATTGAACACTAGGTCCACGTCCAGCAATGGACCAAATGAGATCTTCCTGAACATCTCCATCTTATTAGTGGTTAGTGTGCTCTTGATCAGGGAGCTGGTTTTGTGGACCATGCAGGAGATGGTGACAGGGAAGTACTTGTCCTTGGATACTGTCATTATCAACCTACAGAAAGAAAATGCAGTACAACATCAGTTTAACATATTAAAAATGTCTAAACAATCTCATATTAAACATTAAATGATCGCTTATTAATAACTAAGCGATTGGTTAGATTATTAAGCAATCGTTTAGATTATTACAAGATCGCTTAGATTACTAAGTAATCACTTAGTCCATACTCTACGATCGCTTAGTAAACTATGCGATCTCGTATCGAACTAAACGATCGCTTACTAATCTAAGTGATCTCTTAGTAGTCTAAATGATCGCTTAGTTATCTAAACAATCGCTTAGTCGTGTAACCTAGACTGGGCGATCATTTATTCTAGACCAAGAGATCGTTTCATCGAAGTTCAGCGATCTCTTGAGCTATGCTAAGCGATCGTTAAGCCTGTTGTGAGCAATCTTGAACCAAGTATGGGCCTACCTTTCAGATGAAGCAGACGACGACGACGAGGAAGAAGACGAAGACGAACCGTCCGAGAAAAGCGAAAGGTCGATAGAGAAAGCGAAAGATTCAAAAGGTTTAGAGAGAAAGTAGGAAATGTTGAGAGAGAAAGCGAAAGGTTCTGAGAGAAAGCGAAAGTGGAAAAGCTTTCCAACAGGTAGGAGGCAACTTTTAAAGAAAAATGGAAAGACGCGTTTTGGGCTGTTTTAATTTCGGGGGGTAAAATTGGTATTTCACGTGGCCTAAAGGTCACTTATGATAAAGTTTTTGGGAGTGGGTCATCCATAAATAAGTTTTTAGTTTTTTAGGTCATTTCGTGCAATTTTGCGTTCTTGTCTTCCATTTACAAATAAGTACAACGTTGTAATTGTTTAACCTCATATTAATAAAAGTATCTTTCCAGGGGTATATTGTCTCTCAGACATAGATGGTTTTTAACTGAACTTGATTACTAAACCTTGTGTTCTTTCTATCCTTGCTTATCTCTTTTACTGTGTGGTTGTTCTTGAATTTGTAATGACTTTGTATATGACATTGTTATACTGTGTGGTCGAATACCTTTATTTCACCAACTACAAGGGTAGTTTTGAACTTTTCAAAAGTGAGGGTCACATCGAAATTTTTGAAAATTTAAGATTATTTTTGAAATAAAGTATTATAAGGTTTTCCAAATATTATTATTATTATTAAATTTCAAAGGTAGAATTGGAATGTAGGAGCATAGCTAAAAGAATAGAATTCTAAATGTAAATCTATATTTGTTTTGGTTATTTCAAAATCCCTCCCCCCATTATTGGGGCACAATCTTCTTCCTTCTCTTGCTCTGTGGTTTTTTTTTTTTTTTTTTTTTTTTTTTTTTTTTTTTTTTTTTTTTTTTTTTTCTCTGCCAGATTGTTGGAGAATTTCATAGTTTAGTTGGCGTTTAATTGTATTTTTCATGATTTTTTTCTCCGATTGATCAATTCTCTGACTCCACAAATAAAATTTTGAACAGTGTAATTAAAATGGAAGCTGAAGTATTCTTAGGTTTTCGTATTAAGATCCCTTTTTCTTCAAATTTTTGGGTTTGTTTTGCTTTCTTTTGACAAGAAGCGTCGTTCACTTTCCAAGGCTTTCACACCGCTGTGGGTCTTTTTCTTTATTTCTTCTTCTTCTTTAATCATAAACTTTTGGTGAATTACATACTTTCGATTTTACATTTCACTTCCTATGTTTTTTTAAATTTTATTTTTCCTATATTTTTTTTAAAATCATTTTGTCCTTTTCAAATACATAGGCTTTTATAGTTGTAAATATAGTTTAGATTAGAGATGTTGAAAACAAAAATAGATTGAGTTGAATTCATTATTTAATGAAAATTATTTAGGTTGAAAAACCTTACAACTCGATTTGAGTTTAAGTAGTGATTCAACCCAACCCACTAACATCTCTAATTTAGGGATATAGAGTATTTTCGAGGTTTTGAAAAATTTCACCTACACTATATTTTCTATCCAATTGCCTTTGAATAACTTGTATTTTCTTTTAGGTATTTCTGTTTTTAAAAATAACCAATTGAATGTTTACTAATGGTTAGATAAATTAGGTTTTAAATTTGATTGTTTATTGAATATGGAGTAGTTTTGTGAAGTTCATATTTTCAAAAAAAAAAAAAAAAAAAAAAAAAGAAAAAAAGAAAAAAGGAAGAAAATTGTCGATTTCTATTTCCTATCAATTGCCTACTAATGGTTCGAATTTTATTTTCTATCTCTCTTGAATATCAGGTATCTGCGGATATCAAATGGTGAAATTTTAAATTTGTAATAATTAATTTGAATGATTTTTAATTATTATGTTTCTATTAATTTTCTATTTTTAACAGCCAATAAAATCTAAGTTGTTGAGATTTTAATTTCATTTATATAATTTGAATTACCTAGTCATAAGAATTTGAAAGGAGTTATTGTTGGTCAACTTAAAATTTGTATTTAATAATTCCGAAAATTGATTTACCATTTAATTAATTTGAAAATGGTTTTTGCCATATTTTAAAAAATGAAGCTTAGGCATCCAAAATAGAGCATTTCAAAACTATGGGCCAGCTGAAGAAAGTAATGGGCTTTCCTAGGTAACATCTATTAAGGGGCAAAGAGAAAATTAAATAAATCTTATCAAACCTTGAAAAATAGCTAACTTTATTATTATTATTATTTTTTGGGAAAATAACTAATCGCCCAAATATTCAATTCCCGTTGTGACATAAATCCGCGTGCAAGATAAATGGCCTAAGATTACTATATATATAGATTGTATTATTTTTAACATCGATTAAATGGCCTAAGATTAGTATATATATTGACAATTAGATATCCTATGATAAGTGGTATATGTTGGAAATATATTTAATAATTAGTATATATTAAGAAATACATTTGTTTATAAAAAAAATTAGAAAAGTAGTACTGAAAATACATCTGGATAACGTAACATATGTTAAAATACATTTTTCTAAGGTTCATATTGTTATGTTTTAGTTGAACTCAAGTGGAGCTATATTTGAACCTTAGAAAAACCTTTTAACATACTGTTTTTTTTTTTCTTTTTTCTTTAAGGGGTTGTTTGATAACCCAACTTTAGTTGAGTTGGGTGGGTTTTTAAAATGAAGTCCACATTTGTTTGACAATAAAAGAAAAACGGTGGGTTTAATAACTTACCATTTTACCGATACATTTTTTCAAGCGTTTTTAATTATCCTAACCCCCGTAATTATTCTCCCTTTCTCTCTCCCTCATGCATCTCTCGCTCTCACTTTCTCTCGCTCCGCTCTTGTTTCATTTCCTCACTCACAATCACTCTATCTCTCTCATTCTCTCTCTCACTCTCGCTCTCGTTTCCTTTCCTCACTCACAATCACTCTGTCTCTCTCACTCTCAATCTCGATCTCTCACACTCTCGCTCTCACTCGCTTTCGCTCACCGGAGTTGGTCGCATCAGAGTTTTGACTCTTCGTCTCGAAAAAGACGAAGAAGCTAGAGGAGGGGGAGGAAAATAAAGCAAGAGAAGAAGAAGAAAGCAGGAAAAGAAAAAAGAAAAAAATTATTCCTTTTTCATTTCTCTAATACATCTATACCAGGCTTTTACTTTTTATACATAGGATGACACATGGCGCCATCTCATAATTTTGTCTGCAAACTAACATAATTTTTAACAAAGGGACCAAGTTGGTACCAATTTATAATTTCAAGAACTAAATTGTTACTTTTGATAGTTTAGAAACCAAATCGCTATTTTTACTAAAGTTCAGGGACCAATAGTGATTTTTAACAAAAAAAAAAAAAAAAAATCAGCTTCTAAATTATTTAAAAAAAAAAAATTGACGGGTTAAGAGTCATAAATTGTTCACATTAAAATGATATGATATGTATTTGGGAATATGAACAAAATGATTATGCAATTGAGTGTTATGATTGTGTGGTGAAATTTTTATTCAAATGGGGATACATTTGGAGATAAAACTAACAAAAAGAAAATAAAAGCTATATATATATATATAGAATCGATTTGCTTAAAAAAACTGCACTAGATACCTCAATCCTACTCAACTCAGCACCCTAAATACAAATTTTCTAACTCAACTCAACACCACAAACTCAACTCAACACCACATACACAGAAATTCCAACCCAAACACAGACAATTGGACTCCCCCACCCCAGACAATCTAACTTCCCATATAATTATTAGCAACTCAACTCAACTTTCCTCTAAGTAAAATATTGTTTACTTAAATAGTATGAAATCATTCTCACATATCTTAGATGTGATAGTTGAGCTATGGTAATTTTGGCAAATTATTATTTGTTGACTTTTTCCTTAGTATTATAATTTAACTAAGTAAACTTTCTGCACTTGTTTTCTAACTTAGTTGGTATCTTCTGAGGTAAGTCTACAATATTTTAAAAATATTTCTGACAGTCTATTAAATTTGAGAGAGGGATCAACAACAACAACTTGTCAAATTTTTTTTTTTCCATTTTTTTTTTTTTTAAGATAGTCAAAGATTTCTGAGTTTGTCAACATATAATTCTGGGCCGACCATCTTGAATGGGCAGAGGAGAGATCTTGATTTTTATATACAACAGTAATAATGGCTGAACTAGGCCAATTTCCCTAAAGGACCAAAATCCCACCCCAAAGAAAGAAAAGAAGAAAACCCTTATCAAATTGGCCTACTAAAAAGAAAAGCTGAGTGTAGTTGTTATGTTAGAGCTCTATCAGTTCAGGGATGAGCTTCAAAATGAATGAAAGCTCCCTCTCCGAGAACTGTGGTTTTTTGTCCACTTGAACCTTTCCTTCTTCCTCCTTCTTCCCTTCTTCTTCTCCGGCCCCGGTCGCCTTCCCTGGCTTTATCATCATTTCCTCCATTGCCTCTGTGATTTCTTGTACAAGATCAACTATCACTCCATCTACTCCCATCAAATGCTGCATGTAAACCGCTTCTGCCACATTGCTGCATTTTTTTTTTTTAAACCAACCGTTATGAATATCATATTGATTCAAATGGTTTCTTACAAACATTACAACAATTCACAATACTTACTTCAGTTTTCCATAGGTTAAGAGGGATAGTTCTGACTCTCTGATCTTCTTAACAGTCCCTGGATTTCTAAATATTCCTTTCACTTCTGACACTATCCCCTGTAATCCACCTTCCAAGCAAACTTTCAAAGCTTCCTCTAAAGAATTTCTTCTCACATCATGATACAACTCGGTTCCCCCATTTGTCAAGAAGAAAACCTTCATCAAATACCACCACCCATTTTATGTTAGCAACCTAATTTACTGTTTGCATATAATATGTGGTTGATTTGCATATATTATGTGGTAAAATGGAAACCATAGAATTCAGCCTCAACAGAAAATCAAGGAAAACCTTCATTTCCCAAAGCACTCACCGGATACGTCCCCTGTAACTTTCGGACAAGCAATGCTGCATCTGGTTGGAAAGTGGAGAAGATGATGGGTCTTTCTTTGGCATTCTCAAAGACCACCTGTTATGGATTCATCAAACAAACAAAACCAAGCCTAAGTTTCAATGAGAAATAAAAACAATGGGTGAAGCAATAACAAAGACATAATCAAAAGAGTTATCCCTCACCTGTAATACAGCCTGAAGAACACAAGTAAGATAACCATGATCATAGACTATGTGGTCATCAAACTTTAACTCAATATTGAAGCCTAAAGAGGATTCCACCTTCTGAAAAGCTTCTTCTAGAGTGCAAAGTTTATCATCCGTTTCAACATTCCAATTCACAATTTTCCCATCTTTTGTTTTTCTCAGCAAGCAATTTCCCTCCTTCTGAGGATCTTGTTGGGGACCGTAATATAGGAATTCTGCAAGGGTTAACTCTGTGACTCTTCTCTCAAAAACAGTGCCCTGAAATTCAAGATCAGAACCAAACATACAAGTCTTAGCAAAAATAGAACATCTAATGGTGTAAATAAGTTCCAAACATGGAAGAAAAAGGATGTATAATGATGAGCTTACTTCGTTTACAGATAGAATAACGTCGTCGTGAAATATAACAGGGCAGTTGTCCTTTGTCACCTACAAAATTCACCACAAATTCTTTAAAGCTCAATCAACTCTTCTCCGTACTTCTAAATCAAAAGAGAAACAAAAGCAAGCATACAATCAGAATCTCTTCGTAGTTTGAATAAGGAAGGAAAGAATTAAGGGAAATCCAATAGCAGAGAGTCGACCATTCAAAGGAAGAACAAGAATGAGAAAATCAAGGGGGAAAAAAAACGAAGGGAAGAAAGAGAAGATCGGTTTATTATGTCCCCCACAAAGTCCCGAAAAGGCAATTGAAAGTCCAACCCGGCGGAATCGCGCCGCATAATGACAAAATCAGAAAAGTGGCGGCAATAACGTAGCCCACATATCGATAGCAACTAACGAAAAATTCTCACCGGAAAGAAACTCGGCGGTGAAATCAGGAGGACGTAAGAGAATTAACAAGAAAACGCATTAAAAAAGTCGTAATAAACACGAGAAGAAGGGAGATCAAAACCCAACCTGAACGTCGAATTCAACGAAATCGATAGGGAATTTAGCGGCGGCATTAAACGACAAGATGGAATTCTCTTTAATGGCCCTCATTCTCCTATCTGAAGATTGCAAAGCATTCATCCCGCTCCCTCTATGCCCAATCACCAAGAATTTGGAGGCTCTAAAAGCTTTCCGTCCCAATTCCACACCTACGAAAATCAAAATACGAATGGATCAAGAACAAGAAACACAACAGAAGCAAGAAAGAAAGAAAGAAAGAAAGAAAGAGAAGAGTACCTTTGGAGAAGCGATTTGAGTAGAGGGCCAGAGAGGCATTGTCCGGCACCTGATCGAGGTGAGGAACGTCGGAGACATGGACGGCCTTAAGAGCCATTTTTCGAAAAAAGAAAGAGAGAGGAGGGAGGAGGAGAAAATGAGTGGGTGGTATAGGCACAAGGCCTTTGCAAAGAGCTTCAACAGTTTTCGTCTATGGCGGATGGATATGGAGAAATGAGGTATTTATGGAGAAAGAAAAAGCAAATGCAACGTTCCAAGGAAACTCCAACCCAACGAATCTTCTTCACGAATATTCCTTCTTCCATTTTTCTATTTTTTATTTTATTTTTTTTATGCTCCTTGGATATTCCTCCTCCTCTAACCTCCTTTTATTTCCTAATTATTTCTATTCTATTTATTTTTAATATCGGGTTTAGCTTTATAAACACCTGATAATACATTATTCCAAAATAATAGTAATAATAATAAATGGATAAAAGTTGAATGAACCTACAATTCAATGGCATGGTAGTTGTGGTATGTTTTTAACTATCTAAACTATTTTTCTAACCAAAACAAAACTGTCAAAGCTGTTTCTACATTAGTTCTTCTTATTGGTAACAATATTATCTAAAACATAAATCCACTAAATTAACTAATGTCTTGTTGTTAAACCTAAATTACCTCCATGCATTGTTCTTATTTTCTATCTTTTTTTCCTTTACAAATGTATTGAATTTGATTTTTTTTTCTTCTGTTGGTAGAGTTGTCACGTAAAAGTTTTAATGTTAGTGTAGTTGAACTAAAAACAACTAAAAATCAACGTTAGAAGTTTACTACGATGTTATCTTAACGTTTTTTTACAAAAGCATTACCATAATATGTCGTAAAGGTTTATTCTAGGCGTCTACTAAAATTAACAATTAAAGTTGATATTAAAATATTACATATATACTCATTTAGAAAAGCAAAATAAAATGAAAACAAGGGTTTTTTTTAGATAGAAAATAAGGGTTCGGAAATGCTCTCTATTTTATTTAAGGATAGAAAAATTGACAATTTGACATCAATAATTTGTGCTAAAATTAAGCATTTTACTACCATTCTTTTCAAATGTCAACATTTGTTTGAATTAAATTTTTGATATCGTCCATACAATTTTGAAAACATCTAATAAGTACTTAAATATTCAATTTCATATTTAAAGATTTAAGAATTTTTAATTTTTTATCTAATAAATCATTAACTTATTCAATATATCATTTTTTAAAGAAAAAAATACGAGTTTAATAACAAAAAAAAAACATTTAAAGGTCAAAAACTTATTATATATATTTACTGTTCAAATATCCATTAAACACGATAGACACTTTTTGAAAGTTCAAAAATGAAATAAACACAAAGTTAAAAAATTACAAAAAAGTTACACTCTTTTAATGTAAAAACTTATAAAACTTGAAAAAAAATATATTTGGATGAAATTTAAATTTGAATAAGGGTAATTTTTTTTTTTTTTTTTTAACTCATAAACATATGTAGATGCACATGAAATTGTGTAGTTTTAATTAATTTTTTAAATAGTATTTTTGTTTAGCATGTAATAAATGGATATTATTTTATTTTAGTTACCATATACTTATAAGGTAACAAATTTTATTATAATGTTTTTATATAATCGTCCTTTAAGTTGTGGAAGGAATATTTTAGTATTGTGATATAGATAATGCAACAATTTTTTTAGGAGTTATTTGGAGACATTGAGTTGAGTTATGAAGTCTAAAGTTAATATGTTTGTAAGTTTGGAGGTCTATGTTTGGGTTGCATAGTTGAGTTATTCAGACAAAGGTACTTGGTGCAATTTTTTGTAATCTAAAACAAAATATTATCTTCTTGTAGTTATTTTTGTTTGCATAACTTTTGGTTTGACCTTTCAATTGCAAACATATTTTTTCAAAATTTTCACTCAATTCAACTATCAACTTAAAACCTTCACATATATTTTACAATCTTTTACATGTAACCATTGTACTTGATGTAGAATACTCTTGTTTCATATAAATAACAAAATTATAATAAACTTTCGGGAAATTATTCTAAATGGCAAACCTGCTGAAAATATTTACAACTAATAGCAAAATATCACAATTTATCTGCGATAAATCGCGATAGACTACTATCGTGTTTATTATGACACCGATAGTAGTCTATCGCTATCTATTGCAGATAGATGGTGAAATCTTGCTATATTTATAAATATTTTGGTTCATTTTACTATATTTGAAAAGAGCACTATACTTTAACATTAGCAAAATGTGTGAGTGCAATGTGCATAGAAGAAAAAGTGGGTCATTGAGGGTTTCAGGAATTTTTATGGCATCTCATATCAAATATAATTGTAGGTTAGGATTTATTATACATATATGTTGGTGTTGAGAATACAATCAAAGCCTCACATTAGCTAAATAAAGGGATGACCTTCAGTATTATCTTGAGTTAAAGTAGCTTTTTTAGCATAAAAGAAGACACGTTGTAGATTAAAAAAGAAAAAGAAAATATTTGGGAGCAAAAATGCCCCTAATTCAATTGAATTATGGATTTTCTAATCTGACTATAGAATATGGGTTCCTAATTTAGTTAGATTATGAATTTCCAATTTAATTAGAATATGGATTCTTAATTAGATTGAGTTATGGAGTGACATATTTTTGTTAAAAAAAGAGATAAGATAATTAACATATTTTTGTTAAAAAAAAAAAGAGATAATTCCTAGTCTAATTTAGTTTTGGATTCCTAATTTGATTATGGGATTCTAAATAGTTTAGGATTAGGATAATCCCTCCCCTCTATAAATAGACTAGTTCACTTCATTCCAAAGGGAGACCAATTCAAAAAAAAAAAAAAAAAAAAAAAAAAAAAAAATCCTTAGTACTTTCTACTTATTGAAGTAGTTGTTGAGTGAGATTTTTTGAAGTTAAGAAGAAATTCAAGGCTTGAGATCGTGGAGCTTGCGACAGGAATAAATGTGGCACGTGTCAGGAGTTCGTTATTTTCCCTTCTTTTGTAGATTTTATAGGATACTTATATTAGAATTCTAGTTTTTAATGGTGATTTTGAGTTACAGAATTCTAATTGTATGGATTAATGCTTTGGATTTCATTATTTAAAATTAATAAAGATTCTCATTTTGCAATTGTCTTGCATGCAAATTGGATACTTAATCCTTTTATTATTTGGGCCATTTAATAAATAATTTTTTATTTGAGTTTTGACCCGAAATGGTGAGACTTGAATTAGATCATGATATTTGCATGAATATTTGTAAATTCAGAAATTCAAATTTAGGGTTCACTTAGTGATCATTTAGAGAAGGAGCTTAATTCCTTGCTTAGTCTTTAAAAATCCATACACGAACATTAGGATTTAAATTTGAGCATGAAACTTATATGAGCTCGAAAGGGCCTTTTAAATACACCCAAGAAATTGCATGTTTGTTGAATCTTTAGCAATTCATTTTATTCTTGATTCAATTGAAAGACTTATATTATGCAACAACTCATTCATGTCACTACAAGAAATTTAGGCTTTAGCGACACAAATTTTTCGTCGCTAAAAGATATATTTCGTCCTTATAACTTTTTAGCGACGAAAATATTTCGTTGCACAAAATCATTGCTAAAGCCACGTTGATGAACATTTTTTGCGACGTTACGTACAAAAACGTCGCAATTTGCGACGAAATAAGAAAACCGTCGCTGTCTGCGACGTTTCTCGTCGCGTCGCAGTTTGTGACTTTTTATCATCACGTCGCAATTTGCGACGTTTATTATTGCGTCGCAGCTTGCGACATTTATCCTTGCGTCACAATTTGTGACGTTTATTATTGCGTCGCAAATTGTGACGTTTATTATTGCGTCGCAGCATCGCAGTTTGCTACTTTTATTTTATCGTCGCTAAATGAACGTTTTTCTTGATTTGCGAAGTTGCAGTTTTTTCCCAACGTTGCATTTGAGTTATTGCGATGATTTAAATTTCGTCGCAAATTGAAATAATAATTAAAAAAATATATATTAGTCATATTTAAAGCATGAAATTAGACCAAATATTATAGAGTATTTAGGCATATATTTAATCTTTAATTAAGATTCATTACAAAATATATATATATGTGTGTGTGTGTATATATATATATATATGTATATCTTTTGTTTGATCCAATTACAAGATCCATTACATAATACATATATGTATTCTTCGATCAAGAAAGGCTTGCTGGCCACAAGTACAATTTAATCCTGCACAAATAAATATACAAGTCACAATATAAACATCAACAGATTTGAACATTTCTAGAAGTATTCTATTTTTGATATTCATAACTTTAAGTTGAAACTAATAAAGTTACCTTACTAAGAGATGAACTTCCCCGGGTGAACTTTTCTAAAAGTTCATTTACTTGACTGAACCTTTTTTCGTACTCTTCACACTGCATCTTAAATTGAACACGTTGACTTTGTAGAGCTTCTTCCACAATGACTCTATTTCTCTCATTCTCCCGACGTTCACTCTCCACAAGTTCTTGAGTCTGTGCAAGGCGTGCCTCTAGTGATTGGACATAATCTTGTGAGTACATTTCTTTCTGACTTCGTGGAGGTTATGGTCCGTATCTCATCCCTTTAACATACGAAGGTATTTTCCCTAAAATGGTTGCCATAATTTCTTCATCATTCATTGGTGTGGTTGAGTGTTCTTGCTCTTGTTTTAAGGCAACCATTTTTCCTACATAATTCAGAATGGATAAATAAATTTCATAAACATCAAAACATTTGAAAATAATATTATTTGTTAAAATAACTTAAATGATACTTACATATGCTTGACATGCTGAATCGTCTGTCCAACCTTTTGCAACAGTTCAATGCGTTTGGTAAAAGACATCGATGAGACTTAAATAAGTGTCATCATCTCTTTTCTATTCAAACATATTATTCAAAATTTGTAAGTAATCTAATTAGGATAACTATTAATAAAGTATAACATCATACCTTTTCTTCTCGATAAGACAGAAATGATTTCGTTCCAGCATAATGATTGAAAGAGAGTTTACTTATGCTACTTTTTGTTTTTTCTGACTTTTCCTGCATTAGAATGTATATTAATATAAAAAGAAAATATTTACTTATATAATAAAGCTGAAAACGTCTCATGATGATGCGACGAATGGTTTTATCATCGCTAAAGTTGTGACGATATAAAATCGTCGCTATGATTTCGTCTCTAAAACCTAGATTTCTTGTAGTGTGTGTTTGTGTGGTTAATGCTTTTAATCTTCTAATCAAAGGTTAATTGTTCTTTTTTATTTAAGTTTTAACTCGAGAGGGTATAATTTAAATTAGAATAACAAATGCATGACTATTAGTGAGATCTTGCATGAAAGTTTGAATTGCCTAATAGAAGTTGTTGATTACTTTTAGAGGGAGTCTTGGTTCTTAGATGACAACAAGAACAATCTTCTCGCAGTGACAATGAGATCGATTAGAAATATTTGAAGGAGTAATTAATAAAATATTTGTAATGCCCTGCTTGTCTTTAAAAATCATACATGAATGTTAGGTTTTAACTCTAACCAGGAGAATTAACTGAGCTCAAAAGAAAAAGTTCATAACCAATAGTATCTTCCTTACTCATGTATGTTGCATGATAAAAATAGTATTTTAATTGGTTGAGTTTATTATTCTATTGCATAAATCTTATCTAAAACTTTATTTCTAATTGTTATCTCCTCTTGGTTAGAGTAAGAGTAGTGTTAATTAAATAAAATATCTTTAAATTTCTAATTTCTCTAGATAAAATAAGGTAGAAGTAGTTGTAGTACTTAATTAAATTAATGGCTCAATTTAGTGGATGATAATCGAACTCAATCACTATATTAAAACTTGACACTATACACTTGTGGTTTTGTAGAGTTGAAAAATCATGCAACATTGCCCAAATTGGCCACCGAAAGTGGTTGCCAGACCATGTTGCAAACAATATTTTTTGCCAAAGTTGGTTGTCGATGTTGGTTGATGGGTGGAGTTATTAGAAACATTGGAGGGAAGGAGAGAGAGCAAAAAAGAAAGGTGAAGTTCTTCAATTAATGTGAAAACTTCAATAGTAAATATTGTTGAAGCTAGTGGAGTTAGTTATTTAACACCTACTTATGAAGTTGGTGGGCCAAACATTGAATTGAGTTAAAAATCCACTCAACTTAACTTGTAAATGCCCCAAATACCCCTTAATGTTTTCATATACCTACCATCGGAGGCACTTCTATAGATAAAAGACTGCGTTATTGCATTGTATAGCGACTTTCATTGGATTAAATTCTCTAAATTGTTTCTATTTTTCTCTAAACTTAGATCACATGAAATTATTTTATTAAGAGTGTAAATACAAATATTATTTTATTTTTCCATTTACACATGCATCTTATACCTACAATGGAAAGTTGATGTACCAATTCGATATGTAACTACCCCATCAAAACAAATAGATCCAATTAACCTTAATTGCATCTATTGGGCTCAACCAGAAAAAATACTATGGAAGAGTCACATTCCATCTCAAAGAGTCACATCCTGCAACATCAATTATACCTAATTGACCTAAAGCTTTCATTTTGAAATATATAAATTTATTTTGTAAACTAAAAATTGGAAATGTAACCTTCATTGCCTTTCAAACGAATATCTAAACTCAAAAAGTCACATATCCACTCGGCAAAAGACAACATAAGAATTTACTAAAATTGTAAGGATAAAAAGAGTACATAAAAATTCTCTCTTCATAGCCTTTTTTATGTATAGTATAAATATAGATTTTTATTTGTTACAATTTAGTCCATGTACTTCTCAATTTCTAACAATTTAGTTTCTAAATTTTAACTAGTATTAATTTATTCCTTGTACATTACAATTTGTAATCATTTAGTCATTGTCGTGAAAATACTATTAAAATTTAATAAAACTTCTTACACATATAAATTGATAAACTAGTAAATGAATTTTTTCTTTTATAAATTATAAAGACTAAATCATTATATAATTAAAATTGAGTACTATTAAGTTTGATGAGATTTTTTACTATAGAGACTAAATTGTTACATGCATATTAAAGTTTAAGGACTAAATTATTACAAATTTGAAAGTATATTAAAGTATAAAGACTAAGTCGTTATTTTCGTGAAAGTTTTTTTAAGAACGAGTTTAGTACGTGACAATTTATGATTAGACATTTGAATGGAATTACAGAAGAAACGTAGAGTTTAAGTGATTTGTACAAGAATGGATGGAGGAGAGGGGTATATTTTTCCTAATTGATTGGAGTAGGTAGTACACAAAGAGGTGTGGATGAGGGGTGAGGCGTTGCCACGTAAGACACGATCCCATTTCATGACGAAAGGGCAACTTTTATTTAACGAGAAAATAAATAAATAAACGTGTACAGCAAGGATCCAGCGCCCAATTTTGTTTACATAATTATTCTCTTTTCTACAATATATTATCTTTCCACGTCATTATTAACAAAAGCCAATGTGGCCACCTCACCTCAATCATTCTTCCATCCCTTTATTTATTCCAAGATTCCAATTGGATTTCTTTTTAATTTTTTTAAAGGGAAAAATAAAAAAAAAATGGTTTTTCTATTGTTTGGATTCGCCTTCAATCTGACCTCATGTGTTTCGGATGACTAAGTTATATTCGTATTTATCATATTTACGTTATTTATATTTTTGTATGACTTTTAATTAAATATTATCGAGAGAGGATTTTCATTTGAAGGGTAACACCACATTAAAACCATGTTTACCAATCCGTAACAAAAATAGGTGCAATTGTAATGGAATTTCAATGATAGTTCAATCGTAATGGGCCTGAATCTCAAATGCAATTGAATTGTTTTGATCGCATTTACTTAGAATTATGAATTTGTCACATTTTACTGTTACTGTTTATTGTTTAACCCTAGTAATAATGATCAAGGTAATAATAAATGTGATAGATTTATAATTTTCATATTATTACAATAATAATATTTATAACGTTAATGATAGCAGTAACAGTAAATGTAGTAGGTCCCACATAATTTTTTAACTACAATTAGATTGAGCACTCGTAGTTCTTCAATCAAATTATGCAGTTTTGATTATAGATTTGAAGGTGAGCATCACAGTACATTACAATTATGAAACATAAATAAACAATAATAAACATAGAATTACGTTTGATGAATTAACTTTCACTTGGAATAAATGTGGCCTAAAGTTAAATTTTTAGTCACAAATGTATCTTGGGTATCTTTTTCATCTCACTTATAAGGTTAGGATGTGTTGGAATAACTTTTAAATTTTATTTGTTAACATAAAAGGAATTGTTCCATAGGCACATTTTGAAATACTACTAGTTTAATATAGTGTTTTAAGTTATTTTAGATTATCAAAAGGATTTCTAAAAAAGAAAAATCTTAAAAATTAGAAGGTATTTGAAAAATTAGATCGGTTTAAAACTCTTTTTGGCGAAGAAGCACATAAGAGATGGATTATCCAAAATGTACCTTTAAAGTAGTTGACTGAAATTTTTTCATAATATTTAGTAGGAAAACGAAAGATATTTGAGAATCACTCATGAAAGCAACCAAAATACCAAACAATTTTGCTATTCAATATACCTTTAAAAATATAAGATATAAAAAAAAAAATTGTCAAGAAAGGGTGTTCAAAATAGAAGGTATGACACAAACTTGTTTGGCATATTTCTTTTTTACAAATGCTTATGAATGACTAAAGCTATTTTTTTCTTTTTTAAATAAAAGGAAATTTTCACTTTTAATCTTCCATTAATTGACTAATGATAAAAGCATGAAATATAGGATGACTTCTGTTTGGGGGAAGAAGAAGAAAAGTTAAGACATGGTTTCAATTCATCCCTGCTTTACTTCTCATGAAAATGAAACCCCAATTTTTTTTTTTTTTTTTTAACCAAGCATTGGTATTCTTGACAACGATATTTAGCTACATAAAGTCTTATTTATTTATTTATCTTTGTTGGATATATGTATAGTGAAAGAAAGTGGAACAATTTAATATTGAAAACATAAAAATGGATTTAATTGTGTAGATTAAATTCATTGTTTGAAACTTTACATTTGATTGAAACCATCAAATTAAGATGATGCTTCATGTACAAATTTAACATGTATGAAAGTAAAATTTGTAGTTTCTTCAATATGAATGAGTTATGTTTGATTTTTGTCAAGTAGCAACTAAATTGAGTTAAACTTGACAAATGTTTCATTTTTTGTATTTAGTCAATCTACCATCAATCTACAGACCAAAAGAGGCACAAGAAGGAGAAATTGAGTGAGAGTTCATAAAAGAGTTCAAGGAGTGAGTTAGTTGCAAGGAAGAGGAAAAGAGTTTGAGATAGTCGTGGTGCCCTTCGAATTCCGACGTGAGAGCCAAGGAGATCGTGACGGTGCTACCTCAATCAAGAGCCTCTTTCCAGTAGAGTTTCCATTTTCTTTACACTCTTTCTTTGTTTATATTGTTTGAACATGTTACTTTAAACTATGAGTGGCTAAACTCTTTAGTTTTAGGGTTTTGATGAATTGTTTATGAATTCATGTTGATCTTGTAGACTTTCATGGTTTTGTTGGAATGATTATGCTTTTCATTGTTATTGTGTTTAATTCTTGTGGATTGGCCATCTTCACATGTTAGGTTAGATGATGATTGAGAGATTGTATGTTTAACTTGATCTATAACAATGAATTGTTGTTAATCTATCACGAGAGTAGTTAGGTTGACAATAAAAGTTGCTAAAAGACTATTCTTAAATGCCATGTAATTTGTATTGGTTTCAAGAGATTAGTAATCAATCGAGTTGCAAGAGAAAGGGTTGTTTTTTAGAGAAAATAACTTAGAACTAAGTTTATAGACTTAGGCAATATGAATTACAATAAAATCCATGAAATCTATAATATTGCATGATGAAATAAACAAGGATTCATTACCCTAGAACTCTCTTTGACTCTTGTGTTTCTCACTTTATTACTTTCCTTATTTGGTTTATATTTTCCATAATTAACAATATTAATTCCAATCCTCAAATAAAATTGATTCAACTCTAGAATAGCTAAGTAACTTAAACCTTCACAATTGGATCTCCAATGGAACGATATTCGGACTTCACCGTCTTATATTATAATTTGACCCGTACACTTGCGGTTAACACTAAAAGTGCGCATCAGTAGCATCCCACTTCAAATTGAAGAATTCTCTCCTTTTTTTTTTTTTTATTTCTTTTGGTCTTGAGTTGAGTTGAGAGCAAGTATTCAAGAGCTCTGACAGATTCAAGTAGTTTGAGGTCGCAATTCTACCAGAGTTAATTGTTGTATCCTATTGAGATGATCGTTGTAGTCTCACTACAACAAATTTGACATTCAATGACTTTTGTACAGTGCCAAAAATAGAGGAGAAAGTGAAAAAAGAGTCATTAAATCCAAAATCACGCATTTTTGGCGGGAAAAAACGGAGATTTTCGAATTTGGCGGAATACATGACTGTTTTTGCGTGTCATTGATTTATGACTGTAAAAAACAGTCATCGAATGTGCTTTTCGAATTTTTGACTAATTTTATTTGTCACCAAATTATGACTAAAATTAAAAGTCATTAAATTATGACAATTTTTTCAAGTCATTAAAATTTTGCTACTATCACAAAAAATTATTCAAGTTTTTTTTTCAATTTAATTTATTTAGCGTATCTTTTTTATTTCTTCACAAAGTTAGTTATGTAAAATACAATTATCTAACTTTTTATCTCACTTTTTAAATATATTATTTTGAAATTTATTAATATTAATATTGTTTAGGGTTTTATATAAAATTGGTCATTAAATAATATTGTTTAGGGTTTTATATAAAATTCTAAATAATATTAATAAAGTTATTTTGCATTTGGCGCGCCTCTCCACAGTTCCATCAACTTCAATATTTCAAATTCACGTCGACAGCCTCCCTCACGTTCGTCTCAGACCACCATTGCCAGAGTGTTGCTGTCTTCGTCTCTCGGTCTCCCTCTTCAGTCAACTTCCGGTAGCCTCTCGGTCTCCCTAGCGTCTCGCTGTCCTCGTCTTTCGATCTCCCTCTCCAGTCGACATTAGGTAGCCTATCGGTCTCCCTGGCGTCTCGCTGTCCTCGTCTCTCGGTCTCCCTCTCCAATCGAAGCTTCTGTCGCGCCTGGGTGTCTCCGGCGTCTCGCTCTCCTCTCGCCCATCGCTCTCCCTGGCGTCTCGCTTTCCGGTAGCCTCTCGCTCTCCCTCTCCACTTGCTATCATCTCGCCTATCGGTCTCAAATTTCAGTCGCCTTCCTCTCGCCTCTCGCTCTCCTCTCGCCTATCGCTCTCTCTCCACTCGTTCTAGCTTCTCTCGCTCTCCCCCTCCACTCTAGCTCCTCTCGGCACTCGCTCTCCCGGTCCCCATCCTCAGGTGAGTCCAACCTCTATTCTTCATTAAATTTCAAACTGCAAATAGCAATTACATTTGGTTTTCTTTTGTTGCCGCTACAAGTAATTTTAGATCTGTGCATTATTTTTCTTTTTGTTGTTTTGAAGAAGATTCCTAGGTTTTTGAAAGTGTGCTCGTTTGGCCAAATAAACAGGTTGCAAAGGCTAGTGGTAGTAAATGGAAGTCAATATCCAATGCGTTGTAAGTGAACTATTCTTTCTATTTGTCATTGTAAAATTTGGTTAACCAACTAATTTTCTAGTACAATTCTTGAGCCTATTTATGTTTATGTTGTTGTATCGTGACTCTTAAGTATATTGTGTGTTTTAAAGTTTTATTTTAAACTTATTTGTATAATTAAAGTGTGGTTTTGAGTGTAATGATAATGAGTGTATGTTAAAAGAGATTGTGCATATTAAGAAGGTATATATAATCTATGTATATTGTTTAAACTTTGTTATTATTGTTTAGAAGCGTTTGGATTTGTTTTAGTAGCACATCAAGTATAATTCTACCTTGGGCATTTATTTGTTTTATGTTAGTATGTTGCGTGTTTTACTTAATTAATTATAATATGCCACATGGATATCTTTGTGAGTTATATATTCTTTTTTTACTTCTAATTAAGTTTTTTATTGTAGATTTAGATTTCTAATTAAGTCTTAAACTCTTTGTTTGTAGTTATAGATTATTTCATAGTGTTTAAACTAAGTTTTAAGGCATTGGTCAATGTAAGAACATCTCTTTTGAGTATGATGATTGTTTTGTACTATGTATTGTGAGTGTTATGTTTTTATAGTTTCCTTGTTTATAGTTTACTTGTATTAACGTTGCCAAAATTTATTATTATATATGAAGGTTCATATTTATGTTTGTATGTAATGTGTCAAAATTGTCAGCCGTCTTATTCTTCAGGTAAGTGGCACTACTAAAGTTTTTTTGTACTATGTGTTTTAGTGTTGGATATATTATTATGTTTTAATGTGGCATAAATGATGGGTTTGACTAAATTTATGGAATGCCAATTAAGTTTGGTTTTAGTTTTGTCCTAACATTTGGATTACCAATGATATTTGAAGGTTAGATTGGAGTTTTTGAAGAATTTTGACCTATTGTCCAGCGAAAGTAAAGTTGTTTCAGCCAATTTTTTTTTTGTAAGTATTTAAAGTTTTGAAGCCCTTTTAGATTCAATATTCAATCTGGTTGTTGGAAATTTAGATTTGAAATATTGGGAATGCTATTAGGATATTAGTACAGTAGAGTGGTTATTAATAAAGGGAATTTGGGGATTTGGATTCTAGTTAGATTATTGTGAATTAGTCTCGTGTGTGTGATAGAGAAAGCCCTCGAGGAAGGCTATACAAGTGAGTATTTTCCTTGAAATATTACAATTACAATCATGCTACTATTTGTTTCTTGTTAAAAAATTTATAACTATGCCTCGACTACGATTACGACCTAAATAACATTCCTAAGTTTTCTTAGTACTAGGTTTAAGGAGAATGAGTTCAAGCTATAATAGTAACCTATCTAGGATATGAACTCACTGAAAAGTACGCAAAGATGGCGGAGCAAAATGAGAAGTTAATGAATCAACATGTCAAATGGGAAGATAGATGGACCAATGTTCAAAAATTGTTGGGGCAAGGACATGGAGGCGATGGACCTTCAACTTCTTAGGTATTTATTTTTTTTAAAATTAAAGTTCAAAATTATGGTTGTGGCTATCCTACAGTTACGGTAGCCAGTTCATGTATTTAGTACCTTTTTTTATATGTTTAAGTTAGAATGTGTTGTGGCTATCCTGCAGTTACGGTAACCAATTCATGCATTTATGGAGTTGTTTTTGGAGTCAAAGTGTCATTTAGACCCTTTTTAGCCATTCTTTGGTTGGTTTTGAGTTTAGAGGTCATAGTTGTGCATTTTGGAGTTGTTTTTGTAAGCAAAGTGTCATTTAAACACTTTTTAGCCATTCTTTGGTTGGTTTTGAGTTTAGAGGTCATAGTTGTGCATTTTGGAGTTATTTTTGTAGTCAAAGTGTCATTTAGACACTTTTTAGCCATTCTTTGGTTGATTTTGAGTTTAGAGGTCATAGTTGTGCATTTTGGAGTTGTTTTTGTAAGCAAAGTGTCATTTAGACACTTTTTAGCCATTCTTTGGTTGGTATTGAGTTTAGAGGTCATAGTTGTGCATTTTGGAGTTGTTTTTGTAAGCAAAGTGTCATTTAGACACTTTTTAGCCATTCTTTGGTTGGTTTTGAGTTTAGAGGTCATAGTTGTGCATTTTGGAGTTATTTTTGTAAGCAAAGTGTCATTTAGACACTTTTTAGCCATTCGTTTTGAGTTTAGAAGTCATAATTGTGCATTTTGGACTGGTTTTTGTAAGCAAAGTGTCATTTAGACACTTTTTAGCCATTCTTTGGTTGGTATTGAGTTTAGAGGTCATAGTTGTGAATTTTGGAGTTGTTTTTGTAGTCAAAGTGTCATTTAGACACTTTTTAGCCATGCTTTGGTTGGTTTTGAGTTTAGAGGTCATAGTTGTGCATTTTGGAGTTGTTTTTGTAAGCAAAGTGTCATTTAGACACTTTTTAGCCATTCTTTGGTTGGTATTGAGTTTAGAGGTCATAGTTGTGCATTTTGGAGTTGTTTTTGTAGTCAAAGTGTCATTTAGACACTTTTTAGCCATGCTTTGGTTGGTTTTGAGTTTAGAGGTCATAGTTGTGCATTTTGGAGTTGTTTTTGTAAGCAAAGTGTCATTTAGACACTTTTTAGCCATTATTTGGTTGGTATTGAGTTTAGAGGTTATAGTTGTGCATTTTTGGACTTGTTTTTTGGAGGCAAAGTGTCATTTAGACACTTTTTAGCCATTCGTTTTGAGTTTAGAAGTCGTAGTTGTGCATTTTGGACTTGTTTTTGGAGTCAAAGTGTCATTTACGTACTTTTTAATTGGTTTTGATAATCAAAGTGCACATATGAACTATTTTGGTTGTTTGGGGAGTTAAATTGTTTCTTGAAAAACCTTTAGGTACTTTTTATGTTGGTTTGAGAGTATTTAAGTTATATATTTGTTTTGCTCGTATTTGATTAATGTGCTTGAGTTCTAAGGAGATATCTTTTTTTTTTTGTGATAAATATTTCTTGTATTATGTTTCACTTGTCCTTCCCTAAATGAAGAAATTTTTCATTTGACCCTTATTCTTTCTAATAGACTAATGTATGAGTATTTCTACTTTTTAGTAGTTATACTCCTAAAAGGTTGGACAAGTTACAATAATTATATATTTGTTTTGCTCTTACTATACTATGTTTCACTTGTCCGGGGCCCCTAAATGAAGAAGTTTTTCAATTAACTCTTATTCTTTCTAGTAGACTAGTGTATAAGTTAAATTTGGAGGTTATCCATGTTATTAAGGTTGAAAAGTGAGATTATAATGTGATTTTGAGCGTATTTATGTGGTTATATTGTGATTCTATGTATAATGTGAATTCTTTCCAAATAGTTATTGGCATCGATTGACACTGAATTTGTCTATGTTGTGCAAAATTCCCTAATAGTTATTACAATTGTTTCAAAATAGTTATTGGCATTGATAGACGTTGAAAGTGTCTATGTTGTGGATAGTAAGACTAATGTGAGTATTTAAATTATACGTTTGTTTTGCTCCCACTGTATTATGTTCACTTGCCCCTCCCCTCTCCTCATCCTCATCCTCATCCTCCTACTCAGCGAAGCAGTTTTTCAATTAACCCTTATTCTTTCTAGTAGAGTAGTGTATGAGTTTAATTTGGATGTTATTCATGTTATTAAGGTTAAAAAGTGAGATTATATTGTGATATAATATATATTTATGTGGCTATATTATGATCATATGCATAATTTTTTGAAAGTGTTCATCGAAGCTTACTTGTATTGAGTCAAATTCTAAAATGAATGTTTTTTTTATAAGGTTCCTGGACGATGCCATTAAAGCAAGGAAGCCCACCAACCAAGATATTTAAATAGGTGTTGTATATATATTTTTTGGTAGTATGCCAACACTTAGTTGTAAGTACTGAATTTGTAAATATTGTACCTAGAATTTGATTACTAGCTATTTTCATTGTATCAACAATTTGAACTACATTATTATATATGAAAGTTACTTTTTATGTTTACATACATATTTTGTGTTAAAACTGAAGGAAACACAGGTGTAATAACGTGTATCGTGGTAATGGTTTCTATGATATCTGACAAAAGTCATGGGATGTATGTAATTAAATGACCTTAAAAAAATATCATAGTTAATGTATTATTGACACTTTAAATGTGTCATTATTTGTTTAAAGTATCATTATTTGTTTTGCGATGACAGAAGTGAACAGTCAACGTAACTCTTTATTTGACAGAAAAAAGTCAACATTTTCATTTTTAATGACTGTATAAAATTTGTCATATAAATCATTTCCGTGACTTAGAATAAATGTCAATATATATTTATTGTTGACTGTGACTAAAAGTCATGAAACTGTCAATGATGACTGATTTCTCATGTGTCATCTATACACTTTAGATGATGGGCGATTAAATGACTAAAAAAAGAGTCAACAAATGTGGTAATGACTGTTTTTTAGAGTCATAGAAGCCTATTTTTGTTGTAGTGTCTATTTGTATCTGATGCAGAGCGAATAATTGTCTTCAAGACAATGCCTAGTAGAAGCGTGTCTCAACTACTTATTGACGTCTCCATAATATCTTGAGGTTTTTAATTATTTGAATTCAGAAGCCTGTTACACTAACTTGCTAATTGAATCTTATACATTAAGTGTACAATTTCAAGTTATCAGTTTGTTAGTGTATTCAGTTCTTATTGTTGATTATTTCCTTTTTTGTTTATATTCTCCCTTTGTATTTATTGTAAAGATATTTGCTATATTTAATTTTTCCTTATTTGTAATAGGTTTCTTTTATTTAAGAAAACTCTTGTCTAACAAAGAAAATAAGAGAAATAAAATATTTTCAACATGGTATCAAAGCCTATTGCTTGAAACCCTAATTTTTCTAAAAAAGAAACATAAACTCTAATCTAACCTAATCTGCTACCGTCGCCGACTCGCCGCCGCTGCCGCGCTCCAGATCTTCGCCAGATGTCTCGCCTCAGTCACCCAACAATGCCCAGCCTCCCAGTCGACGCCAAACTGCCGGTCGTCTGTGAATCCCGTGAGTGCAGAAGTTAGTCGCAAATTGTGTTCCCTAGCCGATGTCGACACCGACACCAATGCTTCCGTGACCTGGGTTCACTCTTTCTTCACCGGCCGACCAAGTCTGCGCCATTGTCCAAGCAATTTCTGACTAGTTATGGCGATTCTCCGGTAGTTCCTTGTTCTGCCACTGAGTGGAAATTTTTTGGGTTTGTTAAAACTGTTTTTTTTTTCCCAAATCTGTTGTTGTTTGGGTTGTGTGCTTTTATCTCTTCAATATGTCAGAGACTAAGGTAGCTGCCGCCAAAGTCTTCGACAATCGGATCCATCCAACACTCCTACTATCCAAATCACCACCATTCGACTTAACGGGGATAACTTTCTTTGTTGGTCTTAGAGTGTTCGGATGTATATTCGTGGCCAAGGGAAGATAGGGTATCTCACCGGAGAAAAAATCGCTCCAAGTCTAGATGATCATTTATTTGTTGTGTGGACGCGAAAAACTCCATGGTTATGACATGGCTTGTCAACTCTATGGTGAAAGACATTAGTAGTAACTACATGTGCTACACTACGACCTTAAACAGTCTCCTAGGGCTTGGTTTGAACGTTTTGGAAAGGCAGTCACAAGCTATGGATTCAGCTAAAGTCAAGCCGATCACACTATGTTCTACAAGCATACGGGAAATGACAAGGTTGTTGTTCTAATAGTGTATGTCAATGATATCATTCTTACAAGCAATGATGAAACATGAATGTCTATTGTAAAGAAAAAATTGGCAAATGATTTCAAGATCAAAGACCTGGGATCCTTAAAGTACTTCTTTGGTATGGAGTTTGCTAGGTCTAAAAGTGGTATTCTTGTCAATTAAAGAAAGTATATCCTTGATCTACTCAAAGAGACAGGTTGGTTGCTGAATTGCAGAAACTCCCATTGAGCAGAACTTAAAATTGATAGCTACAATAGAAAATGATGTAAAAGAAAAGGGAAAGTGCCAAAGACTCGTGTCAAGACCAATATACCTCTCTCACACACGTCCTGACATTGCCTTTGTACTTAGTATGGTGATCCAGTTCATGCATGCCCCTGGGTCAGCTCATTTTGAAGTTGTCTTTAGAATCATTAGATATTTGAAAGGTACTCTAGAGAAAGGGATACTTTTCAAAAAACATGGTCACCTACAGGTTGAAGTTTATACTGATGCTGATTGGGCAGGTAGCACGAAAGATAGGAGATCGACTTCTAGGTATTGCTCATTTGTTGGAGGAAACATAGTTACTTGGCGTAGCAAAAAACAGAGTGTAGTTGCAAGAAGTAGTGTTGAAGCAGAATTTAGGGCATTGGCCCATGGTATTTGTGAAGGCATTTGGATAAAAAGACTGCTGGAAGAATTGAAATTCGCTCAGATAATGCCCATATGCATTTACTGTGATAACAAGGCAGCAATCTCCATTGCCCATAATCCAGTCTTTCATGAAAGGACAAAACACATTGAAGTCAATAAACATTTCATAAAAGAAAAGATTGATGCAGGAGTGATATGCATTCCCTACCTCCCAACAACAGAACAAATTACAGATGTATTAACTAAAGGTCTTCCTAAGTTGCAACAAGTTAATAGACAAGCTAGCCATGAGTGATATCTTCAAACCAGCTTGAGGGGGAGTGTTGATTATTTCCTTTTTTGTTTATATTCTCCCTTTGTATTTATTGTAAAAATATTTGCTATATTTAATTTTTCTTTATTTGTAATAGGTTTTCTTTTATTTAAAAAAAAAACCCTTGTCTAACAAAGAAAATAAGAGAAATAAAATATTTTCAGCACTTATATATCATTTTCCCCAACAATCTTTTCTAGATTCGACCCTTCTCCTTTGTTCTTTAACCTGGAGAAGCATAACAACGATGGGAAAGGCACGATGACGATGACAAAAGGTTGGTAGAAGGAGGGTTGAAGAAGATGATGGAGAAGAGGGGGCACATCATCAAAATTAATAATATTAAATTAAAAAATTTGCTAAATCATTCAACTATCATCACTTAACACATCATTTTACTGTTGGTCAACTAATGATTTAAGTAGTTTAAGGATAATTTAAAACCATTTATAAAATCTTGGGAACTAACATATCTATATTGAAACTTCATGAATTAAATAGATATTATCTTCAAATCTCAAGGACTAAAAATATATTTTACTTTTTTTTAGAAAAATATGGTATTTGGTTATAATGTAAGATGGTGATAAAGTGTGTTTTTATCTATTAAAGAGGCATTTGACTAATTTTCTTTTGATTTATTTGAAACATTAATATAGTTTCAAAAAGCATATCAAACATGACACTTAGGTCACGTTTACCAAACTGTAATGAAAATTGGTGTAATTGTAATAAAATTTAATTGATGGATCAATTGTAATAAGTCTGAATCGCAAATGTAATTGAATTGTTTTTATCTTGTTTACTTAAAATTACAAATCGATCATAACTTACTGTTACTGGTTGACCCTAATGGTAACGCTAAAGATAAAGATAACCATAAATCACTACAACAAAAACAGGCTTCTATGACTCTAAAAAATTGTCATTAGCACATTTCTGGACTTTTTTTTAAGTCTTTGAATCCACCATCAAGTAAAGCGTATAGATGACACATGAGAAATCAGTCATCATTGGTAGTTTCAAGACTTTTAAATACAGTCAACAAAGAACATGCATTGACATTTACCATATGTCATGAAAACTCTTTTTAATGACAATTTTTCGCAGTCAATAAATGATCAAAACGTCGACTTTTTCTGTCAATTAAAGCATTATATTGACATTATAATTTTGTCACTGAACAACAAATAATGTCACATTTACAATGTCAATAATACCTTAATTATAACACTTTATAAACATCATTGACTTGCGTACATTGCCACTTATTTGTAGTCATTGAAATCTGATTGATGACACCATTCTACTGTCATATAACTACATCTCGTGACTTCTGTCAAATGTCAAACAAACCATTTCAATAATACGTAACTAGTTGTTTCATACATGTTATTACACCTATGTTTCCTCCAATTTCAACACAATATATGTACACAAACATATTTATAAACTTTCATGTATAACAATAGAGTTTGTAATGTTAATACAAGGAAACTATATACAACACTAGGAAACAAACTTTGGGTAAGTCATTTACAAATTTAGTAAATACAACAAAGTGTTGGCATAGTACCAAAAAAACAAATATTTACAACACCTATATAAATATCTTGCTTGGTGGGTTTCCTTGCTTCAATGGGCTTCTCCAAGAACCTAGTAAACAAAACATTCATTTCAGAATTTAACTTAATATAGCAATGTGAACAATAATAACAATATGTAGGTTATATATATGTTGATCGTAATGTAAAAATATTATTATGTTAAGTACATTTACACTCAAACCCCACTTTAATCATACAAGTAAGTTTCAAATAACACTTTAAAACAAAAATGATACATAAAGTCACAATATAACCACATAAATAGGCTCAAAATCACATTATAATCTCCAAATCAACTTTAATAACATAGATAATCTCCAAATTTAACTCATTGTTTAGTTCCTACAAAGCTAACCAACTTTTGATGATATTAACATAAAAATCATATAACAAGTATTGTAACTTGTCCAGCTTTTTAAGAGTATAACTACTAAAAAGTAGAAATACTCATACATTAGTCTACTAGAAAGAATAAGTGTCAAATGAAAAACTTATTCGTTTGGGGGGGGGGGGCAAGTGAAAAAGAATATCTTCCTAAAACTCAAACACATTAATCCAATACGAGCAAAACAAATATATAACTTAAATACTCTCAAAACCAACATAAAAAATACCTAAAAGTTTTCCAAGAAACAATTTAACTCCCCAAACAACCAAAATAGTTCATATGTGCACTTTGATTATCAAAACAAACTATAAAGTTTCCAAAAAGTGTGTAAATGATCATTTGTTTCTAAAAAAAAAAAAAAAAAAAAAAAAAAAAAAAGCCTAAGTGCTAATTTTCAAAAAGTGTGTAAGTGACACATTGATTCTCAAAACAACCTAAAATACTTAAGTGCAACTTTTACTCTCCAACCAAACCTAAAAACTACCTAAAAGGTGTCTAAGTGACAATTTCACTCTCAAACCAACATAAAAAGTACCTAAAAGCTTTCCAAGAAACAAGTTAACTCCACAAACAACCAAAATAGTTCATATGACTCACTTTGATTATCAGAACCAATTAAAAAGTACTTAAAAACTGTCTAAATGTTACATTTTCAAAACCAACTCAAGCATATAATAACGATACTAAATGGATGAATTGGCTACCATAACTGCAAGATAGCCACACATAGTATATATGCATCTATAAACACAGTTTGGACTTTAATTTTAAAAAATACCCAAGTATTTGAAGGTAGCCTCTTCCTGTTTTTGCCCCAACAATTTTTAATGATATGAGAATACAAACTAATAATTCACCGACTTCAAATAAGAGAAGTTGTGTCTTCCACACCGAGGAATGAAACTTCGTTAGTCACACACTTATTAGAAAGAAAAAAAATTACCTCAAAATCTAAAATGTTCAACACTACTACGATTTTGACCTTCACTGACGGCCAAAAAATGACATAGTCTCATCCATCTTTCACCACATGAATTAGTATTAATGTCATATCGAAAGTATATAAAGGAAATATCAATAACAACTATGCAAAAATGTACAAAACATCACTAATAGCTTCCAATGATAAAGCAAACCATTCACTCATAGTCTCATCCATCTTTCACCACATGAATGGCCTAGAATCTTGTTATCTACAAGAAGATAAATATATTAGAAAAGATAATCCTGAAAAGTTATATAATTAATTTTAAGAAATGATAAAAAGTATAAATGTTAGACAATTACATATCCTTATAAATCGCATCATATAATATACCTACACTTGATATCACCTAGTTGATTGCAACAAATTATATATTTGGACAAATAAGAATTTCGAGAAGAATAATACTTACCAAAGCGATCCTTAGTTATTTGAAATACTCCTAAAGCAATAAAAACATGTTCTTAAAGTCAAAACTTAGTTTGAAACTATATTTAGAGAGTGAGAACACTATTAAACACAATATGACAATTCTAAAATTACAAAAATTACCAATCCATATGAACTATTCGAATATTACAAAGTATATCTATCCCCACCAATTTAAATAGTAAATAGTGAAATTTTTACAAATCTACACCTCAATATGACAATCCGAAACGTCAACGAATGACCTCAACCTTGCTGAACAGTATCTGTATTCTACTCAAAACTCCAAATCTACACCACAGCATCATAGGTAAACAAGTTGTGAACCAAAATTTAGTGGGAAAAACAACCTAACAAAGGAAATACAAAAATTCCATCCAAAACTTGTTGGAATGCCTTGAATCCTAAACCTAATTAGAATTGGTATTTGATATATTTAATTATTTAAATATTTTCCTTCTCCATCTAGTGTTTTGAGAAGTGCACTATGTAAACTCTCTAGCCCTATAGGTTTTATTCATTTTGTAGTCTTGTAACATTCTCTCTAATAAAATTGTTCTCCCTCTGTCTCATGGGCATAGCTAACACATTGTTAGTGAACCGCGTAAATTTGTGTGTCGATCTTCTCTATTTTTACATTCTTTTGTATTCTTTAATTGTTGATTTCATAACAAACTAGTATCAGAGCCTAATTGTTAGGGTTTCAAAATTTCGCATATATTCGATAATTAAAGATGTCTGGCATGAATGTAAAATTCGACAAATTCACTCGAAGGAACAGTTTTGGTTTATGGCAGATCAAGATGCGATCCCTGCTGCTGGGCTGTGGGCACCGCTAACTGTTAAGTCAAAAAAGGTGATCGTGGATGACGCAGAATGGCAGACTCTGGAAGAGAAGGCTGATTTGATGATCATGCTATGTTTGGTTGATGACGTCATCATCAAGGTCGCAGATGAAGAAACTGCCGCTAGTCTGTGGTTAAAGTTGGAAAGTCTTTACATGACTAAGTCTTTAACCAAGAAGTTGTTTCTTAAGAAACGTATGCAAGAAGGTACGTCTCTTTGAGATCATCTTGATCAATTAAATAAAATTTTCTTAGATCTGCGAAATGTAGAGATTAAAGTTGATGAGGATGTTGCCTTAATTCTATTGACGTCTTTGTCCTCGTCATATGAGACTTTCGTTGTTTTGTATATTGGAGGGAAAGAAACTTTGACTTTAGAAGATACAGAGTCCACATTGCTTATGAGAGAGGATTGTCAGAATGCTATTAGTTCAGGTATAGAAAGTCAGACATCGGTTAGCTGCTATAGGGAACAAGGGACGTGGGAATTCTGGTAAGCAAAAGTCGAACTAGAATCATAAATCTTCAAAGTCCAATGGTTCTAAGTCAGATGACATTTGTCATTATTGTAAAGAAAAAGGTCATTGGAGAACTGAGTGTCCTAAGTTAAAAAGGCAGCAGGACAAAAGGAAACCTCTCTGTTGCACAAGTTGAGATTGATCCTAAAGAAGACGAGGGCAATTCTGAAGGAGATCTAGCTTTGGTTGTGAATGAAATTTCACATTCTAATGATGTGTGGGTTCTTGATTCTGGGGCATCTTATCATACGTGCCCAAATAGAGAGTGGTTATCAACGTATCAGCAAATAAACGGAGAGAATGTTAGCATGGCTAATGGTGCTGTATGCAAGATAGTTGGAATTAGCTTAGTCAAGATACGAACACATGATGGTTTCTTCTACACTTTGGATAAGGTTAAACATGTTCCACTAATGATGAAGAGTTTGATATCTTTGAGTGTACTCAATAGTAAGGGTTACAGTTTCAAAGGTAAAGCTAGAGCAGTGTATCAAGGTTCTGAGGTGATTATGAAAGACATAAAACGTGGGACATTGTATTTTCTATCAGGTTCCACAATAACGGGTTATGCTGCTGTTGCATCATCTATTATTCACAAGGAGGATATGACTAAGTTCTGGCATATGAGACTTGGTCATATGAGTGAAAAATGGATGCAAATTCTATCAAAGAGGGATCTTTTGTGTGGGCATAAGGTGCAGGATCTTGAATTTTGTGAACATTGTGTATTTGGGAAGCTTCATCACAGCAAGTTTCCAAAGGGTGTTTCATCATACAAAAGGGACACTTGATTACATCCATTCGGATTGTTGGGGACCTTCTAGAGTTGAGTCTCTTGGAGGTAGTAGGTACTTTATGTCTATAATTGATGATTACTCAAGAATGACTTGGGTATTTATGATGAAGCATAAAAGTGAAGCCTTCAAAAATTTCAAACAATAGAAGATTTTGTTTGAAAATCAAACTGGGAAGAAGATTAAAAGGTTGCGAACTGATAATGGAGTTCAATGAGTTTTGTAAAGCTGAGGGAATTGTTCGTCATTATACTGTTAGGAACACTCCGCAGCAAAATGGGGTTGCAGAACGTATGAATCAGACATTGTTGGAGAGAGCAAGGTGCATGCTTTCTAATGCTAGGTTGGCTAAAAGGTTTTGAGCAGAGGCGGTAAATAATACAACATGTTATCTGATCAACCGTGGACCTCACACAAGTATTGATTGTAAAACACATTATGAGGTGTGGTTTGGTGAGCTGCAGATTGTTCTTTATTAAGGGTTTTTGTTTGTACTATTTACTATTATGTTAATAAGGGTAAATAAAAACCAAGAGCTAAAAAGGGTATATTAGTTGGCTTTGGGGAAGGAGTTCACAGATATAGAGTTTGGTCACCTTCTGAAAATAGAGTTACACTTAGTAGGAATGTGATCTTTGATGAGAATTCCATGCTTAACTCAAATGTAAAGTTTGTTGTGACGTTTACTGGTTTGGGAGAGAGTAATAGTGTTGATGAACAAGTGGAGATGCAACTCACTTCAGTTGTAAATGAATTACAACACTGAGATGGAGAAGATCAACATGTTACTATAGAAATTGTCGTGCTGCCAGAAACTGAGGTGACTGAAATTTCAAAAAATGTTGTGCTTGAGAATTCTAGTCGACAAAAAGATTAGCCAAGTATAGCTCGTGATAGAGTTAGAAGAGTTGATGTTGGGCCTCCAAAGAGATATGATTTTGAAGATATGGTGAATTATGGACTACAAGTTGCTAAAGAGGTGGATCCTCTTGAGCCATCCACCTACAAAGAAGCAGTTTCGTGTAGTGAGTCTACCAGTGGTTTGCTGCTATAAATGGTTATTCAAGAAAAAAGAAGGAATCTCACCAACAGAGGGTATTAAGTATAAAGCTTGGGTTGTTGCTAGAGGGTTTATACAAAGAGAAGAGGTTGATTATAATGAGATTTTTTCACCAGTAGTCAGACATACTTCTATCAGAGTGTTACTAACTATGGTAGCACGTCAAGATTTGGAACTTGAGCAACTAGATGTGAAGACAACTTTCTTACATGGAGAGCTAGAATAAGAAATTTATATGACCCAACCAGATGGGTTCCAGTATCCTGGTAAAGAAAATTATGTTTGCAAGTTGAAAAAGTCTTTGTATGGACTAAAGCAGTCTCCAAGGCAGTGGTGCAAGCGGTTTGACAACTATATGGTTGGACTTGGTTATAACCGGAGTCTGTATGATTGTTGTGTATATCACAATAAGCTAAAGATGGTTCAATGGTTTATCTACTTTTATATGTAGATGATATGCTCATAGCTGTAAAGTCCAAGTCTGATATTCAGAAGTTGAAGGATCTTCTCAATGCTGAGTTTGATATGAAAGATTTAGGTGTTGCTCAGAAAATTTTGGGTATGGAGATCTATAGGAACAGAGATAAAAATAAGCTTTTCTTGTCACAAAAATGCTATATTCAGATGATATTATCCAAATTTGGTATGTCATCAGTTAAGCTTATAGATACTCCTAGTATTGCAAATGCTCATTTGTCATCTGTGCTTTCCCCACAGTCTGAAGCTGAGAAGGAGTATATGTCTCGAGTACCTTATGCTAGTATAGTGGGAAGTTTGATGTATATTATGGTTTGTACTAGACCTGATCTCGCCCATGCTATTAGTGTTGTCAGCAGGTTCATGAGTCAACCTAGAAAGGAACATTGGCAAGTTGTTAAAAGAATTTTTCGTTACCTTAGAGGTACGTCTAATATTGGTCTCATTCATGGGAATGGTACAAAGTGTTTGGTGACTAGTTATTCTGATTCTGATTATGCTAGAGATATTGACAATAGGAGGTCTATGACTGGTTATGTATTCACTCTGGGTGCTTCTATTAGTTGGAAGAAAACTTTATAGCTTACAGTTACTTTGTCTACTACTGAAGTGGAGTACATGGCTTTAACAGAAGCTGCTAAAGAGGGAATCTGGTTGAGAGGACTTGTTGGTGATCTTGGCTTACATCACGATCAGGCTATTATATATTGTGACAGTTTGAGTGCAATATGCCTAGCCAAGGATCAAGTTCATCATGAAAGGACCAAGCATAGACGTAAGATATCACTTCTTGAGAAATGAGCAGCGGGTTAAGGTGATGAAAATTGGTATTGCTGATAACCCAGCTGATATGTTCACCAAACCGGTACCACATGGCAAGTTCCAACATTGCTTGGACTTGTTGAATGTTTTGAATTGTTAGTAGTCCCTTCTGAGACACTCTGACGCATGAGGGAGACGTCTGGGTACGTTTGGCAATGTTGTTTATGTTGCATTTGGTACATCTGTTATCTATTATAGAATTCAAGTCAAGGTGGAGATTTGTTGGAATGCCTTGAATCCTAAACCTAATTAGAATTGGTATTTGATTATTTAATTATTTAAATATCTTCCTTCTCTACCTAGGGTTTAGAGAAATGCACTATATAAAGTAAATGCACTATATAAAGTCTTTAACCCTATAGGTTTTATTCATTCTGTAACCTTGTAACATTCTCTCTAATAAAATTGTTCTCCCTCTGTCCTGAGGACGTAGCTAACACATTGCTAGTGAACCACGTAAATTTGTGTGTCGATCTTCTTTATTTTTACATTCTTTTGTATTTTTTAATTGTCGATTTCATAACAGAACTCTTACCTATAGCCACAACCAATACCATTAATGACAAGAGACGAACCAAAAATGACCTTGAATCAAAGCATGACAACAAACACAAGCGACTGTTTAACAACCCAACACAACCCAAAAAAAAAAAAAAAAACAACAATACTCCCAAACACCAAAGCTCACCCAACAGCGGTGACACTAGGAGTGGCAGCAGCGAAAACACAGTCAACAACGGATTGATGCGACTGAACGGCGAGGTAGCGGGCGGACCTAAAGGCGTGTCTGTTGTTCGCAATGGATGATTGGCGCGAAGGGAGTGGTGGCGAAGTCAGCTGAGGCTGGCGGCGATTGGACGACACTCAGTGGGAGGGAGGCGTGCAGTTGCTACACAATGAAGAAGAAAAGAAGAAACTCATTTTTTTCCTTCTTTTGCACGCTTGACGAGGGAGCATATAAATATATATATATATATATATATATATATATATATATATATATATATATTTTTAAACCTACTTCCTTATCAAATATAATTATTCCTTTTCTTTTCTTTTCTTCTTTTTTTTTTTACTCCATAAACCTCTTAAAATAAAATCACTCCTCCCACAATGAACTTCCAACTATGCAACAAACTTCCCTATTTATAATTAAAATTTAAAAAAAAAAACACTTTTAGTCCACAAAATTTCATAGAAGTAACAATTGTCCTTGGACTTTTGTTTATAATGGTTTAGTCCTTGTATTTTCAATTTTATAACAATTTAATGAAACTTTATTATGTAACAATTTAGTTATTATACTTTAAAAGTTGTAACGATTTAGTCTTTATCATAGAAATTAGAGTTGAGATTTAATGAGATTTCTTGCATAAATAAATCAATAAACTAATTAGAGACTCAATATTTTTATAAAATTCAAAGTCTATATCACAAAATAATTAAATGATTTCATTTTTTTTTTACGTTACAAACAAATTGTTATAAATTTTAAAGTAGAAGGACTAAATTATTAGACTAAAGTTAAGGGACTAGATTTTTGCAAATATGGAAGTGCAGGGACTAAATCGTTACAAACCAAAATTCAAGGACCGAATTGTTACTTTCGTGAAATTATAATTTGGTGACACAAAAAATATATTAAAACAGTTGAAAAATCTGAAATTTCATGTCTTTTCCAATTGTGCCTTTTTTTTCTTTCTTACATTTAATGATTGTTATTTTCAGTCATAAATTAATGACACGAAAAAACTATCATGAATTTTGGAAAATCCGAAAAACTCAATTTTTTCTCCAAAAAAAAAAGCGTGATTTTGGGTTTAATGATTGTTTTTCTCTTTTTTATTCCCTATTTTCGCCATAGTTCAAAAGTCAAGAATTGTAGCTTTAAATTATTTTCATATTGATACTTAATTTATAATTTAGTAAAAAAATAGTTATTTAAATTTTTATTCGATTAATTGGAATTTCAACTAATTTTGTTTCATCTAAATTACTTGATAAAAGTATAAGAAAAACAATTGTTATAAAAAACTGAATCATTTAAAATTTGAAATCATATACTAACAACTATAAGTTTATCACAATCTCTTTTTATTATTGCAAGCTTGGTCTCAAGTGATGTTAGTCATTCCCAACAAGTTTTTTGAAACACTTTTTTCTCTAGTCAATCCAAACATGCCCTCAATTTATCTAACATTATAACTAGTTTTTTTCTTTCTTTTTTAATGCTCTTTAATGATAATTAATACGAGTCATAGATTGATGACACAAAAAAAATAGTCATAAAAGTTGAAATATTAAAAAATATTAATGATTGTTAAAAATTGTCGCTTTTTAATGACTGTTAATTGTAGTCATAATTTGGTGACACAAAAAATGTCAAAATAGTCGAAAAAATCCGAAAATTTACGTCTTTTCCCGCTAAAGCTGCACCTTTTTTTCATTTTCTTACATTTAATGACTGTTTTTTTCAGTCATAAATTAATGACACAAAAAAACAGTGATCAATTACACAAATCCGAAAAAGTCCATTTTTCTCGCAAAAAAACGCGTGATTTTGGCATTAATAAATGTTTGTATCTCTTTCTCCTCTATTTCTGCTACTGTTCAAGAGTCATGAAAAGTGGAATTTGTTGTAGTGAATGTGGCAGATTTATAATTTTCATACTGTTATAGTAACAATATTTGTAACAGAAACAATAACGATAATGGTAAAAGGAGTGGGTCCCACGTAATTTTCGACCACAATTAAATTAAGCACCTTCCATTCCTCAATTAGATTGTCCTTTTTTATTGCAGATTCAGAGGTAGGCTTCATTACGATTATGAAATACAAGTAAACAACACCAAATATAATCAACTAGGGTCCACTTTTTATTTTACCATTGATGGATTGCATTTCAGTTAAGGTGAACGTAGCCTTAGTTACTTTCAATATACTTGGTCTGTCTAACTCTTAAAAGAACATATGGCTTGTGATGCATGAACTGTCAACCACCTTGCAATATTGTGTAGGTATATAAGGATGACTTCAATTGATTCATGTGGTCTCACCAATAAGTGCCACAAGTTACAATGAGATGCTTTATGTGTGAAAACATCATTTATAATAAAGGTACTAGTAGAATCCACTCGGAATGGCTTCCCATTATAATGAAATCAATTTGATTTGTTTACACTAAAAATCAATTTGATTTATAGTTTCTATATCTATATATCTTTATTGGTTAGTTTTCATCTCCATTGAGAGTTCCAAAATGTTACTACTTTTTTTTTTATTATTATTATTTTTATTTTTTATCTTTAAGTTTTTTATTTAGTTTCCATTCATCTTAAGTTTCAAACTTTATATAGGAGATGAATGCAATCTCAGAAATAAAAGTGTACAATCTTAATATCAGGGGATCAAATTGAAATAGAACTAAATAGTAAAAATATAAAATTTTGAAATTTAAAGACAAAATAAAAACTAAACTGGAAATTCAAGAATAAAATATAACATTTAAAACCTAGAAACTTGAAACAATTTAACTTCTAATCCAATTAAACTATATCTAGGTTAGCATTTCAAAGTTTGAGCTCAAGTTAGCAACATCAAGCTTGAAGAAATAATTACAAACATCACATGCATATAAAATGGCTACTTCGTTGTTGCAATGTTGAGCTATCATAAAGTGTCTAGTACTGTCACTATTGGGCTAGGTCTATCATAAAGCGTGGGCTCAAGCTCTATAAGATTAAGGCACTATTTTGACCTAGCGGTTGAGCTGACCACCCTCAAGAGTCAAGCCCAACCCTTGGACTTGGCTTATTAAATCAAAATTTGGGTTGAACTTTCGATCTCTTGAGTCAACCTATTTAATTAATTTATTGTATAGTAATTATCTATTAATTTCAGTCAAGGGTTATTGAAATGTGTGTTGAATTTATATTTCTTATTTATTTTTATTTAAAATTTTAGGTATTTGTTATTGATTTTACATGATCAAATAATTGATATTCTAAGTTTAAACTTAATATTTAAAAAAAAATTAATTTTTAATATTATAAATTTTCTTATTAACTAAAATCTATGATATCTAAATTATAAAAGTATTTAAAAACTTACTTTTAAATATACTAGTATTTTAGAACGTGCTTTTGCGCGTGCATATGTATATATAGGAAATTATTATAAATAATAAAAAAACTATCAAACTATTTACAAATATCAAAAAATTTCACTGTCTATCAGCGATAGACTACGATTTCTCAAAGTGATAGAAGTCTATCGTGGTCTATCACTCAAGCGATAGAAGTCTATCGCAGTTTATCGCTGATAAACAATGAAATTTTTCTATCTTTTGTAAATAGTTTGGCTTATTTTGCTACATTTAAAAACAACCATATAGATTATCTAAGTGAATAGTTTATTTTTTAAAAAAATTTAAAATAATGAAATATAATAATCTAAGTGGTTCAACTTAGAAAAAGAAAAATCAATTAGTGGTTTTGAATTTGAATTTAAAATTAAAAAAATCGTAAGGATAATAGTGGAGCAGTTGCAAATTCGAAAGAACCTAGGAGCCATAAGCGAGAAAAGCACATTGAGCGAAAATATCATCTCATCAGGGAGATCGTCCAATGAGGTGACGTTATTGTCAAACAGATAGCCTCGGTATATAACATTATTGATCTGTTTACAAAGGCCCTCACGGCTAAAGTGTTTGAGGGCTATCTAGTGAGTGTATGACTACAAATTGTTTAATATAGGGCAAGTAGGAGAAAGTCAAGAGTATGAGATGCCCTAGTTTATTGTAATTTTTTCTCTAAACTCAACATTATGTGTATATAGCTCCACAAGAGTTTCAGTCCAAATGGGTGTTTGTTGGGTTTTATGTCCTAGCACTCATGGTTTGTAAACTTTAAATATATTTTATCTTTCAATAAAGTAATTATTGAGGTTTATCTAGATAATTATTATATAACCCTAAATTCAATAAACTAAGAACCCCTGACTTTAGCATGAATATTTGAACTGATACGAGAGATTGTGCAACGAGGAGATATGAATTGCTGATCCATTTATGAAGGCTCTCTCGGCTAAAATGTTCGAGGATCATCTAGAAAGTGTAGGTCTGTGAGATGTATACATTGTCTAATCTAGGCCAAGTGGGAGATGTGTAATGGGTATATAGATGCCCTAGTTTATTGTATTTACATACTTACCATTCTTCTCTTTATGTACAACACACTTGAGTTTTAGTTCAAGTGGGAGTTTGTTGGGTTTTATGCCCTAAAACTCGTAGATTCTAAATGTAATAATTTGACCGTAATTAAATCATTAATAAAGAGTTATTGATGTGTTACTTCAATAAGCGTTATTGATTGTTTTTGTTTGTTTTGTCTTAATAACCCTAAATCCAATAAGCTAACATCCTAGGTTGTTTTACGAGTCTTGAACTATATGTGGGGACATATGGAGATCAATGTTCAACATACAGTCTAAAGGGTCTATTAGGAATAAGGCTGGGTACCTTATCCTGGTGATACTATGGATACGGCTCACTTTGTATTTGATACAAACGCAATGATCTAACGCGTTCGTGTAGGTGACATGCGAGTGGGGGTATGCTATGCAATGAGTTTGCATAAGACCAGACCATGAAATAGTAATCACTTAATCCTAAGTATATCATGAACTCTTATCCATGAGAGATTGTCCTTTGATTTGTATGGGTGAGAGTGGCCGCTTGTCGACTTAATATGCCTACCATCTTGGGGACAAGACCGAGTGGGGAGCTAGGGACATAATTATACAAAATGAAAATTCACTCATTCCCATTTTTAGGGTAAGTAGATAAGTGTTCCCTTATGTGTGTCTCCGAGACTTGAACAAAGGGTCATACCCTCTCACTGGCCCGAGAGGGGTTTCTGTTTAATGGTTGGATCATAAACAAGTTGTTCATTAGAGAATCACTGGTACTTAAAGATTTAGAAATAACCTAGGGGTAAAACGGTAATTTGGCCCAGCTGCTGTTAGAAACACTGGTGAAGGACTAATTTGCTATTATTTGTCTATATCCATGGACACAGAAATATATGTGTAGTGAGAAGAGTGCAGCTATGGGTTTTTAGTAAAGTGTACCCACCGTTAACGAATATTGATTAATGTGTTTAATGAGTTTAGCTGATTAATCTCATAGCTTCAAATTTGTAGGTCCATAAGGTTCCCTTGGTAGCTCACTATGGACCAACAAGGATCAACTATGTTTAAAGAAAAATTTGAAATGTTCAAGTTTATAAGGGAAAATATTAATTGTATTGGATACAATTAATTGCATGATTTATTATAAATTTTATTTGAATGTGATTCAAATTATAACTTTATAATATAGAGAATTAATTTATTTGAATATGATTTAAATAATTAATTATTTATTTGGATAAAATCCATATAAAAAAATAGAAGGAGAATTAATTAATTAATTTGAATTGGATTCAAATAATTAATTATTTAATTTGGATGAGATCCAAAATTAAAGATTCTGCATAAAATAAATAGAGGGAGAATTAATTAATTGATTTGAATTGAATTCAAATAATTAATTATATAATTTGGATGAGATCCAAATCAAAAGTTTGCAGAAAATAAATATTTAAATAAGATTTAAATATTTTAAACCATTTAATATGAGATATTATTTGGGTAGATATTTATTAATATTAGATTTAAAATCTCTGCAGAGGGTTTATCTAATAGGATTATGAGTAATCCATAGAGTTCTATAAGTAGGGCTCCTAGAGCCTCATATCCGTAGAGTTCTATAAGTAGGGCTCCTAGAGCCTCATAGAACACCCTATCTAAGATAATAATATCTATGAACGAGAGAATTATAGATTGGCAAAGGTATGGTGCTTAACATTTTCTTTATTTTTTGTACTTTTAATTCTTTCAATAAATCAAAGAATGCGAACACACGCTTCCTCTGAGATTCAATTCCCTTCATTTGGTATCAGAGCCAATCTTTGATTCTTGATTTGAATTAAATTTTTTTTTATGGTGGGTGTTTTAATTGTTCATATATGAGATGTGTAAATGTTTGCAAAATTGATTGTTTAGGTATATTTAGGCATTAGATTTTAAAGTTTTGATTAGATCAAACCCTCAAGGGTTAGCGTTTTCTTGTAATCTTTTTTTTATGTAAAAGTGCTGTAAATTCTTGAAAAATGTTGGTTTTCCCAAAATATTGAAAGCTGGAAAATCTTAAATATTTTCAAGTCTGGAAATTCTGTTGTGTGTCATCAATGCATCTGGTAGATTCCATCAAAGCATGTGTGGCTGAAATATCAAAGGATTAAATTTAGGTGTTTCAAACCCTAAATTTTGATGGTCAAAAAAGAAATTGAAGACCAAGATATGTCTTGAAAAGTCAAATTATTGTAATTTTTTCTTTAATTTCTAGTATATGCCAAATATGTCGGTCAATGTTGCTTTATTTAATTTAATTACGCATGTGATGTATGTTTTAAATTAAATTGAATGTTGCATAAAGTATGCCATTTAGATTAAAATCCCACCATAGGTTAAGCACGTTCATGCATCTTAGTACATTATAATATATGGTTTTAATGCATGATAATAATTTCATGAGTTTTTTGAATGTATGTTGATATATTAAATATATGAAATTGGAAAAGTATGATGTATGACATTAATTAAATAAATATAAATAATTATATTTATTAATGTTTTGTTAATGTATGATTGATTTTCATGATTTATTTGTTAATGACATTAATTTTCATGATTTTCATGATTTTCATGATATATTTTAAATGAAAATCAATTTGCATTGAGCATGATACATCCATAGATTAATATAATTGTTATATTATGTCATGAAATGCATGTAATATGGTTGGTTAATTAATTAGAATTTGATTGTTAATTAATTAAACCATAGAAAGAATGTTATAGGCCTAATCATTAAAATTCATAATAGTTATAAAATTTATGATTAGTAACCGTCAACCTAAAATTAAGAATTGTATGCAAACATAAGATCTCATAAAATTGGTGATAAGCACTTGAAAAGTGCTTTCTATTCTTTCAAATTAAGAGAGTTTATATTAGATTTCACTTGTTTGCTAGTGGTTTTCAGTTTAAAATGAGGAAAATTAGAAGAAAAGACCAAAAGATCAAAACCGAGCAAGAATACGGCGAAAAAGAGATGAAAAACTCAAAATGGCAAAATTTTGGGATAGAGCCGCGACGCTAAAACCCGAGAGCAACAATCCTGAATGCATCATAGCACCGCGGCGCCTGGACGGCGCTGCCGCGACGCTAAAACCCGAGAGCAACATTCTGAACGCATCATAGCACCGCGGCGCTAAAACCCGAAAGCAACAATTCTGAACGCATCACAGGGCCGGGCAGCGTCCAAGCTGCTGCGACGCCAGTATTCCATAAATGAAAAATTGTTATTTTTGGTAAGTTTTTGGGCGGCCAACTCTATAAATTTGGGGGTTTCCAGCAGCTCTAATCATCAATCAACCATCAATTTACAGGCCAAAAGAGGCACAAGAAGGAGAAAATTGAGTGAGAGTTCATAAAAGCGTTCAAGAAGTGAGTTAGTTGCAAGGAAGAGGAAGAGAGTTCGAGATAGTCGTGGTGCCCTTCGAATTCCGACGTGAGAGCCAAGGAGATCATGACGGTGCTACCTCAATCAAGAGCCTCTTTTCAGTAAAGTTTCCCTTTCTTTACACTCTTTCTTTGTTTATTTTGCTAAAACATGTTGCTTCAAGCTATGAGTGGCTAAACTCTTTAGTTTAATGTTTTGATGAATTGTTTATGAATTCATGTTGATCTTGTAGACTTTCATGGTTTTGTTGGAATGATTATGCTTTTCATTGTTATTGTGTTTAATTCTTGTGGATTGGCCATCTTCACATGTTAGGTTAGATGTATGATTGAGAGATTGTATGTTTAACTTGATCTATAACAATGAATTGTTGTTAATCTATCACGAGAGTAGTTAGGTTGACAATAAAAGTTGCTAAAGACTATTCTTAATGCCATGTATTTTGTATTGGTTTCAAGAGATTAGTAATCAATCGAGTTGCATGAGAAATGGTTGTTTTTGAGAGAAAATAACTTGGAATTAAGTTTCTAGACTTAGGCATATGAATTACAATAAAATCCATGAAATCTATAATATTGCATGATGAAATAAACAAGGATTCATTACCCTAGAACTCTCTTTCACTCTTGTGTTTCTCACTTTAATATTTTCCTTATTTGGTTTATATTTTCCATAATTAACAACTTCAATTCCAATCCTCAAATAAAATTGATTCAACTCTAGAATAGCTAAGTAACTTAAATTCACAATTGGATCTCCAGTGGAACGATATTCGGACTTCACTGTCTTATATTATAACTTGACCCGTACACTTGCGGTTAACACTAAAAGTGCGCATCAATTGGTTTTAAATTGTTTAAAATTAATTTAGACTTAAGATCACATTAACTCTAATAAGATTAGAATTTTATTTTACTTTGTTTTAAAATAGTTTTAAAATATGACTAAATAGAACAAATAGGACTTTAGGTTATAAGATCTTTAGGGGGATTTAAGTTGACGGTTTATGGAACACCTCCTAACTGGGAATTGAATTGGAACCTGAGTTGAATTAACCTAAGGTCTATTAGTATGCATTGTCACTAGGTTAATGAAATGATTTTATTCACCTAGAACATTAGTTTAAAGGCCTTTTATAAGAGTTATAATAGGCATAGACTCAGATCGATTGACTTAGCTGAATTTATCTAAGTTAAATAACCCTAAGATAATGTATGACATTTTAGTGGGAGGAAAATTACAAAACGAGATGTTTATATCAGGTTTTGCTCCTATGTCCCTGGTTATTCACACCATGAGATCCATACTTGGCTTCGCTGCTGGGAAGAAAAAGGGTAAGGCCAAGGTGCAAATGCTTCCACTGCAATGTGGATGGTCATTGGAAACGCAATTGCCCTAAGTATCTTGCTGAGAAGAAGGAAAAAGCAGGTAAATATGATTTACTTGTTTTAGAAACTTGTTTAGTGGAAAATGACTATAATGCCTGGATACTTGATTCGGTTGCCACTAATCACGTTTGCTCTTCTTTACAGGGAATTAGTTCTTTCTTGCAGTTTGAGGAGGGTGAAATGACGCTCAAGGTTGGAACGGTAGACGCCATTTCAGCTCGTGCAGTAGGAGCTGCAAAGTTGTTTTTTGGAAATAGATTTTTATTTTTAAAAAATCTATATATAGTTCCTGAAATAAAAAAGAACTTAGTATCTATTTCCTGTTTAATTGAACAATTGTACTCAATTACTTTTTCATTTAATGAAGCGTTCATTTTGAAAAATGGTGTACGTATTTATTCTTCTAAATTAGAAAACAACGTATATGTGTTAAGACCAACTGAAGCAAAAGTACTTTTAAATCATGAGGTGTTTAAAACTGCTAATACTTAAACTAAAAGGCAAAGATTTTCTCCTAGTAACAATAGTACTTATCTTTGGCATTTGAGATTAGGTCACATAAATCTCGACAGATCAAGAGATTGGTAAAGAATGAACTTCTAAATAAGTTAGAAGATAATTCATTACCTCATTACCTCCATGTGAATCTTGTCTTGAAAGTAAAATGACTAAATGACCTTTTGGTGGAAAAGGTTATAGAGCCAAAGAACCTTGAGAACTCATACATTCAGATCTTTGTGGTCCAATGAATGTAAAAGCTCGAGGAGGGTAAGAATACTTCATCTCTTTTATAGATGATTATTCGAGGTATGGTTACTTATACCTAATGAAACAAAAGTTTGAAGCACTTGAACTTGAAAAGTTCAAGGAGTATAATTCGAGGTATGGTTACTTATACCTAATGAAACATAAGTCTGAAGCACTTGAAAAGTTTAAGGAGTATAAGGCAGAAGTTGAAAACTTGTTAGGTAAAATAATTAAAACAGTTCGATCTGATCGAGGTGGAGAGTACATGGATTTAAGATTCCAGAACTATTTGATAGAACATGGAATCCAATCCCAACTATTAGCACCTGGTACACCTCAGCAGAACGTTGTATCATAAAGGAAAAATAGAACCTTGTTTGACATGGTTCGTTCTATGATGAGCTACGCTTAATTGCCTAGCTCATTTTGAGGGTATGCAGTAGAGACTGCAGTTCATATCTTGAACAATGTTCCCTCGAAGAGTGTTTTTGAAACGCCCTTCGAGTTATGGATGGGATGTAAACCTAGTTTGCGCTACTTCAGAATTTGGGGTTGTCCTGCACATGTGCTAGTGACAAATCTTAAGAAATTGGAACCTCGTTCAAGATTATGCCAATTTGTTGGTTACCCTAACGAAATGAGAGGTGATCTCTTCTTTGACCCCAAGAAAACAAAGTGTTTGTATCGACAAATGCTACATTCTTGGAAGAAGACCACATGAGAGATCATAAACCACGAAGCAAAATGGTATTAAAAGAAGCTATTGAAGAGTCAACAAGAGTTGTTCATGAGATTGGTCCTTCATCAAGAGTTAATGAAAGAGCCATTACTTTTGGTCCGTCTCGTCCTTCTCAATCATTGGGAATGCCTCGACGTAGTGGGAGGATTGTATCACAAACTATCTATTACTTGGGTTTAACTGAAACTAAGGTCACCGTGCCAGACGATGGTGTTGAGGATCCATTGTCCTATAAACAGACAATAAATGATGTAGACAAGGACCAGTGGATCAAAGCCATGTTTCTTGAAATTGAGTCTAGGGACTTCAATTCAGTATGTGAACTTGTAGATCCACCTGAAGAGGTTAAACCCACAGGGTGTAAATGGATCTATAAACGAAAGAGAGAGGTAGCTGGGAAGGAACAGATCTTTAAAGTTAGACTTGTAGCAAATGGTTACACCCAAGGGGAAGGGGTTGACTATGAGGAAACTTTTTCCCTTGTTGCTATGCTTAAGTCTATAAGAATTCTCTTATCTATAGCCTCATATTAAGACTATGAAATTTGGCAAATGGATGTCAAAACTGCTTTTCTGAATGTCAATTTTGAAGAGAGTATCTTCATGTCTCAGCTCGAGAGATTCATAACCAAAGGTCAGGAGCAAAAAGTTCGCAAGCTAAATCGATCAATTTATGGGTTGAAACAAACATCTAGATCTTGGAATATTAGGTTTGATACTGAGATCAAATCTTTTGGTTTTAAACAAAATATTGATGAGCCTTGTGTATACAAGAAAATCATCAAAAGTAAAGTAGCTTTCTTAGTATTTATGTGGACGACATCCTACATCATTTCAATGATGTAGGATACCTTACTGATGTTAAAAATTGGCTGGCAGCCCAATTCCAAACGAAAGATTTGGAAGAGGTGCACTATGTACTTGGGATCCAAATCATTAGAGATTGCAAGAATAGAACGCTGACCCTTGTCTCAAGCAACTTATATCGACAAAATGTTGACTCGATATTCGATGCAGAGTTCTAAGAAGGGTTTATTACCTTTCAAGCATAGGGTTCATTTATTTAAGGAACAGTGTCCTAAGCACCTCAAGAAATTGGGGATATGAGATGTATTCCCTATGTCTCAGCTGTGGGCAGCATAATGTATGCTATGCTCTACACTAGGCCAAACATTTGTTATGTAGTGGGAATAGTCAGTAGGTACCAGTCCAATCCAAGGTTAGACCACTGGATTGTAGTTAAGAACATTCTCAAGAATCTTAGAAGAACGAGGGACTACAAGCTGGTGTATGGAGCTAAGGATTTGATCCTTACGGGATACACCGACTTTAATTTTCAAACTGACAAGGATTCTAGGAAATCCAAGTTAGGATCAGTGTTCACCTTAAACGAAGGAGTTGTAGTATGGGGTAACATCAAACAAGGATGCATTGCAGACTCTACTATAGAGGCTGAGTATGTAGCTGCTTGTGAATCGCAAAGGAAGCAGTCTGGCTCAGAAAATTTTAAATGATTTGGAAATTGTTCCAAACATGGAATTGCCCATCACGTTATACTATGACTGAAGGGAATTGAATCCCGACAGATGCATGTGATCGCATTCTTTGATTTATTGAAAGAATTAAAAATACAAAGAAGTAAAGAAAAGGTTGAGCATCATACATTTGCCAATCTATAATTCTCGAACCGATAGTCTTCTCCTTGTAGTCTTCCTTTTCCAATAGATCTTCCTTACAATGACTCTGGCAAGGATCCAGTTTGTGGGAACTGCTTCTTTGAAAGAATGGGAAGAAGAATTTTCTTAGAATTTTTCAAAAAAAATTGGGAGAATTAGTAGAAGAAGATTTTTAGAGTAATCATAAAGATTATTCTTGTAGAGAGTGTGTTCTACAAAGGCTCCTAAGGGCCCTATTTATAAAACTCTATGAGTTACTCCTAATCCTATTAGAATAAACCATCTGCAGAGATTTTAAATCAAATATTTAATAATATCCAATATTAATAAATATCTACTCAAATAATATCTCATATTAAATGGTTTAAAATATTTAAATCTTATTTAAATATTTATTTTCTGCAGAATCTTTAATTTGGATCTAATCCAAATTAAACAATTAATTATTTGAATTCAATTCAAATTAATTAATGAATTCTCCCTCTATTTATTTATATGGATTTTATCTAAATAACTAATTAATTATTTGAATCATATTCAAATAAATTAATTATTCATATTATAAAGTTATAATTTGAATCACATTCAAATAAAATTTATAATAAATCATGCAATTAATTGTATCCAATACAATTAATATTTTTCCTCATAAATTTGAACATTTCAAAAAAATAAATAATTTCAAAATAGTTGATCCTTGTTGGTCCGTAGTGAGCTAGCAAGGGGACCTTATGAACCTATAGATCAAAAGCTCCAACGATATGAGATTAATCGACTAAACTCATTAATCACATTAATCAATATTCGTTAACTGTGGGTACACTCCACTAAAGACCCACATATGCACTCTTCTCACTGCAGATATATTTCTTTGTCCATAGATATAGACAAATAATAGCAAATTAATCATTCACAAGTGTTTGTAACACCAGTTGGGTCAAATTACCGTTTTACTCGTAGGTTACTTCTAAATCCTTAAGTACCAGTGCTTCTCTAATGAATAATCTGTTTATGGTCCAACCATTAAAGAGAAACCCCTCTCAGGCCAGTGAGAGGGTAGGGCCCTTTGTTCAAGTCCCGGAGACACCACTTAAGGGAACACTTATCTACTTACCCTAAAAATGGGAATGAGTGAATTCCATCTTGTATAATTATGTCTCAGCTCCCCACTTGGTCTTGTCCCCAAGATGGTATGTCACACCCCCTCCCGGATTATCCTCCATAACCTGAGAGAAGATGTGAAGACAGCAACCTTGACTCCTCTGTAAGGTTCACTATCCAACCACTATCACCAAAGACGGCCGAGACGAGGTCCTTGTGTAGGCAAAGCATCCCGAACTCGCTTGCTACCTGGAAAATTAGAAAAACATGGGAAAGCATGAGCTAAAGCCCCGTGAGTGACTGGTTTTGTAAAACTATCTTTTGTTAAAAAACAGGCATGTTAAATCTATATGCGTAAAACAAGGATTTAATGCAACAATACAGCAGAAACATATTTTTCCAATAACTCTCTCAAATCACATAAATCCGTTCCAAAACGTATAGAATCATTTTAGAATATTAATACGGAAAATCAATTCGGTTTCTCAATCTTTTCCCTTAGTTGAGGCAGAGCAAGACTCAACGCTCTCAACGTCGAAATTAACCCTGACTCGATACGAAGCAAAACTCGACGCACCAGCCAAATCAACCTCTATGTGCACATAGGAATATGGCGGGTTGCCCAAGTACCTTCTCCATGTCCCTCAGTACTGGGTCCTGGGGAAAGTCACGTGCCTTCTCATGTCCCTCAGCACTGAGTGTCACACCCCCTCCCGGATTACCCACCTAACCTGAAAGGGGATGTGAAGACAATAAACATCACCCCAGTTGTGACGCATATTGTCCCATCTTACATTCCTTCCTGTGCATATATTTACTCATATACATATATAGAACTCAGTCATACTACACATGCTTATAACATTATATGATTCCCTGTATAGAGTACACTTTTATTACATAGCATAATTTCAGTTCCATATCCATCATACAATGTACAAAATTCCACTGCAATCCCCACTCAAAACTACATGGTCTACATGCTATCTACATAAACCATATACAACGTACAACTCCTAGACTTGACTGAATTTTGAGAACTCGAGACTTAGGCAGGGTGAGCTGTAGTAGGCTAAGCACCGGGAATGTCCTTGCTACCTGGGGGAGGAAAGGAAAACATTTGAAAACATAAGCTAACAGCCCAGTGAGTGACAAATCTTTGTAAAACGAGCATTCATTGAAAACAGGCATGTTACGTATAACGAATAAGTAAGAGTTTAACATTTTGTTCAAATTAAACATGCTTTCCATCAAATCCATTATTTTCATAAATCAAATCTTAAATCATACATGAGTGTTTTCCAAGGAGTTTATCAATATCAATTTAGTTTTTCAAACTTTTCCCTTAGTTGAGGCGGATGATGTGCCACTTTGTGTGTTTACCGCAGGTGAACGGGTCAAGTTATAATATAAAACGGTTAAGTCCGAGTATCGTTTCCACTAGAGATCCAATTGGGAAGGTTTAAGTTATTTAGCTATTCTAGAGTTGAATCAATTTTATTTGAGGATTGAAATTCAATATTTCAATTTTGGGAAAAAGAAAGATAAAGCCAAGAAAATATCAAAGGGAGAATTGCAAGAGTCAAAGAGAGTTCTAGGGTTTCGAATCCTTATTTGTTTCATCATGCAAAATTATAGATTTCATGGATTTTATTCTTATGCCTAAATCTAGAAACTTAATTCCAAGTTATCTTCTCTCAAAGACAACTCTTTCTCATGCAACTTGATTGATAGTTAATCTCTTAAAACCAATACAAAATTACATGGCATTAAAACTAGTCTTTAGCAACTTTCATTGTAAACCTAATTACTCTCGTGATAGATTAACAACGATTCATTGTTATAGATCAAATTAAACATATAATCTCTCGATTCATACATCTAATCTAACATGTGAAGGTGGCCAATCTTCAAGAATTAAACAAAATAACAATGAAAAGCATATTTATTTGAACAAAACCATGAGTTTACAAAATTATCATGAGTTTACAAACAATTCATCAAAAACCCTAAAACCAAAGAGTTTAGCCACTCATAGCGTAAAGCAACAAATTGACCAAAAAGAATCAAAAAAAGAGTGTAAAGAATAGGGAAACTCTACTGAAAAAAGGTTCTTGATTGAGGCAGCACCGTCACGAACTCCTTGGCTCTCACGTCGGACTTCGAAGGGCACCAAAACTATCTCGAACTCTTTTCCTCTTCCTTGCGGCTAACTCACTCTTGGAACTCTAGCTTAATTCTCACCTTTTCGGATCGTTCTCTTGTTCTGCAACTTTCTTGATCTTCTTGATATTTTTTCCCCCTTTTGGCTGCTGAAAACCCCTAAATTTATATAGTTTGGCCGCCCAAAATACAAAACTTGCGTTTAAATTAACGCTGGCGCCGCGGCGCTAGCGTTGCGACAAAAATTAAGTTGCTCTCGGGTTTTAGCGCCGCGGCAGCGCCGTCCCAGCGTCGCGACGCTGTCTTGCGTTCACCAAGTATGCGTCGAAGCAGCGCCTTCCCAGCGCCGCATTGCTGCTCTGCGTCCATGCTGATGCGTTTCAGCCTCAGCGCCGCGGCAGCGCTGCCTTAGCGTCGCGGCGCATCATGCGTTTCAAGCAAGGATGCGTAGTTCAGCACTTTTTCTCCATATTCTTACTCGGTTTTGATCTTTCAGTCGTTTCTTCTAATTTTCCTCGTTTTAACCTGAAAATCACTAGCAAACAAGTGAAATCTAATATAAAACTCCCTTAATTTGAGAGAATAATAAGCAGTTTTCAAGTGCTTATCAGCGGAGCAACGCTTCTACGCACTCAACGTCGAAAACCACTTTAGTTGGGGTGGAGCAAGGCTCAACACTCCCAACGTCGAAATCGTCCCTGGCTCAATGCAGAGCAAACTCGACGCACCAGCCAAATCAACCTCTATGTGCACATAGGAATATGACGGGTTGCCCAAGTACCTTCTCATGTCCTTCAGTACTGGGTCCCGGGGAAACTCACGTGCCTTCTCGTGTCCTTAAGCACTGAGCCTCCTCTAAAACGTTTTAGAATTTCGTTCACATAATAGTTCATATGAAAATTCTTTCATAGAAATCATACAAAACTTTATTCAATAACATTTCATAAAAATGCTTTCTATCAACTTTAGAAATATATAACATGCCTTATGAGTAATGCAATCAACATTAAGCATATTAAACAGTTCATTGTAAATCATACTTCATAAGAACATTTTTAATAAAATAGAATTGAAGAATAAAATAGTCACTCACAACTCTTTCTAGGCTTTACGTGGGTTATACGCTTTCCCTATTTCTTCTTGGCCTGCAAGAGACATTTACCTTGCGTTATTTAACATTAAATCTTCTTCCTTTTCTAAACTAACATTATAAGCGAGAATCCTAGCGATACCAACCAACAAGAGCTGTTACTAGCGATACTTGATGGAGCGACACTAGCGTTACCTTATCTTAGCAGCGATACTCAGCGTTATCTAGCGAGATCTGTGAGACGGAAGACTCCTTTGCGTCTCAGCGACATCCGTCTCGCTATCAGTACCCAGACAGTGTGTCGATACTTGATTCTTGGCGGCAGTTTGCATCGTTATTCCTTCCTTTCTTCGTGTTCTTACTTCAATCTATTAAAAGTCACATTTCCATACGGATTCGGAACTTCTTCTCTTCTACAAACTTATAGGAAATTAAGTTCTATAGCTTACCTCAAAGTTTCAAGGCTTAACTCCTCCTCGTTCTCTCGGTATTCCGAAATCACCTCATGCTGTTCTGGATTGCGTATCAATCTTGTAAGCTCTGCTTTTCCTAAGGATTCACATAGTAAATCTTCAATTTCAGCATTACCGTCCTTCACAAAAGTTGTTAGGAATTATGTTAACTTACTAACCTCCAATTTTCAGCTCTAAACTCGGCTTCCTCTACACATTCTACTCTGAATACCAATCACTTCTCAAACTGTGCGACTTCAGTCATTCCTCTGTTCCAGCTTCGTTGTCGACATCACTATGAGTCGAATCTCGCCCAAAATCCGCAAGAACACCTTCCTCAATCTTCTTCTGAAGTTTGTCTGAAATATGGAACCGACTTAAGCTCTCGAAATGTCTTAAAAATGATTAAACATTTAATTAATCCAGCTATATATACTACCGACCTAGCCTTTACAACCACTAGGACTTATGTTGCCGACTTACCCTTCACCCGCAGACTAGCGCAGGGTTCTTATCTCAACGCGAGGTAATCATGTTAACTTCTCCTCCAACGCCTCCAGCAACTGACCACACCCAACGCATGGTGTCGTCCTCAACGCCTCCTATTTTTGACGCATACATTTCCGTCATACAATACTACTTTCTCGCGTCAAGACCATTCTGTCTTCGACGCAGGGTGACTCCAACACATGTCTGTCTTCGACGCATCGACTTCAGCGCATAACTGTCCTCAACGCAGAGTGACTTAAACGCATGGTTCAAGCACATTTCCTTCCCCGCCAGAATTACTTATCCTTCAACGCGGGTAGCTACTTCAGCTCACTAACCTCCGTGAATCAACCACAACGCATGGACTTGGCCAACACTTAGCCAAAATTTTACTTTCCAAAAATTCTTGCTCTCGCTCACGACCACTTCTCCCTTTGAAATGCATAGCCACAAATGCATGGCCGCACCCCAACGCTTGGTAACGCAAATCAGTGCTTACACTGAGCCTCCTCTAAAACATTTTAGAAACCAGTATACATAAATAGTTCATATGAAACCTTTCATAGAAAACAAAATATTTATAGATAAACAACTCGCAACATGCCTTTCAACATCGTATAGAAATTAGATAAAACATGTCTTGTGAACAATATAGTCAAATATCATGCTTTTCAAGAAAACAGTCATCTCAAAGCCATATCTCATAAGAATATTTTCAATAAATTTCTTTTTCAAAGGAAGAAAAGAGTCACTCACAAATCACTTAAGAAATTTCCTCTTTTCCCTTCAAATCCCGCTTTCCCGAGCTCCTTGAACGCAAGGCTTGAGCTTCTAACCCGCAAGGTAGCTGTTTCCCCTCTCTAGCAGCTCAGTTGGACGCAGCGTTCTAACTCTAGAACGCAAGACTGACTTTTCTCTGTCAGTTCCGTTGGACGCAACCCTGCCCTTGATCGCAAGGTTGATGACTAATGCAAGGTGAATAATTTTTCTTGCTTCCCTATTTGACGAGTTGACCTCTCTTGGACGCAAGGTCTAATCTTGAACGCAGAGTATCTTTGGACGCAGCGTTCACCTTGATCGTGGAATTCGTCTTAAATGCAAGGCTGACCCCCCCTCCTTCAACGCAAGACAACTTCTTTAACACCAGATGGCTAAGTTGTCAAGAATACCTTTTCTCTTGGCCGCAGACGTCTACTACAGACGCAAGGATTCCTTCTTTCTGCCTTTTTTCTCCCCTTTCTCTCAAGAATTCTTACTTCAGAAACATCAGTCACTACTTTTTCCTCAAGGTTCTATTTATAGAGGGCTTGCCATCGCACTTCCCCTCTTTTGCCACTTGTTTGCCACATGTCACGCTGCATACCTATCTCACCATGCATTAATTCAAGCGTCACCTTGCATGAAACACTTAACCTACCTTCTAACACCTCCTACTGATGAGGTGTCAAATCTATATGAAGCCACCTAGCCTTTATAAGCTTATCTTATGCGTCCATCATATTCCAATATATAAACTATTCCTTCAACATAATGCCCCTATGCGTTCATTGAATGTCCCTTACTCTCCGCCATAGTACCCTTGAACCCATTTCTCCACTGCATACTATTAGGCGTCTTAGTCTCAAACGCATACTACTATGCGTTTGTACCTTACCGCATAATACCATGTGTTTGCCTTGACCGCATACTACCATGCGTCCAACTCTCTTAAGATAGATTAGTATGTGTCCACCACCTGCTCCAGTCTTTAAGCTTACTTCTCAATCTTCTATTTAATCCAACACTTTAGAATATCCTTCGATTGAAGTCTATGCGTTACTCAATTTGCTGAAGTATTCTTCCCCAGTTTCTCCTTATGCGTTTATCCTTCCTTCTCGAAACTTAGATTTCTTTCAAGTTTTATCCAAAGTAAAAGTCAATTTAACTGGCAAGAATCGTGCAGTTTTAGTAAGTCTGTCCACTATTACCCATATTCCATCATAACCATTTGGAGTTTTAGGAAGACCAAATAAGAAATCCATAGTGATATGCTCCCATTTCCACTCAGGTACGGGAAGTGGTTTTGCAAAGTCCACCAGGTTTTTGTCTTTCTGGCTTAACTTGCTGACAAATCAAACATTTTGCCACACATTCAGCAATTTTTCGTTTCATTCCCGGCCACCAATAATATTCTCTCAAAGTCCTGTACATCTTTGTACTACCTGGATGCATTGCATACGCAGAACTATGAGCTTCCTCTAGAATGACATTTTTCAATGTAGAATCACTAGGAACACACAATCTTCCTTGTTTCAATAAAGCTCCATCATTTCTTATATCAAAATCCGTTCTTTCCTTAAGATTCACCTCTTCCACTATTTTTCTGAGTACAGAGTCTTTCATTTGTTTATTAACGATCTCATCCATCAAAGTGGGTCTCAAATGGAAGTGTGCAAACAAACTTCCTAACTCGTCTACCGTTAAGGATGCATTTGAACGCTTCAACTCCTTTGTCAATTCCGCATTAACAGTATTCAATGAAGCCTTGGCTTGCCTCGACTTCCTACTCAACACATCAGCTACAACATTAGCCTTTCCTGGATGGTATTCTATTGAACAATCATAGTCTTTAATCAATTCCATCCATCTCCTCTGTCGTAAATTTAATTCCTTCTGATCAAAGATGTATTTCAAGCTTTTATGATTAGTTAGAATACGACATCTCTCTCCGTACAGGTAATGTCTCCAAATTTTTAAAGCTAATATAACAACTGCCAACTCTAGGTCATGCGTAGGGTAATTGCATTCATGCTTCTTTAACTGCCTCGATGCATATGCAATTACCTTTCCTTTCTGCATAAGTACACAACCTAAACCCTGTCGTGATGCATCACAGTAGATTTCAAACTCTATTCCAGGAGTAGGCAATGTCAGTACTGGTGCTGTCACCAGTTTTTCCTTCAACTTCTGGAAACTCTGCTCACACTCTTCAGTCCATTCGAATTTGGCTACCTTTTTGGTTAAGCTCGATAATGGTAGTGCTATTTTCGAAAATCCTTCTACAAATCGGCGATAATAACCTGCTAACCCAGAAAACTACGAACTTCCGTCACATTAGTAGGCCGTTCCCAGCCAACTATCGCTTTAATCTTTTGTGGATCTACCTTTACTCCTTCTGCTGATACCACATGTCCTAGAAATATAACACGGTCAAGCCAAAATTCACACTTACTGAATTTAGCGTACAACCTCTCAGCACGCAATGTCTGTAATACTACTCGGAGGTGTTCCGTATGCTTTTCTCTACTTTCACAATATATCAGTATATCATCGATAAATACTACAACAAATTGGTCAAGGTATGGGTGGAATATTCGATTCATGAGATCCATGAATACAGTGGGAGCATTAGTCAATCCAAAAGGCATTACAAGAAACTCATAATGTCCATACCTCGTTCTGAACGCAGTCTTTGGTATATCTGTTCCTTTAATCTTTACCCGATGATATCCAGATCGTAAATCAATCTTGGAGAATACTGAAGCACCTTTAAGTTGGCCAAACAAGTCATCATTACAAGGCAATGGTTACCTATTACATATCGTTACCTTGTTCAACTGACGGTAATCGATGCATAGTCTAAGTGTGCCATTCTTCTTCTTTACAAACAACACGGGAGCTCCCCACGGTGACACACTGGGTCGTACATACCCCTTGTCAATCAGTTCCTGCAACTGTACTTTCAATTCTTTTAATTTCTTTGGAGCCATTCTATATGGAGCTTGCGAAATTGGTGCGGTTCCTGGGATCAAGTCAATAGAAAATTCAATCTCTTTATCAGGCGGTAAACCAGGTAATTCTTCAGGGAATACATCTAAGAATTCATTTACCACCGGAATATCCTCTAGTCTTTACTTACTGGCCTGTGCATCAACCACATAAGCAAGGTATGCTGAACAACCCTTGCCTAACAACTTCCTAGCTTTTACCGTAGATATCATACAGGTAGGAAGAATTCTCCTGTCTCCCCTAAAAATAACTTCAGTCCCTTCGAATCCTTTAAACACAACTTCCTTTTGGAAGCAATTCATAGTAGCACGATATTTGGATAAGAAATCCATTCCTAATATCTCATCAAATTCCTGAATATCTAAGGGTATCAAGTTGACTGTCATGGTCACACCATCAATTTCTATCACACAATCTTTATACACCTTGCTAGCCACCAACACCTCACCAACAGGGGTATAAACAAACAGTTCCTCAGGCAAAGGTTCTAATGTACTATTTATATTTGCAGCAAACATTTTAGCAATAAAAGAATGGGTAGCACTAGGGTCTATTAAAACGTGAGCAGAAGTATTACAAATAGAAAGTGTACAAGTAACCACATTAGGGGCGTCATCAGCTTCTTGTTGAGTCATAGCAAAGATTTTTCCTTGCTGTCTTGATCGTTCCATAACTCCTTTCTGCCTTATTCCACTAGTTCCCTCATCAACAGTTCCAGTAGATCTTTGTGGCTGACCAACCACATGTGAGGCAGTTCTCTCTCAGGCTTATCTTCTTGCATAGTTAAGGGCATTCTCGTTTAAAATGACCGGCCTATCCAAAGTTATAACATGCATTGACTCTACACTGTCCCCAATGGTACTTCCCGCAGGTGGGACATAACGGTTTCTTCGTGCAACTAGCTGTGGACTCACTAGGTCGTCCACTTCGAGAACCTTCCTCTGACTATGCTGGACCACTAGAACTCCTTGGTCCTTGCCCCCGTATACCTCTACCAGTACTGGTCTTGGAAGTAGCCTGACCACTCGATTTGGTCTTGAAATTTCCTCCACTAAATACGCCTGGTACAAATCTTCTTCCTGACTGTCCTGGAGTAGTATTAGAAGAGTGGATTGCACGTCTACTTCTAGATGAATCGCGCTCCGTCTTCTTTTCCATCAAACTTCTTTCCACCCGCATAGCTGCCTCCACTAATTTGGAAAAATCCGTCCATTCAGCACTGGTGGTCACAGGAGTTCGTATTTCTTCTCGTAAGCCTTTTTCAAATCTCTTACACTGGTCAAGCTCATTAGCAACAATTGTCGTGGCATACTTCGACAGTTTTGTATATTTCTTCTCATATTCTGCCACTAACATAGATCCTTGTACCAACCTCAAAAACTCATTCCGTTTGGCATCTCGGAATGATCTTGGACAATACTTCTCTTGGAAGGCCTTCTTAAACTCATTCCAGTCTATTTCTTCTATGTCCCCTTTTCTGCTTTCCACAATTCTCCACCAATCTTCTGCCCCTTTTTGGAGCAAAAATACTGCCAACTCTACTTTTCTGTCATCAGGGCATCTCATTACACGATACCATTTCTCAAGTAAGTTCAACCATGCCTCTGCCTTAGCAGGATCTACGGTGCCCTCAAAGGTAGTAGCACCCAAGGCCTTCAATCTTTCAATGCTATATTTCTTTTCTGGATTTGATTCCACTGATCCAATACTTCCAACCAATCTTTCAGCAATTCTAGTAAATGCCTGCTCCTGGACATTAACCCCAACTTGAGGATGACTAGATTCACCTTCAGACATATCTCCACGGTTCCCAGTAGCTTCAGGAGTTCTGATGTGGTTCTTTTGTGTGTTAACCGCAAGTGTATGGGTCAAGTTATAATATAAAACGGTTAAGTCCGAGTATCGTTTCCACTAGAGATCCAATTGGGAAGGTTTAAGTTATTTAGCTATTCTAGAATTGAATCAATTTTATTTGACGATTGGAATTTAACTTTTGTTTTTGGGAAAAAGAAAAATCAAGCAAGAAAATATCAAAGGGAGAATTGCAAGAGTCAAAGAGAGTTCTAGGGTTTCAAATCATTGGTTGTTTCATCATGCAAAATTATGGATTTCATGGATTTAATTCTTATGCCTAAGTCTAGAAACTTAATTCCAAGTTATCTTCTCTCAAAGACAACTCTTTCTCATGCAACTTGATTGATAGTTAATCTCTTAAAACCAATACAAAATTACATGGCATTAAAACTAGTCTTTAGCAACTTTCATTGTAAACCTAACTACTCTCGTGATAGATTAACAACGATTCATTGTTATAGATCAAATTAAACATATAATCTCTCAATTCATACATCTAATCTAACATGTGAAGGTGGCCAATCTTCAAGAATTAAACACAATAACAATGAAAAGCATATTTATTTGAACAAAACCATGAGTCTACAAATTTATCATGAATTCACAAACAATTCATCAAAAACCCTAAAACCAAAGAGTTTAGCCACTCATAACGTAAAGCAACATATTGATCAAAAAGAATCAAAGAAAGAGTGTAGAGAATAGGGAAACTCTACTGAAAAGAGGTTCTTGATTGAGGCAGCACCGTCACGAACTCCTTGGCTCTCGCGTCGGACTTCGAAGGGCACCAAAACTATCTCGAACTCTTTTCCTCTTCCTTGCGGCTAACTCACTCTTGGAACTCTAGCTTAATTCTCACCTTTTCGGATCGTTCTCTTGTTCTGCAACTTTCTTGATCTTCTTGATATTTCTCCCCTTTTTTGGCTGCTGAAAACCCCTAAATTTATAGAGTTTGGCCGCCCAAAATTTAACCTAAAATACAAAACTTGCGTTTAAATTAACGCTGGCGCCGCGGCGCTAGGGTTGCGGCCAAAATTAAGTTGCTCTCGAGTTTTAACGCCGCGGCAGCGCCGTCCCAGCGCCGCGACGCTGTCTTGCGTTCTTCAAGGATGCGTCGAGGTAGCGCCTTCCCAGCACCGCGTTGCTACTCTGCGTCCATGCTGATGCGTTTCTGCTTCAGCGCCGCGGCAGCGCTGCCTTAGTGCCGTGGCGCATCATGCGTTTCAAGCAAGGATGCGTTTTTCAGCACTTTTTCTCCATATTCTTGCTCGGTTTTGATCTTTCAGTCGTTTCTTCTAATTTTCCTCGTTTTAACCTGAAAATCACTAGCAAACAAGTGAAATCTAATATAAAACTCCCTTAATTTGAGAGAATAATAAGCACTTTTCAAGTGCTTATCAACACCCCAAACTTAGAGATTTGCTAGTCCCGAGCAAAGAATAAAATCAAATAATAGGAAGTTTTAGATGAAGAAGTGTGCAATTGACTCATGTCTCAGAGAATAGCATTCAGAGCTTAAGTAGAAACATGCAAGCATATCTATATTGTTATAATTATTCAAGGCCAAATCTTGCTATCTCCGAAGTGTGTGTGTGCAAGCCTCCTTCAATTTAAAATACTAGAACTCAAATTAGGACTTAAGAGAGTTTGTTTAGTTTTCCCCCTACTCTAGCTCATGCACCAATCTTCAAGCTTTCATGCATTCAAGTGAGTAATATGTCCACTAAGGTGCCTTTCAGTCATATATATTTTTTTTCATGGGCCCTAAACTTGCATTCTTTTACCTAGAGGCACTAGCTTTCACACATCCACTGTAGGGACTCGTACCTAGTCAATTCCCAGGCGTCCTTACTGATCACAGCAAAGGCAACTCTTTTTACCCCTATCCATGCATACTCATTACAAGTTTAACATTTAAAAAGATAGACAAATCGAGCTTGTATATTTTGTGTACACTATTTCTTTTCTCAAGGCATGTATACTCTTTTCTTTTTCCTTAGTCGAAGATTACAAGCTATCATGCATTTCCACTCCCTAACCGGTGGGGCCTTTCGAAGTGACAACCAAATACACCCAACTTAATCCTTTTTTCAGTTAAAGATTCTAAATAGAAGTGGCTACGTGCTCAAGAATATGAGAGATTTTAAGAGGGACTTAAATGAATTTAACTCAAGATAGTACTATTCTATTTCCACAATAAGTCATTTATCATGCAAATTCGAATCTCATCATGGGCAATCAACATCAAGGCACACAACCATAAAAAACATTCCCATTAACTTTGAAAGCTCCAAAATTTTCAAAAAAAAATTTTTCAAAAATTGACATGCATATGATCATTAAAACCTTCACTAACATGCATAGCAGGATAAGAAAACACACAAAAGTACGAAAGACACCCCCACCCCAAACTTAGAATCATGCATTGTCCCCAATGCATAAGAACATCTAACAAAGAAAGAGCAAGCCTGGGAGCAAGCGGGAAGCCACCAAACAGGCTTGGTGTGAGGAGTACTTTGTGTGATGAGCTATGTTCCTGAGAAATAAAGCATATGAGTGACTCCAAGATTTTTAAAAAAAATTAGTAAATAAACAAAAGTAAAGAAAGCAATAAAATTGGGTTGCCTCCTAATAAGCGCTTGGTTTAACGTCTTCTAGCTAGACGGGGCTCACGAATCACGGTGGATCCCAAGGTGGTTTCTTCCTTTCATGCTTTGGATCACCTACAACTTTTAGTATTCGCCCACATTGACACTCACAAACATATTCATTAGCATTTAGTGAGTTAGTCAATAAATCATTATCAAGTTGAACATCATCGTTTCTACTGTGGTCAAGACTTATTAAAGAATTATCATGCTTAGATTTTAACGGACTCATCACTTCATTTTTAACATGCAAGGGGGCCAAAGGTATAGGTCTATCTATTTTAGAACATATTGGCAATCTATTTAACCACCTAGCATATAATGCTATTTCATCAAAAATTGAATCTGCATTCTCAACATCCATTATGCTTTGTTCTAGATGATCATTAGCAACCATAACCTCTACATGCTTAAAAATAGTATGATCAATTATGTCTATAGCATGGCAAGGACTACTTTCATCATGATGACTCAAGGACTTGTAAATATCAAATACAACATTCTCATCATTTACCCTTAGAGTCAACTTCCCTTGTTGGACATCTATGATAGCCTTTCCAGTTGCTAGGAATGGCCTTCCAAGTATGATAGGAATCTCAGAGTCCTCCTCCATGTCAAATACTACAAAATCTGCAGGGAAGATAAATTTGTCAACTTTAACTAATACATCTTCAACAATACCTTTGGGATAAGCTAATGATCTGTCAGCAAGTTGCAGGGTGATGGTGGTAAGTTGCACCTCTCCAATGTTGAGTTTCCTATAAACAGATAAAGGCATTAAATTAATAGAAGCACCCAGATCACAAAGAACTCTAGTGACATTTAAAGAACCAATAGTGCAAGGTATAGTAAAACTCCCTGGATCTTTTAACTTTTGTGGTAGCTTCTTTTGTAACACGTAGCTTCTTTTGTAACACTGCACTGCATTCCTCAGTCATGCTAATCATCTCATATTGCCCAAACTTTTTCTTTTTAGATAAGACATCTTTCATGAATTTAGCATAGTTGGGCATTTGCTCTAAAGCCTCAGCAAATGGAATGTTAATGTGCAGCTTTTTAAATAATTCAAGAAATTTAGCAAATTGTGAGTCTATTTCTTTCTTTTTAACACGTTGAGGATATGACATAGTATTAGGTACAAAAGGTAGAGGGTTAGATGACTTACTTGAAGATGTTGACTCTTTTACCTTTACCTCCTTTTCTAGGATCTTTGGTTCATCTTCTAGAATTGGCTCTTGGATATTGCCATCTACCTCTTGCTCTTCATCCTCATCAATGATCAAAGGAGTGGACAGCTTTTTCCCACTCCTCAAAGTCATGGCCTTGCACTCCTCTTTTGATTGATCTCGGGACAACTAGGAAATTTTCCCTTTTGCATTGTTTGAAGGGAAGTGGCGATTTGGCTTATTGGTACCTCGATGTTTTGAATGGCCTTACCATGACTTTGTACTGTGCTTTCCAATGCGGTTGTCCTTCCTCTTGATTCTTTTATGAATTCTACCATCAAATCTTCTAAGTTGGACTTCTTTTCAGTGTGGGATGGACCTACATTGGATAAATCAGAAGAACCTTGCAAAACATTCCTTTTGTTAGCATAAGAAAAATTTTCATGGTTCCTCAAACTGGGATGGTAGTGAGTTGGAAGTTGTTGATGTTGGTAATTCCTATAATGTCCTCTATCAACATAATTAGCCGTCTCATTATCTCCATGAACGCCCATTTCCGATGCCAAAGCGGCAAGAGAGGCTATAGATGGTGGATTTTGAGCTTGGCTTCCTGCAGTTAATTTAGAAAGAGCATTAGTAAGGGAAGCCATTTGAGCTTTAAGAGAATTTACCTCATCAACTTCATATAATCCGGTGGCTCTTGGGATGTTTGAAGAAGACCATTCACATGGCCAATTGTAGGATGTATTGGCCAAGTCTTCTAATATGGTATAGGCTTCTTAAGCATTCTTTGAAAAAATTGACCCTCCGGCGGTTGCATCTAAGATGGATTTGGTGGAGCTTGCCAATCCATTGTAAAAGAGTTGGATTTGCAACCAATCCGGATACCCATGTTGAGGGCACCTTCTCAAGAGATCCTTATACCTCTCCCAAGCCTCATATAATTGTTCATCCTCGAGTTGGCGGAATGTTCCAATCTCCGTCCTTAGTCTTTGAGATTTAGCCGGTGGAAAATATTTGTTCAAGAAAGCTTGAGCTAAGATCTCCCATGTTGTAATGCTATCCGGAGGTATGGTTTCCAACCAATCCTTAGCACGGCCCTGTAAAGAAAAAAGGAAACAGTCTTAGTTTAATTGCATCATTAGAAACACCATTCATCTTTACTGTCCCGCATATCTCCAAGAAGGATCGCAAGTGCTTGTGAGGATCTTCATTAGTTCTACCTCTAAAGGCTAGCTCTCTAGCCATTTGGATCAACCCCGATTTCAACTCAAAATTGTTGACATTGATAGGCACATTCATAATTCCGGGTTGACTTGCCGGTAATGTAGGTTGAAAGTAGTCTCTAATTGCCTTAGGTATCTCCTCTGCCATCTCTGTAGTTTGATTAAGTTGAGCTCTTAGATTTCTTCTACACGTCCTTTCAATCTCGGGATCAAGAGGGAGGAGGTTAGTATTATCGCGAGGTATAGACTAACAAAATAAATAAAATACAAAACAATTATATACAATAAACTAAATAAATAAACAATCAAATAAAAAAAAATAAAAACAAATAAACAATCAAATAATATACACCTCAAATTAAGATCTATCAATTCTTATGAATATTAAATAACAAAAAACCGTTCTTTGGATCGTTCTCTTGTTCTGCAACTTTCTTGATCTTCTTGATATTTCTCCCCTTTTTTGGCTGCTGAAAACCCCTAAATTTATAGAGTTTGGCCGCCCAAAATTTAACCTAAAATACAAAACTTGCGTTTAAATTAACGCTGGCGCCGCGGCGCTAGGGTTGCGGCCAAAATTAAGTTGCTCTCGGGTTTTAGCGCCGCTGCAGCGCCGTCCCAGCGCCGCGACGCTGTGTTGCATTCTTCAAGGATGCGTCGAGGCAGCACCTTCCCAGCGTCGCGTTGCTACTCTGCGTCCATGCTGATGCGTTTCTGCTTCAGCGCTGCCTTAGCGCCGCGGCGCACCATGCGTTTCAAGCAAGGATGCGTTTTTCAGCACTTTTTCTCCATATTATTGCTCGGTTTTGATCTTTCAGTCGTTTCTTCTAATTTTCCTCGTTTTAACCTAAAAATCACTAGCAAACAAGTGAAATCTAATATAAAACTCCCTTAATTTGAGAGAATAATAAGCACTTTTCAAGTGCTTATCAAGTTCCGGCTACTGCTCGCCTAGCTCGCCTGCCTCGAGGTGGCATGTTTCCTATAGGACAACACGACATTATCATATACTAACAATATATATGCTCCTACACTACAATGCATGATCCTATTCCCAAGACTCTTCCGCTCCGATACCAACTTGTCACACCCCCTCCCAGATTATCTCGCTCAACCCAAGAGGAGATGTGAGGACAGTAAACATCACCCTTTTTTTTTTGTGACATAAACTGTCCACTGTGCCTGATAACCCAGACAGATCATAACATGCATATTGTACTTTACTCATAGAAACCACAAAACTTTTATATATATATATATATATAATTAAGCTTGCTACTCGTCCACAATATACTAGTACAAACCACATTACAAATCCCAACATATACACAACTAGGTCTACATGCCACCTACATAAAGTTATATACACGTACAACTATTCAAACGTGACTAATTTCTGAAACTCGAGCTTAGGCAAGGCGAGCTGGAGTAGGCTAAGCACCGAGAACGTCCTCGCTACCTGGGGGGGTGGGAAAAAGAAAACATGGAAAGCGTGAGCTAAAGCCCCGTGAGTGACAAGTTTGTAAAACAAGCTTTTGTTCGAAAACAGTCATATTACATTTGTACATATAAGACAAGGATTCAACATAATAACTCAAAATAATTAACCAGAAAGCTGTTTGGTTTTTCAATCTTTTCCCTTAGTTGAGGCGGAGCAAGGCTCAACGCTCTCAACGTCGAAATCAACCTTAGTTGGGGTGGAGCAAGACTCAACACACCAACCGTCGTAATTATCCCTGGCTCGATGTAGAGCAAAACTCGATGCACCAGCCAATCAACCTCTATGTGCACATAGGAACATGATGGGTTGCCCAAGTACCTTCTCATGTACTTCAGTACTGGGTCCCGGGGAAACTCACATGCCTTCTCATGTCCTTCAGCACTGAGCCTCCTCTAAAACATTTAGATAATTCATTTGAAAATCCTTTCATGAGTAACAGGCAACTCATAATTCAATAACATATCATAAACATACTTTCCAATATCTTTAAAGAAACATAAAATATGCTTTATAAACCGATTTATCACAAAATCGTATTCAAGTAGAAAACCGAATTATCATATGCGACAAAAATCGTTTGATGTAAGAAAAGTGTCACTCACACTCTTTTTAAGAGTTGAGTGGATTATACGCCTTCCCTATCTCCTCCTGGCCTGAAATAGACATTTTTCCTTGCGTTACACTTTCCTTTACTTGATCATTAAGTATGCATAAGTAAATTCTAATCATTACTCAACATCGAGCCTCCCCTTTTCCCAAAGTAATAATAAGCGAGATACTAGCGATACTACTCAACCAGTCATGGTACTAGCGACACTAGGTGGAGCGAGATTAGCGTGACTTTACCTGAGGAGTGATACCTAGCGATACCCAGCAAGTTTTGTGAGACAGAAAACTCCCTTGCATCTCAGCAACACTCGTCTCGCTATCTATACTTTATCAACTCAACGAGACCCAATTCTTAGCAGCACCCGACAACCGAGCTATCTTCCTCTCCTTCTGTTCTTACTCCTATTCTGTTAAAGTTATACATCCAGACAGATTTAGAACTCCTTCCCTTCTACAAATTTGTAGAGAATTGAGTTTTACAAGTTACCTCAAAATTCCAAGACTCAACTCCCTTTTGTTCTCCAGCTATTCCAAGTTTACTCTGCGTTGCCCTAGCTTGCACACCAACTCCGTAACCGTTACTTTTACCTAAAATTTCACACATTTAACTTCAGTTCTAGCTTTACCATCCTTCACAAGAATTGTTAAGAATTATATTAACTTACTGACCTTAAAGTTTCAGCCCTAGACTCGATTTCCTCGATTTGTTCTACTCCAAATATCAGACATTGCCCAGTTTGTGTGTCCACCAACAATCTCCCCTTCCAGCTTAGATTTTAAACTCCAAAGTGAGTAGACTTTCGTCCAAAATCCACCAAAGCACCCTCTTCTACCTACCCTGTAGTTCGTCTGAAAGGTGAAACTGACTTAAGTTCTCGAAGTGTCTAAATGAATTTAATATTTAATTCATTTACCTATATATATACTGCCGACTTAACCCTCAAAAGCGGGCTGACGCGCAGGGTCCTCATTCTTACTTCAACGAAAAGCACTCATAATGCAACCTGCTCTTACACCTTCAACAGTCATCCACACTCAACGCATGGTGCCCTCAACGCCTCCTACTTCGACGCATAGGGACCGCTCTATCTTTGACGCATAGAGACCGTTGTCTTCGACGCATAGAGACTGCTCTGTCTTCGACGCATAGAGACAGCTGTCTTCGACGCATAGAGGCTGCTCTGTCTTCGAGGCATAGAGACTACTGTCTTCGACGCATAGAGGCTGCTCTTTCTTCAACGCATAGAGACTGCTGTCTTCGACGCATAGAGACCTTAACGCATGGCCACTTATAACGCTAGCTCTTCTTTTCTTTTACCAACGCATAGTCTCGACCAAAGCTTAGCCAAAATTTTGCTTTTCCACTCTTGGCTACTTTTCCTATAACAATGCATAGCCACAATCTCACTTGCCTTTTCCCAACACGTAAGTCAGTGCTTACATGAAATGTTATTACTAGTGGCACAACATGAAGAGAGAAGTAGTCGAGCATATCAACAAATGTTTAGTGTGTCAATAGTTGAACGATCTAAGGCTTAAGCAGAAGCCAGTAGGACTATTGCAGCCTTTTGATAACTTGTAGAAATACAAGTTATTATTGTCTATCTTTTAGAAAAATAGAGTTTAAATGGAGAATCATGCAGTAGTTTGGGTTAAATTCAATTGATAAATCTCCCTATGCATTTTACTCTTGTGAATTGACGAAGATAAATGTTTTGAAGTATTTTGAACCTTAAACGCATGCTTTGATGCAGGAACGCAAGCAATCTATGAATGCGATATCAATCAGAAACGCAAGGCAGCAAAAAATCAGACGAAAATCTTGAGAGATTGTCGGGGGATTGATGTGCTTGATCTTCGGCTAAAGTAGCGGGTACGTATTGATCAGTAAATCACGCGATTATGCGAGAAGAACGCAAGATAATAATTCAACCTCTAATCATACAAATTTGCCAGCGATTGCAACGCAGCATCTATAAAAGGGCAGACCTAAAGGCTGAAATGGTTGTTGAAACTCTTGGAAGAATTCTTAAGTGACATCAGAGTCCTTTTTAGACGATAATCGGAGACAAATAGCTCGAAAAAGAAGAGTCTTCCCTCCAATCAACCACTTCACAAGAGATTGAGCAGACACACAATTTCATGCTTTCTATCTTTTTCTTGCTTACTTATGTTTTAGCATATTGACAAGAGATTGTATTTACTAAGACATTTGTTCCATTCATTAATCTATACAACTTCCATGGCTATCCATTACTTATTACTTTCCACTTGCTATTTATCATCCATGAGTAACTAACTTTCTTGAGGGTTATGGGTTGTGTTATCATCTAACTAAGAACCATAGTTTTGATTGTTCCATCTTGTCGATTGTACTTGAATTTGATACTTATGTTCATCTAGCTAATTGATATAAGTAGTAATAATCAACTGCTAGAGAGAGTAAGTGATTGTGGAACTCAGTTGACAAGTCTAAGAAGTGTTTCTAGACATAGAAATAACCTTGGTACTTAATACTCTCCTATGCGTTATACAGATATAAGCATAGTGGCTGTCAACCGAGAGGTGCAGTTTAGAGTTGTTGGTATGAAATAGATCTCACTATGTGTTTCTAAATTTAGATGATAACCAACCCTAGCCCTGTTTTACCATTCATATAATTTCGTTAGCTAAACTTTGCTATGTCGCATACCTATCCACTCCATCAATTTAGCTTACTTTTATTACTTTTTATTTACTAAAACACATTACTTCTCATCATTTTCTTGTTACGTGTATAACTTAGATAATCTAAAGAATTCTAGAATCTGCATAGTCTCTATGTTCGACCTCAAACTCATCGAGAAAACCTCATTTTTCGCTTATACTTGAGTGAAGAATAGGAAAGCTTGATAAATTAATACCGCATATATAGCACTATTAGGCAGACAACAAGTTTTTGGTGCAGTTTCCGTGGACTTTTGTATTGATTCATTTTCTTGGATTATTTTTGTTATAGGAATTCCTCAGTCAAGGGAGTATTGTGAGTTTTTCCTCTTCCAGAAGCTCCAAAAAGTATATGAGTGATGGGAGCAGCCCAACACTTGATATTAACCCTGAGATTGAAAGGACCTTCAGAAGAAGGACAAGGCAGAATCGAAGAAGAAAGACCAATCGTAATACAGAAAGGAATATGGCTAAACCATAGAACCCTGCTCAAGGCGGACTTCGGGAAAACGCAAACGCAGAATAGCATACAAACCCAATTCTGTTGGCACATGACAGAAATCGACCTATGCAAGAGTATGGGTCGCCGAATTTGTACGATTTCTCGCCAAGAATCTTATGCCCGACCTTTGAAGGTAATCGCAGGTTCGAAATGAAGCTTGTGATGCTGTAGATGTTGCAAGCCGCAAGGCAATTTGGGGATGCACTGGGTGAAGACTCGCATGCACACTTAAAGAGTTTCTTGGAGATATGTAACACGTTCTTCATAGCGGGGGTACCGCAAGATGGCATCCGGCTATCGTTATTCCCATTTTCTTTTAGAGATGAGGCAAGACAATAGGAATACTCGTTTGAACCAGGTGAGATTACCACTTAGGAGTAGATGGTAGAAAAGTTCATGCAGAAATACTTCCCTCCGACGATAAACGCGAGGAGGAGGTAAGATATCGTCATCTTTGAGTAGAAGGACTCGGAGACTCTGAGTGAAGCTTGGACCCGATTCAATCGGCTTGCGAGGAATTGTCTACATAATGGAATTCCTGATTGTGTTTAAATGGAAATCTTGTATGAAGGATTGAACAGACCGTCACAATCGGTAGTTGATGCCTCCGCAGCAAGGGGATTGATGGATAAGACCTACACACAAGCCAAGGATATTCTCGACAGGATTTCGGAGAACACCGATGAATGGGTGGACGATAGGTATGGATTCCGTTCTATCGATAGAAGGAGAACGCAAGCTGAAATGCTTGAAACTAATGTTGCCACATATCTATCAGCTCAAATGACAACGATGACATCTACTATAGCCTTGAATAATCAAGGTGGATCAGCTGCTGCTGTGAACGCAACGAACGCAGTAAGTCCAATAGCAGCTGTGAGTTGTATGAAGTGTGGTGAAGGGCACTTGTATGATATGTGTCCTTACAACCCGCAGTCAGTCTGCTATGTTCAAAATAACCCATACGGTAAAACGTACAACCCGGGTTGGAGGAACCACCCTAACTTCGAATGTGTTTAATGCATTGAAATATCTTGATGAGTTTCAATCTTGTCAGATGATCGAGGATATTACTTACAAGAAGACAAGATCCACGGACACATCATTGGAAGATGAAGCAATCCTCAATGAGAATGAAAATGGTGAAGAGGAAGAAGTCAACTTAATCTCTCATAGGAATTTTGAGCAATTAGACCTAAGTAACCGATCTATGGCAAAGACCAAGCTGTCATTAGAAGAGCCACCAACACTAGAGCTAAAAACCCTACCGACATATCTCAAGTACGCGTACTTGGGGGAGGAGAGCACTCTGTTAGTCATTATCTCCTCTGCGTTAAGCCTAGACCATGAAAAAGCTTTGCTGTAGATCCTGAAGAAGCATGTAAAGGCTATTGGATGGACATTGGTGAACATCCGAGGAATCAGCCCTTCTTATTGCATGCACAAGATTCGGTTGGAGGAAGGGAAAAAAGGCTCTGTGGAGAGGCAACGCAAGCTTAACACAACTATGAAAGAGGTTGTGAACAACGAGATCATCAAATGGCTCGACGTAGGGATCATTTATCCAATCTCCGGTAGCAGCTGGGTAAGCCCAGTTCAGTGTGTACCAAAGAAGGGGGGCATGACATTGATCACGAATAGTAAGAACGAACTGGTACCAACACGAACGGTCACTGGCTGAAGTATCTACATGGACTACCGCAAGCTAAATGCGGCAACCAAAAAGGACCACTTCCACTCCCATTTATCGACTAGATGCTAGATAAGCTAGCAGGAAATGAATTTTTCTGTTTCCTTGATGGGTATTCCAGCTATAACCAGATCATGATAGCACTAGAAGACCAAGAGAAGACAACGTTCACTTGCCCCTATGGCTCCGTTGCATTTAGACACATGCCATTCGGGCTATCTAACGCACCAAGGATGTTTCAGAGGTGTATGATGGCAATATTCTTTGAATATTTGGAACTGTTAGTGGAGGTGTTCATGGACGACTTCTCGGTGTTTGGAGAATCATATGATGAATGTTTGGCCAACCTTGAAAGAGTTCTTAAGAGATGTGAAGACACAAACCTGCTCCTCAACTGGGAAAAGTGCCATTTATGGTTACTGAGGGCATTGTGTTAGGACATAAAATCTCGAAGGTTAGATTGGAGGTGGATCAAGCCAAAATAGACGCAATAGCCAAATTGCCAGCCCCTACGAATGTTAAAATTTTGCGAAGCTTCTTGGGCCATGCGGGTTTCCATAGAAGATTCATCCGAGGATTTTCGCAAATTGCAAGATCGCTGAGTGTGTTGCTAGAAGCTAACAAGGAGTATAATTTTGATGACGCATGTCAGCATGCGTTTGAGTCACTGAGGCAGGCCTTCATCTCAGCCCCAATCTTAGTTGCACTGGACTAGTCTCTCCCATTTGAGCTGATGTGCGATGCAAGCAATTATGTTGTGGGAGTAGTATTGGGATAGAGAAAGGATAGAGTAATGCATCCAATCTTCAATGCCAACAAAACCTTAAATGATTCTCGGGAGAATTACACAACTACTGAGAAAGAGATGTTAGCCGTAGTCTTTGCGGTTGACAAATTTAGGGCCTATTTGGTGGGATCAGCTGTGACCGTCTATACTGATCACTCTGCGATCAAGTATTTGATGGCTAAGAAGGATGCCAAGCCAAGACTCATTCGCTGGATTTTGTTACTTCAGGAATTTGATATAGGGATTAAAGACAGAAAAGGTATCGAGAACCAGGTTGCAAACCACCTATCTCGGTTGGAAAACAAAGAGGTCCAGGAGAGTTAAAGCGATATGGAGGAAAGATTCCTAGACGAGCAAATATTGAACTTAGAGTGTCGGGAACCCTGGTACGCAGACATAGTGAACTACTTGGTCTGTAACCAGTAACCCGAAGACTTTAATGCCCAACAAAGGAAGAGGCTAAGACACGAGAGTAAGTTTCATTGTTGGGATGAGCCATATCGATACAGACTTGACCCATACCATATCCTGAGCCGGTGTGTCCCAGAGTATAAAACGCATAGTATTTTGACAAGTTGTCATGAAACCCCATATGGAGGACATTTCGGTGGGCAGAGAACACCTGCAAAGGTGCTGTAAAGTGTTTACTTCTACCCGACACTATTTAAAGACACAAGGGCATACATAGTTGCTTGCGATCATTGTCAAAGGATGGGTAATATTTCCAAAAAAAATGAGATGCCTTTGAACTCAATTCTTGAAATTGAATTGTTTGATGTCTGGGGAATCGACTTTATGGGACCATTCCCTCCTTCTTGCAGCAATTAGTATATACTAGTGGCGGTCGACTACGTGTCCAAATGGGTGGAAGCCATAGCTTGTGCGAGGAATGACGCGAATACGGTGTCCAAGTTTTTAAAGAAACAGATCTTTTCACGATTCGGGACGCCAAGGGCTATAATTAGTGACCAAGGTACACATTTTATAAATCACATCGTCACTAATTTACTAACAAAATTCATTGTTTCGCACAGGGTCGCAACAGCTTATCATCCGCAGACTATCGACCAAGCCGAAATAACAAATCGGGAGACAAATCTATCCTCGAAAAAGTCATAAGTACTTCGAGGAAAGACTAGACGCAGAGACTAGACGAAGCTCTCTAGGCATATAGAACTGCATTCAACACGCCATCGGTATGTCACCTCATGCGTTGGTGTTCGAGAAAGCATGCAATCTCTCACTAGAATTAGAACACTAGGCCATGTGGGCAATGAAAAAGCTCAACTTAGACCAGAATGTGACAAGTGAAGCAAGAAAGCTTCAACTAAATGAACTGACGGAATGGAGATTATCAACGTACGAAAACGCAAAGCTAAACAAAAAAAAGACCAAAAAATGGCACGACAGTAGTATTAGTAAGAAGACACTTTATGCCGGCCAAAAGGTCCTATTATTTAACTCTAGGTTACGTTTGTTTCCAGGTAAGCTGAAATCTCATTGGTTTGGGTTGTTTATACTCAAGGAGGTGTTTCCGCATGGTGCTGTCAAGTTAATGAACGAAGACGAAACCAACTCCTTTAAGGTCAATGGGCAAAGGGCAAAGCCTTACCACATTGGAAAACTTCATCGAGATAAAGTCTCCATTGACCTACGCAAGCATAACAACTGAGCCTGCGTTGGGAGGTCCCTGCGTTGCTGAACTCTTATCTTTCCATGGACGCTTTCTTTCACTCTTGTTTTCTTTTATTCGTACTTTTCAGTGTTAATGCTTTCTTTGAATTCAGGTTTAGGAAGTAGTGTAAGTAAATATGCATGAAATTGTGATGTGGATTTTCATTGCCAATTATTTGATTTCATCACATACTTTGAATTGAGACCTCTGCTGTTCATTATGTCGGATAGTTAAATTTATGGGTGTAGTTAGATTTGTCTCTTCTTTGTAGCTTTCATCACAATTATCTTCCAACTCCAATTGTATGCATTTTTGGGACGAAAGTAATTGAATGAATACTTCTTCACCAAATTGACTGTCTATTTCACTCTTTGCGTTTCACCTTGCTTTTAGTTTCTATATGAGTACAATTAATTAATCCCAGCTTTTTTCTTTGTGTTGATAAGTTAGTCACTATGATGATAATCATGCTTACACTCTTTGTATACTCTAAGTTAGATAACTTTCCATGCCTCTTCATACTATTCATTAGAAATGCAAACCTACTTTGCGTGTGTGCAAGCTGCCAATTCAAACCTCTTTTACGAAAGTTTTCAACATAATCTTTGTTTACAATTTAAGCAATGAGAACCTTGCTACTCTCAAAATTGGGGCTGGGAGAGGTTTGAACTGTCAAAGATTAAAATATGAGGAACTTATTTATTTATTATTAAAATAATAATAAATAAACTTAGAAACGGAAACTCTGCTGGCAAGACTAATACACTTATCTTGTTAAGAGTTTAGTTGAAAATGACACCTGCTCATAGTTTGCCACCTCCATGCACCCCAGTGGGTAATCGTAATGAGCGACGCATAAAATAAAATAACAAACTCCAATGTCTAGTGAGGAAATCGAACTTAGATAAGAGTTTAATCAAGAGGAAACCCTACTCGACGCAGTGACACCTAATGAATAAACAATAAGACAAATGAAAGAAAAAATGGAACTTTATATCTTCATCTTTCAAACTCATAGTTAAAAGAGTAAACAAAAATTTTGTGAAAAATAAGTAAAGACGATTAAGAAGAAAGTTTGCCATACTCAAATTAGACTTGTTTCGAAGAAAAGAATGCAGGGGTAGAAAAGTAATGTAACTAATGGGTAGTTAAATTGAGTATAGCATACTGAGATACTAGTCAATGTGTTAAGAAAATTGTAGGGTTGATTGAAGTTTCTTAGATAGAAGTTATGCTTAAGGACAAGCATTTTTCTAAATTTGGGGGTATGATAACTTGTAGAAATACAAGTTATTATTGTTTTTATTTTAGAAAAATAGAGTTTAAATGGAGAATCATGTTCTAGTTTGGGTTAAATTCCATTGTTAAATCTCCCTATGTGTTTTACTCTTGTGAATTGATGAAGATAAATACTTGAAACTTTTTGAACCTTAAACGCATGCTTTGATGCAGGAACACAAGCAATTTATGAATGCGATATCAATCAGAAATGCAAGGCAGTGGAAAATCAGACGAAAATCTTGAAAGAATGCCGGGGGATTGATGTGCTTGATCTGCGGCTAAAGTAGCGGGTACAAATTGATCCGTAAATCACGCGATTATGCGAGAAGAACGCAAGACCATAATTCAACCTCTAATCATGCAAATTTGTCAATGATTGTAACCCAGCATTTATAAAAGGGCAGACCTGAAGACTGAAAAAGTTGTTGAAACTCTTGGAAGAATTTTTAAGTGACAGCAAAGTCCTTTTCAAACGACAATCGAAGACAAATAGCTCGAAAGAGAAGAGTCTTCCCTCTGACCAACCACTTCACAACAGAGCTCACGCTACCACCTTGGCGAGCTCAAGAGATTGAGCAGACACACTATTTCATGATTTCTATCTTTTTCTTGCTTACTTATGTTTTAGCATATTAACAAGAGATTATATTTACTAAGACATTTGTTCCATTCATTAATCTATACAACTTCCATGGCTATCCATTTCTTATTACTTTTCACTTGCTATTTATCATCCATGAGTAACTAACTTTCTTGAGGGTTATGGGTTATGTTATCATCTAACTAAGAACCATAGTTTTGATTGTTCCATCTTGTCGATTGTACTTGAATCTGATACTTATGTCCATCTAGCTAATTGATATAAGTAGTAATAATCAACTGCTCGAGAGAGTAAGTGATTGTGAAACTCAGTTGACAAGTCTAAGAAGTGTTTCTAGACATAGAAATAACCTTGGTACTTAACACTCTCCTATGCATTATAGAGATATAAGCATAGTGGCTGTCAACCGAGAGGTGCAGTTTAGAGTTGTTGGTATGAAATAGATCTCACTATGCGTTTCTAAATTTAGATGATAACCAATCCTAATCCTGCTTTTACCATTCATATAATTCCATTAGCTGAACTTTGTTGTGTCGCATACCTATCCACTCCATCAATTTAGCTTACTTTTATTGCTTTTTATTTACTAAAACGCATCGCTTCTCATCATTTTCATGTTATGTGTATAACTTAGATAATCTAAAGAATTCTAGAATCTGCATAATCCCTGTGTTCGACCTCGAAGTCACCGAGAAAACCTCATTTTTCACTTATACTTGGGTGAAGAATAGGAAAACTTGATAAATTAGTACCGCATATATAGCACTGTTAGGCAAACAACACCTTTGAAGGGTGCTAGAACAAAAATGGGAGAATGTGTCTATGGATTGTATTGCGGGTTTACCCAGAATAGTAAAAGGCCATATAGTGATATGGGTTATACTGGATAGACTCACCAAGTCAGCACATTTTATTCCAGGCAAGTTCACCTATTCTGTGAACAAGTAGGCACAGATTTACATGAGAGAAGTGATGAGATTGAATGGAGTGCCAGTTTCAACAGTGTCTGACAGAGACCCTCGATTCACATTCAGTTTTCAGAAGAGTTTCTAGTCAACACTAGGCACACAGTTAGATTTCAACACAGCTTCCCACCCATAGATTGATGGCCAAATTGAGCGTTTGATCAGGTACTAGAGGACATGTTCCGCGCTTGCTTGCTAAACTTTCAAGGAAGTTGAGACTCCCACTTGTATCTTATGGAGTTTGCTTATAATAACAACTACCAGGCTACTATTGGCATGGTACCATTTCAGGCTCTATTTGGGAAGAGTTGTAGTACTCCTGTTTGTTAGGATGAGGTGGGTGAGCAAAAATTGTTGGGGCCTGAGTTGGTGCAACTTACTAACAAAACTATTTAGAAGATTAAGACAAGGATGCAGACAACTTAGAGCAGACATAAAAGTTACGTCGTTGTGAGATAGGGAGATCTAGAGTTTGAGATAGGTGACAAGGTATTCCTGAAAGTGGCATCTATGAGGGGTGTTATGAGGTTTGAAAGGAAGGGGAAGTTGAGCCCTAGATTTATTGGCCCATTTGAGATATTGGAAAAGGTTGGTCCAGTAGCATATCGTTTGGCTTTACCACTGTCACTATCTATAATGTCTTTCATGTTTCTATGTTGAGAAAGTATGTGGCAGATTCGTCTTATGTGGTAGACTATGAGCCCTTACAACTGAATGAGAATTTGGGATATAAGGAGAACCTGTTCAAATTCTGGCGAGGGAAGTAAGACCCATGTGTAATTAGGAGATAGCGCTAGTCAAAGTTCTTTGGCAAAATCATCAATTTGAGGAAGCAACGGGGGAATGAGAGGACGAAATGAGGGCAAGGTACCCAGAGTTATTCCAATATTAGAACTTTCGAGAACGAAAGTTTCTTAAGGAGTGGAGAATGTGATAACGCAAATTTTGAGGTAATTTTTAATTTGATTAATTTAATTATCTTAATTTATTTGGGAGTTAGTTCAAAATTTAATTTTTGGTAATTAAGGAAATCCAATCCAATTTAAGTATTTAAGATTTTAAAATTTGGGTTTAAAATTGATTGGTAGGATTTTATTTGATTTGAGAGAGATTTGGGAATTTAGAATCCAATTTAGAAAAATTGGAAAGATTATTGTGAGATTTTATTTAATTGTGTATTTTTTGTGGTGTGAGTTTTATTTTAAGGAATTTAAGAGGGGTGAAAAGGGAAAGAAATTATATTTTATTAAGAAATTAGGGTTTCTTTTGGAAGTAGGGAAATAAGTTATTTATTTATTTATAGGTGACCTCGAAGTACGTGCAAGTACAAAAAAGAAAAGAGAAGGAAAATCTTTCCTATTCCCGCTGCCTTTCTCTCCCTCTTGCTCTCTCTCACCTATAATCGAGTGTGGGCGCTGCCTCGTGCCTCTCTCCCTTCCCAAATCGTGTCGTCGCCGACCATCTACCTCGCTGGGCACCGTTGTTCATTGTCGTTCATCTCCGCCAGCCGCCGCACCTCAGCCCTATAGTCGTCCACGCAAGCGCCTTTGGAACCAATCATTGTCACTGATGTTCGCACAAAATCCTAATTTTAGGTTTTGGTGTAGATCGTTGCTTTGACCTGGAAAATTGGAAGTAATTTCAGCAATTCTGAGTTAAGTCACATTTTGGGTATGATTATTTGGAGTAAATTTTGATTAATATGTGATTGGAGTTGAGCCTAGAAGTTTAATTTAAGTTGGGATTTATGCCCAGGTTGTAATTCGAGGATTTTGTGGAAAATTGGTTGCGTAGTTAGCTACTTCGACCTAATTCCAAGGTAAGTAATCTTACTATTGAAACTGTCTTTGAGTTAGGCGATTTAGACAATTTTGAATGATTTTTTTAGTTGGGTGAAATTGAGATGTCTATACCTAGAATCTTTTTATAAGTATGATGATATCAGCACATGTTTATTATGATATATGATGTGAACTCAGTACAAGCATGCTTTAGATAAAAAGTGACGATTTACCCTCCTAATGCTACTATGATTCCAAAAGCCAATGGGTATCCTACTATACTACCGAAGGCTTATGGGTTTCCTACTACGTTACCAAAAACCTACAGATTTCCTACTTTGTTATCAGGTGTCAACAGGTGCCCTACTATGTTTGTGAGCCTTTGGGTCACCAGATGTGTGTTAGGATGGGTTAAATCGCTCACTAGATGGCCATCAAAGATTGATTCACTTATGTATGTTCCACTTGTATGTTGCATCTTTTGGATATGGGTGCTTAGCTTGACCCCAGTAGTGGAATTACTTACTGAGTATTTTGTATTCATCCTTTTGTTATGTTTTTTTTAGATAAGGGGAAGGACACTTTTGTGAATGATGGAAGAAATCCTTGACTTAGCCATTGGGACTAGACTAATGCTTCCACACAAGTTTCATGATTTTCCATTCATTTTAGTATATTTGATTGTAATTGAAACTAAACCATGTTTTCCTTTATTTATTTCTTAGTGCCAAAATTCCTATTTTAATAAATTAATGTTTTAGGGGTGGCCCAACTAAAAGTTTTTTGTTATCAAACGTCGACAAATTTCTTTATTTTGTAAATGTTTCCTCGATTTTTGTACATATAATGAAATAGGTATCGTTTGAGCTGTATGCATGCATAAGTAACTGCCTAGCTCGAGTCCTAGGGAGTTGGGTTGTTACATCAACCATCATGATATCACCTACACGAATGCATTAGATCATTGTGTTTGTATCAAATACAAAGTGGGTGGTATCATAGTGTCACCAAGATAAGGTACCCAGCCTTATCCCTATACTATAGACCTTTTAGACTGTATCTTGAACATTGATCTCCATATGTCCCCACATATAGTTCAAGACTCATAAACCAACCTAGGATGTTAGTTTATTGGATTTAGGGTTATTAAGACAAAAAAACAAAAACAATCAATAACGTTTATTGAAGTAACACATCAATAACTCTTTATTAATGATTTAATGATGGTTAAATAATTACATTTATAATCTACGAGTTTTAGGGCATAAAACCCAACAGTCAATGTCCCATACATCGAATAATTCCATTTCCAGGATTGAGTTCAACGACATCTCGTTCTTGTTGGAGATGTTCCCATTTCATTGACATTGGTCACAACTCACTGCATAAGCTCTTGTGTTCTTGAAAAGTGTCGGCCAAAAATACCCACTTTGCAATACTTTTGCAGCTGTTTTCTTGGATCAGTCAGAAGCAAGAGTAAAGTTGTCAAACAAAGAATTTTCTTTGATAACAATCCTGCCCTTAAGGGATTTCGTCAACCACCTCCAAATGTTCTCTGTGATTCTGTCAATCACCTACATAATTCTCTTTGAGCGACTATGGGTGATGGGTCCCGTTTAGGCGTCTCTTGCAGCAAGAATTTTGAATGCAGCTTTCTTAGAGGTCATTTGTGACATTCCAGATTTTCAGGTATTTAAACTAATTATCTTAATTTATTTGGACAACTGGTTCACTTATAGGGTTTAATTGTGTTATGTTGAGAAATTAGTTCATGCAAAGTCAACATGATAAAAGAGTTCAAGTGTAACTCAATTAATGAAAATCTCAATTTAATTTGAGATTTAAGTTTAATTTGAATTGTGTTGAGTGGTTGGAGGAAATTATTTGGAAGGTTGATAATTGGTTTTAATTTAATCAAGTAGTGTGTGTGGGGAAAGGAAAAAAAAAGGAGAGAGAGAAAAGAGGAGGTGGTTTTTTTTAAAAGAAGAAGGAAGGAATGAGGGTTTTGTAATTAAGAAAATGAGTTAAGTTTGTATATATTTATTAGGGTGACCTTAATTTGCGTGCAAAGTAAAAAAAAAGAAAAAAAAGAAAATTTTCTTTCTCTCTCCCCTTTTTCTTCTTCTTGGTGCTGCCCCTGCTTCTTCTTCTATTTTTTTCTTTTCTTTCCTCCAGCGTCGTCCGTCTCCACCATGCCTACCGTTGCTGCCAGTCCAGCATTCCTTCATCTTGCCCATTTTTATGTGGTTCTGATTGAAGAATGGATTGTTTTTGTGTTGGGTGTAAATTTACTAATTCATGGTTTTACGCGTAGATTAAATTGGCATGGGTTGTGGTGGGTGATCCAACCAAGCTCGAGTGTTTCTAGTGACTTGTGGTAAATAATTAAATTGTAGGTTGGACTTGTTGTTGGAAGTTGGGAAAATTAGAACCTAGTTGGCCGGTGGGTAAGGCCATTGGGTGCAATTGTTAAGTAATTGTTGTGGAGTTTATGCCTAAAAGCTTTAATTTTGGGTCTGAGTTGTATCCTAGGTTTAATTCAAGGTCCTTGGAAAAATTGCCAGTTGGAAAATCTTTTGGACTTATTTCCAAGGGAAGTGATTTACTACTGTTTTGCCTGTGTTTTGGTGCCCTAATTGTACTATTCATGATTAAGTGTATGCATACTCGTACCCTATAAGCATGCAGTGGTTGTCTGTGTTATCAGTTAGGTACCTTGCTAGATTTACTGTGTTTGATGGATACAATTTCTGGACTGAACATTATGATTAAGTTGTGATGCCTATTTCTGAATGCATATTGGAATGACAGTGATTATTATACTCTATTGAGAGTGAATCTGAATCTTTGTGTTTACTGACTATGATTATGACTAGGTGTCCCTTGGGATCACGACCTATGCTTATGACTGTAACCTTGGGGATCACTACCTATGATTACGTGCCTCCGGGTTCACTATTTATGTCTATGTCTATGTTTTGTACACCGGTGCCTATGATAAGAGGATAACAATTTCACCTAGTGGGTCTGAGTATTGTAATACTCACTCTTTCCTATGACACATTTTCAGGTAAGGGTTGGGACACTCTTTCCTATGATACATTTTTCAGGTAAGGTCTTTCCTATGATACATTTTTCAGGTAAGGGTTGGGATAGACAGGCGAATGACAAGAAGAATCAGAGATCGTGCAATGGGACCAGTCATCGTTTTCGCGTATCATGTTTATGTCTTCTCTTTCTAGGCTAAAGTTTTAGTTGCAATTAATAATCTAACTTATTTATTTATTTTTAATATAATATTAATTTAGAATCTATGTTTCAAGGGGACCCCCAGAAACTTATTTCATATAATTTGATTGAATTAGTTTATTCAATTTTTATTTTATTTTATTTATTTATGTATTTATTTTTAAAAACAAGATAATAATAAAATATGTTTTATTACTTGATATAAAAATCATTTTACACGATCTCCCATGATAGAGTAGCGTTCGGGCAATTAAAAAAGTGGGATCGTTACATCATTGCTTGATTTGGCTGTTGAGAGAGATGAGAGGTAGAGAGGTTCCACTAGGCATGCTACTTTCTTTGATTCTCTCTCAGAAGCTAGGAGTCTTCTGATTGCAGGAAGAATTCTCTCTAGCTCTCTAGAGTGTAAATTTTTAAACCCTTCAAATGAAGAGAACTCCTCTATTTATAGAGTTCTCAGTTCTCAGATGGGCTTTATGGGCATGAACTGCTCTTGGGTCCAACTAATTGGATTTGGGTCTTAATTGGCCTTTGGGCCTTTAACCCAAACATCAAATTGAACCAAATTATTTTATTTAATCCAACAGTCAAGACAAAAACACATGGCATTATCTGGATTTGCCAACTTATGTCTTCAATTTCAATTTGGGACACATGTCGACTTCAAAAAAAATTTCAAAATTGGATAATTTGTTATTTTGTCATTAATTTGAGAACTGACGTGACAATTTGTAATTGGTCCAAAGATGTTGACTAATCACACCTTTTTTCCACTTTCAGATTAGAGAATACAAAATTAACTTAATTAGAGTTAGCATACTAAATTTAGAGTGTTTCTAACTAGAAGTACTTGAGACTAGAAGCATAGACTCATTTTATAAGAGTAGGAATCCATCACTTTCTTCAATTTTTTAATGTGGGACAAACTGTACTTCCGATATTTTGCCAAAATCTAACGTTGTGGATCATGGCCCACTATAGCTAATCAAATCAAGTGTATATACACATGTATTTGTATATATGTTTTATATAATATACTATTGTTATTATTTACTCTAAACCATTATTTATTTCTTTGTATTAATTAGAATTAAAAATCATATACCAAAACAAACATAGTTTAGAGGTAATTGACATATTCCTCCATTTCCTTGTTTGGACTAAAAAAATAAAAATAAAAATAAAAATTATATATATTACGGAGAACAAATGATTTTCTCCTTTGCTTATCGTGGTTAATTATTAAAAGATTCCGATGTCTTTTTTTTCTATTGTGATATAATTGCCATTTATTGAGAATTTAGCACAATTTTGCGTAATTTGTCTTTTAATATTATTTTGAGCATATGAAAATTTTAAATTTTAATGTATTTGTTGTTTATGTAAATTGTGATAAAAGAAAGGTAACTATTTGGCTGAACAACAAACACACATGCGTATAAATAACATAAATGTTATATCCTTTAAGTTGTTAATTGGGCCCAAAGGAAGGATAGCTTCAAATAGGGATAGGTTATTGATACTTGAGTAGAGTTTTAAATCTAGTGCCCCATTACATAGGAGGCTCCTAAAGATGCATAGTATTTTGGGATTATAACCTAAGATGGTGTTTTTAAAAAATGGCTAAATGACTAAATCCCTTATTTTTTAAAATCTAAAAAGGGACAAATATTCCCCTATCATCCAATCCCTACTAGTATGGTGTATTGTTAACAAACCTAATAAATAAAATAACATCTAACCATAATCTAAACTACCTCAAACCAAAACTCCGGAAACTTATATCTAAATTCTCAATGATAAATTAATTTAACAAACTAAAATAATGTTCTCAAAAAGAAATTGGAAAATTTAGAGTTTGCCACACAAATACACCGTAGTAAAAGAATAATGTTCTCAAAAAAGAAAATGGAAGATTCAAAGTTTGTCACAAATATACGGTACATTGGAATAAATACATTGTACTAAAACGAGCTAAGATCTTCCTTAATTAGACTAAGCCCAACAAATATCTTATACTAAATTTTTATCCGAGGTTGCCACACAAATATACGGTACTAAAACGAATTAATTAACTTTTTGTCAAACTTAGTAATACAGTCTACTAAAAAGAATTATACCTATCAAATATATATTGAGACTAAATCATACAAATACCCTTGTATTAAAAAATAAAAGTTTTTGTCGGAGTGAACCACATAAATATATACAATATGTACCTCATACAAAAATATAAACTTTTGGTAAGCTAGACTAAACTATGAAAATGTGTTCTACTAAAAAAACAAAAAAAAAAAGGTTGAAATGTTCATTATAGTAAGTCACACAAATACATGCATTAAAAACAACTAGAAATTGTCAAAATAGGTTCAGAGTTGCATTTGAAAAGAAAATTGTGCAAAAGAGGATTTTGACAAATGCATACAATTTGATAACTTACTTGCAAAGATGTGTTTTGGATTCTGATTTTCATGTCTTCAATATACAATTTTTCCATTGCCTCATCTCCACCTCTTCTAAGATGGGATATAGAAATAGTGAATATGTGTATCCAAAATATTATCTTCCTCCGACCAAGCAATTTGAGCAATGAGCAATAACCATGCATATTGAAATTGTTTTGAGATTAGCAAACATATAAAAGCTTTTCTTTTATTTATAAGTTTTTAAGATCTAAATATAATTTTAAAAATAAAAGAAGTTAATATTTTGTTGTTTGAAAAGATAAATAAAATTTCAAATCTAAGAGATTTAGTTGAGATTTTATATTTAAATTTTTTAAATTGGATGACAAACTGAAATCTATGTATAAATTGAAAGGAGAGAGAAAATCAACTTTGTAGGGGCAAGGTTAGAAAAGATGTTGGAATGGTATGGCACCCATGGGAAAATTGCACGACCCAAAAACTAAAAACTTATCTATGGATGATCCACTCCCGAAAACTTTATCATAAGTGACATTTTGGACACGTGAAATACCAATTTTACCCCAGAAATTAAATGAGCCCAGAACTTTCTCTCTCCCCCGAAATTGATTGCATTGAATGTCGAAGCCTTCATCACCAACATTTTCCAGAATCATTCAATGTCAACTACCATTATACCCACAAAATTGAATGCAAGGGTACTAATCGACAGTCGCTCTCACACATTCTTCCATTATTCCATTGAGTTCTGCGAGTATCACCAACTTCTTCTTCCATTTTTCTTTGAGAGTTACAGCGGCTGTCGCTTTTTTCATCTTCGTCCAGTATTCGTTTCAGAAACATCGTGGGTTAGAATTAGAAACACAAAGAAACACAAAGAATGTAAGTGTTTCTCTTCCTATATCGTATAGTTTTAAATAAACGGTCGATTATCTTCCTATATCGTACACATCATGTATGCGATCGCTTGTTACGGTACTATGCGATTGTGTAATCCATCACCAGGCGATCGCATACATGCTACTAGGCGATTGCTTAATCATCACCAGGCGATCGCATACATGATACTATGCGATCGATTAGTCCATCACAGGCGATCGCATACATGATACTATGTGATTGATTAGTTCATCACCAGGCGATCGCATACATGATACTATGCGATTGCTTAATCCATCACTAGGCGATCGCATACATGATACTATGCGATCGATTAGTCCATCACCAGGCGATCGCGTACATGATACTAGACGATCGTTTACACTTGAATGAAGATCATTTCTAACCAAAAAAAACTTATCTTCTCTGCAGGTCAACGAATCTACTTCGCATCTTTGTGCGATTTGGTGGGGAATGGGATCAGTCCGGATGCAACTATGTTGGAGGTCAAATGAAAGGTCTGAAAATCAGGAAAGATATAACTTGTAGTGAATTAGTTAGCATACTGCATGAAAGACTGAACATTGATCCATACCTGTTCGATATACACATCAAGTGCTGCTATAATCTGTTGGTTCAAGTGCCTCCAATTGACATAGTAGACGATGAAAATCTTAATTTTTTTCTAGAAGGAAGTGATGCATCTCGGATGCCATTGTTCGTATCACTTACACCTCACGAGAGGCATGGAGTATATGACATACACTCAGAATGCAATCCAACAGCTGAAGCAGTTCCAAACATATCAACATATGATTTTCCCACCACGTCATCATTGGAAGAGAATGTTGAGGCATGCAATCTGGGGGATGACAGAAGTGAAGAATGGGCTGGTCAAAGTATTCCTTCATATGACGTGCACGGACAGTGGTCAATACCACAGACAATCCCAACTCCACCTGTGGCAATGTCATCCGTCCAAGTGCCACCCACTGTCCAAGTGCCACCCACTATCCCAACCCAACCATTTGTAGACATAGCCGGACCATCAAATGGCCCATCGTACGAAGACCTCATCACAGTCCCCCACAATTGTTTGAATGACAAGGATGTAAGGGAAGGTCAAATTTTCTTCTCCAAATATGACCTGTCAGTTAAACTATCAATACTCGCTTTGAAGAAGAACTTTGGATACCTTGTGAAGAAGTCCACGAAGAGTTTGCTGACAGTTCGGTGTTTGGTTGAGGGATGCAAGTGGAGAGTTCGTGCGAAGAAGCTAGAAGGAAACGATTCTTTCAAAGTGACGAAGTATCCGAGCGCCCATACATGTTCCCTTGAGATGAGGACTAGTAATCACCAACAAGCCAAGAGTTGGGTTATTGGCCACTTAATCAAGTCCAAGTACGATCAAGTAGGCCGAACGTACCGTCCAAGGGATATAATTGAAGATGTCCGGCGGGATTATGGTGTGAATATAAGCTATGGGCAAGCTTATTGTGCAAGGGAGTACGCCCTGGTATTTGCAAAAGGGTCGCCAGAAGGATCATATGCGCTTGTCAATTCATATGATGAGGCACTAAAACTTGCAAATCCAAGCACGGTGATTGAGGTTGAAGTAGAAGAGCAGCGATACTTTAAGTACGTCTACATGGTGTTCGGTCCGTGCATTAGGGGATTCTTGAACTGCATTCGTCCTGTCATTGTTGTCGACGGTATGCACTTGCACGAGAAATATAAAGGTATGTTGTTGATAGTAACATGTATTGATGGCAACAACATATATCCAATTGCGTTCGGTATCGTAGACGGCGAGAACGATGCATCTTGGCTTTGGTTCATGACCCACTTGAAGGCCTCGATCGGAGACATCCCTAACTTGGTGATCATATCAGATCGTCACATATCCATCGGGAAGGCTGTATCAAGTATATTCCCAGAGGCATTCCATGCATTGTGTATATACCATATTCGGAATAACTTGATGGATAAGTTCAAGAACAAGGACATTATTCCGCATTTCTACCTAGCAGCCAAGGCCTACAAGATGTCTGAGTTTCAAATATATTGGTCTAAGCTTCAAAGGTATCCCGGGGTGACAGCCTACCTTGAAGAGATTGGATTACATCGGTGGGCACGGGTGTACCAAGTTCATTGTAGGTATGACAAGATGACAACGAATATAGTAGAATGCCTCAATGGAGTATTAAAAGACGCGAGGGAACTGCCTATTACGAAGCTTCTGGAGCATATTCGGGGTTGGTTACAGAGTTGGTTCTATGTCCGACGTACACATGCCATGGCATGTACAAACCTTGTAACCGACTATGCAATGACTATCCTTTAAGAGGATGAATCGGTGTCCAGAACGTTTCGTGTATCTCCAGTGGACATGTATGTGCTAAGTGTTGATGATGGGCATCTTGGTGGGCTGGTTGATCTCCGTTCACAAACATGTACGTGCATGGAGTTCAATTACATGGAGATTCCATGCTCACACGCAGTAGCTGCGGCAGCCATGCGAAACATTAACGTTCAAACATTGTGCTCAAAGTGGTTCACAGTAGAGTGTGTACTTGCCGCTTATGTCGAACTGATATACCCAGTTGGCCATCGACAAGAGTGGAGACAGACCTGATTTTGATGACTTTGAAATCTTACCACCGCGAAAGGTGCCAATTGTAGGTCAACGGTAGACCGTTAGAATCCCGTCTACCAGTGAGGAACCACGACAAGTACATAAGTGTACGCGATCAGAGAGGACACAACAGAAAATATGCAGGCAGCCACTGATGACGCCTGCCATGGGGACGCATGGGATGCATGAAACGTGAAAGACACCTTGGACGCATGCTCCGCATGGGACGCATGGGATACATTGGACACGTGGGACGCATTGGACGAATGGGACGCATGGAACGCATGGGACGAATGGAACGCATGGAACGAATGGGACAAATGGGACGCATTAGAACGCATGGAACGCATGAAACGCATGGGACGAATTGTAATTTTTTTTTGTATAGAGAATTTTGGATATATAATTGGGAAAATTAATTGTAATTACTTTATATTAAGTGTATATGTACAATGGACTTAGTATTTTTTTTTTTTACAATGGACTTAAGTCTATATGTAATTGTAATTGTAATTATTTTAATTTGTAATTGCTTACATAGGTGATCGTTAAGTGTATATGTACAATGGACTTGGTATTTTTTTGTACAATGGACTTAAGTGTATATGTCTTCGTAATTGTAATTATTTTACTTTGTAATTGTTTACATAGGTGATCGTTAAGTGTATATGTAATTGTAATTGTAATTATTTTACTTCGTAATTGTTTACATATGCGATCGTTTAATAGTCTAGATTAAATTAAACGATCGTTAAGTGTTAATTGAACGATCACATAGTATTTACTACACGATTGCATAGTATTTATTAGATGATCGCATAGTATTTACTAAACGATCGCATAGTATTTACTACACGATCGCTTAATATTTATTAAACGATTGCATAGTTGTTTATTATATGTTTAAGTGATTACTTAGTATTAAGTCATCGCTTAGTGTAAATTTCACAATCGCATATATAGTAGAATAAATGAAAATTTTAATTTAGACAAAAATTTAAACGAATACTAACTTCATTGATTACCATAAAAATTTGTCTGCCCATAATTCGGCTACATACTGCTAAATACAGGCATATTGTTCAAATTTAAACTATCTCTATTAGTATTCGTTACAAGGTATTCTAAAAATTTACAAGAAAAAATCCCACAGTCGAGGGATTTACGTTGTCCTGGATCGCTTCACGATCGCGTACTAAACATAAACGATCGTTTAGATTTAACTAAACGATCACATAGATTTGTCTAAACGATCGCTTATATAATCATATGCGATCGTATTACAAATCTATGCGATCGGTTAGTTAAATCTAAACGATAAGATGAGGGTTAAAGAAATACTTGCGTCCCTAATCAACCATGTATTCTTCTCAAGTGTGCGGAAGAATTCCTTGGTCCGTGAGGCGTATGTGACTGTCCTAACCTTGTCCTTCATCTTCGGAGTGCTCCTCCACTTCTTATACGCAGACCACAGCACATCCGGAATTGGGAACAAGGGGTCATACACACGGACCGATTTGATGGGGAAGTTGGGGACAGGGACTATAGGTTGGGGAGGGGGTTGAGGTTGGGCAGGTGGAGGTGGAGGTTGGGAAGGTGGAGGTTGAGAAGGTGGAGGTTGGGAAGGTGGAGGTTGGGAGGTTTGGGGAGTTTGTTGTGGAGGTTGGGAAGGTTGATGTTTGGAAGGTTTGGAAGGTTTGGAAGGTGGTGGTTGGGAAGGTTTGGAGGGTTCGGAGGTTTGGGGAATCGGTTGAGGAGATTTGGAAGGAGAAGGTTCGGAGGTTTGGGATTTGGAAGGTGGAGGTTGGGAAGGTGGGGAAGGTTGTGAGGGGGGAACGGGTTTGGAGGATGTTGACTTCCTCTTCTGCCTCTTCACATCCTCCGATGAAACCTCGTCGGCTTAGATCTCTTCCGACGATCAGGCATCACCTTCCGTTCCTATACAACAATGGAATTGTGTTGGAATAAATATGTAAATAATGTGTATATAAAATTTAATCACGTAAATACCTCGGCCATTTCGGCTGTCGTTGTTAATTCTCCCATGCTTCTCATGTTGAATGATTGAGTGGGGAGCACTTCTTCAATGGGGAGCTCTTCGATGGGGGGTGGCTGCGTCGTGGGGGGGTTGATTGGGGTGGGTTCTTCATTGGTGGCGACAGTGGTTTCTTCCATCACCGCCGTTTCCTCAGTCTCTCCTCTTTCGTTACCCCCGCCACCCCCTTCTTAGGTGGGTTGGTCGTCAGCTTCACCACCCTCGTTCTCCCCATTCTACTCTCTTTCGTCGTCGTCGCCACTCTGAATCAGACAAACAAGACATGTGTTAGACGTATAAATGGTATGCGATCGCATACAAATGGTAAGCGATAGCAAACAAATACTAAGCGATCGCATATGAAAAGTTAAGTGATTGCATACAAATGGTAAGCGATCTCATACCAATACTATGCGATCGCTTACCATTTGTATGCGATCGCATACCATTTATATGTGATTGCTTAACTTTTTATATGCGATCAGTATGAAAAAAAAAACCAAAAACAAGCAGAAGGAATCTAACATGGCATATACGCTCTATAAACTTCCTCAAGTCGTCTATCTGCTGGCTTAAATAGTCATGCTGCTCACGAACCATTGTCGTCAGGTTCACCAAGTCGGTGCGAACCATAGATATCTCCTTCGACATGATCTTGTACAACATTGAGTGCCTGTGCCTCCTGGAAGTGGGATGCCTCTCAGACGTCTCGGCGCACCTTTTCTTCCCCCTCTGACCACTAGACTGCCCCGGGAGAGGACTCGGGTTGGTCTCCACAACATGTTGGTCGACTTGTTCTTGTTCTTGTGGCAGAGGGGGTTCAACTTGAATTTCGGTTGGCTGCTCGAGGAATCCGTGGGAGGTCTCGGATTGGTCTGCATCCGTGTCAGCCGACGGCTGATCTCTTGACGCAGGGTTGACATACGGCGTCAACTCAACCCCCCTGGCTCTATCCTCCTTGTATCTCAGTTCATCTGGTGATGACACAAGTCTCACTTGGACGATCGTCTGTAATGCAAACAACAAATGAACAATAAAAAGGTTAGTAAACTACTGTAAACGATCGTCTAGATAAGCTAAACGATTGCTTATATTGTACTAAGCGATCGCATACTTATACTCATCGATCGTTTAGCTAATCTATACGATCGTTGATATATATCTACGATCGTGTAAACGTATATCAACGATCGTTTAGATTATCTAAACGATCGCTTAAACTTGATAGGAGATGAGTTACCTCTTTGGGTTGGAAGACATTCCTCTCCAATGATTTGTATGATGGCGGTTGGGAACAGGTCCATCTCAGAATTCGTGGAATGGCAGTTTTGCTTGATTTGGTAGCCACGAACTTGGTGGAAGTGGACAATATCTCGTATGCCCAGACCTGTAATACAAAAAAAACGGATCAGATCAGGCGATGGATTACACAAAATAAGGAAATATAATTGTTGAAGCATAAAGTGGACTAAATCGTACCTGGAATGCAAGCACATATCCCTTGATGCAGTAGTAGGTGATGTGCTTGGGGTTGTCTGCCTTCTTGATATCATGCGCCTTTTTCTTTCCGCGCATGATAGTCTTCATACTACTCAACAACCGGTTGAAGAAGACAGACGACTAGTCGTAGTTCGCAAAGACTTCAAAGTCGTCCACAATCCCAAGTATCTTCATGTCGAATTGTATCTTCTTGTCTTTCCCCATCATAACCGTCTCGATGTACAAGGCGAGGGTCACCTTCACGGCGTCTTGATCGTTGGTAAATATTGTCTTCTCGAAGGCCACCTAGACATCCTTGACCAGTTTTTCTTTCTTGTCATTCGGGTCCCTAGGTCCAAGGATGAGACGCCGTAGTCTCTCGCCGCATGTATCTCGATCGACTGTTTCTTCCGTCGGCCACAGTCCGGTTACGAGATTGAATTCGTCTTGGGTGAAGGTGACCTTCTTCCCCAAAATGTTGAAGCTTATTGCGTCAATGCTATCCTCCCTCACCTCCCATAGCAAGAAGCGGAGGAATAGCTGTCCATTGAACACCAAGTTCACATCCAGGAATGAACCAAATGAGGTCTTCCTGAACATCTCCATCTGATCAGTGGTCAGTTTGCTCTTGATCAGGGAGCTGGTTTTGTGGACCATGCAGGAGACGGTGGCTGGGAAGTACTTGTCCTCAGATACCGCCATTGATAACCTACAGATTTGAAATGCAACGTCAGTTAAACATAGTAAAAAAGCCTAAACGATCGCTTATTAAACACTAAGCGATCGTATAAAATACTAAGCGATCGTGTAGAATACTAAGCGATCGTTTAAGTTACTAAGCGATCGTGTATATTACTACGATATCGCTTAGTCCATACTCTACGATCGCTTAGTAAACTAAGCGATCACGTATCGAACTAAACTATCGCTTAGTAATCTACACGATCGCTTAGTAACTTAAACGATCGCTTAGTATTATACACGATCGCTTGGGAATCTATACGATCGCTTAGTCGTATGACCTAGACTGGGTGATCGTTTAATCTAGGCCAAGAGATCATTTGATCGAAGTTCAACGATCTCTTGATCTATACTAAGCGATCGTTCAGCCTGTTGTGGGCGATCTTCAACATAGTACAGGGCCTACCTTTCAAATGAAGCAGATGACGACAACGATGAAGAAGAGAAAAAGCCGAAGACGAAACGTCCGGGAAAAGCAAAAGGTCAAGAGAGAAAGCGAAAGGTTCAGAGAGAAAGCGAAAGGTTCAGAGAGAAATCGAAAGGGTCAGAGAGAAAACAAAAGCGAAAAGGTTGGAAGAGGCAAAATGGGGACGTTCAGTGAGAAAGCGGAAAATTTTGAGAGAGAAAGCGAAAGGTTGTTAGAGAAAGCGAAAGCGGAAAAGCATTCCAACGGGTAGGAGGCGACTTTTAAAGAAAAAATGAGAAGGCGCGTTTTGGGTTGTTTTAATTTTGGGAGGGTAAAATTGGTATTTCGCATGTCCAAAAGGTCACTTATGATAAAGTTTTCGGGAGTGGGTCATCCATAGATAAGTTTTTAGTTTTTGGGTCATTTCGTGCAATTTCCCACACCCATGGTCATTTTTTCAAATGGGTTTCCTTTTTTTGCTATGCAGTCCAATTTTTCTATTTATTTATAAGTTGATCCTATAGTTACCATAATTTCCTAAAATTAATGGATTTCTATGCAAGCTACCTGGAAAGTTATGGGTCTATAGTTAAGATCACACAATGTGCCCATTAAATAGCTCCAATATAATTGTTATTTAATTTGGTACCCACCTATGAGTTAATTATTAATGAATTCCAACATTTACTACAAACTAGTTACAATCATAATCAGAAATTCATTTGTGTTATTTACTTCCACGTGAAAATGTTTCTTCGTGTTCAATTAATATTTTTTACATATTTGAAAAGTGTTATTAGATAAAACCCAAAAATCTAGTTTAAGGGAGTTGAAAAGCGGGACCTTCCAAGATTCATCTTAAATAAAGTACAAATAGAATTTGATTCTCTTTTCATTTAGGTTAAAAAAAAACACTTTAGGTCCCTATACTTTCATGGAAGTAACATTTAGTCCATAAACTTTAGTTTGTAACGATTTAGTCCCTGTACGTCGAATTTTGAACAATTTAGTCCCTGAGTAACATGTAACAATTTAGTCTTTGTACTTTTAAATTTGTAATAATTTAGTCCCTAACATAAAAAAAATAATCAAAATTAGATATCAATTTTTATTATTTATGATGTAGACTATGTATTTTTTAAAAATACGCAATAAACGTGTATTATTTAAATTTTCAATTATATATTAACATTTGTATGGAGTATATAATTAAAAGTAATTTAAATTGACTTTTATATTTACTTATTTATAATAATATATTGCTTTGTTTGTGAGCGTGTGTAAGCCAAACGGAGTACAATTTTAGAGTCCGTTTGGATCTACTTGAGAAAAGAAATGTTTTCAAAAAACTAATTTTTATTTAAACTCTTTTGATAAAAAAATTTTCAAAATTCATTTTTAGTGGTTACCAAACACTCTAATTTTTTCTAAAATGATTTCTTTTTAAAATTAAACACTTCAAAATGTATTCCAAACACTTCAAAATGTATTCCAAACACACCCTTAGTGTCAAAGTGAGCATTAGTAATTGACATGTACTCTCTCATGTAGTGGTACAAATTCGTAATTATTTACTCAATAATTGCCACGACATTGAATTTATTTTTTTTTTAATTTATATATTTATGTAGTGATTTTTAGTCTTTGTAATCCTAAGTGATTGGGTGAATTATAAATTTGAGTAAGTGTAATTGATTATTGTTTTTTTATAAGGGTAATTTTGAAAACATTCAAAAGATTATAGTATATATGTTAGTAGAGTATTCAATTGAGTGTGTTAAAAATTAAACCAACACAATAAAATTGAATCGAACCAATGGAAAGGTTTGCTCATTTGATCACGTTAATAGTTCTTTATTTTTCTTTTAGAGTTCGAAATATTGCTTTATTCAAATTCAAACTAAACTACATAAAATGATTCATATTTTGCATACTGAGAGGCAGTGTATTTTCAATTCCATAATCATTCATATATATTCTGTTTGTACACTTCTTTTTACCTTTGCAAACACACATATTCTCTTCCTTTCGATCTCTCTGTTTATTTATTTATTGTGTGTACAATCCTTTTTATGTGTGTTATTCGAATTTATCTCATCTATTCGTCAACACTCTGTTGTATATAGTTAATCCAACATAAACAAAAATTCAACCATTTGATTCTCTCTCACAGTAAGATTTGGTCTAAAACAACAATATATTCGTAAACATTATTTGATAACGGAAAGAATAACATTGTTGAAAAGTGTATTAAAATGATGTGTGAGCAGTATTACTAATTTTATGAAAAAAGACCAATCAAATTTATTATATTGAATTAAATTTATTGGCATCAATGATCAATTAAGTACGAAACCGTTACAAATTTATAGAATTACAAAACTCTTGAAATTCTATTCTTGATTATTGATTATTAGTTATTTAATTTAAAATTTCTATTAACTTATTAAAAGATAAATGGATCCATTTCATTAATAACCCTTCAATATATATTTTCAATGGGACACATGTCCAAAAAATACCAAGGACGACTAATATGAATGATTAAAGGGTGTAAAAAAGTTCAACCAAATAAAGTCTAGTGATTTTGATGTAGTGAAACGGACACTTTAATTATTATTGTTTTTATTGACACTTTGATCATTAGACCAATATTTTGTTATTAATATTTTAATTAATTAATTATATCAAATCTGGACTGTGGATGATTTTGATGAAAAATACGATTTTTTAAAGAAATATATATAAAATAAAGAATGAAAACCAAAACTGCAATATCAAAGGGTATTTATAAAAATTATGGCTTATATGTTTCCAAGGGACCTTTTATTAAAATATTGTAGTTAGTAAAAATAATTAGGAAAATATTGTAGTTTGGAAACTATTTAGGAAAATATGGTAGTTTGGAGGAGAGAGAAGATTGGATAATGGAGAGAGGAAAAGGTCGAGACTTCAACCTTCGACCAAAGGCAAAGGTCGAGATCTCAACCCTCGACCAAAGCAGTCCTTCGACCAACGGAAGGCCTATTCGACCAACGCAAGACATTCGACCAACACATGGCCTGCTTTGACCAACGCATGGAGGTCTCAACCTTCGACCAACACGAGGCCTACCTTTGACCAACGCAAGGCCTATTTCGACCAACGCAAGGAGGCCTCAAAGTTTGACCAACGCAAGGCCACCTTCGACCAACGCATGGCCACCTTCGAATCTGTCACGAGATACGCAAGAGCATACATACTGCAGACGATGGGTGGGAGTCTATTTTCTGATAAATCAAGTCACTTCGTGCATCTAATGTTCCTTCCACTGTTAGACAATCTCCATGAGGCGGGACGGTATTCTTGGGGTGGAGCGTGTTTGGCATGGCTGTATAGACAACTATGTAAAGCAACAAAACCAGATGTTCGCGAAATCGTTAGGCCTTTGATATTGCTACAAATATGGGCTTGGGAACGATTTCCAACAATTGCTCCACAACTCTGACATGTCAACGATCATCAATTAGCAGAACGAGCCTACGGTTGTCAGTATGTCATTTTAATTTAATTTAGCTAATATTTTTTTGTGACTTATATTTAATTTTAAACCTAAAATATTAATTTACTAATGTAGGTGGAGAGGCCAATTTTGTGTAACTCGATCAGCTACACATGTAGAGAGTCAGTATAGATATATGTTTGATCTGCTTCAACCTGACCAGGTATGTGAATACTAAACCCATGAATTTTTATACATATTTTTTTATATACTTGTATTTAATATTTTTAATATAATATGTTATGTTTCAGATTATTTGGGAGCCTTACAAAGCTGTCATGGACACTTTGCCCAATTTTTGTACGAGCGGTCAAGACATATGGCGGACAATAAGCCCACTCATATGTTTTCACATTGGTGAATGGCATCTTCCTGATAGGGTAATCCGACAGTTTGGTTTCAAACAGGATATCCCATCAGAGTGCAATACTGAACCCCTACTACATGACATTGACCTGAGAACTGTAGATTGGTCTGAAAAAATTGCACATTTGGTAGTACGATGGCACTATCGTAGAAGGTTTATTGCAGTCGGTGTTTCAGTTGGGCAATTCAATAGGGATGCAACTCAAGATTACATCCTTTGGTATAATAATATTACGAGACGCTACATTACTCGTCCGGGAGCGGCTTTGGGTCATTTGGTATATAATCAAATATTGTCTAATTATTTTTTATTTAAATTTGTTTAAAATATTATCTAATTGTTTTGTCATTCACAGAGATCGAGCAATGTAGTCTTCGTGATGTTGCAAATAATCCAGATCAAGTATTAACTATATGCAATAATAACGAATTTTACATGGAGGAATTACACTACATGTACGATATACCTATTGCACCTCCACCAGTTCCTAGGCATAGGGACGTGCTCAAGCAGAAGAAGATGAGTTTGATGCCGTTGACCATAATGTGGAAGAATTGCCTCCTATGATGCAGACGCAAACGCAGAGCCAGACTGGTTATGCCAGTCCGATGATGATGCAACCAGCCTTTGGTTCAGGATATTACGATTTAGAGGCCGGACCATCATCTTCATACATGCATACACATGGACACGACGTCCATGAAGCGCCTGCAGAGGTACCAGAGCAACCTAGAGTGCAAAGTCGACGACGCCAACCAGCTCGAAATCGCCGACGTCCGCCTTGTGGGACACATTGAATTTTTTTATTATTACTAATTTTAGTGGAAAAAAATAAATTGTTGTATTAATATTGACACTTTATTTTTATATTGATTGGTTAGTGATAAAATATATGTTTATTATTATAACGGTTTTTAAAATTTTCCGAAGTGGGAAGTGGAAGTGGGAAATAATTTAAATATATATAAAAATAAAAAAAATTAAAAAAATAAAAAAAAGAGGAGAAGGTAGAGGGTTGAACCCTCGACCAAGGAAATAAGGAAAAAAAAAAAAAAGAAGAAGAGAAATGGTCGAGGGTTCAACCCTCCACCAAGAAAAGAAAAAAAAAAGAAAAGAAAAGATTTTGCCTCTCCATTCCCAATAAAAAACCACAATATTTTCATAAATATTTCCAAAACTACAATATTTTCATAAATATTTCATAAAACCACAATATTTTCATAATTTTTCCTTTCCAAAGTCTAATATCTTATACTTCTATTTTCAAACTCTTTTCCTCTTCCACCATGCTATTAATTTGGCAATTACTCATGCACTTATGTGTGGTTCAAAAATCATGTGATTCATCGGTCTCTATTTATTAGATGCAGGTGAACGTAATTTCAATAACCAAAAGCAGAATCAATTTGATTTTCTCTCTTGATCAATACAATTTTGGACCAAAAGAAAAATTAATTACGCATGTTATTTGATGATATTTTTGTATTATTGACAAAATTAATCGTATATGAGGGAAAAATGTTGAGTAACGACAATCTCATAAAAATAAAATGAAAAAAGAAAGAAAAAATGTTATCTAGTGATATTATTATTTTGATTGTGAAGAGTGACTAATATATTATGACAAAAACTATGAGCATAACGATTTCATTCCTCATATCTCAAATCTCAAAGGTCTCAAATAAAAGAAATGTAGGAAAGAAAAAAAAGTTAAAAGTAATGCGTACCTAAATCATAGCTTGGCGAATTGGATTTTGAGTATTTCTCGATAATTTGTTATATTTATGTGACATCCCAAATTTTCAGGTAATTTGTTTTTCTTAACAAAAAATTAATTATCTTAAATTATTTGGTTTAATTGTTGAGTAAATTATATTTGGAACTAGATCTAAAGACTTAATTTATGTATGGATTTATGTTCTACGGTTTTAATTCAAGGATTTTGTGAGAATTAGCTGTTTGGACCTAATCCTAAGCTAAGTAGTCTTACTACTAGAACCGCCTATGTGCCAGGCAATTTAGTTATTAAAATGTTGTTGGCTTCTTTGGGTTATCTATGAGATATTTTGTTTGCATGTAATTCTTATGACTGCGAAATGAGCATGATGATGTTTGTATGAGAGACATTATGAATCTATGTTGTGGGATTTTTCTGTATTTTACCAGTTATGCATGTTAGTGATAGTTACCCTCCTACGTTGGTTGTGTGTTCACCAGAGATTTGTGTTCCTTTGGGATCACCAGAGGTTTTGTGTTCCTTCGAGATCACTGGAGGTTTTGCGTTCCTTTGTGATACACCAGAGGTAAGTGTCTCCTATAAGATTCACTAGAGGCTCATGAACACCATTTGCCAATAGTAGGGCGGGTCTAACCAATCACTCAAATAAGCGAAGTGTGAAAAGTAGAACTACGCATGTCCCACTAGTATGATGCACTTATTGGATATAAGTGTTTAGCCTGACCCCAGTAGTAGGGTTACTTACTGAGTATTTTATACTCATTCTTTTCATGATTTTCTTTTTCAAGTAACGAAAAGGACACCTCGGCAAATGACGAAAGAAAACCTTGATAGTGTCATTGGGACTAAACTAATGCTTCCGCACGAATCTTCATGTTTTCCTTTAGTTTTAGTACTCGAGATTTGTTATTTGAACTAAAACTATGTTTTCCTTTATTTATTATGTTTCTAAGCCAAATTTTTTAGTTTTAATGCATTGATGTTTTAGGGGTACCCGACTAAAAGTTTTTAGTTTAAACGACGACAAATTTATTTACTTTAATGATGTTTTCTCGATTTAGTAAAATTATGAAAAAAAAATAGTCTTTTGATATGTAAGCATGCTTATAGTAACGACCTAGTTCAAATCATTACAATTTATATAATTAAGATAGAATTTTATGAAGCATATGTTACCATTTCAATAATAATGACCATGAGATTCAAACGGCAACTATTCAATATAATAATTTGTAATATTTAGGTAATAAATTTATATGTTACAAATACATTTAATAAGAACATAATAGTTTTTTTTTTCGGTTGTTTAGTTAAGTTTAAGGTATTTTAAAAATGAATTATTAATTAAACATAATAAGAAAGTAAATTTGTGAAATGTAAAAGTTATAGTTTTATATTAAGTTGTGTAAATTCTTCTGTTGTTATTTCAATTATAACTTTTTACTCTTTTGAAAAATAAATAACTTTTATTCCACGATTTATATATATTTAATTTAATTAAATATAATTAAATTTTTTAAAGTTTAATCATATAATGAAAGTTTTTTTTCTGAGTCATTTAACGAAAAATTATTTTCAATGACAAAAATTATTTTTAGCCTTTCATTTATTTTCATTTTTCTCTTTTCATCTTGAATTTCTTCATTTCTCCCTACAGGGATGTTTAGGGGAAGGAGATGAGATGAGATGAGATGAGATGAGGTATAAATTCAACTCATTGTTTGGGAGGTAAACTTCGTATGTCGTCGATGTGTTATACCATGCCCACCAATAGTGCACTCAACCCTCATCACCACCAATGCCTCGTTGCTCAACTCTGGCAACCACCTTCGGCGATTACCTTCGATGGTCAACTCCGGCGACCACCTCAACGCCAATTTCGGCGGCCACCTCCAATTGCCAACTCCGACCACGTTCAACCACCATTGTTGACGACCAACTTCAGTGACCTCCAACAATGGTCACTACGCCAACTCAGACGACCACTGTTTAAAATTATGATTACAACAAATTTAGGCTTTGTTCACACACGAATTTTTTGTTTTGTTGACGCGAATAACATAAAACCATCAATAAAACCTTAATTTAAAGCTTTAAATAACAATTAATTGAAAAATACATATAAAACATCAATAAATGTTTATATTTAAGTTGACTAGTTCACATCAAAAATACATGTTTTAGGCCTTATTTTAGTAATATTTCTTGGGAAATATGGTCTTTTGCATGTTAAAATTTGATAAAGAAACGTTTTAAGAGTCAGAACTATGAACCATCTTGAACAACAAGACCCAAAGAACTCAACCTCAAAAGACTCCAAAACCAATATGATCTCAACCCCTAAGATAGGCTAGACAACAGATTACTTAAGTGGTCCAATAAACCAAGGATCAAACTAAGTTTTGAAACTCCCATCAATCTTTGATCATCAAAGCACTCCACAAGTAACACAGATCAATCCTCACTTAAATGCTTCAAATATTCGTGCATTCTATCTCAAGAACACACAAGAAACAAAGCTTAAAAGCTTTCAAGGTTTATGACCCAAGATTCTACATTTTTCCAATTCTTCTCTTTTTTTTTAATGTGAAAAGTACAACCCTATTAATACAAAATAAAAAACACAATGAAAGGACACAACCTTTCATTTATCAACTAAATATTTGAACCTTCAATAAATACAAATACATAAATTAAATAAATACATAGGACATTAATAATGTAAATGAATCTAAATTTTCAAATTTATTATGACTATTGGACAACAAAGTGACTCTTGGATGAGAAGGGGGTTTTTGATTGATGGTAAGTTGCAACTCTTTGCTATGGCTTGAAAACTTATCTTGAAAGCAAGCATTTAATTCTTTTGGAATTCTTTTAGCTCTAGTTCATCGTTGGTCATTTTGGCATAATAATTTCCTCATGATTGGGTTGACTTCGAATGGTCTTTCTTGAATTTCAACATGAGCTTCCTTTGAGCGGTTTTGAGCGGTTTTGAGCTTCACTTTCATCCTGTCGAACCTCATTATCTCCTCATTTAGTCAGCTCCATATCGTCGCCACTTATTTGCTTATCATTCTCCCCTTATTCGAGAAGATTCATCCTCGAATCTTAAGGATCTCTTTGCAATGCAACCTCTTTTCTCAAGTAGATTCATGGTGCTCACATCTTTATAAAACATGGATCTAGATGAAAAACTTTTGTGGAACATGCTTGAATCAATTAACAACAAAATTTAACAAGAAATCATCTCTCGATTGCACAACGTTTCTCCTAATAGATTTTCAAAACATGAATATTCGACACTGAAGCAAACCAAATTGGAAAACCTTAAAGAAACAAAACATGTAGATCAGACTTGCTACAACTTTGAAGAAGACGAAAATATAAAATGAAATCTAGAACTAACACTTTTTACGATTTTTTATATAATGGACAAACTGTGACGAAAATAATTGACACCAAACCAAGCCAAATTTGAAAACCTCAAAAAAAAAACTTTTTGTAGATCACAGGACGCAATCTTGAAGTTTGGATAAGACAAAAATATGAAATGAAAATTGGATTTGACATTTTTTTTCTATTTTTTGGACAAAAATTGACAAGGTGGACAAGAAGAAAAAATCAAATTGTTATAATAAAAAAATTGCAACAACGAAAATATATATCTGATCTAGAGCCAAAGCTCTGATACCAAATGATAAAGGAAACTACCTCAATCACATTTGAGAACTCCCCTTTTAAGCAAGGTAAATCCCCACAACAGTAATAAGCTTAACCCCAAATAACTAATTGATAACAACCGCAAGAAAGCTAAAACAAATTTGGCTTGGAAAGATTGATCAAGACCAAGAAGAAAGAAGAACTTGTTCCTAACTTCAAGATTTCGAACTTTCCATAATCTAATTGATCGGACTAGATTGAAAGTCATAAAATATGCATTCTAACACAAGAATACAAAGAAAGCATAAAGCTTGAGGGACTAAATTCTATAATGAAAAAATTCATTTAAATTCAAAGACTTGTTCCCCAAATGTGGAAAAGACAACCCTATTTAAACTAATTGAAAAAGCACTATGAAACGACAAAACCTTTCACAAAATTGTCTAAATTTGTTGACACCTTTTCAACTACTCTAATAAATGTAAATACATGAAATTAAATTGGATACATAGGAAATTAAATATGTGAATGAATCTGGATTTTTAGATTCATTATGACTTTTGGATATCCAAGTGACTTTCAGAGCTTCAAAGGTCGCATCTATTTATCATTTGCTGAAAACTTAGTTTGGAAGCAACTATTTAATCCTTTTTGAAGTCTCTTAGCTCTAGCTCTTGTCATTGGTCCTTGTGGCATTATGATCGCCTCATGATTGGGTAGACTTGGAATGTTTTTCCAATGATTTTCAGCACAAGCTTCAATTGAGCTAGTTTGAGCTTGTTGAGCTTTATTTTCCACTTGTAAAATCTCACTGTCTCCTTCACTTGTCAACTCCATATCATTCTCCCATCTTCAAAAGGATTTTTCCTCGAATCAAAATTACCTACATCAAACAAGGATAAGTTAGCAATATTAGATGTAGCACTCACATGATACTTACCTGGAAGATCAATTTTTGTATGCATTATCGTTGATCTTTTCTAAAACTTGGAATGGTCCATCTCCCCTTGGATGTAACTTAGACTTCCTTAGGTTTGGAAACTGCTCCTTTCAAAAATGTTCCCATACCCAATCTTCTGGTTTCAGAATGAGCGATCTCCTTCCCTGATTCACTCTTTTGGCAACCTTTTCATTATTCTTCTCAATTCTTTCTTTCACTTGCTTATGAAGCTTCTTGACAAATTCAGCTTTTGATTTGGCATCAAGATGAACAAAACTGGTTAGTTGGCAAAGGCAATAAATCAAGGGGTGTCTTAAGGTTAAATCGATCAACTATTTCAAAAGGTGAACATTTAACAACCCTATTATAAGCAAACTTAACAAAAGGAAAATTTTCTTCTCACATACGAAGATTCTTTTCAAGAATTTCCCTAACCAAAGTTATTAACGTTCTATTGACAACCTCAGTTTGACTATCAGTTTGTGGGTGACATGTAGTAGAAAATGACAACTTAGTTCCCAACTTTCCCTACAAAACTTTCCAAAAATGACTTAAGAACTTGATCTTTATCGCTAACAATTGAACTAGGAATGCCATGCAATCTCACAACTTCCTTAAAGTATAAATCAGCAATGTTCTTAGCATTATCAGTTTTATGACAAGCAATGACATGTGACATTTTGCTAAAACGATCAACAACAGCGAAAATGCTAACATGCCCTTTCCTAGTTCTAAGTAGACAAAAAATAAAATCCATAGACAAATCAGTCTAAGGTGCAATAGGAATAGGCAAAGGTGTGTATAGTCTATGTGGTCTAGACTTAGACTTAGCTTCTCGACATGTGATACATGTATTACAAACTTTGTGAACATCATGTTGCATGTGTGGCCAATAAAAGTGACTCTTGAGTGTATTTATATGTTTTAAATTCAAAAAAATGACCCATCAGACCTCCCTCATGTGCCTCCTTAACAAGTAATTCTCTATATGAACGGGCTTAACTCGGGATCGTTGTGCTATTTAATGTGTCTATTATGTTATTTTGTAGGTTTCGAGTAATTAACAGGTAGAACGGGGTGTTAGCAACAAAATCAAGCTAAAACGAACCAGAAAGGATTTCTACGGCATCAACCGGGAAATAGAACTCCAAAATGACCTAAATGCCCCTAAAGCAACGTCGCCGCAGTGCTACTTTGGAGTGCCATGACGCTTTGAAAATGTTATACGGCCTAATTTGCGTTAGCGTCGCTGCGACGGTTTCTTTAAAAGAAACCTTCGGTTTCTAGGTTAAAAAATCACCCGACCAGCCGACTTTTGCTCCATTCTCTCCTCTTTTCTTCTTCTCATACCTAGAAACTTGAACCCAATAATCGGTTTCTAGGTTAAAAAATTGCCCGACCAGCCGACTTTTGCTCCATTCTCTCCTATTTTCTTCTTTTCATACCTAGAAACTTGAACCCAATAATCGGTATGTCAATTATTGGCTAAGGTAATATTTTTCTAGCTTGGGTATTAGGGATTTTCCTTGTAATTGATGTTCTTTTGAAGTTTTGAACTTGATTCAAGTGTATGCATGATTTAATCCCAAGTTTTTCAAGAATTACGATAAATTTGTAATGTTGGTGTTTATTTTGATTATTGCTTTGATTGTATTACAATTCATGACAATTTTTTGTATGTCAACCATGGGAATCAATAGGTTAGGTTAGCTTGCAAATCTAGATGGTGATGCACATTGTTCGAATCAACTTAGAATTAAATCGATAAAACATTCAATCTAAGTTGATCCAGTTGAATGCTCCGCCTAATTTTCCTTTGAACTTAATGCGGTTAGATGTAGTCAAATTTTGCATGCTTTTCATCGATTTGCCTTAAATCTAACTTGTCAACTAGGAAAATTCAATTCTGGTCTTTCCAATTGAATTGATTAGGTGCTAGCTTCAATGATTTAGTAATGACGAACCAATGATAAGAACATCGAACAAAGGAAATCCCGCGTAACTCAAGCTAGAGTCTTCTTCAATTGAATTTTAGTTTTTTTTTAACTCGCGCAATTTACTTTCATGCAATTTAAGTTTCTTGCAACCAACCGTTTCTCAACCCCCCCCCCCCCCTTGTTTACTTGAATTGAAAACTTTCAATTGCGAAATTCGAGGGCTCCCTGTGTTCGACCCGGCTTGCCACTACTACTGTAGGTAAATTAGGAAAATTTATTTGGCACGGAACTGGGCAACAAATTTCGTCCGTTAGTATCATATGTTTTAAATTCAGAAAATGACCCATCAAACCTCCCTCATATGCCTCCTTAACAAGTAATTCTCTATATGAACCCTTAGGAATGCAAAGTTTATCTTTCCTAAACAATAACCCATCAAAAACATAAAAAATTTTTACCGCTTATCTCCTAGATAATGCATCGGCTACAATATTTTCCTTACCACTTTTATACCTTATCACATATGGAAATGATTCGATGAACTCAACCCACTTAGCATGACGACGACTTAAATTGTCTTGTCCCTTGAGATGCTTCAAACTTTCATGATCAGTGTGGATGACAAATTCCTTTGGTCATAAGTAATGTTGCCAAGTTTGTAATGCTCTTACCAAAGCATACAACTCCTTGTCATAAGTTGGATAGTTTAAAGCAGCACCATTCAATTTCTCGCTAAAATACATAATGGGCTTTTGTGCTTACATTAAAATTGCTCTAATCCCTATTCCACTCGTGTCACACTCAATTTCAAATGTATTTTCAAAGTTAGGCAAGGACAACAAAGTGTAGAACTTAATTTTTCTTTCAAAGCATTAAATGCCCTTTCTTGAGATTCTCCACACTTGAAAGCAACATGTTGGGTTGGATGTCCTAAAACTCGTAGTTTGTAAAGAGTAATCTGAATTCTATGATCAATAAAGTTGCTGTTGATGTTTATTCAATAAGTTGTTGTTTAATTAATAATCCAAAATCCAATAAACTAAAGAAACCCCAGCTATAATATGATTACTTTGAAGGGAATTGAATCCCGACAGAAGCGTATGATCGTGTTCTTTGATTTATTGAAAGAATTAAAAATATAAAAAGTAAAGAAAAGGTTAAGCATCATACCTTTGTCAATCTAAAATTCTCGAACTGATAGTCTTCTCCTTGTAGTCTTCCTTTTCCAAGAGATCTTCCTCGCTATGACTCTGGCAAGGCTCCGAGTTGTGGGAATCTCTTCTTTGAAAGAATGGGAAAGGAAGATTTTTAGAGTAATCGTAGAGATTATTCTCTTAGAGAGTGTGTTCTATGAAGGCTCCCAAGGACCCTATTTATATAACTCTATGGGTTACTCCTAATCCTATTTGGATAAACCAACTGCAGAGATTTTAAATCAAATATTTAATAATATCCAATATTAATAAATATCTACCCAAATAATATCTCATATTAAATGGTTTAAAATATTTAAATCTGGTTTAAATATTTATTTTCTGCAGAATCTTTTATTTGGATCTCATCCAAATTAAATAATTAATTATTTGAATCTAATTCAAATCAATTAATTAATTCTCCCTCTATTTATTTTCTGCAAAATCTTTAATTTGGATCTCATCCAAATTAAATCATTAATTATTTGAATCCAATTCAAATTAATTAATTAATTCTCCCGCTATCTATTTATATGGATTTTATCCAAATAAGTAATTAATTATTTGAATCATATTCAAATAAATTAATTCTTTATATTATAAAGTTATAATTTAAATTACATTCAAATAAAATTTATAATAAATCATGCAATTAATATCCAATACAATTAATATTTTTCCTCATAAATTTGAACATTTCAAATTTTTCTTTCAACATAGTTGATTCTTGTTAGTCCATAGTACCAAAGGGACCTTACGGACCTACAGATCAAAAGCTCCAACAATATGAGATTAATCAGCTAAACACATTAACCACATTAATCAATATTCGTTAACTGTGGGTACACTCCACCAAAGACCCACAGATGCACTCTTCTCACTGTAGATATTTATGTGTCCATGGATATAGATCAATAATAGAAAATTAGTCCTTCACAAGTGTTCGTAACACTAGTTGGGTCAAATTACCATTTTACCCCTGGGTTACTCATAAATCCTTAAGTACCAAGTGCTCCTCTAATGAACAACCTGTTTATGGTCCAACCATTAAACAAAAATCCCTCTCGAGCCAATGAGAGGGTAGGGCCCTTTGCTCAAGTCTCGGAGACACTATTTAAGGGATCACTTATCTACTTACCCTAAAAATGGGAATGAATGAATTCCATCTTGTACAATTATGTCTCCAGCCCTCACTCGGTCTTGTCCCCAAGATGGTAGGCATATTGAGTCGGCAAACGGTCACTCTCACCCATACAAATCAAAGGAAAATCCCTCGTGGACAGGAATTCATAATATACTCAAGATTAAGACTAAGTTGCCTAGGTCATCCTATTGAAATAGAAACCTAATTAGTAAACAGAGTTATATCTAGTGATTACTATTTCGTGGTCCGGTCTTATGCAAACTCATTGCATAAGATACCCCCACTCGCATATCACCTACACAAACGCTTTAGATCATTGTGTTTGTATCAAATACAAAGTGTGTCGTATTCATAGTATCACCAGGATAAGGTACCCAGTCTTATCCCTATACTATGGACCTTTTAGATTGTATCTTGAACATTGATTTCTATATGTCCCCACATACAGTTCAAGACTCATAAAACATCCTAGGATGTTAGTTTATTGGATTTAGGGTTATTAAGACAAAATAAACAAAAACAATCCATAACGCTTATTAAAGTAACACATCGATAACTCTTTATTAATGATTTAATTATGGTTAAATAATTACATTTACAATCTACGAGTTTTAGGGCATAAAACCCAACATACTTGGACTTTATGTGGAGACATAAAAGTAGATCAAGTTCGATTAAATAGCCAAAATGGTCTATAGTATATGAATAAGGTCGGGTACCTTATTCTGGAAACACTATTGGATGTGGCCTACTTTGTATTTGATACAAATGATGTGATCCTGAACCATTAATGTAGAGACATTCAAGTAGGGGCGTCCTGTGCAATGAGTTTGCATAAGACTGGACCATGAAATAATCAATTTTACTTTATAACACCATTTACTATTAAAACTGATTATTTCAACCTAATGACCTAGGTAACTTTATCTTAATCCTGAGCTAACTATGAACTCCTGTTTATTCGAGATATCCTTAGATTTGCATAGGTAAGAGTAGCCCAACTTCACAACTCAATAAGCCTCCCATTTCAGGGGTAAGACCAAGTAGATAGCGGGGGACATAGGGTACAAAATGGAATTTACTCTTACCCGTTTTAAGGATAGTAGATAGGTTGTTCCCTTAAGTGTTGACTCCAGGTCTTGAACAAGGAGCCCCACCCTCTCACTGGCTCGAGAGGGATTCAGTTTAGTGGTTGGACCATAAACCAATTTGTTCATTAGAGGATCAGTGGGACTTAAGGAACAAGAAGTATTCATAGGGGTAAAATAGTAATTTGACCTAGTTGTGGTTACGGACAACCTGTAAAGGATCAACTTACTAATCATAGTTATATCAAGTAAACAAAAATATATCTACAGTGAGAAGAGTGCAGCTACTGGGCTTTAGTTGAGTGTCCTGGTAGTTAACAAATGTTGATTAACTAGGTTAAAGAGTTTAACCGGTTAATCTCGTATCGTTGGAGCTCATGATCTGTAGATCCATTAGGTCCCCTTGCTAGCTCATACTGGACCGAATCTTAGAACAGTGTGATGAATGAATTCAAATTGTTTGAATTCAATTTAGAGAATAAAGCGTTAAAAGAGTTTAACGATTTATTGTTTAATTTCGAATGAACAATAAAGAGAGACAAAAATATTTAAATATGATTTAAATATTGTGTATATGAATAGGGATTCATATCGGGAATAGTCAAATTGGAATTTATATAATTTAATATACGTATTAAATTTTATAATAATTAATTAAATATGTAATTAATTATTTGAATTAATTATATATAAATTAATTAGAAAATTGGAAATTTTGACTTTTGAAGTCGAAAGATCAAATGTTGACCAAAGTGGATTTTTCCAACTTCCCAATTTTAGTGATTTTATGACTAAGCTTTTTTTAAAGGCTTGGTGTATTGTTCTCAATTAGACAATAATCACACTTACGCAAGGTGTCAACTTGAAATCAACACTCATTTTTGCATGCTATGTGTGTTCTTCTCGATTTGACACTAATCACTCTTATGTAAGGTGTCAACTTGAAATCAATACTCATTTTTGCATGCAATGTGTGTTCTTCTCAATTTGACAATAATTACTCTTATGTAAGATGTCAATTTGAAATGATAACTAATTTTGCATGCTAATCTCTTTAAAAGAGAAATTATGAATGAGATTCATAATGAATGAAAAGGAATGTTGCTTAAATTTGTTGAAATTAGCACTAAAAACCAAAGACTCTCAAACTCTCTCAATTCACAAAATTCCCTCCAATTCATCACTAATTTGATCCCGCAATCAAGTTCGAAGACCAGAGAATAGCAAGGAAGACACTTGTGGTGGTCCACGTCTTGTTCGTGATCAATTGGAAGGTTAATTCGCAAGATCTTTGTGCTACAAAAGGTTGTATTTCAAACCCTCTATTTTATAGCTTAAAAACAGCTTGTTTTACTTTCAAATCAAAGTAAATTAGAGTGTTTAAGATCCAATTGCTTCCCCATGTGCATATTTTATATTCCTACATAACATACTTTTTAACCATCTCATTTAGTGGTGCAGCAATGGTACTATAGTCCTTAATGAACCTCCTATAAAAACTAGCTAAGTCATGAAAAGACCTAACTTCACTAGTATTTTTAGGTTGTGTCCATTCTTGGATAACCTTAACTTTCTCACTATCAACTTCAATAACTGTTCGTAAATTTGTTTGTTTGAATTTCTATTCTAACTATGTAGGTTTAATGTGTCTATTTTGTTATTTTGTAGGTTTCGAGCACTTAATAGGTAGAACGGGGTGTTAGCACCAAAATCGGGCTAAAACGGGCCAAAATGAAGTTCCACAGCATCAACCGGGAGATAGAACTTCAAAAGGACAAAAATGCCCTTGAAGCCACGGCGCTGCCTAGGCGCAGCTACGGTGCTTTTTCCCGAGAGCCCCCACTGGCAAAGTGAAGCAGGCGCCGCGGCGCTCTGAACATTCTTCCGCAGACATTTAACGTCAGTACCGCGGCGTTGCGACAGTTTTATAAAAGATGATTTTTGATTTTTAGGTTAGAGGGATCACACCACCAACCGACTTTTGGTTCCATTCTCTCCTCTTTTCTTCTTTTCACCTCTAGGAACTTAAACACAACAATCGGTATGCCGATTATTGGCTAATGTAACGTTTTCTAGCTTGGGTATTAGGGATTTTCCATTGTAATTGATGTTTCTTTTGAGGTTTTGAACTTAATTCAATGTATGCATGATTTAATTCCGAGTTTTCAAGAATTATGATCAATTTGTAACACTGGTGCTTATTTTGATTATTGCTTTTGGTTGTATTACAATTCTTGACAATTTGTTGTATGTCAATCATAGGAAGCAATAGGTTAGGTTAGCTTGCAAATCTAGATGGTGATGCGCATTGTTCTAATCAACCTAGGATTAAATCGATAAAACATTCAAGGTCTTTCCAGTTACATATCCCGCCTAATTTTTCCTTGAACTTAATGCAGTTAGGTTTAGTCAAATTTTGCATGTTTTTCATCGATTTGCTTAAATCTAACTTGTCGACTAGGGCAATTCAATTCTAGTGTTTCTAGTTGAATTGATTAGGTGCTAGCTTCAATGAATTTAGTAATGACGAACCAATGATAAGAACATCGAACAAAGGAAATCCTGCGTAACCCAAGCTAGAGCTTCTTCCATTGAATTTTTACGTTGTTTTACTTTCCGCATTTTATTTTCATGAAATTTACTTTTTCTTGCAATCAACCTTTTTCAAACCCCCCTTTTGGTTACCATGAATTGAAAACTTTTCAACTGTGAAATTCGAGGGCTCCCTGTGTTCAACCTGGCTTGCCACTACTACTGTGGGTAAGTTAGGAAAATTTATTTGGCACAGAATTGGGCGACAAATTTCGTCTGTCACCTAGGGATTCATGGCTTGGGCAATTGCTGATATGTCATGTCTAGCATTACTTACGCATTTCCTTAGTTGATTGTATGGACAACATCGTTAATTTAAATTGGCCCCTTAAGTTAGCAATATAGTGGAGTCCTAATATTGAGAAGGTCAGGATATAAGCAGATTTCATAGGGGAATATGGGGTTAAAGCCTAGAAATAGGATCACCATGCAACCATAGAGATAAAGGGCACCATAGGGAAAATAATATTAATGAAATTAATTTAAGGTCTAGCTGTGACACCCTACTTGTTGACCTAGTTGCTTAAAGAGGATAAGGAAAAGAACCTAGGGTAAAAGGTGTAACCTCGAGTCACAAGCTTGAAAAGTTAGGAAAATTTTCGGAAAAAGAAAAGAATTGGGCTTGTGGAGTTAGCCAAAATCTTGGCCAATCTAGGAAGTTAGCAAGATTAGGCAAAAGTCAGCGAGATTAGCGAGACCAGGCAGAAGTTAGCGAGAGTCAGCAAGACTAGCAAGATTAGGCAAAAATCAGCGAGACTAGTGAGTCCTGGTAAAGATTAGCGAGACCAGGTAGCAACCAGCGAGACTGGTAACTAGAGAGATGAGCGAGACAGAGAAAACCAGAGAGATTTGTGAGACAAAAGCGATCAATGATACCTAGCAAGACGGATCTCGCTGCTCCTCTAGTGAGACCCACAGGAAAAGCGGCAGAATGCACTTTTCTTCAACTTTGACTGAATCTTTGATAAGTTGTGGCTACATTCTGGAAATAACACTTCATAAGGGGAGGTGTTGAGCTGCATGGCCAAGAGTACATGCAAGGCACCATTTGTATTGATGCATGAAGCCTAAAGCATGCATTGTGACAAATCAATGGTGAAGTGTCGGCCTTAAGAAGAGTTGCTACTCCTATAAATAGAACCCTTAAGAGAGGAATTAGTCAACCAGAAGCACTTGGGAAAGGAAGATGAAAAGAGAAGTTTGAGGGAGAGAGAGATTTGCTTACCGAGAAGGGGGGAAAGTTTGTGAGATTCCCAAGAAGCTTGAAGGTAGCCAAGGAAGAAATAAGTCTAAGAAAAAATCTAGCAGTGAGTGGTTGATTTTCTTTTCATGAGAGAACGTAATTACATTTTTTATGAATGAATAATAGCACGCTATGAGTTTTATTGGATAAATATGGATTATTGTAATTATGTACAAATTCCAATGGTGAAGGAAATTACGAAGGCATCGATGGACAGATTGTGGTCCCCAATGTCGAAGGATGTGGAGAAGGCATATGGGCAGCCTGAATATATTTTCTAATGTCGAAGTACTGGGAGAAGGCATTGATGATGACGGTTATGTTAAGACCAGGATTCGACACCGCACATGATGGTCAAAGGGTCGAAAAGACCTAGTTTTTGAGCATGTGGCAGGGATTTTCCTCGTGGGATGGTCAAGGGGTCAACAAGCCTAGCTCCTGAGCCTCCAAGAAGTACCCGAGGGGATTGTCAGGGGGCCGACGGGCCTAGTTCCTAAGCCCTAATGGTAAGTTGTAAGACTATGTGCACATAGGAGAAATATAGGGACTTAGAGGTATTGAGAACAGTTGAATACCGAGATAAGTTTGGCTGTGCCAAGGGCCAGCGGGAAAAGCAGACACTGAAAATAACCCTATAGGGAGATTTGACTTAAAGCTCGATATGGTTGATTTATACTTGCTTATGATTCATGATTGTGGAATTATTATTGCTATTGTTTTCAAAAGGGTTAGTGAAACCCTAGTTATATCGATCACTCACTAGGCTTCATTGAAGCTCATCCTTTTCTTAGTTTTTTCTTTCCAGGTAGCAGAAGGGTTCCCATTGCTGATCGAAGTCGAGGTCTGCCGAGAGATAATGTGCACTTTGTCGAAGGCAGCTGATTAAATTAAGAACTAGAGTCATGTCTCTTGTAAACAGATTTGATAAATAGTTGTAATAATAAATTATGCATTTGATTAATGACTTAGTTTATTTTTGCCTGTATAAGTTGGATATGATAGTTCCGGGAAAGGTATAGTTTTGACAGTAGGCATCGCAAGAGAGCTAGTATCTGCTATCCTCACGCTTTGTCTCGGGCTGCGGGGGAGTGGCTCGGAGGGGGGATGTGACACTAGCTAACCATAAAGATCTACTTAGCTCCTTAGGCTCCTAAAAGATCTTGAAACAAGACTGAATAGATGAAGATTCTACCCATGTGTAAGGCGATACGCCGGTATGATGCAACTGCATTGCTCAGGTTTTGATGAACTTAGACAAAATATAGTTGAAACCCTATGTTGATTCTCATTTGGTGTTATCGTTTTGTTACAATGTACATCAAGAATTACTCAAATATAGTTGAAACCCTATGTTGATTCTCATTTGGTGTTATCGTTTTGTTACAATGTATGCATCAAGAATTACTCAAATATATTCATTAGTCAGCAAGTTTTTCTATAAAAATCCAAGTATAAGCTTCTATAGGTTTCCTAGTGAGTCCAAGGTCGAACGCAGGGATTTGTGATAAATTAGGTGTTGAGACTAAATATATAATCTATGCGGTGACTGTACAAGTACTATGTTCAAGGAGTTTTATGTGTCTAATTCTATACATAAAGAATAAATGCAATTTCCTACAATTAACATGGTAAGGTGGTCACGGAGAATATTAGTCAAATGTCATTTACAATCAGATAGCATGCATTGAGAATGATGACGGAACCATGAGATGTAATAGAGTTAATGCAGCAGCTAGTCGTTACTTAAGCATATCTAAGTATATTTACATACCTACAAACTTTGGGTTTGAGAATCCATCTTTCGATGTTTCGACGCCACTTTAATCTTATCTCTAAGACGCATGGTAAGTTTGTTTTGGCAAAAGATGAACTACATCTCAGGAACTCATCTAGTCTTGATAAATGTTAAAGATAAACCATGTACTCTCTCAAGCTAGACAGTTGTGCTTATTTAAACTTGTTTGTTCGACAAAGCTATGCAAGCTAATGATATGCAGTAATCAAGATGTAAACATACTTAATATTGCTTAAGAAGAACTAACTTTTAACATTTAACTCGTTCAATCATACAAGCAGACATGGTGTAGAGTATTAAATATGGAAACGAGTGGAAGATAATTGTCAATCAAGCTTATATTAAGTAAATAAACCAATCTCTCGAATGTCATTAACAAAGCATAAGTAAGAAAGATGGAAATGAAGAAAGAACAGAAATGGAAGATGTCAAGCTGCCACTAGCAATGTCTTGTTTCATGGAGGCTTAAGATGGTTGCTATCTGATACATAAATAGAATAGGATGAAGGTTATCACTCATTGGGAGATGACTCTGAAAATTCTCAGAATCCTTCTCACAGAAGAGCTTGAAATGGAGGCTGGTTATGATGAGGGAGAATTTGTGCAGAGCTTTCGCCTCTTGAACTTGTTTCTCTCTGCTTTGAATTGAGAAGCTTTAGGCTATTTATAGGTGTCGAAAAAGTGAACTCATGATGATCTAACACCTTTACATTAAATTCCATATTCTACTGTGCAGACTTATCAAATCGTCAGCCCATTAGTTCTACCATGATTTGATAACGTGTAATCCGTTTGCATATTGACATGACAGCTACCGCCCAAGTGTCTGTATCTGCTTTTTCTTCTCACCGCATGGTCTTGACGCATGGTTTTTCACTTCTTTGGTTCTCGCAGCAACTTCTTCTTTGTGTCTTGGGTTATTTGTTCTTCTTTTCTACTTAATTCTGCGTTAAGAATAGAAAACTTCATATTTTCTCAGGTATATTCTTTTGTAAATGATGTCAACGCATGGTAATGTTGGGTTGTATGTCCTAAAACTCGTAGTTTTTGTAAATAGGTGATTTTTAGTACATATGAAGTTATTCAAGTGAATTAATTATTTATCAACTCTAAATCCAATTAAACTACGAATCCTTGGCTACTATCATGAGTACTTGGACTTTATGTGGAGACATAAACAGGATCAAGTTTGAGTAAGTAGCCTCAATAGTCTATAGTACATGGATTAGGTTGGGTATCTCTTCCTGGAGACACTATTGAATACGACCCGCTTCATGATTGTTACAAATATTGTAAAGTGTCATAAATGAAGTGATTCTGATTTGATCATGTAGAGACATGTGAGCGGGGGTATTCTACATAATGAGATTGTGTAAGACTGACCCTGAAATAATTACTGTTACATATTAACACCGTTTACGATTAACACTGATTAATTTCACTTATCGATGACCTAGATAACTTGATCTGAATCTTGAGCTATCTATGAACTCCTATTTATTCAGAATTATCCCTTGATCTACATAGGTAAGAGTAAGCTCAATAGCGCTGCTCAACATTCCTCCTATTTCAGGGATAAGACTGGGTAGATAGTTGGGAACATAGAATTTGCAAAACGGAATTCACTCCTACCCAACTTAGGGATAGAACAGAGGTTGTTCTCTTAATTGTTGTTCCCAGGACTTGAACAAGGGGCCCCATCCTCTCACTGGCCCGAGAGGGAATGGATTTAGTGATTAGATCCTAAATTAATTGTTCATTAGAGGGACAATGGTACTTAAGGAGAAAAGATGTAACTCAGAGGTAAATCGGTATTTGACCTAGCTAAAGTTATGAACAACCTGTGAATGATCGACTTATCGATGACGGTTATATCAAATGGACACAAATATATCTACAGTGAGGAGAGTGCAACTACGGGCTTTAGTGGAGTGTCCCGTTAGTTAACGAATGTTGGTTAACTAGGTTAAAGAGTTTGGCCGGTTAATCTCGAATCGTTGGAGCTCATGATGTGTAGGTCCATTAGGTCCCTCTACTAGCTCATAAATGGACTAAAATCTTAGATAATGTAGTGAATAAGTTTGAATCGTTCAAATCTTGGCTTAAGGAATAAAAGTTAGATATATATCGGCGTTTAATAACGAATTAAACGTACAAATAGAGTTAATTACAATATTTAAATATAATTTAAATATTAATCATATGAATAGGGATTCATATCGGCTTTTTTTAGAAAAATCGGGACAAGTGGGAAAAATAATATTATTTTATTATTTAATATTAAAATAATAATATTTAATTAATTAAATATTAAATTATTTTTTATTTAATTATTTAATTATCTTTTTGAAATTAAAAATCAATTTTAATTCAATTTTGGAAATTCATTGAAAATTGATTTTAAAATTGATTTTTGAAGATTGGATTTTCCCACTAACTAAGCTAGGAGCTTTGTTGTCTTCTTCATAATTAACCAACAAATTAACCATTTTGTGTTGTCAAATTTTGATGCAATTGGATTACATGTTATTCTTTAATAAATAGAGATGATTTTGACATAAAAAAGGGTTAAGAATTTTGTGAAATTAAGGGTTAATTTTGCAAAATTCTATCCATTGTTCATCTTCTTCCCAACCTTCATTCTTTCTCAAATTCACCAAAAATTTGGATCTCACCATCCAATCTAAGCCTAGAGAATAGTAGAGAAGACTCTTGTGGTGGTCTACAACCAAGTGGTGCTTAAATTCATCAAGAATTGAAGGAGAATTTGGAGCTTCAAAGGTAAGTGTTTGATAAGCACTCGAAAAGTGCTTTATATTCTCTCAAATTAAGGGAGTTTTATATTAGATTTCACTTGTTTGCTAGTGATTTTCAGGTTAAAACGAGGAAAATTAGAAGAAACGACAAAAAGATCAAAATCGAGCAAGAATACGACGAAAAAGAGCTGAAAAACTCAAAAAGACAAATTTCAGGATGCGCCGCGGCGCTGAGACAACGCTGCCGCAGCGCTGAAGCATAAACGCAACAGTCTAGACGCATAATAGCGACGCGGCGCTAAGGCAGCGCTGCCGCGGCGCTGAAGCATAAACGCATCAGCATGGACGCAGAGTAGCATTGCGGCGCCAAGATGTCGCTGCCTCGACGCATCCTTGATGAACGCAAGACAGCGTCGCGGCGCTGGGACGGCGCTGCCGCGGCGCTAAAACCCAAGAGCAACTTATTTTTGGTCGCAACGCTAGTGCCGAGGCGCTATGCGACAGTGCCGCGGCGCCAGCGTTAATTAAACGAAAGTTTTGTATTTTAGGTTAAATTTTTGGCGGCCAAACTCTATAAATTTAGGGGTTTTCAGCAATCCAAAGGGGGGGGAGAAATATCAAGAAAAGGAAGAAAGTTGCAGACTGAAAGAAAGATCCAAAAAGGTGAGAATTAAGCGTGAGTTCAAAGAGTGAGTTAGCCGCAAGGAAGAGGAAAAGAGTTTGAGATAGTCTTGGTGCCTTTCGAAGTCCGACATGAGAGCCAAGGAGTTCGTGACGGTGCTACCTCTTTTCAGTAGAGTTTCCCTATTCTTTACACTCTTCCTTTGATTATTTTTGCTCAAACATGTTGCTTCAAGCTATGAGTGGCTAAACTCTTTAGTTTTAGGGTTTTGATGAATTGTTTGTGAATTCATGTTAATTTTGTAGACTCATGGTTTTGTTTAAATAAATTATGTTTTTCATTGTTATTGTGTTTAATTCTTGAGGATTGGCCATCTTCACATGCTAGGTTAGATGTATGATTGAGAGATTATATGTTTAATTTGACCCATAACAATGAATCGTTGTTAATCTATCACGAGAGTAGTTAGGTTGCCAATGAAAGTTGCTAAAGACTAGTTTTAATGCCATGTAATTGTGTATTGGTTTTAAGAGTTTAACAATCAATCAAGTTGCATGAGAAAGAGTTGTCTTTGAGAGAAGATAACTTGGAATTAAGTTTCTAGACTTAGGCATAAGAATTACAATAAAATCCATGAAATCTATAATTTTGCATGATGAAATAAACAAGGATTCGAAGCCCTAGAACTCTCTTTAACTCTTGCAATTCTCCCTTTGATATTTTCTTTGCTTGATTTTTCTTTTTCCCAAAATTGAAATATTGAATTTCAATCCTCAAATAAAATTGATTCAATTCTAGAATAGCTAAGTAACTTGACCTTTCCAATTGGATCTCTAGTGGAAACGATACTCGGACTTAACCGTTTTATATTATAACTTGACCCGTACACTTGCGGTAAACACTAAAAGTGCGCATCAGTGTTCTTGAAACTTTGGTTTTTCTTCTTAATTGCATGTTTAATCCTCTAAATTGAGCATCTTAGAGTGAAAATTGATCAAATAACTTCTGCTGCATGCTCATTAATCCTTCAGGTAATACATATTACATAATTCAAGCTGAAAATCATGTGTTTAGTCCTAAAGTCACCCTAATTATTCCAAATAGTGAATATAATAACTTGTATTTCTACAAGTTATCACCCTACTTCATTGATTTTCTTTATCTTTTTAAGTTTTATTCATACCAACTCACAGCAATTTCACATGGGTTACATTAGGTCGCTTGATTGCATTGCTTTAAGACAAATCCAATTAGGTAGCTAATCTCGTGGGATTCGACTGTTAGAATACTCCAAGACTATTACTTCACTGATAGTGTATGCTTGCACTAAGACCACTCTTACTTATAAATTTATCACTCATACACTTTTGGTAGATTATTAAAACACAAAATTAAAAACACCTTTGTTAACATAAAAGTACATAAGTTCTATCAAAACATTTAATTCCCGATTTTTTTATTAGTTATAGTATTTTATAGTCATTCTTATTGTAATTTAAGCTTAATAAAAATCATTTTATCAAGTAAGAAATCAAACAAACTAGTATGTAAAAACACTTTTGAGAAAAAATTCTTTGATACATAAGTGTTTTTATTTTAAAAAATTTTAATCAAAAGTGTTAAAATAAAAATGACTAAACTAAAAACGTCACATGCACAAATTTGTAAAATGATTGCATAAATAAAAAATTAAAAATTAAAATACATGATCCAAAAGTAAACCCTCAGCCTCATTTCCGAAAACTCCCAACAATCCATGTGTGTTTAAAAAATAATAAAATAAAGTGCAATCCATAGTTTATTAAAAAAAGGTATGTGTAGAATTATTGAATAAAAATGTTTTCAAACAAAAATAATTATCATAAAAATAGATTATTTATGTAAAAAACTGCACCATATCCTGACATATGAAATCAGCACCCCAAACACTCAAAACACAAGCATATGAACTCCAGATACATATGAACTCAAATCAGCGCACCAAACAATCCCTATTTGACTTTCTAAAGCACATCTAAGTCAGATGTGTGATACATAGTTCATAATGCAAAACTGATTTAGTCCATCCTATTAGCTCGACTCATCCAAAATAAGTATGTTAAAAAATTGATAATCTCACCAATTCTATAATTGTGATATATACATATATATATATATATATACATGTATGTATATATGATAATAATCATAAAATGAATGAGACTTCAATTATTATATTATATCTATAAGAGAGTGGAAAAATATTTTTGAATATCTTGAGTTGTTGAAGTGAAGATTGGTTTCGTCAAGTATAGATGATTACCAAAATGTCTTTTTTTTTTATTTCTAATTAATTAAATGTAGTAAGTAAATGATATGTTATAAAAATTGAAATGCCCTTTATTATTTATTTACTTGTTCAAAAATTTATTTTATTTACTTATTCAAATTCTTATATTTAAAAGATTAATGCTTTAATTAAAATCTTAAAAAATGTATAATTTAAAATAAAATAAAATAAAATAAATATATATATATATAGTAATTATCTTAAATCACACCCATCTAGTTCAAATTTCAATTTGGAAAAACACACTCTTGATTTAAATATATTAAAAAATAATAATTTGAAAATAAAATCTACAATATCTGATTTAATAAGATAATATTATTTAATTTATTTTAAACTTATATTTGTGTAACAAACTAATCTAAAAAAAATCATGCAAATGTGCCAAAAAAAAAAAAAAAAAAAAAGCCAAAAATCACCTAAAAACAAAAATGCTAACTGAATTGTGGTTCCAGTAAATATGACATAGAAAAAAATAATGGATTAAAAAAAAATAACTTTTTAATTAATATGGATATGTGTTTGGATCTAATGATAAATGGGGGAAAGGAAAAATGCTAACTTCTTTTTTTAACAAAAAAAAAAAAAATGCTAACTTTTTAATTATAGGTATTTCATATAGATATAAATTATTGATATTGGTCATTGGTATTTGTTGATGGCAAAATCCGACCACCAAACTCACTTGACTTTTGGAGAAGTGGTTACCTATAAAACCATCAAAAGATAATTCACTGATGTGATGCTTGCCACAGACACCCCGATGTTTAAGTCAGTATTTTGCACAAAGGTCAGGGCAAGTAGTTTTTAGGGAGGATTTGAACTTACCTTTCGGTCATTGGCATGTTCTATATATAACTAGCCCTCATAGGTTTTCCTTATCCCTTTCGGAGGAGATCTGTTTCCTTTTTCCTACTCTGAGATCGAACGCTCGAGGCTATGGCTCAACTGTTGTGGATATTCAAACAAGTGGGCCAATCTAGATTGGCCTTACTAAAGAGGCAGTTGGGCCTAGCTGAGCCAGGCCTTGGGCCATAAAGGCCCATATTGGCCTTGACCTCAACCCTTGAGGCCGAGGCAAGCCTAATCAAGCTCTTTTGGGCGGAATTTCCTTTTCCTCTATATGTTGGAACTCTCCTGGGCCTACCTCTAGCAAGTCTCAGGTCTGTTTCTTAGGTAACTCTCTTGGCCCAGTCATTATTTCTTACTTTTTTATGGGTCCGAAATTGCATATAACAATATTGATTACTAATACTAATTATAAAAACTTGTTACTAATACTTATTATTGATTATTGGGTATATACGAAGAGAGGATAAATAATGAAAAGTTAGTAAAAAAAGATGATGCAAGTCCACACAATAATTCATAAGAATGAGATTGAGGACCTATTGATATAGAGTGGGGCCCACTGTTGATTCCCATTGCAAAGTGAAATAAACACAACATAAATGAATATGAAGAAATTTGAATAAGTAAACAAAAAAAAAACATTTTAATCTACGTTTTTTTAAAATAAGAGCTAGGTATAAAAATTGGAATAAGTATACAAAATTAAAACATATAAATAAGATTTTAAAAAAACATTGTGAATTTTGTAGCATGTTAGTTAAATTGATTAGAAAATTTAAAAGTCATTATGGTAATCACATATATATGTTATTTCTAAGTAAGGAAAAATATTTTAAATAACAAAATTGTTGAAAATATTTATAAATAATAACAAAATATCACATACGGTTGTAACTCATTTCCAATATTATAAGAACACAATTACAATTTTTCCAAATTTTCATTACAATTAATTTTCATGACCATTATATGATTAGGTAAACTTTTCAATATCCTCATTCTGCCTAACTCTTTGAAGAGGAACATATGCCATCTGAAGCATGGACCAGCTTCACAACTAAATTATGCGTATGAAACCTCCCAGGTTTAAATTTTATTTTTTGGTTTATTTTAGCCTCAATATTTTCATTTTTGACTCCGTACTATTAAAACATCCGCTTTAACCTTAGTATTTGATTTTTCATTTTACGTTTTTACAAAGATTTAGCAAGATTTAGCATGAATGCAGCTCTAAAAAATAATAAAAAAAAAAAAATACATAAAGCTGTGGATATTTAAAACTGAGGATGAAGAGAAGCAGCTAATTTAGCACACTAATTTCACAAATGCATTACAATGGGCTAACTGATTCCACAAATGAAGTAGAAAAATCAGAACTGGAGAAGAAAAAACTCACTCGTACAATATAACACACCCAAATCAACATTTACATCTGCCAAATCAAAGTCCCCCCCCCCCCCCTCTCTCTCTCTCTCTCTCTCTCTCTCTCTCTCTCTCTCTCTCAACTTCCTTTCGTATTGCACATATAAACTTTTTAATGTGGAAGCTGAAATCACAAACCCTGAAACCTCAACAAACCCCATTTCAAACCCATAAAATTAGATTCTAAAATTCGTTTCTCTTCAATCAATTTTCTTTTACTTTCTTTTTCATTTAACATCTAAATCTGTTTCCAAGTTTTATCAATGATCACGTGTTTCTCGGTTGTCAGCCGTTAAGTTGCCACTGCTGCTGCTCCCTCCAACACGATTTTCGCCACCCCTTGCTGCCAAGGCAACAACTTCAGGCGACATGTCCCAGCTTCCGCTTTTCCTCCCCCAGCTGGATCGCCTTGGATGTAATCCACCACGTTCACTACCTTCTTCAACAGCAGCTCTAATATCTGGAGACACTTCGCCAAGTTCGCCTTCTTTTATGTTCAATCGCTCGCTGATCTGAGGTTGTCCATCGAACGGATCTGCTCCAGAATTTATGTCTCCCCATACTGTTTTCCTTCCCATTTCAATGTCCTCTACCCCTTTGCCTACATTTGGACTCATAAAACCACCAGTTCCAAGTCGAGTTGGAGGTAGAACAGGCTCTCTAGGTACAGTCGCTCTGAAGTTGTTCTTGGATGCAGGAATGCTGGAGCAAAAGATTTCCTTGAAGTTCTCCAACACTCCTTTGTTATATGGGTTGGCTCTTCGATCATAACGATATCTAAAATTTTCATAGGTAGTCTGCAAATTAAGCCAGCTCAAATGGATCAAGAATGAGAATGTGAGCAATTCATGAGTTCTAGTAAGTTTTGTTTAGAAGTTGCAGATGATGCTCACCTGGTTTGTACTGATGAGATATAAATGGAAGGCAGTAAGGCCGCCAACGAACCACATTGAGATGAAAGTGTAAACAATTAGCACAATGGAGGCAGGAGTCTTGATCATCGCTTTCCATATGGATGTTTCCTCTGCTGACATAATCCTCTTGATGTAGACCCAGCAGAATGAAAACACATATATGCAAAGAAGGGTTGTTGAGAAGACGAACATGAAGAAGAACCTATAGTTTCTCTGCATCAAATGTTAACACATCAATAAGCAGAAAGAGTTCAAGAAGGAAAAAAGACCGACAAACTCCAAGTTAGAGACTAAGAAAAACTCCAAAATAAAATTCTTGACAAGATGAACCTGAATATAAGGTTTTAAAGAAATGAACACTTACCAGACCAATACATTGCCCAACCCAAGGACAATGATGATCAAATCTTTCCACGCAGTTATTGCAAATTGAACAGTGCGAGCAGCGAGGAGGTCTATAAAGCATGCATGTGTCACAATACTTGATCTTAACAGTGATACCATTGACCTCTACTTCTTTGATACGAGGCAATCGTAATTGAGGAGTTTGTGCAGATCCAGTATCGACATTACCTTCATAGGCTTCAGGTTCGGGTGGGTGTGCATTCCGAGGAATTATTCCAGGATCTCTTCCCGAGGTAAGCAACAGAAGGACTAAAATCTAAAATAAAGCATATAATTATAATCTCAACACCTCAAGAAACAACACATCAAGAGCAGAAAAAATACCAACAACAATAGCACAAATAATTGTGGTTGCTATTTTATGTTGAAATGTCCAACACTCACCATGTTCATAATGGCCACTGTGACGATTACTATAAAACTGAGATAATTACTCAACCATTAAACCTCAGTATCTAAGAAAGCATCCATCAAGTATCATACATGCTATACACTTCTAACATCATCCAACGTCCAGTATAAATCATCCTTGAGTTACAGTTTTTTATAGGACGCTCTTATCACTTAAGCGTCCAAACTTGTAGAAGAGTTTATAGGTCACTCCATAATCCAGTTTACTACCCTCTCCTAAGTCAGCAGATGGAAAAAATTCACTAGAACAACAGCCAACAGATGGTCATCCTGTTATAATAACGTGACAGGAAAATCGGCTAAAGTTTGTTTGGACAGTCCATTCAAGCTTGACATGGAGAACTACCTTCAACCAAAATATGCTCTCTGATATGTAAGGATTGAAGGACTGCTTGGAGAGTTTAAGGCATCAAAAAATTATTTGAATTGCCTAAGCCAATTGAGATATACTATCAAATAAGTGTAAAGTCCTCAATAAAACGGTGATAGATGGTATCCCAACTTGTAGAAAGCCATTAGTTAAGCTAACAAATTTATCTTGCAGAAAAAGCATTCCAAAATAGAATGCACAAGGAAACAAAATGCAAGTTGGACTTAAAGGATATTATGGAGGAACATAGCACTTCATTTCTGTATGGAGTTAGAAGGATGAAACTCACAAAGACTGTAAATGCAACAGCAACAACCATTATCGATATTCCCCAATCACCAGAAAAGTCATCCATCAGCTTCTTGGCAACAAATACACAGAAAATGGAAACAGGAGCAACAATAAGAAATATTGTCAGCACCAATGATCTAACATCTGGTCCAAAAATGAACCTTCCTTGGAGGAAGAAAATCTGCAAAAGGAGAAACAGAGACAGACTATTAAATAACTCCCAAGAGTACAAATGTAATTCCTATTATGACCAACGATGATGGTTAAAATGACAAAGAATATGAAAGGATATACATAGCCAATGCATTCAGCCGATCAGTAATCTATTGCGGATAGTACCTGCTTCGTGGTGAAAATAATGAATGCAAGTTATGAAATTGGGGAAATAATACTTGTAAATTGTGACACCAGACAATAGGAGTTTCATTACAAGCACATTTTGCAACTTCATCAAACTATGCATATTTTCAAGGTTGAAAGAAAAACACTAATGCATGTACTATGTCATCTTACCACTTCACCACGTATATTAAGATATTACAAAAGGTGAGCTGATAGTCAGCTTACTTTCTTACACATATGTAACCACAAGAAATATGTCATTAGCGAGGAAGAAAACCTCCAAGGGAAAGTATTTGTGCAACTGGGAAGGCTTTACAGGCTGGATATTTGTTTCTGAATTATCGTCTGTTTGAAGCTAGATTTTTGTTTTTTAAACCTCCTTGTATTTGCAGTTAGACTTAAGCTTCTTAATTGTGCTACTATTGATCATATACAAAACGAATCCATTAAATTAGTAAATTGGTGTGGTTCTGTAAAGCTTCTAAATGTAAAGGCAAAAGCTGCACAGTGTTCAGACATCCCTCTGAATTTCTTCATAGCAGATTCTTCATGGTATAGACAAGATTTATGAGAAACCAGAAGAAAAGAAGAAAGCTAAATGGGTAAAAATTGAAGACGGTAACAAGGACGGGATTTAAGCAAACAGAAAGCACAAAAAGGAAAATTAAAACAAGAAATTAACTAGTAATCTAAAGCAAAAAAGAAAGAGAGATAAAATTAGGACTCACATTGCTTCCTTTCCAAGCTTGGTAGACTCGTAAATCAGTAGAACCGCTAGAGGATCCAGAAAGCGGATCCGAACGCTGCGGTGGAGGAACCACATACATCTCTATTTCCCTTTCGTTAATCGTATGAACTTTCTGTTTCTGTTTATGTTTCTCGAATCTCTCAACTCTCTCAGCTTAACGGGAGATCCTACAAACAAACTAAAACAACATAAGCCACTCCAGAAAGCGAACCGCGCATCAGATCAAAGAAATAACAAACGGAAACAAGGATAAACAAGGAGCTGAAGTACTCCGACCGAAATTTCCGGCGGTCGGAAGCGAAAGCCGTCAGTTACAGAAGCAAATCTGAAAAGGAAAAAAAATTTCTTACCGGTGAGATTACCGTCGAGCTGAGAGAGGGTTAATCGGAGTAGGGGGAGAAGGAAATGAGGGGTTTGGACATTGAAAAATCAAGGGTTTCTATTTCTCTCTCTAAAATTTCTCTGCTATGGCCTGCTTTTTGGTGCGGGGGGGGGGGGGGGGGGGGGGGGGAGGGGAGAAGAAGAGGAGGAGAGAGAGGGAAAAAATTGTACGAGTGATTACTTTACAGTGCGAAATGGCGACGTGTCCAATTTTGATTGGGAAACTCAAAGTTGGCCGGTTTTATGACTGAATCCGGTTGGTTCGGTTCGGTTTGGTTAAACTGGATATTGAGCTCAAATTCCACCCATGTGGGGTGTCTTCATTTGAACAAGTCTTTTTTTTTCGATATGCAAACTAATAATAAACTACACCTACTGCGCCGTTAGCTGCATTTAATATTTAAAATTGTCAAAAATACGTTTTTTTCCTGCAAAAAGGAAAAAAAAAAAAAAAAACACTATTATTCATTATCTCCAAAAAAAAAAAAAGAAAAAAAAGGAAGAAAGAAAGAAAGAAATAATTATTCACACTTTTTCATCAGGGCCCTTCCCAAATTTCACTTTTCTTTATTCCTTTAAAAAAATATTAATAAATGTTTTAGTCTTTTTTTATAACTATTTAGATCTTATTTGATAATCATTTTGTTTTTTATTTTTTATTTTTTAAAATTAAACATATTTCTTCACATCTTTTTATCATAGTTTGCATCTTTTTTGGTAAAATAGTTAAATTCTTAGCCAAATTAGAAAAAAATAGTCTCGTTTGGTAACCATTTTGAAAATTAAGTCTATTTCCTCCCTATTTCTTAGAATGATTTGCATCTTTCATAAGTACCATAGTTGAATTCTTAGCCAAATTTCAAAAACTAAAAAAAAATTTTAAAAGCTACTTTTTTTAGTTTTCAAAATTTGATATAATTTTTTAAACCATTGGTAAAAAGTAGATAATCAATAAAAAAATTTAGAGATAGAAGTAGTGTATATAGGCTTAATTTTCAAAAACAAAAACAAAAAATCAAATGGTTACCAAACGGGGCCAAGTTTTTAAAAGCTACTTTTTTTAGTTTTCAAATTTTGGCTTGAATTTTGGAAACATGGATATAAAGTAGATAATAAAGCAATAAATCTAAAGGTAGAAAGGATATTTGTAGGTTTAATTTTCAGTCATTAAAACAAAAAATCAAATTGTTACCAAATTGGGCTAATTTTTTTTTTTTTAGTTTTTGAAATTTAAATTTATAAACTCTACTTTACATCTATATCTATTTGGTATGTTGTCCACTTTCTAGCAATATTTTTATAAATTTAACCAAATTTTGAAAAAAAAATAGTTTTTTAAAACTTTATTTTTAATTTTTTATTAAAAATCAAAATGTTACTTTGATAAAAGTAAAAAAAATGAATTGAATAAAAAATAATTAAAAATTTGAAAAACAAAAATGAAATGGTTATCCAATAGAATCATAATTGTTAAGTTTTGTTGTTGATATTATTATTCTCGTTAACTTTTTATGAATTATTTGTCATAAATAATAAATAATTTAACTTTTGTTGCTAACCATATATATATTAGGATTCAAATCTCTAGGTACGTGTTTTATTAGTGATTTAAAAACATAAATTTGATAACAAGGAATTTAATGAAGAATATAATTGAATTTGATCATTTCTGAATTTTTAAATGTGTGTTAAATAAAAGATTTAAGTCTTGTTTGATATTTATTTGGTTTTTGTTTTTAATAATTAAGTTTATAAGTAACAATTAAGTTTATAAGTGGTACTCCCACCTATAATTTTATTTGTTTTGTTATCTACTTTCTAACAATATTTTTAATATTCATGCAAATTTTGAAAACTAAGTAACCGTTTGATAACCAATTAGTTTTTTGAGTTTTCTGTTTATAAAAAATAGGTTGTTTGATATCAAATTGAGTTTTCTATTTTTTCAATTTTAAAAACATTTTTGAAAATGTTAAAAAATTAGAAAAAAAGGTCATTTTTTAAAACAATTTTTGGTTTCTAAAAAACGCACGTCTATCTATTTAAACAAACTAATGCTCAATTTTGGGGTAGTTCGCAGTTGTGGACTTGCCTACTATACTCCGTTGCTCGAGTTTGAGCTGGGGATGGCAACAGGGCGAGGCGGATAGGACAAAGGATGCACTCCTCGTCTACATTCCTGGGCAGTTTTAATCTCTGTCCCCGTCGCATTCCCCATTTTGTGGAGTTGGAGTCGGGGATTCAAATCCTTGCAAGGAAATTCCCCTTTTATTATTTTTAATTTATTATATGTGTGTTGTTGTTTTCAAAATATAGGAAAATAACCAAAATATTTACAAATATAGAAAAATTTCACTGTATATTTGTTGTAGATCGCGATAGACTCCTATTTGTGTTTATTTGTATCTACCATATTTGGGTTTATTTGTATCATGGTAGATACATATCGCAGTCATTCACAGATAGACTGTAATATTTTGATATTATTCGTAAATATTTTCAACAGTTTTGTCATTTAAAATATCTCCCTATATATAAATTACAAGTATTTTTTTTTTTAATTTATATATATAAACAATTAAAAGAATTCGAGGTGGGGTGGAGATCCCCCTCCTCTCCGACCGGTGACTTGATTTAAATGAGAAGTACATATAAAATAATGTCAAAATTATTATTATTATTATTATTATTATTATTATTATTGTTTTATACTTGATTTTTAGGTCAAGTTTTCTTTTCCATTTTAAATATATATATATATATATATATATCTTGAAGTTAATCTTTCCACTTTTATTTATTTTCCATTTTATTATAATAGTTTCCATTTTTATATGAAATTGAATCATAAATAATGGCAAAATTATTTTCTTGTTTTACACATCATTTCTCAATTTTTATTTTTTTTAAAAAAAAGTCATCTCAAACCCCGTACCTACATATTATTTAAAAAAATATTAAAACAAAGATATAATTTTATAATTATGATATTAGATGAAGAATAATTGTAAAAATAGTTTGATTTTCTTTTATTAAAAATATTAAAACATAATTATAAAACATGATTTTTGTTTTCTGTTTTTAAAAATGAAAAAATTAAAATTAAAAACAGTTACTAATTTTTTTTTTTTTTTGTTTTTTTTTTTGGTTTTTAAAAAATAGAAAACAGAAAATGTTTTTTTTTTTTTTGGTTTCTAAAAAATAGAAAACAGAAAACAGTTGTGAAACGTGTATGATTTTTATTTTTTAGAAAACCAAAAACCAAAAATAAATTTTCAAAAACTAAAAAAAAAAAAAAACTCAAATAGTTTTGTAAAAAGTTGTTTTTATTTTTAGAACTTCAGTTAAAATGTTATTTATACATCCTTTCATTTAAAGTAATATATTTAGAAAATTGGAACTAGTTGGAATCTACTATGTGACATTTATTATATATAGTTTTGCTTGTAAAAAACCTAAGTAAGAAAAGTGAACTTTAATATGATTTGGGGAAAGTCAACGGTCAACAATTCAAAGGAATGTTTATACCATTTTAATCAGCCCATTATTAGTTTCATGAATTATTGGACAGTGACAAAATATGAATAATAGTCCTTTTAGTTTTTTTTTTTTTTTCAATTTCAAATAATTATCAATTTAACGTGGATGGATCGGATTCAGTTTTAATTTGTCCTTATGATTTTTAAAGGTTTCAGTTAAGTTTGGTTCACTCTCAATTTAATATTCATAGTTTATAATTTTCAAATACATATATATAATTTGATGTAAACATTATAAATTATCTCGCTAAATTATTTATTACAATCCAATTAAAAGCATTTCTTTTTTTTTTTTTTATTTGATTTAAACTATATTATAATTAACCTAATTAAGATCACACACGTTCGTTGTCATATGAAAAAGTATGTCACATATTCAACACAGTAACAACTTATGATGATAGAAAAAATTGGTGAAGTGTTTAACCAACGAATGAAGATCTTAATCTTAATTATAGACACACAAATCAAAATTTTATTGAAATCAATAAAACAAAGCTAAACTGTGAGCAAATAAATAAATCAGATTTAAACCAAGTCCAATATAATAACAACAAGAAAGGATAGTTTGACCCTTTTTTATATTTAATGTAAACGTATTATGAAGAAAAATTCTGAAGTCCAAGTTTTACAAAGTAGCATTTGACGAACCAATTAAATTAAATTAAGAAGAAGAAAAAGATGGCTATGATATATGTAAGTTAAGGACTTGAATGTTAATGTTGACATTGTATTACTTACTTTAAAAAGAAAAAAAAAAACATTGACATTCTATTAATTTACCCAAGTCAAGTCTTCTAATAAATTAGTTTCTATTAATAAGATCATTATCAAATGACCACAATACCATATATAAGTATATTGTAATTTCAATAATTACTCACCCAATTTATTTTAACTTTTGTTCATCATCCTTAAGTTCAAGTAAATAACCGATTAAAATCAAGTGACTTTTCTTTTTCCTTTACAAATATATTGTTTTACCCGTGAAAGTGAATTTTTAGCTCAACTTACGTGTTAACAAGTGATGGCTTTGTAATCTCAATCTCCCTATCCTAATATATGTGTTAAAGATTCATGGACGCGTGGTTTGAATTCTCCGCTCTCGTGTGTGTACATTGCGTGCATGCATATTAATGACAGATATAATAATAATGATGATAATAATAATAATAAAGGAAAAAAAATACATTTTTGGTCTTTAGATTTTGGACCTAGATTCTATTTTGTCAAGTTTTAAGATGTTGCATTTTTACCCCTAAACTTTTAGTTTAATATTCATTTTGGCCCTTAAGTTTCAAAATTTTACATGTTTAGCTTAGAGTTTTGAGTTTTGTTTTTATTTGGTCTCTCAATTTCAAAATGTATACTTTTAAGCTTGATTTTTCGTTCGATACATACTTGGTCTTTTAATATTAATGTCTACTAATTAATTAAAAAAATTAAAAGAATTATAATTAATTTAGTTTTCACTATTTTCCATCACTATTAATATAAAATCATAAAAAATTACTTCAGAATTATTTTTAATTAGCATGAGTAAAAATTAGAGAATAAAAGTGTAAAATATTGAAACTTAAGGAGGCTTGTTATGTAGAAACAATTTCTGGAAACAAACTACTGAAAAAAAAAGCACAACTTCCATCTTTGATTTCTTTTCTTCAATCATTTCTTCTTTTATGTGATGTTGTCACTGATTGTCGATCGCCAACAAGCTCCATCTTTGCTTTTCTTTTTCCTCTTCTATTTCATTCTCTACTTTAACCTCAAACCACCAACTTCATTTTCTACTGCAATCCTCCACCAATTAGTTGCTTACCTTCAAAATGTGTCAGAATCAATCTATTTTTTTAGTAGTAGTTTTAATTATTTTCTTTGCTTGTGTATTTGTATTTTCTTGTAATTAGTGATTTCTAAAATACTAAATACAGTTTATCTGCATTGATTTAGTTTTTTTTGGATTTGTTTTAGGTAGTAACGTTGGTTTTTATTAGTTTTAGTGTGCATGGATAATTTGGACATTGCAATTTTTTTTGTTTATTTAAAAAAAATTCTTTTTACTATTTTTTACGATTTTGAAAAGTTTTTACTATTTTTAAACAAAACTTTAAAAATTTGCTATTTATTTTGTCAACCCATAAAAAACCAACGATAGTTTTGAAGTCCAATAAATAATTATTTAACATAATGACACTGAAGTAACAAAAGAGAAAGAGAATTAACAATGATAATCTAATAATAATAGTAATATGTAAAAAAAATAAAACGAAGAAAAAAATTAGAAGAGGGAAAAAGAGTATTTTATAAGAAATATTATTGTCCTTAATATATATATCGTACTTACTATTCAAACTTATCGCCTCAAATACCCCAAGTTTAATGGATATTAAACTAGACCAACAAATTTTAAGATAAAAAAAAGATACTTCTGTAAATAATAAATTAATAAAAGGAAAATTATATTTAAAAAAAAAAAAAAAAAAAATGGCTACTATACCCGATTGCAAAAATGTCAAATCAAAATTTGGAAGGAGAGTGAAGATTGTTTCTATGTGGATTAATTACAGGCGCAGTATATGGTTAATTACAGCCATCCCCAAATTTGACGGTTGTTTGGTGTATTTTGGGTTTCCAGTTTTATCCTACGTATATATATTGGTATTTACAGCCAAATTTTCTTAAATTAAGATTTTTTTAAAATTTAATTCCTTTTAAATCTTCAAATCTAGCATTTCCAAAGCATTTGAATTTTTTCAAATGTTATTTAAATCTCAACTAAAAAGTGGCTTCTCGAAAATTCACAATCTCTTTGGTGATTTATTGGACGAATTGATAGCACTTAAAATGTGTCATCTTGCTCAGCGGGGCATTAGCAATGAATTAGAGCTAAAACGTTCTGAAACAAAATTTTATGACATCAATCGGAAAAAAGAATTTCAAAAAGACTAAATTGCCCCTGAAGCAACAGCACAACTCTTCCACCTAGGGGCCACAATGGCGCTTTTTCTCGAGAAGGAATCGCTAGCGAAAAGTAGCAAGCGCCGCAGCACTGCATTAGAGCGTCGCAATGCTCCAAAGTTTGTCACGTGTGTACGCGCGACAGCGCCGCGGCGCTCCGATTGGTAATAAATATGCCGACCACCATCCAATTCCAATCAAATTCTCTTAACTTTTCTTTTGTGCTTCTATTTGTTTATGTACCAGAACTTGAATCCATCAATCGATATGTCGATTATGGGCTAAGTTACTTGATTCTAACTTGGGTTTTTAGGGATTTTCTTTCATTCTAATGTTCTTTTGAGTTTTTGAATTGAATTCTATTGTACGCATGATTTAATTCCAAATTTTAAGTACTACGATCATGATTTGTGCCACTTTGTTGCAATAAGTTAGGTTAGCTTGCGAATCTAATTTGTTGATGAGTATTGTTTAAGGTTGGCAAAAAAACTCTTGGGGTCGGGTCCCCGCAAGACCTCGACCCGATCAAGTCGGGAAATCTCCGATTTGACTAGGGATAGAGGTCAAACCAGAGACCTTTTTCGGGTACCCATTTGGGGATGGGGAGGGTAGCTCGACCCCAACCCCGACCTCGACCTTGAATCCTCGACACCAACCCGTTTAATATAAAAATTAAATTTATAGTTGACTCTCGTGCTCTTGCTCTCGCTCTTGCATTATTTCCTCGCTCAGAATCACTCTATCTCTCTCGCTCTCTCTCACACTCTCGCTCTCACTCTCGCCTCTATCTCGCTCACTCTCTTGCTCTCGCTCACACTCTCTCCCGCCCAAACCCAAAGGATTTCTGAGCTTGTGAATTTTGTTTATTTTTTGTGGAGTAGTCCCTTAACTTATTAATTGGTAGTAATTTGGTCCCTCTCTCGAACAACCTCTTGCTCTCGCTCTCACAGTCTCGCCTCTCGCTCTCGCTTGCTCTCGCTCTCGCTTGCTCTCGCTCTCTCGCTGGCTTGCTCTTGCTATCTTGGGGAATGGGTCCCCACGAAGACTTGTTTCCCCGACGGGGAATCCCCGCCCCTCCTCGCCTAGGGTAAATTCCCCCCACGAGGGAGGGGACGGGGAGCCCCCACCCACCCCAGCCCGACCCTGTTGCCAACCTTAGTATTGTTCTAATCAACCTAAGATTAATTCAATAGAACATTTAATTTCAGCCTTTCTAGTTGAATGTTCCGCCTAATTATCCCTAGAACTTAATGTAGTTCAGGTAAATTCAAATTTTGCATGTCTTTCATGGATTCGTTCTATCCTAATATGTTGATTAAGACAATTTAAGTTTGGACTTTCCAATTAAATTGATTAGGTGCCAACTACAATAAATTAGGTAATGATGAATCGATGATTAAGAACATTGAATAAAAATTTTTTTGTTGTAACTCAAGCTAGGTCTTTCCCGTATAAATTTTATCTCTTTTAATCTCTGCATTTAATTTTATGCAATTTAATTTCTTTGCAAACAACCTTCTCATACCCCCCTTCGGTTACCTAGAGCTATAAACGACATAATTGTGAAATTCAAGTGCTCCCTGCGTTCGACCCAGCTTGCCACTACTACACTTAGGTAAGTTTGGTAAATTATTTGGCACGAAATTGGGCGACAAGTTCCGTCTGCTGAACATCTCTCGCCACATTGTTCAACATAAATCGTGATTGTGAGTCGATGACGTTATTCAATTTTTTAATATTATATACCATAAAAGAAATCAGTTTGTCCCGGGTTGGATCTTGTCCATATAGAATTGAACCCGGGTCGAGTTGGGTTGATTTTAAAGAAAACCTAATCCAATCCAACCCATTTACACCCCTAGTTAATCTTTAGTAGTATAAGTAAAACATGCTTGTATGTAAATTAAGTAGCTATTTATGATGGTTATTTTATACTATTGCATGATTGGTTGAGTTCAAGAATAATATCGATTAGACTACTTAAACACTAGTTAGTAACTAATTGTAGAAAAGAATTGTTGTAGCATATTCGTGAAAAGCCCAAACCATGACAAATATTGGGCTCAATGAGATTTAGAAAGGCTCTAAAACCTCCACTTCTTCCTTTTTAAGTCAAATTTCATTTCCATTCCTAAATTTTTAGGTTTACTCATTTTATTCTTTAAATTTTAAAATCTTTGTTTATTTTAGTTCATAAACAATAATAAGAAAAAATAATAAATTTTGATTCTCAGCTCCGAAAATATCTTTTTTACATTAAAATTTTATAAAAATAATATTTTTGGTTTGTGCTATTAGTTTACCACTTAGTATTCTCTCACTCAATATATTGCGTTTAACCAATTCTAATTGTTTTAATATAAAGTCACATCATCAACTTAAACATACGTCAATAGTTAAAACGTTTATACTTTCTTTTAAAATCAAAACTTCTACCTGTACATTTGTTAAACTCATGAAGTGTGGCAAACTTAAAAAATAAATATTTTAGAAATTTTGTGACAAACATGACTTAAAGATGTAGACTTCATTTGATAATGATTTAATTTTAGTTTTTTTAACATCTTCAAAGTTACTTTGATGTAATTTTTATTTTTTTTTAAACACATTTGAACTATTAACTAAATTTATAAGAAAAACATTTTGAGGTCAATTTCTAAAATGGTAACTATTGAATGAGAAATTTTGGCCAACCAAACTTTGCTATGTCATTACAACAAAACTCTAAACGTATTGTGGAAATTATAAATTAGATTGAGCCAAGTAATTAAAGTTGTTCGGGTCCAAAGCCCAACCCAATTCAAGCCCATTGTGAAAATATTTGACCAAATAAGATATTGGGTCTAAGCCCAAGCCTAATTTTTGGGTCCAAAAGCAACTAGGTTCAAGCCCATGAAGCCCCATAGAAACTCTATAAATAGAGGTCTTACCCTTTTATCAAAGGGGGTTGGAAACATTGACAACAAAGTGTTAAAGTTTTGAAGACTTGAAAATTGAAACTCTAAAGATTTGAAGACTCTGAAGCTCTGATCAACCTCTAGATTACAACCTTTTGAAGATCGAAGACTTTGGAACACTAAAACTTCCTTGAATTCCAAAAGATTAAAGCTTCCATCAATCTTAAGTTTAAACTTCTAGAAGATGGGAAGAACTGGAGGCTAAAGGCTTGAAGTTCTAAAATTCCAAAGCTTTGAAGACTAAAACTTCCTTGAATTCCAGAAGATTAAAACTATGATCGATCTCAAGTTTACAACTTCCAAAAGATTGGAAGAATTGGAGGCTGAAGCTTTGAAGTTTTGAAATTCCAAAGCTTTGAAGACTAAAGCTCCAAAGATCAACTTTTGATCTCCTGAAGATCTAAAAACTAGTTCAGAAGACTTCCACAAGATTACAAGACTTTCTCCAAAGTTCTTGGAGTAAGAAACTCCAAAGGCGATCAAAGTAGATCAACAAGCCAGAGGCCGATCCAAATCGACCAACAAGCTATAGGCCGATCCAACCCGACAAAATCAAAGGCCGATCATCCCAGAAGTTCATCAAGCCCAAAAGCCGATCACCCAAGAAGATCAACAAACCTAAAGGTCGATCACCTAAGAAGACTATCAAGCCCAAAGGCCAATCATCCAAGAAGATCAACAAACCTTAAGATCACAGTTTACTTTTTTGAGAGGAAGAATCAAATGATCAAATATTAGAGTTGTACTCACAACATTAAAATTAATACAAATACAAAGTTCAAATTCCACGAATTAAATTTCTTCGGAAATCTCGTCAAACAGTAACAATTGTATAAGTTTGAAGGTTCAATTTTTATCATTTTGGAGGTCCAATTTCTACCACTATCATAAGCTGGAGGGTCCAACGTTTGAGGGCTCAATTTTATAATTGAATGTTTGAGGGTGTAATTGCAACTACAACTATACTTCAAGGTGATTTTTGTAATTTGCCCTAATTTAATTAAAAATATATTAATTTAAGCCCCGTTTGATAATCATTTGGTTTTTGGGTTTTGGGTTCTAAGAATTAAGCTTGGATCCTCTCAATGTCATACAATGGTTTTCATCTTTCTAAAGTTAAAAAAGTCGAATTCTTAGCCAAATTAAAAAAACACAAACAAGCTTTTAAAAACTACTTTTTTTTACTTCTCAAAACTTGGCTTGAATTTTAAAAACGATGGTAAAAAGTAGATAACAAAGCAAAAAATTTAAATATAGATGTTGAGTGCCAAAATCTGGACAAGGGAAAACGCATACTTGCAAAAAAAAAAAAAAAAAAGAAATAAATTAAAAGTGTCTGATACGAAAGGCATAGATGAAAAAACTCTAGAATAGGGAAAGAAGCCAAAAGCATAAGTTCCAAATGAAGTTCAAGTTTTAAATTAAAAACCATATTAAGATATCTCATATCGAATATTGATAATGTATTTATAGAGAGAATGACTTGAAGTTTACCATTTTATTTGAAGATGAGGATGAGGATGAGATGAATCTTTACTTATCGTACCTAAATTAGAATTTTATTTGATTAGATCACCTTGAACTTATTGATACCAAATCCACTTAATATTAGATTTATCTTCTATGATATTTTCCTTGTTTCTGACCTATTCTATTTTTCAGGTCTAAATTGACAATAACAATGGAAGAGATGTTTAAGAAAAAGCTCATTTGCTTGATATTTGAAGCCCAACCAAACGCGCTAGAGATATTTGGATTATAAGCTTATTCTATCAATGATAAAAGTTGACCATATACAAGAAAACCAAAGTAAAAAAAAGAAGGAAAAAAAAAAACATATATACATTTTGTAGATACAAATTTTAGGCTAAAGGGAACGTATCTATGTAAGATTACACATTTAATCCATAAACTTTAAATATTGTATTTATTTGGTCTCTAAACTTTAAAATTTTAAAATTCAATTACAAAATTTTGATATTTTTTTAACATTCATAGTATCTAATAGACAAAATTATAAAACTATAAAGTTTTATAAGATTCAACATTCAAATTTATATTCAATAGATCATTTAATTTAAGAAAAAAATATGAAATTATAAAAAATATGCAATATCTAATATCTAAAATTGAAAGTTGAATGACCTATTAACCATATAAATAAATATATTTTAAAAAATTTAAAACCCAAACGAACGTATACTTTGAAATTCTTTGGTAGACTCAACTTATAATTTAATCTATATATTAAAAATAAAGTAAAGAATGATTGTACCTTTGAGAAAATAAAAAAGAAAAAGAAAGATTGTGAAGTCAAAGGTCAAAGAAGGTGAATTTGGTAACAACTAAATCGAAAGCCGTCATGTCGTCAGCTTTAGAAATTGAAAGCCGACTCGGGAGTTGGTGTGTGGGACGACAACTAAAAGGAGCGGCTTCGTATTCGTCAAGCTGCACCTTCTTTAAACAATCTCGGTTTTTTTTTTTTTTTTTTTTTTTTTTTTTCTTTTCTTTTCTTTTCTTTTCTTTTCTTTTCTTTTTAGTTAAATTATATATTGTTGAATGAAAATTTTTGGCCAACCAAATTTCGTCACGTCATCATAACAAAGTTCAAATGCATTGTGAAATTTATAAATCGGATTGGACCGAGTAATTAAAGTCACTCGGGTCAAAAGGGTAACCCAATTCAAGTCTATTGTGAATTTTTTTGGGCCAAATAAGATATTAACCCAAGCCCAAGCCCAATTTTTGGGCCCAAAAGCAATTGGACCCAAGCCCATGAAGTCCCATAGAAACTTTATAAATAGAGGCTTTATCTTTTCAAGGGAATTGGAAGCATTGACAATGGAGGGCTAATGCTCTGAAGCTCTTAAGGCGGAATCCTAAAGATTCCAAGACCTTGAAGTTTTAATCAAACTCTGAAGACTAAAGCTCCAAAGATTTGAAGATTCAAAGATTGAAGCTCTAAATATTTGAAGAACACAACCCCCTCAGCTTAAAAGATCTGAAAAATACAAGTTTTGGAGAATGCAAAATTCTTGAAGCTTTGAAGATCAAAAGATTAAAGCTCCGAAGAGTATAACTCTCTTGAAGATTTAAAAGCAAAAGCTTAAAGGACATTTAGAAGATCAGAAGACTTTCTCTAAAGTTCTTGAAGTCAGAAACTCCAAAGGTCGATCAACAAGCCTAAAGGTCGATCACCAAAGAAGATCATCAAGCCCAAAGGCCAATCACCCAAGAAGATCAACAAGCCTACAAGCTGATCACCAAAGATCATCAAGCCCAAAGCCCGATCGTCCAAGAAAATTAACAAACCTAAGGATTAAAGTTTATTTTGTCTAGAGAAAGAATCAAAAGATCAAATATTAGAGATTGTATTCACACTAAAATTAATACAAATACGAAGTTCAAATTTCACGAATTAAATTTCTTCGAAAATCTTGTCTAACACACACACACATATATATATATAAAGATAGAAAGAAAGGAAGAAAAAAAATGACTTTGAATTGGTACAACTATACACAAGTATAGGCTACTAAAGATACCATATTCCAACTAACAATTATATATATTAGCATCGATTTAAGGATCCATTTTGATTGACTTAAAATATAAATGTTTTTAAAAGCTTATTTTTATTTAAACACGAACTATTTAAAATAAAAATACTAATGACTTTCGAAATTTATTTTGAGTTATTGCCAAACACTTGTATTTCTTTCAAGATTTCTTATTTTTAAATTAAATACTTGAAAACGTAGTCCAAATACATCCAAAATTGACTTAGAAAAAAATAATTTCAAAAAGTCAATTTCATTTAAACATTTTTTTTATCGAAATGATTTAAAATAAAAATACCCATATGTTTGACAACGGTTTTTTTAAATCTTTTTTGTATATTAATTTATTTGGTTTGTTGCATACTAATAAATGTTTTTATTAATATCGAATTATTATAAATGATAACTATAAAATAATAATTTAAAATAATGGTCACTAGAATTAGTGTCCATTTGGAGTAACTTAAAAAATAAATGTTTTTCAAAAATCTATTTTCATTTAAACACTTTTGATGATAACAGTTTATAATGACTTTCAAAATCCATTTTGACTGGTTACCAAATACTTGTATTTCTTTCAAAATGATTTATTTTTTAAATTAAATACTTGAAAATGTATTCCGAACATACTCTTAGTCATCATGGCAACATAATGAAAGTGAAGTAGATGATTTTCTAGAGCATTTTGGTAATTTTAAGAATTATAAAAATTAGGGAGAAATTAAACATTAAACACTAAAGAATCATTTGTCTAAAAGTTGATTTCAATTGTTTCTCCTAAGCCAACTTATTTCAAAAACTCATTTTTTTCTTCAAAAACTATTTTAAGTAGTTGCCAAACACTTCAAATTTTTTATTATTCAAAATTAAACACCGGAAAAGTTAAACCAAATACACTCTTAGTGACTAAAGAGGTCAGCGATTTAAATATCCTATCCCTTATTGTATTAAAAAAAAGTTATACAAATTTTCACTTTTACTATTGAATTTTAAATTTTGTAAAAAAAGTTATACTAAAGGGTTGCATTCTTTCATTTTCATAAAGTTGAATTCTTTCATTAAGGAGACAACGTGAATTCATTGGACACAGATAATTTTTGTATATGAATTTTATGGTTTTATGTGTTTTACTTATTATAACAATCTTAAGACAAATATATATAATTGGCAATTTAATATACATCATGAGTTGTACACTTCCAGATATAGTATGTATTAGGTTTTATGCCCTAAAACTCATAGATTGTAAATATAATTATTTGATTGTCATTAAATCATTAATAAAGAGTTATTTGATGTGTTACTTCAATAAGTGTTATTGATTGTTTTTGTTTGTTTTGTCCTAATAATCATAAATCTAATAAACTAACATACTAGGATGTTTTATGAGTATTGAACTGTATGTGGGGACATACAGAGATCAATGTTCAAGATACAATCTAAAGGGTCTATAGTATAGGGATAAGGTTGGGTACTTTATCTTAGTGACACTATGGATATGATCCACTTTGTATTTGATACAAACGCAATGATCTAACATGTTTGTGTAGGTGATATGCGAGTGGGGGTATCCTATGCAATGAGTTTGCATAAGACCGGACCACGAAATAGTGATTACTAGATGTAACTCCGTTGACTAGCTAGGTTTCTATTTCAATAGGATGACCTAGGCAACTTAGTCTTAATCCTAAGTATATTATGAACTCCTATCCACGAGGGATTGTCCTTTGATTTGTATGAGTGAGAGTGGCCGTTTGCCAACTCAAAGACAAGACCGAGCGGAGAGTTGGAGACATAATTATAAAAGATGAAATTCACTCATTCCCATCTTTAGTGTGAGTAGATAATTGTTCCTTTAAGTAATGTCTCCGGGACTTTAGCAAAGGGCCTTACCCTCTCACTGGCCCCAAAAGGGTTTCTGTTTAATGGTTGGACCATATACGGGTTGTTCATTAGAGGAGCACTAGTACTTAAGGATTTTGAAGTAACCTAGGGTAAAACGGTAATTTGACCCAACTGGTGTTACAAACACTTGTGAAGGACTAATTTGCTGTTATTGGTCTATATCTATGGATGCATAAATATATTTGCAATGAGAAGAGTGCAATTGTGGGTCTTTAGTGGAGTGTACCCACAGTTAACGAATATTGATTAATGTGGTTAATGAGTTTAGCCGATTAATCTCATATCATTGGAGTTTCTGATCTGTAGGTCTATTAGGTCTCCTTCCTAACTCGTAAAGAGTGATGAGGTATTTATGTCTTGAATGAAATTTGAAATGTTTAAATTTACTTAGAGAAATAATATAATATATGATGATATATTATAATATAAAGTTTATTTTGAACTTTATAATATGAATTTAATTTTGGATATGATACAAAATTAATTTTGAGAGAGTTAAATATTTGAAGGAGTTTATATATTAATATGAATTAGATTCATATTAAAACTATAGGTTAAAATTAATGTGTATTAGATATACATTAAAACCATAAGTTATGAGAGAATAACAATTGAATATGATTCAAATGTAGGTTAAATTAAATATTAGATATTTAATTTGAAAATTAATTAATTAAAAAAATTAATTTTCTTAATTTATTTTAATTAAATTTGATTTAATTAAATTAAATGAATTAAAACTATAGGTTATATGGGAGATGTTCATTTAAATATGATTTAAATGAAATAATTAATTAAATTAGATTTAATTAATTTTTAATTATTAATTATTTATTAAATTGTTAAATTGTTAAATTAATTAATTAATTAATTAATTAAAAAGGTAACTCCCATACGTGGGAGTTACGTTTTATATGGTTTAATCTCACGTCACTTGCTCTCTCCCCCTAAATAGTCCTGCACAAGAAATTCTCTCTGACTTTCCCCCTTTATCAAGGGTCTACAACCTTCATCTCATCACTTAAAGAATAGGAGAGGTTCATGGTGGTGGTGTTCAGAGTCGACATCAAATGTAATCTTCTATCTCTAAACCATGCTTAACCCTGAATTAATACAATAGGTTTTTTGTAATTTTTTTCCAATGTATTGGTATTTCAAAATCTCAATTTATTTTGAATTTGGTTCTGAATTGCTTCAGCTGTGTTAGGAATTTTAACCCTTTCAGCATATGCTGTAAGCAAGCTAAGCTGTTATACGAGCAATCTAGATCAAAATCATTGGAATGTTATATTAAGACTTTTGGGATATCTAAAGCACGCTAATAATTATGGCTTAGACTATACTAGATATCTTGTTGTACTGGAAGACTATTGTGACGTTAATTGGATATCTAATACTAAGACTCCAAATCCACGAGTGGTTACATTTTCATTTTGGAGGTGAGGCCGTGTCTTGGAAATCTTTTACACAAATGTGTATAGCACGATCCACAATGGAATATGAGTTTATAGCTTTAGACAAGGCTGGAGAAGAAGCAGAATGACTTCAAATTTTTTTGGAAGATATTCCAAACTGGTCTAAGCCAATGCCTATAATATGTATACATAGTGATAGCCAATCAACTATTGGAAGGGTACAAAATATTATGTATAATCGTAAGTCTCGACATATACAATGGAGACACAATACAATCAGACAACTACTCTCTAGTGGAATTACCACTAACTTTGTGAGATTAAAAGATAATATTGCAGATCCACTTACTAAAGGCATGAATAGAGAGTTGGTCGAAAGTTCACCAAGGAAAATGAGATTAAAGCCTATAATATAAAGTTAACCTGAAAGGCAACTCAACCTAGTTGAATGGAGGTCCCAATATCTATGTTCAATAGGCAAACCAATCTTTGGATAACTTATTGAGCACTGCATTGAAAAACTTTGATGTCATACCCATTTTAAGGGACGATGAGACCGTGCAAGTGTGGTTTTAGGGTAAGCATTATTCTTTTAATGATTTCTATAAATGGTTAAATAATTATTTGTGAAAAGAGCATATATGATGCTCTTTATAGGAATCACCTATGTGAGTGTGAAATGGCCATTTCTATGAGAATTATTAAGGCGAATTCTCTAAAACACTCATGAGACCAAGTGATGTTCAAGGCCAAAATGAAGACAATTATGAGAACAAACGTTGTTATAATGAGAAACTGTGTGACTTCAATTGACTTAGTTTACTCTAGAACGGTTGACAGTTCAAGGCATCAAGTGCACTGATTAACCAAGTAAACTCGATCGATGTTCACTAGGGAAAGTTCAAAGTTTTTACTACTTATTCTGATGCAAGTTATTCATTGAGAAATACCAGATGTTTTCTTTTATCTTAATTTGTTAACGTACCATTTATGGGGGGATTGTTGGAATAAATGATATGTAACATTTTGTTAAGGTTGCATTCTTTCATTTTCATAAAGTTACATTCTTTCATTAATTGTCGTATTTTTTCAATAAATAACCAAATTGAAGAAAGAAAACGACTATTCGAATGGCTACAAATTAGTCTATAAATAATGACCTTTCTTCAAATTGGTTTTCAAACACTTTTTTAGCCATTACCTTCATTAAAATTCTCTCCATTTCAAAACTGTTCAAGTTTGGTGTATCCATAAAGTTCAATTCGTTGATCTTGTGGACGAGGTTCTACCTCCAGAAGAAAGGTATACTGTTTTATCCTAGGAGACAATTACTCTCAAACTTAGGCACTAGAGTGAGTAAATTTATCTTAAGGAGTCAATGTGAATTCGTTGGGCTCAGATAAATTTTTGTATATGAATTTTATGGTTTTATGTATTTTATTTATTATAACAAATTCAAATTTCTAGCACTTTCTTCAAAGATATATAATGTCCTACCTATTAAGTCATGCTTAAGTAATTTGCTATTAAATAGTTTATTTTAGAAAAAGTATCCATCTTAATATTATTGAACTTGGTAAATTGTATCAATTTAAAAAAAGAAAAAAAAAATTCAATTTCATTTAATTGCATGTACCTTAAACATCAAGTGTTGAAATCTACCACTAACATGGGTAAAGGGAAATTGCCAACATTTTCTACCAAATTTTCCTTAACACTTTTAAAATGGAATGGGAAAAATTGTTTCTCCTTCCTTCCTTTCTTTCTTTATAGAAAAAGTGGAGAAATCAAAATTTTTCAGTGCTGGTTAACCTTGACTAGAAGGTTAAAAGTTGATCCAACATAACATATTAGAAGCACAAATTCAAACGAGGTTTGGAGTTTACAAATTTCTAGATTTGTGTCTATATATGGTTCTTGAGTTTTCGTTTTTGTGTATTATAATTTTATATGAATTTCAATTTTATATTCAATAGGTCTTTTACATATTAAAAAAAAAAAAATTAAAATAGTTTAAATGTTAAATGTTAGATCATATATAAAAGTCAACCTTGTGTCTAATAAGTCTTATTGGATGTTTATAAAATCAATGTAACTTCAAAATTAAAAAATTAATGCCCAATTAGACATAAAATTAAAATTTAGGAAAATGATTATAAATAGAAAAAATATCAACCTATTTACAAATATAGTAAAATTTTACTTTCTATTTGTGATAGACCACGATAGACCCATATAGACATATGTCCGTGTCTATTTGGAACGTATATCTGGATCTATCGCGGTCTATCATTGATAGAAACTAAAATTTTGTTATATTTGTAATTATCTTCAACCGTTTTTCTATTTTTTAAAATATTCCTAAAATTGTTGTGCACTAAAAAAATTAAATTTTAAAATTTGAATATCTCTCAAACCTAATCACTACAAATTTGAGAGTTCATTATTAAGTTAGACATTTATGAAAATTTAATAGATACAAAATTAAAACTTTTGAGAAACTTACCAAACAATTTTGAAATCTAGTAGGATATATTATACTTTGAATTATTGATTTTAAAATAATATCACATTGTATTTTTTTATTACTTAATTATGATTTGAAATCTAAGTTCAGGTATCTTCAATCCTCTCAATTGTGATTTATAAAATAAGATTTAAACTATAATTTATGTTGAAATCTAAATTTTCTCTATAATACTTAAATTAAACCACAGGTATCTCTTTTTTTTTTTTTTTTTTTTTTTTTTTTTATATATATTATTATTATTATTATTTTATTTTAAACTTTACTAACGCGCTCTCCCCAATTTTTTGCTTTATATACTTTCAACTTTACAAGTAGGCATCGTGTTTTAAGGTATCTCTTAATGTTCAACAATTTTTAAAAAATTTTTTTTTTGGTCAAGATAAGTGTTACCTCCATCTTTTTTGGTTTAAGGTATATCATCTTTTTCAATTTTATTTTTATTTTTATTTATTTTTTTCTCCTTCATCCTCTACTGGTTTTTTTCCCCTAGAATTAAATTAAATTTTTTTATTTTTATAAATTCAAATGAGAATTTGAGATCTAATTTTTCTTTATAAATAACTAAATTAAACTTCAAAATTTTCCATCAGATATCTTCTCTTACTTTTTTTTTCTTTTTGTTTTTCATTTTTTTTGCATTAATTTTAATAGGATTTTTGGGTAGTTACAAATATAGCCAACAAACCTAAAATATTAGCGTTGTAACATAATGCAAAAAAAATTTGCAAATATAACAAAATTTAGATTCAGTTAGTCTATGACAGACGAAATTCGTTGCCCAATTCCGTGCCAAATAAATTTTTCGAACTTAACCAACAGTAGTAGTGGCAAGCTGGGTCGAACACAGGGAGCCCTCAAATTTCACAGTTGGAAAGTTTCTAATTTAAGGTAACCAAAGGGGGGTTTGAGTTGGTTTGTTGCAAGAAACCTAAATTGCATAAAAGTAAATTGCGCAAATTAAAAAGAGTTAAAATTCAATCGAAGAAAACTCTAGCTTGGGTTAGGCGGGATTTCCTTTGTTCGATGTTCTTGTTTATTGGTTCTTCATTACTAAATTCATTGAAGCTAGCACCTAATCAATTCAATTGGAAAGACCAGAATTGAATTTTCCTAGTCAACAAGTTAGCCTTAAGGCAAATCGATGAAAGACATGTAAAATTTGACTAAACCTAACCACATTAAGTTAAAAGGAAAATCAGGCAGAACATTCAACTGGAAAGACCTAAATTGAATGTCCTATCGATTTAATCCTAGGTTGATTAGAACAATGCACATCACCAATTAGATTTGCAAGCTGACCTAACCTATTGCTTCCTATGATTGACATACAACAAATTGTCATGAATTACAATACAATCAAAGCAATAATTAAAATGAACACCAGGGTTACAATTTGATTGTAATTCTTAAAAACTCTGAATTAAATCATGTATACACTGAATCAAGTTCAAAACCTCAAAATAACATCAATTACAAGGAAAATCCTTAATACCCAAGCTAGAAAAACGTTACCTTAGCCAATGATCGGCATACTGATTATTGAGTTCAAGTTCCTAGGTATGAAAAGAAGAAAAGAGGAGAGAATAGAACCAAAAGTCTACTGGTGGGGTGATCTCTTGACTTTACCTAAAAGTTGAGAGATCCATTTATAGGAACCGTCGGAGCGCCGCGGCGCTGACGCTAATTTGCATGCAATTCTTCTCCGGAGCACCGCAGCGCTTGCTGTGTTTTTGCCAGCAGAAACCTTTGAGAAAAAGCGCCGTAGTGGCACCTAGGCAACATCGCTGCGCCGTGGCTTTAGGGGTATTTTGGTCATTTTGGAGTTCTCTTTCCCGATTGATGCCATGGAACTCCGTTTTGGTCCGTTTTAGCTCGATTTTGTTGCTAACACCCCGTTCTACCTGTTAAGTGCTCGAAACCTACAAAATAACATAATAGACACATTAAATAGCACAACGATCTCGAGTTAAGCTGAGAAATATAACACATTTAGGTGCTATCAGTCTATCAATGATATACTATATTGAAGTTAGGAGTCTATTAGTGATAGAGTCTATCACTAATAGATTTTACGTTATTTACAATTTTTTTAAAAAATATTGGTATTCATTCAATTATTAGCCCTAAAAATTCTATCCATTGTAATTACCTAATATTCTTTTAGCATACATGTATTTTTTAAAAGCAACTTTAGATTCTACTTTCTAAATATTATCGAGTCCAATTTTCAATGTCAAAATCATAAAAAAGTTTCAATATTCCTTAATATTTTATCCCTCAAAATATTTAAAGATGTCTCCAACTAAATAAATATATACTTTTATTTATATAATTTTAAGATATATGTGTATATTCCTTCTTTTATTTATTAAATTTAACATTATTTAAACCACTATTTTAATTATCATTTCCTTTTGGTGGGGTTGAGATTATCCATAACTCAAACTAGATAATTGTGATAAAAAATAATGACTCCAAAATGAATAGGATTGTTTTCAAAATATAGCAAAACGAGCTAAAATATTTATAATTTAAAAAAGTTTCATTGTCTATCAAAAATATACCTCGATAGACTTTTATCGCTCAGTAATAGATGTCTCTCGCAGTCTATCGTTGATAGACAATGAAATTTCTCTATATTTATAAATAGGGTGATGCAGACTGTTTTGTCAAGATCTGGTTGGAGTTATTATTCTAAAAGGCGTGATTTATTTATTTATTTATTATTTTTTTTAATGGTGTGGTGGCATGGTTCTCTTTTGGTTTTGATAGACTGTTGTTTGGTTGTTGTTTTATAATGGTGTGGTGGATTTCTATTATTGTTCTTTGCGATTTCAATTGTTACGATTGATGCTTAGACTTTATTTGTCTTTATTATTGACAACTCTTTGTGGTAATCAATTGTTGCTTAATTATTTTGGCTTAAAAAATTTTGCCAAAAGGGGAGCTTGTAGGAGATTTGTTTCTTGGCTCTCTATTGTTTTAAGGCAATTTGTGGTAGTTATTGAGGATGTCACAATGGAGTATTAACATCTATTTTACACAATATCTTGTTGGGTCCTAAAAGTTGTAGTTTGTAATTTTTTGAACTTATTCTCAATAAAGTTGTTATCGAGATTTATTCAGTAAAGTTGTTATTGAATATGTGAATTGCATTTATTAAATCTAATAAATTAAGAACCACTGGCCATAGGTTGAATACTTAGACTTTATGTGTAGACATAAAAGTGGATCAAGTTTAGGTAATAGCCAAAACTGTCTATAGTATAGGGATAAGGTTGGGTACCTTATCTTGAGGACACTATGGATGCGACCCACTTTGTATTTGATACAAACGATGTGATCCTATATCATTCATGTAGAGACATGTGAGTGGGGGCATCCTATGTAATGAGTTTGCATAAGACCGGACCATGAAATAATCACTTTTGCTTTATAACACCATTTACTGTTAAAACTGATTATTTCAATGTAATGACCTAGGTAACTCGACCTTAATTCAGAGCTAACTATGAACTCCTATTTGTTTGAGATTATCCTTTAATCTGCATGGGTGAGAGTGGCTTGAGTTTGCCGACTCAATAAGCATCCTATTTTAGGGATAAGATCAGACAGATAGCTGAGGACATAGTTTTGCAAGATGGAGTTCACTCCTACCTATTTCTAGGTTAGTAGATAAGTTGTTCCCTTAAGTACTGACTTCAAGACTTGAACATGGGGTACCACCCTCTGGCCCGAGAAGGACTAGGCTTGGTGGTTGGACCACAAACCAATTGTTCATTAGAGAATCAGTAAGACTTAAGGAACAAGATGTAATTATAAGGGTAAAATAGTAATTTTGACCCAGCTGTAATTATGAACAACTTGTGAAGGATCGAATTACTTATTATAGTTATATATCAAATGGACAAAAATATATCTACAGTGGGGAGAGTGCAACTACTGAGTTTTAGTGAAGTGTCCCGGTAGTTAACGAATGTTAATTAACTCGGTTAAAGAGTCTCGCCGGTTAATTTCGGATCGTTGGAGCTCATGATCTGTAGGTTCATTAGGTCCCCTTGTTAGCTCATGGACTAAACCTTAGAAAGTGTGTTGAATGAATTTGAAATGTTCGAATTCAATTGAGGAGCAAATTTTTATAGTTTGTTCGTTTAATTGTGAATTAAACGAAATTGTAGAGTTAGAAATATTTAAATATGATTTAAATATTTTTCGAATGAATAGAGATTCATAGGATTGGAAATTGCTAGGAAAAATGGAAAAATAATTAATTTAATATTAAATATTAATTTAAAATAAATAGTAAATTATTATTTAAACTAATTATATATTAAATTAATTTTATTTAAAATTGATTAAAAATCAATTTGTGAAATTGAAAGTTTCCACTTAGTGCATGGAAGTAGGATGTGGGACTCATGCAAGGTCCTTCTTCTCCTTCTTGTTCCACTTCCTATTTGATTTCCTTAATCACCAAATTTGGTGTCAAAACCATGGTGAATTAGATTTACATGGTGTCTTCTTTAAATAGAAGAAAGAAATTAAGGAAATGATTAATGTTGGATGTAGAATTTTGCTGAAAAATCTCACTTACTCCAACTCTCCAAAATAGTGTGTTCTTCACATTTTTGCTCCAAATTCAACTCAATTTGGATCTCATAATCTGTTCTAAGGTCAGAAAATAACAATGAAGGCTCTTGTGGTGGTCCACAAAGTGTTCATGATCGAAAATTTGAAGGAATTCGATTCAATTTTGAGCTACAACAAGTAAGTGTTCTTGCTCTGTTTTTGGGTTTTAGAACAAGCATGTTTAATCTTCTAAATTGATGTAATTAGAGTACTTTAGATCATAATTGCTTCTAATTTTACATTGCTAACTCCTTCAATTAGTATCAGAGCATGATTAGAGCACTCAATTCAATTTCAAGAGACGAATGTTGTGGTTGCTAAAGTTGGAAATTTTCTGGTTTTGGCATCTAATTCAGTTTTGTTATTGTTTAATTATTGAAATTGGCCACTTGTTTATGGCCTTTAATCAGTGAATAAGGGTTTGTAATTTTATTGGAGTCAATAGAGTCAAATTTAGGCTGTAATTTGATGAAATTGCAAGAGAAGTCGACAACTTTGAGCAGCAGGGAGAAGCTACTGCTGCAGAGCATTGCGACACTGTTCATCTTTTCCAGAAACACGCGGGTTGAAGAAAAAGCGGTTCGGGCGGGCTGGTTCAGTGCTGTGCGGTTCGGTTCGATTGGTTTTTCCCTGTTAAGCCCTCTTTTTACCTTTGGAGGTCCGATTCAGGTGGTTTTAATTCGGTTCGGGCCGGTTCGAAGTGTTCTGGGTTGGTTTGAGTGAGTTTTTCCAATTACAATTATAATAATTTAGCTGTTTTAAGCCATTTGATACCAAAACCAGTCCACTTTAGTGTGTTTAATTAATTATGCATTTAGAATGTATTTTTTAATAAAATTAAATTTATTTGTGCATAAAGTATACCATATAGATTTAAAATCCCAACATAGGATTAATGTTTCATGCATATATGTATGTTATAAAGTGTTATAATGTATAATATGTATGCTCTAGTGATCATAGAATTAATATAAGTTGTTATATTATTTTGTGATGTATGTTATAGATTATTATTCATTTATAAAAAGTTATAAAATGAATTAGACATTTAAAATCTATAACAAAGATGAAATGCATGCTCCTGTTTAAGGCTGGGGGTATTTAAGTTGACGGTTTACGGAACATACTACAAGAATTTTTGTCACTGCCTACAGTTTTTTCTGCCATCGCGACAAAAAGTGTCGGTAGAAAATATATGAGTGGGCAAAACATCATTTCTGTTGACGAAAATATATGTGTGAGCAAAAAGTTGTGTGACCTAAGTGAAAATCATTAGGTTGGATTTCTGGCGACGCTTATTTTAGCTTCTGCCCATGCAACGTGCATGGGTAGAAACTTTCAGAATCTGACCACTGATAAGCACTCGAAAAGTGCTTTATATTCTCTCAAATTAAGGGAGTTTTATATTAGATTTCACTTGTTTGCTAGTGATTTTCAGGTTAAAACGAGGAAAATTAGAAGAAACGACAAAAAGATCAAAACCGAGCAAGAATACGGCGAAAAAGAGTTGAAAAACGCATCCTTGTTGAACGCAGGGCAGCGCCGCGGCGCTAAGACAGCGCTGCCGCGGCGCTGAAGTATAAGCGCATCAGCATGGACGCAGAGTAGCATCGCGGCGCCGAGATGGCGCTGCTTCGACGCATTCTTGGTGAACGCATAACAGCGTCGCGTGCTAAGACTGCGCTGCCGCGGCGCTAAAACCCGAGAGCAACTTATTTTTGGTCTCAACCCTAGCGCCGTGGCGCTATGTGACAGCGCCGCAGCGCCAGCGTTAATTAAACGAAAGTTTTGTATTTTAGGTTAAATTTTTGGCGGCCAAACTCTATAAATTTAGGGGTTCAGCAGTCCAAAGGGGGGAGAAATATCAAGAAAAGCAAGAAAGTTGCAGACCTAAAGAAAGATCCAAAAAGGTGAGAATTAAGCGAGAGTCCAAAGAGTGAGTTAGCTGCAAGGAAGAGGAAAAGAGTTCGAGATAGTTTTGGTGCCTTTCAAAGTCCGACGTGAGAGCCAAGGAGTTCGTGACGGTGCTGCCTCAATCAAGAACTTCTTTTCAGTAGAGTTTCCCTATTCTTTACACCCTTCCTTTGATTATTTTTGCTCAAACATGTTGCTTCAAGCTATGAGTGGCTAAACTCTTTAGTTTTAGGGTTTTGATGAATTGTTTGTGAATTCATGTTAATTTTGTAGACTCATGGTTTTGTTTAAATAAATTATGCTTTTCATTGTTATTGTGTTTAATTCTTGAAGATTGGCCACCTTCACATGTTAGGTTAAATGTATGATCGAGAGATTATATGTTTAATTTGATCTATAACAATGAATCGTTGTTAATCTATCACGAGAGTAGTTAGGTTGCCAATGAAAGTTGCTAAAGACTAGTTTTAATGCCATGTAATTATGTATTGGTTTTAAGAGATTAACAATCAATCAAGTTGCATGAGAAAGAGTTGTCTTTGAGAGAAGATGACTTGGAATTAAGTTTCTAGACTTAGGCATAAGAATTACAATAAAATCCATGAAATCTATAATTTTGCATGATGAAATAAACAAGGATTCGAATCCCTAGAACTCTCTTTGACTCTTTCAAATTCTCCCTTTGATATTTTCTTTGCTTGATTTTTCTCTTTCCCAAAATTGAAATATTGAATTTCAATCCTCAAAAAAAATTGATTCAATTCTAGAATAGCTAAGTAACTTGACCTTCCCAATTGGATCCCTAGTGGAAACGATACTCGGACTTAACCGTTTTATATTATAACTTGACCTGTACACTTGCGGTAAACATTAAAAGTGCGCATCAAGTTTTTGGCACCGTTGCCGGGGATCCAAAGAACGATTTTTGTTATTTAATATTCATTAGAATTGATAGATCTTAATTTGAGGTGTATATTATTTGATTGTTTATTTATTTTTATTTTTTTATTTGGTTGGTCTATGCCTCGAGATAATACTAATATTCTCTCTCTTGATCCCGAGATTGAAAGGACGTGTAGAAGAAATCTAAGGGCTCGACTTAATCAAACTACGGAGATGGCGAAGGAGATACCTAAGGCAATTCGAGACTACTTCCAACCAATGTTACCGGCAAGTCAACCCGGAATAATGAATGTGCCCATCAATGTCAACAATTTTGAGTTGAAACCGGGATTGATCAAAATGGCTAGAGAGCTAGCCTTTAGAGGAAGAACCAATGAAGATCCTCACAAGCACTTACGATCCTTCTTGGAGATATGCGGGACGGTAAAGATGAATGGTGTTTCTAACAATGCAATTAAACTAAGACTGTATCCTTTCTCTTTGCAGGACCGTGCTAAGGATTGGTTGGAAACCATACCTCCGGATAGCATCACAACATGGGAGATCTTAGCTCAAGCTTTCTTCAACAAATATTTTCCACCGGTTAAATCTCAAAGACTAAGGACGGAGATTGGAACATTCCGCCAACTTGAGGATGAACAATTATATGAGGCTTGGGAGAGGTAAAAGGATCTCTTGAGAAGATGCCCTCAACATGGGTACCCGGATTGGTTGCAAATTCAACTCTTTTACAATGGATTGGCAAGCTCAACCAAATCCATACTAGATGCAACCGCCGGAGGATCAATTTTTTCAAAAAATGCTCAAGAGGCATACACCATACTAGAAGACTTGGCCACTACATCGTACAATTGGCCATGTGAACGGTCTTCTCTAATCATCCCAAAAGCCACCGGACGATATGAGATGGATGAGGTAAGTTCTTTAAAAGCTTAATTGGCTTCTCTTACTAATGCTTTATCTAAATTTTCTCAAGGAAGCCAAGCCCAAGCAAGTCCATCATCCATAGCTTCCCTTGCGGCCATGGCAAGCCAACAAGAGCCAAGTGAGTTGGAGGTAGCCAATTATGTAGATAGAGGACAATACCGAGGTCAACAACTTCCAACTCACTATCATCCCAACTTGAGGAATCATGAGAATTTTTCATATGCTAACAACAAGAATGTGTTGCAAGCATCTCAAGGATTCAATGGAGCGGGGAATTCAAAGACATCATCACTAGAGGACATAATGCTTGACTTTGTCAAAGAGTCAAGATCAAGAACAACCACATTGGAGAATTCGGTCCAAGCAATTGCAAGCACCATTCAAAGCAAAGGTAAGGCACTTCAAAACTTAGAGGTTCAACTTAGTCAAATGGCAACTTCCCTCCAAACAATGCAAAAGGGTAAGTTCCCTAGTTGTCCCGAGATAAACCCAAGGGAGGAGTGCAAGGCCGTGACTTTGAGGAGTGGGAAAAAGCTATCCACTCCCTTGATTAATGATGAAGATGATGAGCTCCCACAAGAAGAAGATGAAGCCATCATAGAGGATATTCAACAAAAAGAGAGTGCATCTAAGGAAAAGGAGAAATCAAAGTCCAATATAGGGAGTACTTCTAACTCTACTTCTTTTATCCCTAATACTTTACCTTTTCCTCAAAGATTTCAAAAGAAAAAGATTGATGCTCAATTTTCAAAATTCTTAGACATATTTAAAAAGTTAGAAATTAACCTTCCTTTTGCAGAGGCATTAGAACAAATGCCTAAGTATGCTAAATTCATGAAGGATGTATTGTCTAAGAAGAAAAGGCATGGAGATTATGAAGTGGTTGCACTAACCGAAGAATGTAGTACGACACTACAAAGGAAATTGCCTCCAAAACTAAAGGATCCAGGGAGTTTCTCTATCCCTTGTCATTTAGGCAACAATAAAGTTACTAAAGCACTTTGTGATCTTGGAGCTTCTATTAATTTAATGCCTTTATCCATGTTTAGGAAGCTCAATGGAGGAGAGGTGCAACCAACTACCATATCTTTGCTTTTGGCCGATCGATCATTTGTTCATCCCTACGGCATTGTGGAGGACGTCTTGGTCAAGGTAGACAAGTTTATCTTCCCGGCGGACTTTGTGATATTAGACATGGAGGAAGATGCTGAAGTCCCCATAATCCTTGGGAGACCATTCTTGGCCACCGGAAGGGCCCTCATCGATGTGCAAGAAGGAAAGCTCACATTCTGCCTTAACGATGAGGAGGTAACATTTGACATCTATAAAACCCTTGAGCATCCGGATGTAGAAAGGTATGAGCATCATGAGCCAAGCACAAAGGTAACATCGCCTCTCTCTTCAAATAAAAACTCTATACATGATGAACCCCCTTTGAATGGTAAGACTAATGACATGCTTGATGTTAAAGTAGAAAATTCTATGAAGCATGTTTCTAGTTGTGATATTTCTCCAAGTTCTTCATACATGCCTCCCAAACCTATAATGAATTATGAACAAATTATGGAGAAGCATGTTAAAAATGAAGTGGTGAGTCCGTTAAAATCTAAGCATGATGATTCTTTAATAAGTCTTGACCACATTAGAAACGATGATATCCAATTTGATAATGATTTATTGACTAACTCATTAAATAATAATGAATATGTTTGTGAGTGTCAATGTGGACGAATACTAAAAGTTGTAGGTGATCCAAAGCATGAAAGGAAGAAACCACCTTGGGAGCCACCGTGATTCGTGAGCCCCGTCTAGCTAGAAGATGTTAAACCAAGCGCTTATTGGGAGGCAACCCAATTTTATTGTTTTTTTTTTAAATTTTATTTTCAATAAATCTTGGAGTCACTCATATGCTTTATCTCTCAGGAATGTGGTTTATCACACAAAGTACTCCTTACATTAAGCCTGTTTGGTGGCTTCCCGCTTGCTCCCAGGCTTGCTCTTTCCTTGTTAGATGCTCTTATGCATTGGGGACAATGCATGATTCTAAGTTTGGGGTGGGAGGTGTCTTTCGTACTTTTGTGTGTTTTCTATCCTGCTATGCATGTTAGTGAAGGTTTTAATGATCATATGCATGTCAATTTTTGAAACAATATTTGAAAAAAAAAATTTTTTCTTATCCTGCTATGCATGTTAGTGAAGGTTTTAATGATCATATGCATGTCATTTTTTTGAAAAAAATTTTTGAAAATTTTGGAGCTTTCAAAGTTAATGGGAATATTGTTCATGATTGTGTGTCTTGATGTTGATTGCCCATGATGAGATTCGAATTTGCATGATAGATGACTTATTGTGGAAATAGAATAGCACTATCTTGAGTTAAATTCATTTAAGTCCCTCTTAAAATCTCTCATATTCTTGAGCACGTAGCCACTTTTATTTAGAATCTTTAACTGAAAAAAGGATTAAGTTGGGTGTATTTGGTTGTCACTTCGAAAGGCCCCACCGGTGAGAGAGTGGAAATGCATGATAGCTTGTAATCTTAGACTAAGGAAAAAGAAAAGAGTATACATGCCTTGAGAAAAGAAAAGAAGTGTACACAAAATATATGAGCTTTATTTGTCTATCTTTTTAAATGTTAAACTTGTAATGAGTATGCATGGATAGGGGTAAAAAGAGCTGCCTTTGCTGTGATCAGTAAGGACGCCTGGGAATTGACTAGGTACGAGTCCCTATAGTGGATGTGTGAAAGCTAGTGCCTCTAGGTAAAAGAATGCAAGTTTGGGCCCATGAAAAAAAAAAAATATATGATTGAAAGGCACCTTAGTGGACATATTACTCACTTGAATGCATGAAAGCTTGAAGATTGGTGCATGAGCTAGAGTAGGGGGAAAACTAAAGAAACTCTCTTAAGTCCTAATTTGAGCTCTAGTATTTTAAATTGAAGGAGGCTTGCACACACACACATGGGAGATAGCAAGATTTGGCCTTGAATAATTATAACAATATAGATATGCTTGCATGTTTCTACTTAAGCTCTGAATGCTATTCTCTGAGACATGAGTCAATTGCACACTTCTTCATCTAAAACTCCCTATTATTTGATTTTATTCTTTGCTCGGGACTAGCAAATCTCTAAGTTTGGGGTGTTGATAAGCACTCGAAAAGTGCTTTATATTCTCTCAAATTAAGGGAGTTTTATATTAGATTTCACTTGTTTGCTAGTGATTTTCAGGTTAAAACGAGGAAAATTAGAACAAACGACAAAAAGATCAAAATCGAGCAAGAATACGGCGAAAAAGAGCTGAAAAACGCATCCTTGTTGAACGCAGGGCAGCGCCGCGGCGCTGAAGTATAAACGCATCAGCATGGACGCAGAGTAGCATCGCGGCGCCGAGATGGCGCTGCTTTGACGCATCCTTGGTGAACGCATAACAGCGTCGCGGCGCTAAAACCCGAGAGCAACTTATTTTTGGTCGCAACCTTAGTGCCGCGGCGCCAACGTTAATTAAACGAAAGTTTTGTATTTTAGGTTAAATTTTTGGCGGCCAATCTTTATAAATTTAGGGGTTTTCAGCAGTCCAAAGGGGGGAGAAATATCAAGACAAGCAAGAAAGTTGCAGACCTAAAGAAAGATCTAAAAAGGTGAGAATTAAGCGAGAGTCCAAAGAGTGAGTTAGCCGCAAGGAAGAGGAGAAGAGTTCGAGATAGTTTTGGTGCCCTTCGAAGTCCGACGTGAGAGCCAAGGAGTTCGTGACGGTGCTGCCTCAATCAAGAACTTCTTTTCAGTAGAGTTTCCCTATTCTTTACACTCTTCCTTTGATTATTTTTGCTCAAACATGTTGCTTCAAGCTATGAGTGGCTAAACTCTTTAGTTTTAGGGTTTTGATGAATTGTTTGTGAATTCATGTTAATTTTGTAGACTCATGGTTTTGTTTAAATAAATTATGCTTTTCATTGTTATTGTGTTTAATTCTTGAAGATTGGCAACCTTCACATGTTAAGTTAGATGTATGATCGAGAGATTATATGTTTAATTTGATCTATAACAATGAATCGTTGTTAATCTATCACGAGAGTAGTTAGGTTGCCAATGAAAGTTGCTAAAGACTAGTTTTAATGCCATGTAATTGTGTATTGGTTTTAAGAGATTAACAATCAATCAAGTTGCATGAGAAAGAGTTGTCTTTGAGAGAAGATGACTTGGAATTAAGTTTCTAGACTTAGGCATAAGAATTACAATAAAATCCATGAAATCTATAATTTTGCATGATGAAATAAACAAGGATTCGAATCCCTAGAACTCTCTTTGACTCTTTCAAATTCTCCCTTTGATATTTTCTTTGCTTGATTTTTCTCTTTCCCAAAATTGAAATATTGAATTTTAATCCTCAAATACAATTGATTCAATTCTAGAATAGCTAAGTAACTTGACCTTCCCAATTGGATCTCTAGTGGAAACGATACTCGGACTTAACCGTTTTATATTATAACTTGACCCGTACACTTGCGGTAAACACTAAAAGTGCGCATCAACCACGCAAATTATGTGGGCAGAAACCCTTAAGCCCACATTTTACCTTTGCTCACACTTTCTTAGAACCCTACCCCACTTTATTTTCCCCCACATTTTATTTTTCCCCCATCTTTTTTGTATTTCCCACTCTTTATTTTCCCTATCTCACCATTCCGCCACTTCCTCTCACTCTCACTCTCTCTCACGATTCCCTCTTCCCCTCACTCTCACTCTCTCGCTGAAAACCAAAACCAAAGGTAATTTACCTATTACTGCTTTGGTTTTTCATCACCACACCTTTCTTTGCTTACGTATTACACTTAGCTACTCCAATGGCGTTTTGAGGTCTTTGGATTTGATTTTGGTGTGTTCTTCTACTGCATGAGTTTTTTCGTTTAGCTTGAGAGTGAAAGTGTAACTTAGACACTTTTTAGGTTGGTTTTGAGATTGAAAGTTATAGGCATTTTAAAGTCTTTTTGAGAATTAAAGTGTCACTTAGACACTTTTTAGGTACTTTTTATTCCCTAAAAGACATCTTTAAGTTTATTTCTTTTAAAAAAAACCTTTATCTGACTTCTTGCCTTAATTCCTACAGGGTTTAATTTTTTCCATTCTATAGGAAAAATACGCGAAGATGGAGTCAAATTTTCTTTTGTAAACTTTTTAGGTAGTTTTTAGGTTTGGTTCGAAAGCGAAAGTTGCACTTAAACATTTAGGTTGTTTTGAAAATTAAGGTGACTCATATGAACTATTTTGATTGTTTTGGGAGTCAAATTATCTTTTGAAGACCTTTTAGGTACTTTTTATGTTGATTTGAGAGTGAAAGTGTCACCTAGACACTTTTTAGGTAATTTGTAATTGGTTTTGAAATAACATTGACATTTAGGAACTACTTATAGGTTGTTTTGGGAGTTAACAAGTCTCTTGGATACTTTTTAGGAACTTTTTAAGTTGATTTGAGAATGAAAGTGCCACTTAGACACTTTTTAGATACTTTTTAGGTTGGGTTTGAGAGTGAAAGTTAGCACTTAGACATTTTAAAGTTGTTTTGAAAATTGAAGTGTCACTTACACACTTTTTGGAAACTTTATAGGTTGGTTTTGAGTTTGAAAGTCACACTTATGTGTTTTTAAGTTGTTTTGAGAGTTGAAATGTCATTTAGACACTTTTTACGTACTTTTTAGTTGGTTTTAAAAATCAAAATGACACCTAAGAACTATTTAGGTTGTTTTGGGAGTTAACAAGTCTCTTGTAAACTTTTTAAAAACTTTCAAGTTGTTTTGAGGATGAAAGTGTTACTTAGACACTTTTTAGGTCAGTTTTGGTTTGAAAGTCACAATAGGGCATTTTTAAGTTGTTTTGGGAGTTAAAGTGTCATTTAGACACTTTTTAGTTGGTTTTGAATATCAAAAAGACATTTAAGAACTATTTAGGTTGTTTTGGGAGTTAACAAGTCACACCTTTTAGGAAATTTTTAAGTTGTTTTGAGGGTGAAAGTGTCACTTAGGTTCGTTTTGAGTATGAAAGTCACACTTAGGCATTATTAAGTTGTTTTGAGGGTTAAATGGTCATTTAGTAACTTTTTAGGTGGTTTTGAATATCAAAAAGACACTTAAAAACTATTTAGGTTGTTTTGAGAGTTAACAAGTCTCTTGGACACTTTTTAGAAACTTTTAGTTTGGATGAGTTTGAAAGTCACATTTAGGTGTCACACCCCATCCCAAACTACCCTCCTGTAGCCCGAGATGGAGTGTGAGGACAGCAGTTACCGACTACCCTGTCACGTAACCCACTGTCAACCTCACCATCCATGAGCTCTTGACAAACCTCGACTTCGATCAGCAACGGGAACTGTCATGCTACCTGAAAATGGAAAACATTTAAAAGAATGAGCTAATGGCTCAGTGAGTAACGATTTTCTAAAAACAATATATTTTAATTGTAAAACTGGTCAAACTCACATAAACATAACACTTCAAGTCATATTAAACTGTACTCCAATACCATTGTAAAAATATGCTTGCCCGTTTCAGGATACATACTCAAAAATCTCATTCTTATAATATACTTTTTCCCTAGTTGAGGCGGAGCAATGCTCAACGCTCCTCAACGTCGATTTTTCCTTAGCTATGTGGAGTAATCTCAACACATCAGCGTTGTACATACCTCTATGTGCACATAGGTACTAAAACCCGGGCCGCCCTCAATGCCTTCTACGAGTCCTTGAGCATTGGGGTCCCATTTCTATATCCAGGTTACTCATATGCCTTCTACAAGTCCCTGAGCATTGAGTACCTTTATAATATAACGGCTACCCTTTGGCCTTCTCCAAGTCCCTGAGCCTCGGGTGCCTTTTCTAATTTAATATAACACAATACATATTTTGGAACATTATATCTATAACCCATGAATTAACCGTTTCCAAATCTCACCTCTTCAGCATGCTAAGTTCAACTTCCAGTTTTAATGTAAAACCGCATGCTTTTCATAAAGTTTATTTTCAAATCTTTCTTGAAATCATATAATATCATGTTTTTCAGAAAAGTCATGAGAACCAATAACATAAATCACCATGCGTTTTATAACTCATAACGAGTATCCAGCATTCTCAAGGTTTATAAGTATAACGCATGCTCATGTCCCTAAACGCATGCTTATGTCTCTAAACGCATGCTCATGTCTCTATAAATCACATATTCGTATGCGTTACATGTATGAAAACGCATGCATTATTTTATTCAAAACCCGTAGAATTACATTCATAAATAACTCATTTATTTTTATAAAACGCAGGTGTTACTCACCTGTACTTGCCAAAGAATATTTCTTCTTCCTTTCCTCTATTTCCTCTTCCCGAGCTTTCTGGACGCAGCGTTCTAACTCTGGAACGCAAGGCTCCATTTTCCTCTGTCAGCTCGGTTGAACGCAACCCTGCCCTTCAACGCAAGGTTGGTAACGCAAGGCTGATTATTTCTGCAAAGTGCATCCCGACTCTTCTTACTTCCCCTTCGGATGCGTTGCCCTCTCTTGGACGCAAGGTCCATCATGAACGCATCATCTAACTTTGGACGCCGCGTTCTCCTTGAGCATTACGTTTATCCTCAACGCAAGGTCGACCCCTTTTAACACAAGACAACTTCTTTACATAAAATAGCTAAGTTGTCAAATACCTTCTTTCTTGGCCGCATACTCCGATTACGGACGTCCTTGCTGCCTTCCTCTTCTCTTTTCTCTCTAGAATTCTTCTTTGAGAGTCATCAGTTGCTCATTTTCCCTCAAAATTCTATTTATAAGGAGCTTGCCATCCAACTTCTCCTCTCCTTGCGCCACTTGTTTGCCACATGTCACGCTGCATGCTTAATTAACCATGCATTAGTCCAAGTGTCATCTTGCATGAAACACTTAACATGCCTTTAACACATCCTACTGATAAGGTGTCAAATCTATTCATAGCCACCTGGCCTTATAAACTTGTCTTATGCGTCCAACATTTTCCAACAGACAACCATACATTCAATACAACGCCCTTATGCGTTCGTTGAGTTTCCTTTAAAGTTTGAGCTTCACTACTTACTTTTCTAACTCTTAGCCAACTATACTACTTTTCGACGCATAGAGATAACTCTGTCTTGAACGCATAGGGATCTCAACGCATGACAACCCTACCAACGCATGGTAAGCCAAGTACGTATCTTCCCCTGCCAACGCGGCGACTACTTCAGCACACAACAACCATTCGAGATCACCTTCAACGCATAGCCGCACTATTATAAACTAGTGCTTACTCAATGCCACTAGGCGTCAATGACAAGAAGTCCTTCTCAAGCTCTTCCTCTATGTGTTGGTCCTGATGCGTTCACCTTCATCCTGCGTCTAATGACCATCTTCCTATCCTTGGACATTTCTTGATTATTCCCAAGGTTATTCTTTTAACCTTCTCCTTGCACTTAAACTATTTCTCTTAAAGATAGATTAGCATGCGTCCACCACATGCACCAGTTTTTTAGGTTTACTTCACAACCTTCTCCAACACTTATGAATATTCCTTGCTATAAGTCTATGCGTTACTCAATTTGCTATTGCATTCTATCTTTCCGAGACTTAAATCTCTTCAACACTTCACAACGTAACTTTATTCCTTTCTTGCTTATTCGTTTCACTTCTTTCCCTTCTCGGTTTACTTCCATGCGTCCACCCTTACCATGCGTTACCTAGTCCTGACCATGCGTCCAACATGGTCTTTTACCTCATTTCTTCATAGACTCTTCAACGCATCGTTTCTTAAAAAGACGGGTGTGACATAGGCATTTTAAAGCTGTTTTGAGAGTTCAAGTGTCACTTAGACACTTTTCAACAAGTTTACTTGAGTTGAGACTTGAGAATTGTTTAGGTTGTTTTGGGAGTCAACAAGTTTCTTGAACACGTTTTAGTGCATTTAGTGCTTTTATTATATACTTGAGTTATAATGTGTTGTGGCTATCCTGCAGTTATGGTAGCCAATTCATGCATTTAGTGTCTTTATTATATGCTTGTGTTGTAAAGTGTTGTGGCTATGTGTTGTGGCTATCCTACTGTTATAGTAGCCAATTCATTCATTTTAGGTTTGGTTGGAGAGTGGAAGTGTCACTTAGAATTAGACTTAAGCATTTTTGGGGTTCTGTTCGAGTTTAAGAGACTTGAGAGTGAAAGTATTGGTTTTGGACATTTTTGAAAACTTAATATGCACGTTGAACCTTGCTTTTTGGGCACTTTTGAGAATTTAATATGCATGTTTTTGACACATTTTAGGAACTTAGACACTTCTTTGTTCATTTTATGTTGGTTTGATAGTGAAAGTGTTACTTAGACACTTTTTATGTAGTTGTTAGGTTTGGTTTGATAGTAAAAGTTGCACTTAAGAAATTTTAGGTTGTTTTGAGAATCAAGTTGACCCATATGAACTACTTAGGCACTTTCTATATAGCATATGTGACTTGAAAGTCATGTAGATGAATTTGCTTTATTAATTTTGAGCATGTTGTGCTTATTGGACTTGAACATTGCTTTTTAGGTCTATATATTTTGAAGAAGGCTAGAAATGTCATTTTTTTTAGGACCAGCCAACCTATTGAAGCATTATTAGTGTATTTAGTATTATTTTGTTCATTTTGTATAGCTAAAATGAAAGTTAATAGCTCAAGAAATAAACACTAAGAATAGTTTTTCAGATTTTATATGGTCAAAGAATTAGGGGTTGAATACATTGTCTAAACTTGTTATGATGTTGAACATATTTTGTTACAGGAAATTGAAATTATTTTTATTATAAATATTGATCCCCAAGCATATAATATAATAATAATAAATGTGTTGGCAATTATAAAGCTATTACGACATTTCGTGCGTGGGCAAAAATGAAGCTTTTGGCCACGTTAACATGTGTGTAGGCATAAAACACTATCTACCGACGTATTATGCATAGGTAGAAATCGAGTTTTGTTGACAAAAGTCGTAGCGTGAGCATAAATTTGATTACTGCCCATGCATAAAACTGGGTAGAAATGCGATTTTTGCCCACGAATGTTGATGTGTGGCAAGAAATCAATTTCTTCCCATGCATAAAACGTGGACAGAAATGCGATTTTTGCCCACGACCTTCTGTGGACGTTGTCTGCCCACGCAAAAAAACGTAGGCTGAAGTTTTGCCCACACATCTTTGAAGATCTGCCGATATCTTTTTGCTTGGGCAGAGACAAAAATTCTTGTAGTGACACCTGCTACTTGGGGATCAAATCGGTTCTTGAATTTATTTAAACCTAGTTTTATGAGCTTGTGTTTGTGAGTAAGTATAAAAAGGGTTTTATTACTTAGACATCGCAGGTTAAAATCCAGTGTAAGAGTTATACTTGGACACAAACTTAGACTTAGGTTATATTTAATTAGCCGAGATATAACTAAGTAAAAATACCCAATATACCTGTTAGAACACTTTAGTGAGAGAGTTGTATATATGATATATATATGATATACTAGCTTTCACGTCCTTAAGAGTTCACACCATGAGATTCATGCTTGGTTTCGTGTCGCCTTGGGAGCATTCTTCATTCGAAAAGTGTTTGCATGAGTCAATAGCAAGGTGAATAGGGGAAGTAGTTCATAGTAAGTGGGTGAAGGGAGTGTGTCATCACATCCTACTGTCTCTTCCATTAGGTTACACCGTGAGATTCCTATGATGCACCTACAAGTCATTTCCTAACATGACAATACCAATCGAAGGGTTTATATCATGGGATTTGGAACACCGAACTCCAGGAATGGATAGGGTTTCTTAGGTCCATTTGCAGCATTCTCTTTCCCTCGAAAGGTTGTTGATTTCGATCTCTGAAATCTAAAAATAGAGGGTTACACTAACAAAATTTACTAAGTGTTAGTAAGTATTTTGACCAAATAATTGATAATTAAATACTATAGGAATAAGAGTTATTCTGGTATTATTGTTTAATCAAGAAAGTCATCATTTAGTGAAGGAGTAATTGATTTCCCCTCAATAGTAGTCATTCTAAATCACTAAAATATCATTGTAAGAGAATAATAAATTATGGGTATATTAGTACTTGCTAAAAATGATTGGATTATTTAGATTATTTTTTTGCAATTCACTAAACATAGATTTACTTTTCTAGCAATGTCTACTTCGTTCATACAACAACTACCTTCCTATAAACTTAATGGAGATAACTATAGTACTTGGAAATCAAACCTGAACACTATACTAGTTATGGATGATCTAAGGTTTGTTTTAACAGAGGAATGTCTAGCTCCCAGCTCGAATGCAAATCGAAGTGTTCGAGATGCATGTGATAGGTGGATAAGGGCCAACGATAAGGGCCAACGATAAAGCCGGAGTCTACATTTTGTCAAGCATATCTGATGTATTATCTAAGAAGCATGAGAACATGATGACCGCCAAGGAAATCATGGACTCGTCGCAAGTGCTGTTTGGACAACTGTCCTCATTAATCTGACATGATGCTTAAAAAGTACTTTCTATTTTCTCAAATTTAGGGAGTTTATATTAGATTTCACTTGTTTGCTAGTGGTTTTCAGGTCAAAATAAGGAAGATTAGAAAAGAAGACCAAAATATCAAAGCCGAGCCAGAATACAATGAAAAAGAGAAGAAAAACCACAAAATTGCCAAAAACAGGGCAACGCTGCTGCGCTATTTCCCGAGAGATTGTCTGCTGCAACACAATGACAGCATCGCGGTGCTATCCAACAGTGTCGCGACGCTGTCTTTTTATATTTGGCAGTGCTGCGGCGCCAGTATTCCTTAAATCTAATTTTTGTATTTTTGGAAAGTTTTTTGGGCGGCCAACTCTATAAATTGTGGGGTTTCTAGTAGCCCTAATCATCAATCTAAGCATGAAATACATCAAGCAACACACTAAAAGAGCCTCAAAGAGTGAGTTAGCTGCAAGGAAGAGGAAAAGAGTTCAAGAGAGTCGTGGTGCCGTTCGAGTTCCGACGTGAGAGCCAAGGAGATTGTGACAGTGCTGCCTCAATCAAGAGCCTCTTTTTAGTAGAGTTTCCCTTTCTTTACACTCTTTCTTTGTTTATATTGTTTGAACATATTGTTTCAAGATATGAGTGGCTAAACTCTTTAGTTTTAGAGTTTTGATGAATTGTTTATGAATTCATGTTGATATTGTAGAATATTCATGGTTTTGTTGTAATGATTATGCTTTTCATTGTTATTGTGCTTAATTCTTGTGGATTGACCATCTTCACATGTTAGGTTAGATGTATGGTTGAGAGATTGTATGTCTAACTAGATCTATAACAATGAATTGTTGTTAATCTATCATAAGAATAGTTAGGTTGACAATGAAAGTTGCTAAAGACTACTCTTAATGCCATGTAATTTGTATTGGTTTCAAGAGATTAGTAATCAATTGAGTTGCATGAAAAATGGTTGTTTTTGAGAGAAAATAACTTGGAATTAAGTTTCTAGACTTAGGCATATGAATTACAATAAAATCCATGAACCCTAAAATATTGCATGATAAAATAAACAAGGATTCATTACCCTAGAACTCTCTTTGACTCTTGTGTTTCTTACTTTATTTGCTTTCCTTATTTAGTTTTTATTTTCTAAAATTCATAACTTCAATTCCAATCCTCAAATAAAATTGATTTGATTCTATAATAGCTAAGTAACATAAACCTTCACAATTGGATCCTTAGTGGAACGATATTCGGACTTCACCATCTTATATTATAACTTGACTTGTACATTTGCGGTTAACACTTAAACCTTCACAATTGGAAGGAAATATATATATATATATATATATATATATATATATATATAAAAGAGAAAAGTTAGTTGGTGGTGGAGGATAAGTTGAAGAAGAGAGAGTTGTCATTTGGTTTTGCCAATTTCTTATCTCCTCCAAACCGAAACAAATTCGTGGTTCTTCAGCTAGACATCGAAAGGGAGAAGAAAGAGAAGATTTAGGTTGATTGGGGTGGAATTTTGAAGAGAAACTTGGTGAAATTCGCAGAGGAATTGAAGTTGATCTGGAATTCGTGCAATCTGAACAGTTTGTGATGTTCGAAAGATATTGAGTTGTAGAGATTGAATCCGGAGCTAAAATTTTGTGGTTAGTAAGTTAACTCATTTTTTAATAACCTTTGAAGGATGTATGAGTTAAATGTGAAGGGAAATCGGTGAAATTGTAGGTAGAAGTGACTGGTTTGGTGTTTCGGGTAGTCTGGAGCAGGGTGGAAGGATTTTTAGTAATCTGTCAACCGAAGAGGAGTTAGACCTTGAAATTTGGAGGTAAGCTAGTTAAATTAATTATCTACAAGTTTGTAAGAGGAAGTAAAATCTAACTTGGGTTGGAAATACTATTTTTGGCAGTTGGAAGTGAAAATAGTATCCTTGAGGCTGACGGGTGAAGTTTGGGATTAAGCAGACGCGACACTGCGGTTATGGAACGAGACAAGTCTCACTAGTCTCGCTAGCTATATTTTTCTTACAGATCTCGCTAGTTTGGTCTCGCTAGTCTAGCTAGTCACATTTGCCTCACAGATCTCGCTAGTCACGTAAGTCTCGCTAGTTTTGCTTGGTCTCGCTAGTAAGCTAAATTTCAATACTAATGATCTAATTGACATACATTGAAGGGAATGTTAAGGAATCTAACAAAAGAAATTAAATTATTTCAGGTCGAGAAGAGCTAGGAGAAGCTTATAATCCATTAAGAGCCCAAGATAAGTTGTGAGTGACAGAATGTTATTTCTAATGATTTATTCTCTCAATGTGTCTAGTATGTTCGATTATTCTTAAAACATGAGTTTTCTAGCGTGATTTGAGTATGATAAAGTATGAGTTTCTTGAAATGATTTTGAGCTTGTTTTTACATGATTTTGATGATAAAACATGATGTTTTATGGTGCTAAATTTATGAAAAGCATGTTGTTTGTTAAATAGTTTGAATTTCTAAGGATTTGCTAAACTTGTGTTTATGAATGAATTATTTATTATCAAAGTATGCTTTATTTTTAAAAGAATAATAGATGGTTCTCAATGTTGAAGGACACGGAGAAGGCATCTGGGCAGCCTTAAAACTGTAATATGGTCCTTAATGCCGAAGGACTTGGAGAAGGCATATGGGCAGCCTTAATATTGTAGTATGGGACTTTGGTACTGAAGGACTCGAGAAGGTACACAGGCAACCCAGGTTATGATTCCTATGTGCATATAAAGGTATATTCGACGCAGTTGTGTTGAGATTACTCCACACAGCTAAGGCTATTCGACGTTGGGTGTGTCGAGATTACTCCACCCAACTAAAGTTGTTTTCGACGTTGAGTAGTGTTGAGCTCCGCTCTACCTCAACTAAGTAAAATCTTTCAAGCATATACAAAAGTTTATAAGTTTTTGATGATTGTTTACTGTCTTATTACTGTTTATCGAGCATGATTTTGCTGAGTTTAAAGCTAAGTATAGTTTTCTGAATTTGTCACTCACTGGGCAACCTAGCTCATGTTTTCCATTGTTTTTCTGTTTTCCAGGTAGCGAATGAAACTAGGGTGCTTAGCCTACACAATAAACTCGTCTGGGCCTGCTACTAGTTTGTACACATTGTAAATAATTGTACATAAGACACACGTGGTAAATATAGAGGTTTAAGGAGTGGAAGTCTATAATCATATGTTGCTTTTAAGCTGATGAATGAAAGTCTGTAAATGTATGCTAGCTCATCTTGAGTCTTGAGATTGATGTTTGACTGAGAATTATGAACTGTTTATTAGGTGCTTGGAATTAATTTGAGAATTGTACAGGTTGACAATAGATGTCATAAGAGAGTCGATGTCTGCTGTCCTCACATCTTTTCCTAGTTTAGAGGGTAACTTTGGAGGGGGTGTGACATAGGTTGGTTGGGTTGGCAACCCAAAAGACCCAAACAAAGTCTCTAACCCAGCCAACCCAACCCTTAAAATTTAGGTTGTGTTGGATTGGGTTGTCGGGTTATAACTTACTTTTTCTTTTTAATTAAAAATGTGTAAATTTATCTACAACACATGACTAATAACTAAAATCCCATAAAATTGAAATGTTAACTACCAAATATCTATGATATTTATTACAAACTTTAAACAAAAACAAATATCATAACAATTTTAAAAGAAAAATATTAAAAAATCACAAAATAATTAGAGGCTTTTGCCACCTTACAAGCTTTATGTCTTCAATTGCAACATAAGAAAAATCTAAATGTAAAACGAATCAGGAGCAATCACGATTTGGAGTTTAAAAACTCGCAATTAGTAGAATTTTGTGTCCTTGCTTGCATATATAATGAATTTTCTGCTCCCATCACCCTTAGTAGAATGAGGTTGTAGAAAGAAAAAATTGGACGCTTCAGGAGATGACATGAGCCATTCTTCATGCTAAATGCTTGCCATTCCACTTTTGGGCTGAGGCCTTAAACACCACATGTTATATTCATAATCAAATTGTTTTTCGTTCAGGTACCTCGAGCATTATTTATAAAATATGGAAAGGGAGAAAATCAAACGTTAAATACTTCCATATTTTTGGTAGTACCTGTTACATTCTTGATGATAGAGAAGCAGACACAAATGAGATTCCAAAGTTGATGAAGGCATATTTCTTGGATATTCCACAAATAGTCGAGCATTTACTCTGACATGTCATCAAACATGATTTCTGAAATTCTAGTGGGGGACAATCGGTCTGCTTTAAAACAAGTTGAATCAAGCAACAAGCATTGTTGTAGCAGGGTTTGCAAGAATCATCCCTCCATTATGGTAGTCTTGAAGAAGGGGTGACAGACGAAAAGATAAAGTAAATTATATGGAGATGATTAGTAATATTTGCTTCACCTCTTCCGTTGAACCAAGAAATGTGAAAGAGGCTCTTGAGAATGAATGCTAAGTCAATGTCATTGTTCGTTAAATTTTTATTTGAATCAAATTCAGTTTCTTAGCTTGTTGCACAAAAATAAATTTATCATTTCCATACAAGGATGCGTCGAGAATTACTCTAAGTGTGATCATGATTAAGCAAGTTTTCCTATAAAAAGCCAAAGTATAAGCATTCATAGGTTTCCTGGTGAGTCCAGGGTCGAACGCAGGGATTTGTAATAACTATGCGTTGAGATTAGATGCTTGACTATGCGGGGAACTATACATGTAATATGTGCATGTGTTGGTTGTATGTGTCTAAAACTATACATAAAGAATGAATCAAATTTCCTACAACTAACAATGAGGTGGACGCGGCGATGGTTAGTCAAATGTCATTTAGTATCAAATGGCATGCACTGAGAATGTATGGAACCATGCGATAAAAGTAGAGTTAACGCAAGAGCTAGTTGTTACCTAAGCTTTCTAAGTATAATTACATACCTACAAACTGCGTTTGTAAATCCATCTCTCGATGTTTCGACGCCACATTAATCTTATCTCTAAGACGCATGGTAAGTTTGCGTTGGCAAAAGATGAACTACATCTCTGCACCTCATCTAGTCTTGATAAATGCTAAAGATTAACCATCCACTCTCTCAAGCTAGACAGTCATGCTTACTACTTTTGTTTGTTAGACAAAGTTATGCAAGCTAATGATATGCATTAATCAAGATGTAACATACTTAATATTGCTCAAGAAAAACTAACTTCTCACATCTAACTCATTTAGCATTCAAACAACATGGTGTAAGGTGTTTAATATGGAAATAGATGGAAGATAAGCATCAATCAAACTCATATTAAGAAAATAAACCATTCTCTCGAATGTCATTAACAAAACATAAGTAAGAAGGAGGGAAATGGAGATAAAACAGAAATGAAAGGCTTCAAGCCGTCACTGGCAACGTCTTGCTTCATGGAGGCTTGAGATGGTTGCTATCTGATATATAGATTCCATAGGGTGAAGGTTCTTACTCACTGGGAGACGACTCTGAAGGTGCTTAGAATCCTTCTCTCAGAAGAGCTCGAAATGGAGGCTGGTTATGGTGAGGGAGAAATTGTGCAGAGCTTTCGCCTCTTGAACTCATCTCTCTTCCTCTTGTTCTCGGAGAAGCTTTGGGCTATTTATAGGCGTTGAAAAGTTGATACTCATGATCACCTGACACCTTTGCATTAAATTCCCTGCCCTGCTGCGTAGACTTTTTACATTGTCGGCCCATAGGTTCTGCCATGATCTGATAAAGTGTTGTCCTTTTTCATAATGACATGACAGCTTTTTGCCCATGCGTCTATGTCTACTTTTTTCTCGACGCATGGTCTCAATGCATAGGCTCGACGCATGGGTTTCCACTTGTTCTCGCAGTAGCTTCGTCTCTTAGTACTTGGTTGTTTGTGCTTCTTTTCTTCTTAACCCTGCGTTAGGAACAGAAAAGCTCATCATTTTTCAAGTATTTTTTTTGTAAATAGTGCCAACGCATGGTGATACATTTTACATCATTCAACTACCAAAATCATGCGTTTAGCTCCAAAGTTAATCTAATTAAATCAAATAGTGACTATAATAACTTGTATTTCTACAAGTTATTAGTCATGTAGTAAGAGCTTGGGCAATTTATGCAAAATAATGTCTAAACTCTTGTCCTTTGTCTAGAGTCTATAAATGTCATCGACATTAAATGGATATTCAAGAACAAGTCTGATGAAACTGACAATGTTATTAGGAAAAAAAAAAAAAAAAGAAAAGCAAAATTGATTGCTCAAGGGTACACTGAAGTTGAAGATGTGGATTTTGATGAAACCTTCGATCCTTTTGTAAAACTAGAGGCAATCAGACTACTGTTTGGAATATCCCGTCTTCTGAAATTTAAATTATATTAGATGGATGTAGAGAGTGTTTTCTTAAATGGGCATCTAAATGAGGAAGTGCACGTTGAACAACCTAAAGGATTTGTTAATCTACTCATCCAGACTATGTGTATAAACTCAACAAAGCGTATGGGCTTAGGTAAGCTCCTAGAGCCTGGTATGAACAACTAACTAAGTTTCTTAAAAATAATGGGTACAGTTGAGGTGGAGTTGATATAACTCTGTTTGTGAAAAAATCCAAAGAAAAGTTCGTGATTGTGCAAATTTATGTTGATGACATTGTTTTTGGAGGGATGTCACAAGAGATGGTAGAATTTTTTGTGCAACAAATGCAGGAAGAATTCGAGATGAACATGATAGGAGAACTGTCTATTTTCTGAGGTTTCAGATCAAGAATATTGCATTTGACAGTTTTGAGCGCTATTAGCTGGCTCCTTTTCATCAACAATATTGCGTTTGACAACATATTTCCATAGGTTGGCACTTTCCTCTGTGTGAAAGGACACACCATCCAGTGGAACAGAGGAGACATTTGCACTCGTCGTCTATTTCCCTTTGGCTTTAGTTGAAGTCCGAGTAACGCTTGACATTACCAGTGACTTCTTCGTTTGAACTGTTTTGGAAACCCCAGTGAGAGTCGTCCTCAAAACATAAAAGGAAAGAATGAGCTAGAAGCCCAGTGAGTGGTAAACAACATATAAACATAGGGTTCCTCTCGACTCTTATCAATAAAACAAGCTCAACATCAATGTATCATAATAAGGTTATTTACTCAAACCTTATCACCAATTATCTCTGTACCGTATCCACTTCCAACTAGCTCTACTTTACGGAGAAGATCGTCATTTTCTCTATGTGCATATATGCCTACCTTTTATGGGCTTAGAAGCTAGACCCATCGATTTTTTGACTATCCCACGTGAGGTTCTTCTCACAGGCTCAGAATATAGGTCCTAAGACCCTCTGACCATCTTATGAAATTCTACCACAGACTCAGATACTAGATCCGAAGATCCTTTGACCATCCTGGGCGTCACACCGTGACAGGCTTAAAACCTAGATTCAAAGATCCTCTAACTATCCTGTGAGGCATTTCTTTTTTCCACCACACGAACATCATTACTATGTATGGAAAAAAACATTTAACTTTTAAAAGAGAACCATTCATAGTTACAGGTAAGAACTTGGCCTCTAAGTCCCCTTAACCTCGTCTCGGGTCCTTTGCTCCTCCAAACCTAACTTTTCCTTCACTCTCGAGCACACGACTAGGCTTCTGGCAACAAAGAAACAACAATAAGACTTTAGATTGCAAACGGATGCCTAGACCTACTTTTGGATGCTTGAAATTGCCTTGTTGGATGCCTAGCCTACACTGCTAGACTCTTGGACTGGGCTGGGCGCTTGGACTAACTTCTGTTGGACACCTGGTGCTCCTTTGCTCCTTCCCCGAGCAAAACTCTTTCTTTCCTCTAAGCTCTTTTTGTGAAATTTGCTTATGATAAATTGTGTGAGTGAACTTCCATGCCCTTGCATCCTATTTATAGGCTTTAAGAACTCATCATTGTCATCCAATGTTTCTTCCAAGCATGATACCTTAACACCTAACTAGCTTCAACATGCATGAGCCAACACCCCCTTCATGCATGCTGCCAACTTCTCCTTCAAATGACTAAGTGTCTAACTAAGGTGAAACTTCACCTCAAAGCTCACCACCTCCTACTTTAACCTTTAGTCAATTCGCACTATATTGCCACTTCACCTTTTAAGGTGTTCACCTTGGAGTTAACCACCTCCATCTTTGAAATTTGGTCCAACCAACCTTATGAACGCATAGTTTAGCCTTCCTTAAGACCTTCTGTGTGTCCATCTATACTTGTTTTCACCTACCATGTGTCCAACATAGTTTCAAGGGTAATGAGTTAAACTTTTCATATTTTGCCTTACGCTTCCATCCTTATTCTTCCAACACTTAGTCAAATTTCCAACTCTTAACCTATGAGTCCCACATGTGACTCCAAGTTCAACTCATAGTGCCAAGTTCACCTTATAGTACCAAGATAGAGTTCACCTCATAGTTTCCATTTCCAAAGCATGGTTAACTTCCATTCTCAAAGCATGGTTCACAACTTTGAAAGTTCATAGCGTAATTTTCTCTCATCCACCTCTATGACCAATTCTTAGCTCATAACTCAACCTTAGACAAACTCACTTCCTCCTCTTTTGAGTTTAACACCTAGTCCTGCTAATGCACTAAAAGTTTTTCTAACTCTATAGGCTTACTTCAACTTAACACATAGAAGCTCAACACCTAAACCTACTAACCCTCCTCAAAATTTTCCGAACTCCACAAGGCACACTTCAAATCTTCACAAAGAAGCTCCTTTAGGGTTTTGGGTGTCACTCCGAGAGTCGAGGACCAAGAGTTTAGAATGAAGAGACTAGTTGACCACAACCGAGATCGATAGTTTAGGAATGAGGGTTGAGAGCGAGATTCACTACCGAGAGTGGAGAAGTGAGTGTCACTATGGTGTCCCTTATTTCTAAGGTAACGTGACTGTCCTATTTCTATGCTCATAGTCCCATATTTCTTTGTGAAATCAGTTTGTGAAATCAGTTTATATCCTAACATTCTTAGCATTAGGATTCCACTAGATTGCCAAATTAAGTGATCAGTTTAACTTAACAATATTTATTCATAAACTAAACAAAAGAAATGCAAAAGTCAAAGAGGTATGAAGCATAAACATTTTTCAAGCCATAAAGCCTTAAGATATTCACATAACTGAACCCTTTAGAGAATTTAGCTCATGATTAAGAATAAATGAATAGATTTCATTAGATCATAAATTATGATTACAAGATAAATATTCAATGGATGAAAAGAAATAAAGATAGAAAATGCAAAGAGAAACTAAAAGAAATGTTGGAAAATACAACTCTAAGATGTCTTGGGACAAATCCTCAAATCCCTAGTCTTTCCCTAGAATGGTTCTCCTTTCTCAAGGATGAACCTTCTCTCACCGCACGCTTTCATGGGATGAGATAACCTAAAGTGATCATGCCTTAAAAGAACTATCATTTTTAAGGCTACTGACAGAAAATGCCCAAGGGTGTTGACGACAATGGTAGAATTGTGGAGAAAAGTATGGTGGAATCATAGATGGAGAGTTGATACTTGAAATGGAAGGGTTCTCCTCATTTATAAAGGTCAAGGTGGTTGAGGAATGACCTAAAATCATATTCTAAACAATTTTCTAGCATTTTAGGTGTTGAATAATAAATTTGACCGAGAAAATAACAACTAAAATTGACTGGGCAAATCTGGAATACTAGGGTTTTTTGATGCAATCGCATCACCCAAGCGCATCAAACAATTCAGCTGCATCAATTGGGCGCATCAAGACACATTCCTGCAAAACAGTAAAAAATCAACATAAAAGCTAACATACCTAGTCCAAATCACTGAAAACACACTTTAGGTAATTAAAAGACATGTACTTGCTCATTTTATCTAATTGAAGGCATCATGGGTCAAAATATCACATAAAGTCATACTTTTACTTAAGAAATGTACAAAAATATATATCAAAATCATGCATTTTGTGATATGAATCACACCTCGGCATACAATGAGAAAAAGGAGAGAAGTCACACCATATATACCTCCAATGGATGCGAAGAGGGGCGAAGAAGTATATGACTTCTAGTAGAGTGATGTACAATCTGACACATCTAGTGCCATAGGATGTCTTCAGTGCATTCATGGAGTGGGTAACAAGTAATGATGTCGAGCCTCACGTACCTAGTACCGAGGCCCTCTTTCGACTAAAGATGACCTCCCTTGAGGTTTTTTGTGACTTGGTTAAGGATAACAAGTGGGTACATTGTGACATACGTAATGATCTTTATAACTCTCCCTCTATTTTGTATATAATTATTACCATTAGATATTTCTAACCAAGTATAACATTGTAGGTGCTCGATAGCATATTGGACTTCTTAAGGAGGAAGTTCCTTGCATGTCCAGTGTTAAGCATCCACCGATTCACCCTATTTTTAGAGGCATACACAGTATGTATTCATACAACCCTCGTATGTAATTAGTTTTGTGTTGATATTTCTAACCCTTTGTATGTAAATTATACAACAACACTCGAACTTGCATATAAGTGATACTTGTTCAAAGTTATATACGGGAAGAATGATGAGGAAGTTGCCGAAGTATAGGCGAAGGGGGATGCACTAACAGACCTGGTGTTCGGGTTAACACTAGACTCCATTGCGTGGTAGATGTTGGTGGCAGACGAAATTTTTCACCCAATTCCGTGCCAAATAAATTTTTCGAACTTTACCCACAGAAGTAGTGGCAAGCCGGGTCGAACACAGGGAGCACTATGAATTCTCATAATTGGACAATTTTCAATTCAAGTAACCGGAGGGGGGTTTTGTGAAACGGTTGATTGCAAGAAAAACTTAATTTCATAAAAATAAAATACGAAGGTAAAAGGAATAAAATTAAATTGAAGAAAGCTCTAGCTTGGCTTAGATGGTATTTTCTTTATTCGATGTTCTTGTTCATTGGTTCGCCATTACTAAATTTGTTATACTTGGCACCTAATCAATTTAATTGGAAAAACCAAAATTAAATTGTCCTAATCGACTAATTGGAATTAAAACAAACCGATGAAAGGCATGCGAAATTTGTATTAAATCTAATCGCATTAAGTTCAAGGGAAAATTAGGTGGAGCATTTAACTGGAAAGATCTAGATTAAAAGTTCTATCAATTTAATCCTAGGTTAATTAGAACAATGCACATCTCAATTTAGATTTGCAAGCTAACCTAACGTATCGCTTCCATGATTGACATACAACCAAATGTCATGAATTGTAATACAATCAAAGCAATAATCAAAATGAACACTAGCGTCATAATTTAATCAAAATAATATTTATCTCAGAATTAAATCATACGTACAAAGAATTTAGTTCGAAAACTCCTAAGAACATCGATTACAAAGAAGAGTCCCTGATACCCAAGCTAGAAGTACATGCTTGTACAAAAATAATTATATGGAAAAGAAGAAAAAATGCAGAAGATCTCCAAACTCGTGCTCTGGATTCTTGCCGATTGATCTCCTTTTTTGAGTGGCGGCTAGGGCATTTTATGCCTAAAATTAGACTGGCGCCGTAGCGCTATAGAGTAGCGCCGTGGTGCTACAAAATTCGAAGGCCTCTGGAAAAAGTGTAGTGCCGCAGCGTCGTGCTAGTGCTGGGTTGTAACAGCCCTAATTTCAGTAAATAATTCCCTCTAAAAAAAAAAAAAAAGTCATCGTCAAAAATAGTTTTCGGCGGGCGAAGCGTGAAAGGAGTTGAGAGTCAGCAGAGGCTGCGCCGTTTTCGTTGGGGGAGAGATCCCCGGTTGAATTTTGAACGCAGGGGGGGCGTTTTAGAAGAGGTGAAGGAAGGGGAGGCAGAGGAAAAGAGAGGCAGTCTAGTTCTTCTCTGGAAACACCATTCGCCGGCCAAATTCTCACGTCTCTCCGTCTCTCTGTCGCAGCGTCCCAGCCCTCACGGTGTGACCCTAGTCGCAATTCTCAGCGTTGGGGCATCGGCACAGTTGTCCCGCCGCAGTGTCTTAGTCGTCGCGCCGCAGCATTTCGGTCGTCGTCTCGTCGCCTTGCCTCAGGCGCTTGCCGACGCATCAGTCACCTTCGACGCGTCAGTCACCTTCGACGCATTAGTCACCTTCGACGCATCATCAACCTTCGACGCATAGTTAGCCGCGACGCATCATCAGTCTGCGTCGCCGCATCGCCTGTCCTCTCCGAGACGCCTTATCAGTCCACGTCGCCGCGTCGCCTGTCCTCTCCGCGACGCATCACCAGTTTGCATCGCCGCGTCGCCTGCCCTCTCTGTGACGCATCACAGCCTTCCTAGCACGTTGCCGCATCGTAAGAAAGTCGCCGCCTCGCGGATACACTCAGTATCGCTAGTAACGCTCAGTATCGCTAGTAACGCTCAGTGTCGCTTCTGTTTCACTCCCGAGGTAAGGGATTTACTACCGGGTTTTAGTAATGTATGCTGCCTAATGGTGTGGTCGGTTATGGAAATGACATATTTAACCTATGTTTTGAATGTTGTTGCTATAATTGCCCATGCATGCTAAGTAGTTGTATTGTAAGTTAGCCCTTATGCTTATGTGTTGTGACTCTGGAATCTCAGCAATAGATTGACTATGCCATGATACGTCATAGGTTGCCTCATTGTCGTGTCCTATACCCTCACTGTATTATGCTACAAAGGGTGTCCCTCGGGATCACCACCTATGTTCATGTTACGATTAAAGTTAACGCGTACCCTCAGGGCGCTCCTATGCTTATGCTTACGCTTATGCTTATGCCGGGTACGCGAGTGTGCACGACAATGAAGGGATAACAGCTAGGCCCTGTAGTGGGTCTCTTACTGAGTATATTTTACTCACCCTTTCTTTTATGTTTTTCTTTCCAGGTAAGGAGTATGGAGGCCCGGCGCATGGCCGAAGAAATTCGTGATCATGCCATGGGACCGTTACACTGCTTCCGCATTTGAGTCTAGGGTAGTTGCACTTGCACGCATGAACCTTTTGTTTAATTATATTGGTTATATCGTTTTGTTCTGAAATTTTGCTTAATGTTGTAAGGGGTACCCCGCCAAAGGATTTTTCTCTTTTTCATGTTGTTTAAATAAACTTTGGTCAGTTTGGCCATTTTATAAGCCAAGTTGCATTTGTTTAAATTCGGATGATGTCATGTTTCCTTTTTCACCATATTCATGTGAATGTTCATGCATGTCGTAGCGACGAGTTAGGTAATAAGTAGTGACGTCGTTACATGCGGCGCTGCGATGTTTCGTCCATCAAAATCCGGAATGCCACGGTGCCATAGTGCAGTGCCGCAACGCTGTCTTCAATTCATAGATAAGCGCCTTCTGGAAAAAGGGCATTGCTGGTGCAGTGCTAGCGTCGCGACACTAGACTGTTTTGCTGCCTTCTCTCTTCATATTGGTCGATTTGCTAATCATCTCATTTAAACCTGAAGTGCATGCAAACTGTCAAGAAGGCCCAAAATGCTCATAACCTGTCTAAGTCAAGAAATAAACTGATAAAAAGGTAAGAACGATCTCGAATTAAGTGACGTGAGATAGCACATTTTGAGTGCTATTAGTTGGTTACATATACAATACATTCAACATCTGTGAACATTAACCTTGAGGAGATCTTATACGACTGATATGCTTCGTATGTCTCCCAGAAGGATATCACGACTGCTCTCACCTACACACTGTTGTCTTTGTGTAGTTTTTGCAAGCTGAGGGATTGGAAACCACATATAGCACCTGCCCCTAGGAGCTGTATATTTTGTCTTAAGGTTTTTGAATATTTAGTAATGAAAACCCCAATCACAGGTCCCCTAACTCAGGATAGGATGTTTGAGTTTAGATTCCAGTATAGGTGTGAGTTGTGGTTGAATAAGTTTATTTATTAGTTCATTTTTGTAATTGTACTTTTTTTATACACTTTTGAACATTGTAACTAAATACACAAGTATGATCGACAATGAGAGTCGAGAGACAACAAACAAGAGCAACATTATTCGCGCATTTAAAGTACAGTTAGCACATATGAAACAATCGAGAGCGAGAGCCATAATTGAGAGGAAAACACACACGCATTGAGAGTAAGATTTAATATCTAATACTCAACAAAACAAAACAACACAAATCGAGAGTCAAGAGGCAAGAACCATAACCTAGATTAAGAGACAAGAGTTGAGAGTCATAGTGAGCCGGAACGAATTGTAAGAGGTCGAGAGCAATCGAGAGCGAGATCCGAGAGTGTTGAATCGGGTCAAGTAGCGAGATGAATGCCGAGAGTAAGAGTAATGAGAGTGAGAAACGAGAGACAAGAGCAAATATCAAGATTTTTATAGATTGATATCGATATTTTTGCAGATTCATGCTTGTTGTGTACTACGGTGTTTTGTATTGTGTTTATTGGTTCATTACATTTTGCTCTATTATGTCCCGTTCCACACCACATCGACGACATTTCTTGACCCGACATTGTTCTTCAGCTGATGGAATTCTTTGTATTCGTCGAGGACCAACATGAACAACCCTCATCAAGGGAAGAATCCTTAACTCAACATTAGTCCAACGATTTCTTCCATTTGAACACATGGCCAAGGGCGATATAGACTCTGCATATGCAAGTATGAGTGACTTGACACTATAAAGCCGACTACAAAGTGTGCATGGGTTGATGTTCCTCTCTCTAGCTGTTGCAATGGCGTGCAAACATGGGATTTGTAAACACTCTAACTATTTGCAGTTGCACTCGTTCGTGTTCAGACTAACTATATCATCTAACCCACCATCCTTCATGTGGATTCAGTACTAGTCAATCAGATTCACCTTATATCGTCTCACTTTGTCACACTAGATTGCCATAATAGACTTCGCATATTACAAATGTGTGGACCTACTAACTGGCCACATTTTTTGCCTTTCATAGAACAAGTTATGATACAAACTGTGTATGTATTCGAGCAAAGAGACTATCGGCAACTTCCTTGCGTCCACTGTTAGCGAGTTGAAGCACTCAACACTATTAATGGTCATGTTTTCATATTGGTTCACACATTGGTACGCTCGACTCCCTCATTCAAAACCAATGCCTTCCAAGGCTACCATTTTTTACCCTGATTATTTGGTCCCATAAAGCTTTGAAATCAAACTCTATTTACGCTCTAGTAGCATCATCAAACAACTTGTATACTACTGCGTCCTTGAAATCTTTCCTAATGTTCCTCCATGATGCGCATTTTAGTGTTAACCGCAAGTGTACGGGTCAAGTTATAATATAAGAGGGTGAAGTCCGAATATCGTTCCACTGGAGATCCAATTATGAAGGTTTATGTTACTTAGCTATTCTAGAATCGAATCAATTTTATTTGAGGATTAGAATGGAAGTTGTTAATTATGGAAAATATAAACCAAATAAGAAGAGTATTAAAGTGAGAAATAGAAGAGTCAAAGAGAGTTATAGGGTAATGAATCCTTGTTTATTTCATCATGCAATATTATAGATTTCATGGATTTTATTGTAATTCATATGCCTAAGTCTAGAAACTTAATTCCAAGTTATTTTCTCTCAAAAACAACCCTTTCTCATGCAACTCGATTGATTACTAATCTCTTGAAACCAATACAAATTACATGGCATTAAGAATAGTCTTTAGCAACTTTTATTGTCAACCTAACTACTCTTGTGATAGATTAACAACAATTCAATGTTATAGATCAAGTTAAACATACGATCTCTCAATCATACATCTAACCTAACATGTGAAGATGACCAATCCACAAGAATTAAACACAATAACAATGAAAAGCATAATCATTCCAACAAAAACATGAAAGTCTACAAGATCAACATGAATTCATAAAAAATTCATCAAAATCCTAAAACTAAAGAGTAGCCACTTATAGCTTGAAGCAACATGCTTAAGCAAAATAAACAAAGAAAGAGTGTAAAGGAAGGGAAACTCTACTGACAAGAAGCTCTTGATTGAGGTAGCACCGTCACGATCTCCTTGGCTCTCACGTCGGAATTCGAATGGCACCACGACTATCTCAAACTCTTTTCCTCTTCCTTGCAACTAACTCACTCCTTGAAGTCTTTTATCAACTTTCACTAAATTCTCTCCTTCTTGTGTCTCTTTTGGTCTGTAAATTGATGATTGATTCGTTATTAGGGCTGTTGGAAACCCCCAAATTTATAGAGTTGGCCGCCCAAAAACTTACCAAAAATATCACTTTTTCATCTATGGAAAACTGGTGTTGCGCCGTTGGTCCACAGAGCTGCAGCGCTATTGAGAATTTTGAAACAGCGCCGCGACGCTGTTGGAGAGCGCCGCGGTGCTAGGGCTATGAGAAAAATTTGTTGCTCTCAGGTTTTAGCGTCGCGGCAGCGCCGTCCAAGTGTCGCGGCGCTGCCCCAATTTTTGCAACTTTGTGTTTTTCATCTCTTTTTCACCGTATTCTTGCTCGATTTTGATCTTTTGATGTTTTCTTCTAATTTTTCTCATTTTAACCTGAAAACCACTAGCAAACAAGTGAAATCTAATATAAACTTCCTTAATTTTAGAGGATAGAAAGCACTTTTCAAGTGCTTATCACCACCCAAAACTTAGAGATTTGCTAGTCTCGAACAAAGAATTAAATCAAATAATAGGAAGTTTAGATGAAGAAGTGTGCAATTGACTCATGTCTCAGAGAATATCATTTAGAACTTAAGTAGAAACATGCAAGCATATCTATATTGTTATAATCATTCAAGGCCAAATCTTGCGATCCCCCATGTGTGTGTGTGCAAGCCTCCAATTTAAAATACTAGAACTCAAATTAGGACTTAAGAGAGTTTCTTTAGTTTTCCCCCTACTCTAGCTCATGCACCAATCTTCAAGCTTTCATACATTTCAAGTGAGTAATATGTCCACTAAGGTGCCTTTCAATCATATTTTTTTTCTCATGGGCACTAAACTTGCATTCTTTTACCTAGAGGCACTAGTTTTCACACATTCACTGTAGGGACTTGTACCTTGTCAATTCCCAAGCGTCCTTATTGATCACAGCAAAGGCAGCTCTTTTTACTCCCATCCATGCATACTCATTACAAGTTCAACGTTTAAAAAGATAGACAAATAAAGCTCATACATTTTGTGTACACTTTTTCTTTTCTTAAGGCATGTATACTGTCACACCCCCTCCCGGATTATTCTCCATAACCCGAAAGAAGATGTGAAGTCAGCAACCTTGACTCCTCTGTAAGGTTCACTGACCAGCCATTTACTTTACCAAAGATGGCCCAGACGAGGTTCTTACATAGGCAAAGCATCCCGAACTCGCTTGCTACCTGGAAAATTTGAGAACATAGGAAAATGTGAGCTAAAGCCCCGTGAGTGACTGGTTTTGTAAAACTATCTTTTAATAAAAAAATAGGCATGTTACATTTATACATATAAAACAAGATAAGTACATCAATACAACAGGAACGTATTTTCAACATCTATTTTGAACTATACAAATCGTTCCAAATCAATAAAGTCATTTAGAAACAATTATACAAAAAACTCGTTTGGTTTCTCAATCATTTCCCTTAGTTGAGGCGGAGCAAGACTCAACGCTCTCAACATCGAAAACATCCTTAGTTGGGGTGGAGCAAGGCTCAACACACCCAACGTCGAAATCATCCCTGGCTCAAGGCAGAGCAAGCTCGATGCACTAGCCAGATTAACCTCTATGTGCACATAGGAATATGACGGGTTGCCCATGTACCTTCTCATGTCCTTGAGTACTGGGTCCCGGGGAAACTCACGAGCCTTCTCAAGGAGATAAGCACTGAGCCTCCTCTTAAACATTTTATCGATCAGTTGAGTAGATCATTCATATGAAACCTTTGATAAGAAACAGGATGTTCTTGATAAAACTACATCTTGCAACATGCCTTTCAATGTAGTAAAACAATCAGGTAAAACATGTCTTTTAGATAATATGATCAAACATCATGCGTTTCTTGAAATTAGTTATCACAAAACCATATCACGTAAGTATAAGTTCAATTTGAAAGAAGAAGAGAGTCACTCACAATTACTTAAGAGATTCCCTTTTAAATCTCTGCTTTCCCGAGCTCATAAACGCAAGGCTTAAACTCTTTAGTCTGCCTTCACCCTCTGGTAGTCTAGTTGGACACAATCCTCCAAAGTGCAGACTAACTCTCCCTATTCTTTTGGATGCGTCGACCTTCTTTGAATACAAAGTCTAACTTGATCGCATCGTGGTGTGCACCCTTTATGTTGAATTCGGATTAAACGCAAGGCTCACCCTTCTCGACGCAAGCCAACTTCTTAACACCAGATGACTTAAGTGTCAAGGTTGTCTTCCTCTTTGGCCGCAGACTTCCTCCTTCAAACGCAATGTTTTCTTCTTTCAGCTCTCTTTCTTTCCTTCTCTCAAGGATTATTATCACCGAATCATCAGTCATTACTTTTCCCTCAAGGTCCTATTTATAGAGAATTTGTCATTCTACCTCTCCTCTTCTGCTGCCACTTGTTTGCCACATGTCATGTTGCATGCTTAATTAATCATGCATTAGTCCAAGTGTCACTTTGCATGAAATGTTTATCATGCTTTTTAACACCTCCTACTTAATGAGGTGTCACAATCATGTGTAACCACTTGGCCTATAGACTTACCTTATGGGTTCATTATGTTCCAATACACAACTACACAACCAACTCCTTGCTCCTTTGCGTTCATGGAACTATCTTCTAGATTCAACTCCTTTGCTTCCTTTTACTACCCTCGGCTTTACTACCTTGATTCCATTTCTCCTTTATTTAGGTGTACAAATTCTAACGCATACTACTATACGCTTCAGCTTAACATCATACATCAATTTTCTTCGCATATTATATGCGTCCAGCTCCCTTTCTTACATTCGTTTACAGCTACATTTCCTCCTTTGTACAATTGCACTCTTCTGACCATGTGGTTTACCTTTGACTACCACATCCAACTCACATTCTTTCTTCCTGCATTTACCCTCCTGCATTTACCTTTGCTTTATTCCGCGTTCATGACCTTCCTTTAAGTCCCTTGATTTTACCCTCTATGCGTCCTTGAATCTTATACCAAGGTTATTCCTTAACCATTTCCTTCTTTAGCTTCTTCCTATGCGTTTACCTGAGATAGTGATAACATTTTCCATTATCATGAAATTAAGCTCTTTAGCGTATGACTTGATAACCAATGGTAACCATCATCGACTCATGAACCCTTCGTCGCATAGCTAACAGCTGTCCTTAACACAGAATTCCTCAACGCATAGCCAATATTTCTCACCATTTAACTTTCTCAACGTATAGTTATTGTCCACTTTGTGGCTTATCAATTCATTATTAATCCTTCAGCCTATCGCATCCAACTACTTCCAATTCAAGGTATTCTTCTCATCGTAACGTAGGTCGAACACAACCCTTGGTCAGGCTCCATCTTTGCCTCCAAACACATAATAACACTCTTCAATACCTGACATACCAATCAAAATAACGACTTATCCATTAAAGCTATGGTAACAGTCTACTTCCTTCCCTTTACACTAGCTTCCCATACTAGGCTTACCAACGCATGGCCGTAATCCATACTCAGTTCTTGTTCCTTCAACTCCATTCACTATTTCTCTGTACACTACTCTACGCATTACTTTCCTTAGTTTCACTTGCGACGCGTCGTCAACCTTTCCAGCGCAAGGCACTTTTCCTACGTGATGGTTCTATTTCACTTTACATTATCAGCGCATGGTACTTTACCCCACTCAACTTGCCCCCGTTAGAACCTAATCTCACAGCTTGGTTGATAGCTCCTCAGTATTAAATACCATGCGTTTGAGCTTAATCATTTACGCATCACCCTAATCTTCCAAGATATGTCTATTCTTTTCTTAATACCATTCATCTCAACGCACAGAATTTATTGGCCATAATTCAGTAATTGCACAATCTTAACTTTTCGTTTAAAGGTTCCCCAATCCACACACTTTTATCCCTTTTATCCCTACTAGTTATATGAATACTTAGGTTTTCGGGGACAAGGTGTTGTATATACTCTTTTCTTTTTCCTTAGTCTAAGATTATAAGCTATCATGCATTTCCACTCTCTAACTGGTGGGGCCTTTTGAAGTGACAACCAAATACGCCCAACTTAATCCTTTTTTTCAGTTAAAGATTCGAAATTAAAATGGCTACGTGCTCAAGAATATGGGAGACTTTAAGAGGGACTTAAATGACTTTAACTTAAGATAATACTATTTTATTTCCATAATAAGTCATCTATTATGCCAATTCAAATCTCCTCATGGGCAATCAACATCAAGGCACAAAACCATAAACAACATTCCCATTAACTTTAAAAGCTCCCAAGATTTTCAAAATTTAACATGCATTTGATCATTAAAACCTTCACAAACATGCATAGCAGGATAAGAGAACACACAAAAGTACGAGAGACACCTGCCACCCCAAACTTAGAATCATGCATTGTCCCCAATGCATAAGAGCATCCAACAAAGAAAGAACAAGCCTGGGAGCAAGCGGGAAGCCACCAAACAGGCTTGGTGTAAAGAGTACTTTGTGTGATAAACCAAGATTTTGAGAGATAAAGCATATGAGTGACTCCAAGATTTATTGAAAATAAAATAAAAAGAAATGTAAAGAAAGCAATAAAATTGGGTTGCCTCCCAATAAGCGCTTGGTTAAACGTCTTCTAGCTAGACAGGGCTCACGAATCACTGTGGATCCCAAGGTGGTTTTTTCCTTTCATGCTTTGGATCACCTACACTTTTAGTATTCGCCCACATTGATACTCACAAACATATTCATTAGCATTTAGTGAGTTAGTCAACAAATCATTATCAAGTTGTATATCATCTTTTCTAATGTAGCAAGACTCGTTAAAGAATCATCATGCTTAGATTTTACCGGACTCACCACTTCATTTTTATCATGCTTCTCCATAATTTGTTCATAATTCATTATATGTTTGGGAGGCATGCAATAAGAACTAGGAGAATTATCACAACTAGAAACATGCTTCATAGAATTTTCTACTTTAACATCAAGCATGCCACTAGTCTTACCATTCAAAGGAGGCTTATCATGCATAGAGTTCTTACTAGAAGAGAAAGGCAATGTTACCTTTGTGCTTGGATGATGATGCTCATACCTTTCTACATTCGGATGCTTAAGGGTTTTATAAATGTCAAATGTTACATCCTCATCGTTAAGACGGAATGTGAGCTTTCCATCTTGCACATCGATGAGGACCCTACCAGTGGCCAAGAATGATCTCCCAAGGATTATGGGTACTTCGCCATCTTCCTCCATGTCTAATATCACAAAGTCCGCCAAGAAGATAAACTTGCCTACCTTGACCAAGACGTCCTTCACAATGCCGTAGGGATGAACAAATGATCGATCGGCCAAAAGCAAAGATATGGTAGTTGGTTGCACCTCTCCACCATTGAGCTTCTTAAACATGGATAAAGGCATTAAATTAATGGAAGCTCCAAGATCACAAAGTGCTTTAATAACCTTATTATTGCCTAAATGACAAGGGATAGAGAAACTCCCTGGATCCTTTAATTTTGGAGGCAATTTCCTTTTTAGTGTCGCACTACATTCTTCGGTTAGTGCAACCATTTCATAATCTCCATACCTTTTCTTCTTAGACAACACATCCTTCATGAACTTGGCATACTTAGGCATTTGTTTTAATGCCTCTGCAAAAGGAAGGTTAACTTCTAACTTTTTGAATATGTCTAAGAACTTTGAAAATTGAGCATCAATCTTTTTCTTTTGAAATCTTTGAGGAAAAGGCAAAGTATTAGGGATAAAAGACGTAGAGTTAGAAGTACTCCCTATATTGGACTTTGATTTCTTCTTTTCCTTAGATGCACTCTCTTTTTGTGGAACATTCTCTATGATGGCTTCATCCTCTTCTTGTGGAAGCTCATAATCTTCATCATTGATCAAGGAGTGGTTGTCCTTGATCTTGACTCTTTGACAAAGTCAAGCATTATGTCCTCTAGTGATGATGTCTTTGCATTCCCCGCTCCATTGAATCCTTGAGGTGCTTGCAACAAATTATTGTTGTTAGCATATAAAAAATTCTCATGATTCCTCAAGTTGGGATGATAGTGAGTTGGAAGTTGTTGTTGACCTCGGTATTGTCCTCTATCCACATAATTGGCTACCTCCAATTCACTTGGCTCTTGTTGATTTTCCATGGCCGCAAGGGAAGCTATGGATGATGGACTTGCTTGGACTTGGCTTCCTTGAGAAAATTTAGATAAAGCATTAGTGAGAGAAACCAATTGAGCTTTTAGAGAACTTACCTCGTCCATCTCATATCGTCCAGTGGCTTTTGGGATAATTGGAGAAGACCGTTCACATGGCCAATTGTACGATGTACTGGCCAAGTCTTCTAGTATGGTATACACCTCTTGAGCATTCTTTGAAAAAATTGAGCATCCGGCGGTTTCATCTAGAATGGATTTGGTTGAGCTTGCTAATCCATTGTAGAAGAGTTGAATTTGCATCTAATCTAGGTAACCATGTTGAGGACACCTTCTCAAGAGATCCTTATACCTCTCCCAAGCCTCATATAGTTGTTCATTATTAAGTTGGCGGAATGTTCCAATCTCCGTCCTTAGTCTTTGAGATTTAGCCGGTGGAAGATATTTGTTCAAGAAAGCTTGAGCTAAGATCTCCCATGTTGTGATGCTATCTGGAGGTATGGATTCCAACCAATTTTTAGCACGGTCCTGTAAAGAGAAAGGAAAAAGTCTTAGTTTAATTGCATCGTTAGAGACACCATTCATCTTTACCGTCCCGCATATCTCTAAGAAAGATCGTAAGTGCTTGTGAGGATCTTCATTGGTTCTTCCTCTAAAGGCTAGCTCTCTAGCCATGTGGATCAACCCCGGTTTCAACTCAAAGTTGTTGACATTGATGGGTGCATTCATGATGCCGGGTTGATTTATCGGTAATGTGGGTTGGAAGTAGTCCCGAATTGCCTTTGGTATCTATTTCGCCATCTCCTTGATGTGATTGTGTTGAACCCTTAGGTTTCTTCTACACGTCCTTTCAATCTCGGGATCAAGAGGGAGAATATTAGTATTACTTCGAGGCATACACCGACAAAAAAAAATTAATAAATGAAAATAAAGATAAATAAAATAAAATAAAATAAAATTAAATTAAAAAGGAAAAAAATAAACTACAACAAAATAAAATAAAAAAGGAAAAAAATAAAATACAATAAAATAAAAAAAATAAATAAATAATCAACCAAATAAAATACACCTAAAATTAAGATCTATCAATTATAATGAATATTAAATAACAAAAACCGTTCTTTGGATCCCCGGCAACGGCGCCAAAAACTTGATGCGCACTTGTAGTGTTAACCACAAGTGTACAAGTCAAGTTATAATATAAGACGGTGAAGTCGGAATATCGTTCCACTCCAATTGTGAAGGTTTATATTACTTAGCTATTCTAGAATCGAATCAATTTTATTTGAGAATTGGAATGGAAGTTGTTAATTATGGAAAATATAAACCAAATAAGAAAAGTATTAAAGTGAGAAATAGAAGAGTCAAAGAGAGTTCTAGGGTAATGAATCCTTGTTTATTTCATCATGCAATATTATAGATTTCATGGATTTTATTGTAATTCATATGCCTAAGTCTAGAAACTTAATTCCAAGTTATTTTCTCTAAAAAACAACCCTTTCTCATGCAACTCGATTGATTACTAATCTTTTGAAACCAATACAAATTACATGGCATTAAGAATAGTCTTTAGCAACTTTTATTGTCAACCTAACTACTCTTGTGATAGATTAACAACAATTCATTGTTATAGATCAAGTTAAACATACAATCTCTCAATCATACATCTAACCTAACATGTGAAGATGGCCAATCCACAAGAATTAAACACAATAACAATGAAAAGCATAATCATTCCAACAAAACCAGGAAAGTCTACAAGATCAACATGAATTCATAAACAATTCATCAAAACCCTAAAACTAAAGAGTAGCCACTCATAGCTTGAAGCAACATGTTTAAGCAAAATAAACAAAGAAAGAGTGTAAAGGAAGGGAAACTCTACTGAGAAGAGGCTCTTGATTGAGGTAGCACCGTCACGATCTCCTTGGCTCTCACATCGGAATTCGAATGGCACCACGACTATCTCGAACTCTTTTCCTCTTCCTTACAGCTAACTCACTCCTTGAACTCTTTTATGAACTCTCACTAAATTCTCTCCTTCTTTTGCCTCTTTTGGTCTGTAAATTGATGGTTGATTTGTTATTAGGGCTGTTGGAAACCCCCAAATTTATAGAGTTGGCCGCCCAAAAACTTACCAAAAATATCACTTTTTCATTTATGGAAAACTGGCGCCACGGCGCTGGTCCATAACGCCGCGGTGCTAGTGAGAATTTCGAAACGACGCCGCGACGCTATTGGAGAGCGCTGTGGCGCTGCCCCAATTTTTGCAACTTTGTGTTTTTCATCTCTTTTTCACCGTATTCTTGCTCAGTTTTGATCTTTTGATCTCTTCTTCTAATTTTCTTCATTTTAACCTGAAAACCACCAGCAAACAAGTGAAATCTAATATAAACTTCCTTAATTTGAGAGGATAGAAAGCACTTTTCAACTGCTTATCACTCCATAAGTGGTAGGTACAAAAACCATGAACGTATTCAGAAAGACAACATTGACTGCATGTGTTATGTTCTGATGACGATCTGAAATGAAGCACAGGTCAGGATATTTTCCAATTTCCCTTTTCAGGTTCGTAATGAACCATGTCCATGATGTGTTAGTCTCCATGTCTACAATATCATACGCCAATTGGTACAATTGATTATTATTGTCCATGGCAACAATCACCAACATCGTACCTTTGAGGTGAGCTCTATCTACAATAATATATGAACAACAATTCTGAAACCCTCGAACGTAAGGCCCTAACACCATCAACAATTACTTGAAGTATTGGTCACCCACAAGTTCAATCTCGAAATACTTACTAGGGTTTTCAATATTTAATGCTTCAATGTAGGCATGTGATAAGCACTTGAAAAGTGCTTTCTATCCTCTCAAATTAAGAGAGTTTACATTAGATTTCACTTGTTTGCTAGTGATTTTCAGGTTAAAATGAGGAAAATTAGAAGAAAAGACTAAAACATCAAAACCGAGCAAGAATATGGCGAAAAAGAGCTGAAAAAATCAAAAGGGCAAAATTTGGGATAGCGCCGCGGTGCCTGGACGACGTTGCCGCGGTGCTAAAACTCGAGAGCAATGTTCTGAACGCATCATAGCGTCGCGGCGCCAGGACGGCGTTGCCGCGGTGCTAAAACTCGAGAGCAATGTTCTGAACGCATCATAGCGTCGAGGCGCCAGGACGGCGTTGCCGCGGTGCTAAAACCCGAGAGCAACGTTCTGAACGCATCATAACATCGCGGCGCTAAAACTCGAGAGCAACATTCTGAACGCATTATAGCACCGCGGCGCTAAAACACAAGAGCAACATTCTGAACGCATCACAGTGTCGCGGCGCTAAAACCCGAGAGCAACAATTTTGGACGCAACCCTAGTGCCGCGACGCCAGTTTTCCATAAATAAAATTTGTTATTTTTGGTAAGTTTTTGGGCGGCCAACTCTATAAATTTGGGGGTTCCAGCAGCTCTAATGAATCAATCAACCATCAATTTACAGACCTAAAGAGGCACAAGAAGGAGAAAATCGAGTGAAAGTTCATAGAAGAGTTCAAATAGTGAGTTAGTTGCAAAGAAGGGGAAAAGAGTTCGAGATAGTCGTGGTGCCATTCGAATTCCGACGTGAGAGCCAAGGAGATCGTGACGATGCTACCTCAATCAAGAGTCTCTTTTCAGTAGAGTTTCATTCTTTACACTCTTTCTTTGTTTACTTTGCTTGAACATGTTGCTTCAAGCTATGAGTGGCTAAACTCTTTAGTTTTAAAGTTTTTATAAATTGTTTATGAACTTATGTTGATATTGTAGACTTTCATAGTTTTGTTGGAATGATTATGCTTTTCATTGTTATTGTGTTTAATTCTTGTGGATTGGCCATCTTCACATGTTAGGTTAGATGTATGATTGAGAGATTGTATGTTTAACTTGATCTATAACAATGAATTGTTGTTAATCTATCACGAGAGTAGTTAGTTGACAATAAAAGTTGCTAAAGACTATTCTTAATGCCATGTAATTTGTATTGGTTTCAAGAGATTAGTAATCAATTTAGTTGCATGAGAAAGAGTTGTTTTTTAGAGAATTAACTTGGAATTAAGTTTCTAGACTTAGGCATATAAATTACAATAAAATCTATGAAATCTATAAGATTGCATGATGAAATAAACAAGGATTCATTACCCTAGAACTCTCTTTGACTCTTGTGTTTCTCACTTTGTGACTTTCCTTATTTGGTTCATATTTTCCATAATTCACAAATTCCATTTCAATTCTCAAATAAAATTGATTCGATTCTAGAATAGCTAAGTAACATAAACCTTCACAATCGGATCTCCAGTGGAACGATATTCGGATTTCACCGTCTTATATTATAACTTGACCCGTACACTTGCGGTTTACACTAAAAGTGCGCATCAAGTTTTTGGCGCCGTTGCCAGGGATCCAAAGAACGGTTTTTGTTATTTAATATTCATTAGAATTGATAGATCTTAATTTGAGGTGTATATTATTTGGTTGATTATTTATTTTATTTTATTTTATTGTATTTTATATTTTATATTTTTTATTTTATTTTATTTTATTTTATTTTATTTACTTATTAATTATTATTATTATTATTATTTTTGTTGGTGTATGCCTCGAGATAATACTAATATTCTCCCTCTTGATCCCGAGATTGAAAGGACGTGTAGAAGAAACCTAAGGGTTCAACACAATCATATTGAGGAGATGGCGGAGGAGATACCTAAGGCAATTCGGGACTACTTCCAACCGACATTACCGGCAAATCAACTCGGCATTATGAATGTACCCATCAATGTCAACAACTTTGAGTTGAAACCGGGGTTGATCCACATGGCTAGAGAGCTAGCCTTTAGAGGAAGAACCAATGAAGATCCTCACAAGCACTTACGATCTTTCTTAGAGATATGTGGAACGGTAAAGATGAATGGTGTTTCTAACGATGCAATTAAACTAAGACTTTTTCCTTTCTCTTTATAGGACCGTGCTAAGGATTGGTTGGAAACCATACCTCCGGATAGCATCACCACGTGGGAGATCTTAGCTCAAGCTTTCTTGAACAAATATTTTCCACCGGCTAAATCTCAAAGACTAAGGACGGAGATTGGAACATTCCACCAACTTGAGGATGAACAACTTTATTAGGCTTAGGAGAGGTATAAGGATCTCTTGAGAAGATGCCCTCAACATGGTTACCCGGATTGGTTGCAAATTCAACGCTTTTACAATGGATTGTCAAGCTCAACCAAATCCATTCTAAATGCAACTGCCGGAGGCTCAATTTTTTCAAAGAATGTTCAAGAGGTGTATACCATACTAGAAGACTTGGCCACTACATCTTACAATTGGCCCTGTGAACGGACTTCTCTAATTATCCCAAAAGCCACCGGACTATATGAGAGGGAAGAGGTAAGTTCTCTAAATGCTTAATTGGCTTCTCTCACTAATGCTTTATCTAAATTTTCTCAAGGAAGCCAAGTCCAAGCAAGTCCATCATCCATAGCTTCCCTTGCGGCCATAGCAAATCAACAAGCGCCAAGTGAGTTGGAGGTAGCCAATTATGTGGATAGAGGACAATACTGAGTCCAACAACAACTTCCAACTCATTATCATCCCAACTTGAGAAATCATGAGAATTTTTCATATGCTAACAACAAGAATGTGTTGCAAGCACCTAAAGGATTCAATGGAGCGGGGAATGCAAAGACATCATCACTAGAGGATATAATGCTTGACTTTGTCAAAGAGTCAAGATCAAGGACAACCACATTGGAGAATTTGGTCCAAACAATTGCAAGCACCGTTCAAAGCCAAGGTAAGACACTTCAAAACTTGGAGGTTCAACTTAGTCAAATGGCAACTTCCCTCCAAACAATGCAAAAGGGTAAGTTCCCTAGTTGCCCCTAGAGAAACCCGAGGAAGGAATGCAAGGCCGTGAGTTTGAGGAGTGGGAAAAAGCTATCCACTCCCTTGATCAATGATGAAGATGATGAACCCCTACAAGAAGAGGATGTTCCACAAAAAGATAGTGCATCTAAGGAAAAGGAGAAATCAAAGTCCAACATAGGGAGTACTTCTAACTCTTCTTCTTTTATCCCGAATACTTTACCTTTTCCTCAAAGATTTCAAAAGAAAAAGATTGATGTTCAATTTTCAAAGTTCTTAGACATATTCAAAAAGTTAGAAATTAATCTTCCTTTTGCAAAGGCATTAGAACAAATGCCTAAGTATGCCAAGTTCATGAAGGATGTATTGTCTAAGAAGAAAAGGTATGGAGATTATGAAATGGTTGCACTAATCGAAGAATGTAGTGCGAGACTACAAAGGAAATTGCCTCCAAAACTAAAGGATCCAGGGAGTTTCTCTATCCCTTGTCATTTAGGCAATAATAAGGTTACTAAAGCACTTTATGATGTTGGAGCTTCTATTAATTTAATGCCTTTATCCATGTTTAGGAAGCTCAATGGTGGAGAGGTGCAACCAACTATCATATATTTGCTTTTGGCCGATCGATCATTTGTTTATCCCTACGGCATTGTGGAGGACGTCTTGGTCAAGGTAGGCAAGTTTATCTTCCTGGCGGACTTTGTGATATAAAACATGGAGGAAGATGCTGAAGTCCCCATAATCCTTGGGAGACCATTCTTTGCCACCGGATGCTGAAGTCCCCATAATCCTTGGGAGACCATTCTTTGCCACCGGAAGGGCCCTCATAGATGTGCAAGATGAAAAGCTCACATTCCGCCTTAACGATGAGGAGGTAACATTTGACATCTATAAAACCCCTAAGCATCCGGATGTAGAAAGGTATGAGCATCATGAGCCAAGCACAAAGGTAACATTGCCTCTCTCTTCAAATAAAAACTCTATGCATGATAAGCCTCCTTTGAATGGTAAGACTAGTGGCATGCTTGATGTTAAAGTATAAAATTTTATGAAGCATGTTTCTAGTTGTGATAATTCTCCTAGTTCTTCTTGCATGCCTCCAAAACCTATAATGAATTATGAACAAATCATGGAGAAGCATGTTAAAAATGAAGTGGTGAGTCTAGTAAAATCTAAGAATAATGACTCCTTAATGAGTCTTGACTACATTAGAAACGATGATGTCCAACTTGATAATGATTTGTTGACTAACTCATTAAATACTAATGAATATGTTTGTGAGTGTCAATGTGGGCAAATACTAAAAGTTTTAGGTGATCCAAAGCATGAAAGGAAGAAACCACCTTGGGATTCGTCGTGATTCGCGAGCCCCGTCTAGCTAGAAGACGTTAAACCAAGCGCTTATTGGGAGGTAACCCAATTTTATTGCTTTCTTTACTTTTCTTTTTTATTTTATTTTCAATAAATCTTAGAGTCACTCATATGCTTTATCTCTTAGAAACTTGGTTTATCACACAAAGTACTCCTTACACCAAGCCTGTTTGGTGGCTTCCCGCTTGCTCCCAGGCTTATTCCTTCTTTGTTAGATGCTCTTATGCATTGAGGACAATGCATAATTCTAAGTTTAGGGTGGGAGGTGTCTCTCGTACCTTTGTGTGTTTTCTTATCCTGCTATGCATGTTTCTGAAGGTTTTAATGATCATATGCATGTCAATTTTTGAAAAATTTTCAAAATTTTGGAGCTTTCAAAGTTAATGAGAATGTTGTTTATGGTTGTGTGCCTTGATGTTGATTGCCCACGATGAGATTCGAATTTGCATGATAGATGACTTATTGTGGAAATAGAATAGCATTATCTTAAGTTAAATTTAGTTAAGTCCCTCTTAAAATCTCTCATATTCTTGAGCACGTAGCCACTTTAATTTAGAATCTTTAACTGAAAAAAGTTGGGTGTATTTGGTTGTCACTCCGAAAGGCCCCACCGGTTAGAGAGTGGAAATGCATGATAGCTTGTAATCTTAGACTAAGGAAAAAGAAAAGAGTATACATGCCTTGAGAAAAGAGAAAGTGTACACAAAATGTATGAGCTTTATTTGTCTATCTTTTTTGTTAAACTTGTAATGAGTATGCATGGATAGGGGTAAAAAGAGTTGCCTTTGCTGTGATTAG